>JAOTQQ010000012.1:137827984-137950886 GCA_026546715.1 Gallinago undulata | reverse complement strand
TTTTTTAATGTGGTTGGACTCGATGATCTCAAAGGTCCCTTCCAACCACTAAGATTCTGTGATTCTGTGATTCTGTCAGGTGCTCCCTGGGGAAGCTTGAGTGCCTTGTTTGCCCAGGCCCTTAACAGCTAAAAGTGATGTTCAGTTGGTGATATTACAACAGTGCCTGTTGGTTTTTGCTGCCTAATAGCATACAACAGGGAGGATCTGAATAACCTCTTTGGCATAATAATATTTTCTAATAATAGCGTTTTTTTAGCTGTCATAATATAAATACAAATGCAAGAAAGGCTGTGGGGGGAATATCTATTATTATGCCAGCTGCTACAGTTGGAAAAGAATAGCTGGAATGCAGAAGCTGCCCTTGATCAGTAGATTTCAATTATTTCACAGAATCCTAGTGAATCTGTATGTGCAAACAATATCACCTGTCCATTATTTTAATTTCATGTTACTATAGCTAATGCAAAAGGGAAATTCTCAAAATTTTTCCTCACCAAGGAAAAGGCTTTAAAATTATATTCTCTGGTTTGAATACCCTACTGAAACACCCTCCTTTCCCAAAATAAACAAAGCAGAAAACACCTGTCTTGAAACAAAGCAAATATATGAGTAATCCCAGATTAAAATGCTTCTTTTGTTCACTGTTTTGAAAAGGGTTGAAGGGGCTGGTAACCAAAAACAGTACTGAAAATGGAAAAAGATCTTGCAGTTACCAAGTAAAATATCTTTTTCAGGGCCTTTTAGAGGTTTTTTTTCCCCCCCACTTTTAATACTGTGCTCACTTTGACTCTGTTCTTGACCCATTGTGTCTTTTTAAGCCATGTTGTGCTTTGCATCTCATGTGTGCCATTCAGCACTATGTGAACATTTCCCAACTTCCCAAAGCAATTTCCACTTTAAGCATATTTCATGAACATTAATGTTATTTCACAAAACTACTTTAATGTTTTGACTTTGATTTTCCAGGCAAGTTTTTTTTCTTTTGCAGTTTTTTTCTCCACTGCTTTTAAGCTCTAATGAAGTATCACCCTGGCATTTTTTTTTCTTAATTTGAGAATTAATAGATTGGCAAAAGGATCAGAAGTACTTGTATTATTCATTTTCTAAAAAGCTTACTCCTTTGTGGTGCTGACTTAATAAAACTGGGATTATTCTCTACTTCCTTGGAATCTCGTTTGAGGTGTACCAAAATACAAACAATCTTGGTACAAGCAAAATGGGTCACCAAACCATTGCAAATCCCTCCATTTGGCCTTTATCTGTTTTAAGTATTTCCTGTGATCTGCTGAGCAGGTTGCTCAAAGCCCCATCCAGCCTGGCCTTGAACACTTCCAGGGGTGGGCCATCCACAGTTTCCTTGGGCAACCTGTTCCAGTGCTTCACCACCCTCACAGTAAAGAATTTCTCTCTAGTATCTAATTTAAATTTCCCTTCTTTCAGTTTAAAACCATTACCCTCATCCTATTGCTCCACTCCCTGATAAAGAGTCCCTCCCTATCTCTCATGTAGCCCCCTTCAAGTACTGGAAGGTTGCTATAAGGTCTCCCCAGAGCCTTCTCCAGGCTAGACAACCCCAGTCTTCATAGGAGAGGTGTTCCATCCCTCCGATCATTTTCATGGCCCCCCGCTGGACCCATTCCAACAGGTCCATGTCCTTCCTGTGTTGAGGACTCCAAAACTGGGCACAGTACTCCAGGTGGGGTCTCACAAGAGCAGAGTAGAGGGGTGGAATCACCTCACACAACCTGCCGGCCACACTTCTTTTGATGCAGCCCAGAATGCAATTGGAATTAAAAAAAAAAAAAAAAAAAGAAATGAAGAAAGAATATCCCTGTGCATACATATGCATTTATTCGTAGGTTTGTGTAGATTATATAAAATAAATCTTTCTGTGGATGTGTACCAGGGAACTCATTTTCCTCATTTTCCTTTCCTATTTGTCCACCCTTGTTGTTTTGAAAAACAATGGCATTACACATTATTAAATACATTTCAGACACTTCAGTGTCTGAGTGTATTCACACATGATCAAAATGGTGAGATTGCTTCAGGAAATATATATTCAGGTAAATTCTTCCAGCAGTATTCAAAAGATATAATTCCATCAAAATCTCTACTAGGAATATTGCATAAACTACTGTGACTTTCATATGTGGCATTAATGTACCTGAAAATGTTATACTTAAGATTGAATAAGCTTCTGCTAAAAGACATTTGCTGTGCAACAATATAATATAAATGCATGATAGATGCTTATTTCTTTCCCATTATGTAACAATATAAAAATCCCATATTTTTCTTTGTAGTTTTTTAATTTTTAATTCTAAGAAAAATAGCAACACAAATACTAATACAAGTAAAGTAAAATATGTATGTGAATATACTATTATGCATGTTATACTGTGTTCTTATTATTCATGTACTGATGCATTATCTGGACTGATTACAGAAATCTCTTTGAGAGGGCTCAAACAAGACATGATATACTTACAATACTTTTTGGCATATGGGATAACATCTGCAAAGAAAATCCCTAACAACCAAATAAGCATAGTCCTCCCTCATAGGTATATCTTAGGTTTGGGAACATAAAGGTCTTTCCTCATCATATGAAGATAAATCAGAAGAAAACGCAAATCAAGCAGTTACTAATGCATTCATACCACTTTACTATAGGGATTTCACTAAGGCAATGGTGCATTTTGTTTCTTCATTGCCTATCCAAGGACTTAATGTGACTGCAATCCTGAAACATTTTTTCACAGCATCCTAATTTGCTCTGGTGAGGTCTTTACTGCTTACTATTAACTATAAATGGAGCTGTGGGTAACTACATTCTTGCCTTAGGGATCTATGTTAGGTGCCACAAGCAGGTGGAATGACTCAGATCAAAATAGTCAAGTACATGAAACAGGTAGCATGTGCTGAGATTTCTGAGACTATGACATATATAAAGCACTTATACATCACTTTTGGGGAGCATCAAAAGCAGACAGGAAAGCAGATTAGTCCACTGGGGTCATATAAACTTTTTGCAAGGATAGAGAATAAGGCAGAGACCAGAGCAGTCGGATGAAAGTGTCACAAGAGTGAATTTATCCAGCAAATGCTGCAGTGCCAGAGCAAGTATTAAAATGGTAGAATTGACGTCAATATGGGAGGAAGAAAAGCAAATATCAAAATGTTGCAGAACGTGTCTGAACACCTGAGGAAGTGTTTAGTATGATTACTTTAGTTAATTTTAAAGTGGGCAGAAGTTACAAATTCTGAGGGGGGACACAACCCACATTGATAGAAGACCATGACTAGTGTAGGAGCACAATCCGCAACAGAGGACTCCTTCACAACTGCAGTCAGGAAGGAGCTGGCACGAGCATTCAGAGAAGATGCCAGCAGTGACGGGCAAGCAATTGCATGCTCTAACCTTTCAGCACCATCCTCAGCAGTCAGTAGATATGAATATCAAAGGCAGCTCTTCAAGTACCATGTTAAGGTAATAATACCTAGGACTAAGCTTCCTACACAAGTAGTATGATTATATCAGTACAATTTGAAGACTATATCGTGCAAATCAATTAGGCAAACAGCATTACTTGCTATATAACATACTTACTTCAACATCACATTTTTTTTGTGAATTAATAGCTACAGGATATAATGTGTAATTAAGAATACTAGGACTGAATTCACATTGAGACTGTGAAGAATTAACTCCTTCTGTTGACTTTAGGCATGATTTCTTTATCCTAATATTGATTGGGCTGGTATTTCTTTTTTGTACTTCCAAACTTTTTGCTGTTTGCATTTCAGCAGGCAATATTTTCACCCTCCCTGCTTTGCCTACCTTCCCCCTCCCCCCACTCCCAGCAAGAGGATAATTAACAAAGCACTGTTTACAGGGAATTTAGGTATAAATCTGCCTTTAGGTAAGTGTCTTTAGGAGAACAAGTAGAATACATAAAAGTGTTCTGCCATCAAATAAATGAGTCACCACTGAAAATAAGCTGTTTAACAATTTTTTAGAAGTTCTGTGTCCACTCTTTCCTGCTGCCAACCTCTATTTCAAATATGAATATTAGAAACAGAAATCTTTTGCAAGTGCTGACTTTCCCCTAGTCACAGTCATTTAACTGATACTGGGACCTGTGTGCTGTCAATAGCACACAAAGTGCTGCCCTTTCACCTTTGCCAGAAGCTTCGTGTATCAGATGTTTTAGCACTGCGCGCTGCCTAAAGAGCTGATCTCAATTTCCCTTGGTGTGGTCCTTCGTTTTTGTTGTTCCTTCCAAGAGTAATACAGAAGGACTGGAAGGACCAGGGGCCCACGGTGAGCTTGAAGGAGCCGCTTGGCTATGGACTGTTGTTATGGTTGGACTCAATGATCTTAAACGTCTTTTCCAACCTTAATGATTCTATGACAGAGATGTCAGGGGAGGCTTGATGCCCTGAGGGACTCAATACTCTCATTTCCTGCTGTGAACCTCCTCAGTTTTCACAGCAGCTATCCACCCTGGACAAACACTTCTCAAAATCTGCCTGTTTCCTTTCAGCCAGCCTTTGCCATTGCCCACTCCCTTCAACTCTATGCCTCACCTGCCACCACAGATTTGTATTTCGTTTCCAAGAAGAGGAGAAAAAAGCTTATTTTGCCTTCATGCCAGGGAAAGCAAAACTCAGCTTTGTCTCACCGTGCTAAAAGAAGCTTTTGGCAGGCTTTGAAATTAAAAGTAATTGATCTGAATCTTGAGTAATCACGTCAAGGTTTAGTTTAAAATAAAGAATTTTAAGGAGACGAGACATGACTAGAGGAAGAAAGGTTAAAAAAAAAAAGGATAATTCATCTTGACTGAAGAAAACAACTATAATTTTAAAATAACTTCAGGTTAAAGCTCTTTCTTGGATGTTTCAGATGCCATTTGACTGTTAAATAATAAATACAACTTTCAGGTATATCAATTTTTTCAAAGAATCATTTGTTACTTAAAAATATATAAGCAGGCTTTCCTAAACATCAAGGTAAAGGTCTTCACATTCTGAACAATTTCCTGGAGCAGAAATACTATGTCACTGAAGGAAAATCTCAGCTTCCAAAATATATCTAATCTATGGTCTCACTTTTACAATATCCAGGTTTGGATATTGTAATGATCCTGGATTAAATCAATGATTGTATAAAATCTGACTTAACAGCTCTTTCAAAGGTTCTGCTAGTGTAGAAAGTAAGTCTTGGGACTTAAATAAAAAGAAATCAATAGAGAAATGACAAATAATTTCAAAGGGGAAAGTACTTCCTCTTAGGAGTCAGTCTTTTTGGAAGGTTTATGACTTATTTTGTGGGAGCAAGTATCAATTCCTTGGACAGTGCCTATAGAGTTCTCTGTTATCTCAAAAAAAAAGTTTTGAGAGACATGTAAAAAACCCTCAAAATTCTAGCAGAGTAGGAAAACTAACAGTATAATAATGCTGCCTTAGGTCTCAGTAAGTATAACCTGATTCAGAAAAATTGAGTTAATAGCAGCTCTGAAATTTTCTGGAATTATTCTGTGACTGTGCTTGCGTAATTGGGAGCAGGAATCAAACCTCACCTGCACAGCATCCTGAGTATTAGCAACACTCCAGACAATCCACCTGGCATCTTTCTGCCACATCTGCATACAAGGAGGTTACATCTGTTCTTTAAATGTGACTAGGGGTGACGTCTACATTACATGCATTGTTCTGTCCTTCCCACCTTTCCACAAGTGAGGAAGCTTTTCCATGGTGTTACGCCAATTTATCCTGCACTTCAAAGGTTTAATTTTGAAGGTTACTAAGTAACCTTCTTCAGTGTTGAGGTGCATATAAAAATCTATCAGGTTTGTTTCTTACAACAAAACTTTTTTTTTCTTATAAAAATGTTTTTTTTATCACTATATATATGGTGTTTTTTCCTATTCAATTATAATACATATTAGCTTTTTCAGTCTTCCCCATTAAGGGTTGCCCAGAAACTCTTCACTTTATAGTTCTTCCCTAGGTCCTTATCAGAGGTTGGTTCAAAACAGTTTCTTTCCTGTAAGCTTAAAAAGATATGGGTGAATATAGTATAACTCCAGTGCTAGGAACCTCTGGAGGCATAAAAGGATACTGCTGTATCTACATCTGTCTTTTATGTGCATGCCATGTTAAGCATGTCTTTAAATGAAAATTAATAACAATTCAGATTTTGCAAGTGATTCTCTTAAAAAGGGAAAAGTCCATACTATTTAAAGCAACTTCAATTGGATGGTTAAAGCATTAAACAGTTAGAATGACATCCACAAAGAAAAGTTCACCCGTTGTCAAGAGATTCAGCTCACTGACCTTCAATCTTCTAACATTAATAACGTCAGTATAACATATACACTGATAAGCCATTGATTATAGAAAAAATCGAGATGGAGCTACGGTGATTCATGCCAGTTACCTAATGTGCCATCTAAGGATGCTTCCTTTTTTTTTGCCAGTCCTGTGTTATGCTCGTGGCTCATACTTAAATGTTAAACTTTTATCCAGCTGAAAGTGAGCTGGAGACTGTTCTAAATATCAAGCCTTTTAGCATCTGCCTGCTCTTAGGCCCATTTCAGGCACCAGGGTTCCTAATAAGAGGAATGGGAGAAATTATGCCTTTCCTAGTAGACATGTAGCAGCTACGTTGCTGCAAGGTGAATTGTAAATGACAGCAGCAAGAACAATGAGCAGAGGAATGTAGTTCCTAACACAGGCACCAGAAATTGAGTCACATGTGTGTTTACTATCAAAAGCTTTCACCACTTAGCTGGTTTGGGGCTTCTGTTTAAATGATGGGCAATGGCAAGGTGTTAAAAGCATTAGTAACAGTCCCTCTGTCTGCTAACCTGGATTGACAGAAACCTTTAAAGATCATCTAGTCCAACCCCCTTGCCATGGGAAAGGACATATTTCACCAGATCTTGAATGTTTCCAGGAATGGGGCATGCGCAGCTTCTCTGGACAATCTGCTTGTTCCAGCCTCTCACCACCCTCATCATAAAAAATTTCATTCTTATGTCTAATTGATTCTGTAATTTAAATCTACTGCCTTTCAGTTTTAAACCATTTCTTCTTGACCTGTCACTACAGACCTTGGTAAAAAGCCTCTCTTCCTCTTTCTAATAAGTATCCTTTAAGTATTGAAAGGCTGCAGTAAGGTCTCCCTAGAGCCTTCTCTTCTCCAGGCTGAATAACCTCAGCTCTCCCAGCCTTTCTTCATAGGAGAGGTGCTCCAGCCCTCTGACCATTTTTGTGGCCGCCCTCTGGACCCATTCTAAAAGGTCTATGTCTTTTATGTACTGGATGCAGTAAGTGTTTAAGCTCAAATCAAACCTTAATTTTGGATCAGTTGCACTGTCTATATTTGGTGTGTTTAGTGCTTTTCTTGCTTACCCTGTTCTATGGGGCAGGAAGACAGTAGAGAGCCCTCAGGACCTGCATTTTGCCCATGAACCTTAGAGGTGAATGAAACATCTATGGCAGGAATGCAGAAAAGCACCTGATCACAGGGTGGATGGATCTGGCTTCAGATCTTGACACAGATAACAGAGATTTTCCAGTTAATGATGTGTCAGAAATAGAGCAAGGACTGTGATGGGAGGAGAATAAGGGTATAAGGGTATTCACTGCAATCCCCCAAACAACTACGGAAAATTCAGTGGTGGGGTTTTTTTTTTTTATGTCCTCATCTTCTCAAATAGGTTTGCTGAAAAATTTAAATGGTTCTGACTGATTATTTCCAAGTTACACTATCAAATTCTTACAGCTATTGCAGCTGGTGACTAAAGTCTTAAAAAAGATGAAATGACAGGATTCTCCATTCTCTTGTTAGTAGGGAAACTGAACAGCACAAAGTGGACCTATACCTGCAGCTCATTTTTAATTATTTTGAACATTTGAACATTTTGAACAGGCTTTTAATAGGCCCTTTGTTTATTGAGGATATCATTGTCTCTACCAGCGAGAAGATTTACAAAACCCCATATCATTAACTGAATTCCTGTAGGTGTCAGCACCCTGTGATGTGTGAATGCTGGGCTGCAAAATGCATCCCATGAGCACCAGAAAAATACATTCTTTAAGGTACTTTTGCCCTTGTTACCCACCTTGTTCAGATTCATGTTTCTTGCACTGTGAGACTGGGCTCCCTGAGGCAGGTGTTGACCTCTTCCTGGCAAAGCATAAGCAAGTCATTCATTGAAAATGAAGTAAAAGGAGCATCTTTTTTCCTTTCTTGTGGGATTACTTAAGAGGAAGACAACACAGAAGTATCTACATTCTTTGAATCAAAAAATAACTGTTGTTCTGTACTTGCCAACTCGTAAATAGAAACAGACTGGAAACAAGAAGAAAAATTAAACTTCTCTCTTCACATCTTTTTTAACAATCTCCCAAAATAAGCCATTCTACCAGCAGCAGAACTCCCAGAATTCTTCTAAAACAGCCTTATGTTTAGGGTGTGGCTTCTCACATTTTTTCATTATTGCAGAGACATGTCTAGTCCCCATGCAAAGTCTGGGAAATCATGTGTTATCAGACAAGGCAGGTTGTCACCAGTTGCAAAGTGTAACATTTTCGTTCTGTTTTTTCTATGATGGCAGTTTTCCCCCGAAAGCATTTTTGAAACTATTAAATTCTCATTTGGATATGTCTAGGCACGAGGGGAAGGAATTTTACCTTACCTGCCAGTATCCTTTCCAAGTCTGTGCAGCATTTGAAGCTCTAGCAAAATAGGGTAGGACACACCTCTGGTAAGCTTCAGACGGTTCCAGCAGAGCTGGACTTCTGGGAAAATGGACTAGCGACATTGTTGGCCAACAGTGGGCAGCTCATCGGGCAGTGTAGTGCTGGGCTGTAGGCACGCTGCCCTTAGATCCCTACCAAAGTGACATGGAGCAGGCCATGGAATCAGAGGAATATAGACCAGGAAATAATCAGACTTTGTTCCTTCTGCCCTTTGTTTTAACCCAACATCAAATGCCTTTCCTTGCGACAAAGTTTGAATGGAGAAATGAAAGCCTCAGGAAAGTCTCTCTGAAGAGAGATGCATCAGTAATGATGCAGTTTACTCACTACCTACGGCTTTGCTTAGTCACCACATAGCTTTACAGACTTTTGTGTGTTCTTTAAAGATTATGGATTTCTTTTAGCAAAATGTTACTTTGAATTGCAAACAGCCTCCTTTTCTCTGTTACTACTGATGCTACCTTCAGTGTTGCATGAATAGTTAAGTAAAAGACTGAAGGCACACTCCTGCTCCTTCTTTCAGCTGCTTCTGAGCATTAACTAGCATTGCAGCTCATGATGTACACAGGCATCAAGTGCTATGACACATGATGTCTTTGAATCTTAGGAATATTAATGCTGCTGGGAAAAATTACACATAGGACCTCATCATTGACAGAATATGACATTGCATTATATGATAAAATAGTTCAGAAGGAAATGGTTTCAGGCCTTTAGCTAAAGATTCTGCAGTAAAGTGAGCTTATGTGAAATCTGTCTTTTATGTTTTAATTTTTCCGATTATATCTAATATAAATGGTAGTTTGTCCTTGGATGCTGATATCAATGTAGTGACAGTAGAAATTATTGGTATTCTTTACCTCCAGTACTCTGAACAAACAAACTTTTTTCACTGCTAAGAAAAGCACACATCATGACAAAAATATCACTTACTTTGAGTTACATCTCAGTACTTACTCAGATAAATTGAAATTATTTTATAGAAAAAAATCCAGTTAGTTGCAAGTGAAAACTGAATAGGAAGTGAAATGTCCACACTCTGTACTGCTAAATTGGTTTTAATTCAAAGAGACAGGCAGTACTTTCAATTAATCTTTTCCTTATCAAATAATGGTGAAATTTAGAATTCTATTATACCTCCAGAATTTCCAGAAATACTGAACTCTGCCACTCTGTAATTAACAACATTTTAGATATAGGCAGAAACTCAAACTCTCCAATTAAACACCCATTACATTTTAATGCATCCTATGGATAGAGGGAGACTAGTGTTGTCGTGCATCTTTATTTTAGAAGGGCTTTGGAAGTCATCACATGACATTCTTGTAAACAATCAAGGGAAATACTGTCCAGATTAAACAAGAGTAATATGAACATGAAACTGATGGAAAACTATTTTAGGAAAAAATTAACTGTGGTTCATTATCAGAGTGAAAAGATGTTTATTGTGTGATACCACAAAAGTCTATCCAAGGCTCTGCAATATTTTCACTCATGACAGTAGAAGAAAGAGCCTCTTTATTAAATTTTTCAGATGTTATGAAGCTCTAGGTGTACAAATACTTTGGAAGATAAGATAAAAGTTCTAAACAAATTGACCTGTTGTAGTAGTATGCTTAACTCAGTAGGAAGAAAGGATTGTATTTAGACAGGGAAAAACTATGATACAGATGCAACATGTAAACTACAAATGCAGAAAAGGACCCGAGGGGTATTATGGGCTGCAAAATGAACATTTGCCAACATTTATTACAGTATTGTGAAGAAACATTTTCTCGGTTGGAACATACAAGCCACAATGCAATACGAACTATTTTCTAAAAGCGTTTTCAACTTCCTTCCTTTCACCTTCCTTTTCACAATTTCTTCCCTTCCAATTATTTACTTTGAGCATAGAGCCAAAGAAACACAGAATAATTCAGATCGGAAGGGATCCAGATGGAGTTTTTTTATCCACTTGGCCTTCCACTATTCTGAGTCCAATGTGGTGCAATTTTAGGACATGACCTGAACAGGGCATGGGCATATTGATAATTGCCCAAATGCAACAACACGCTATAGAAAACATGATCTATGGAAAAAATTTAAAACATTAGGGCTGCAGAGTCAGAGAAGGTAAGCCTGGAACGTGCTGTTATATCAACATATATACAACATCAAATATGTTGCGTTAGCAGGAATTGAATACAGCGAAATCACTGTAATCAAACCCAAAGCAAGGTCTTCTAGAAAAGGAAGGTGATTTTCTTTCTCCCACAAAGTAAGCAAATAGATTGATATTTCACACTTGTACTCTCACAGATTTCATTCACTTGTGCTCCCATGCTCTAACTGGTCTGGTCAGGATCACTTGTGTGCAAGACAGAGAACAAGGGAAAAGTCCTTGTCTGTGTTTTTCTCTAATTTGTTGACAGATCTTTCATACACTCTGGGAGTCAGCAGCTGGGTGGTTGTTTGTCCCAGAATCTTGCTTAAGTCAGCTTCCCTAAATCTTAGGCCACTGCTGCCCATTGTAGGTTTTTCTTTATATACCGATGGGCTCAAAAGAAAAAGACTGATATATATGATACGCTGCAAATTTGGTTATACCTTTCTGAGGTTTCTATCTAAGTTCTTCACTGACAAGACATCCGTTATCAATACAGGCCACTCTAACAACCCTGTGGTGTGCAGTTTCTTTTGGTGCTTTCAAACGCATATTTCCATTCATACTTCCTTCATGTCAGTCCCCAGATTTCTCTGCAAAAATCTCTACAGCAGTTAATAACAAAATTGCATTTAAGCTCACTGTGGATAAGGCAAGAGTTAACGGGTTTTAAGATGCAGCGGGAAGAGTTAAACTACAATCAGGAAAAAACCCCAATACCTTTATAAAAAGCCAGCCTTAATCTAGATTGTTAGTGAGGTTGTACAACTCTGTTGCTGGGAAGTCTAAAAACCAGTTGTTATGGGTTGACTCTGTCTGGTAGCTAACCCCTCCCCCCTCTCCCCCCCCCCCCTCCCCCCAGTTTCTCACTCACTCCCCCTGCAGTGGGATTGGAAAGAGAGTAAAAAGGCCAAAAGTGAGAATAATGTGTGAGTTGAGGTAAAGACAGCTTAATAAATGAAGGAAAAGAAATGGGAAAAAAAGAACAGACAAACCTACCTCACAAAAAAAGTGATTCAATGGCAATCATTCACCACGTCCCACTAGCAGATCCATACCCAGCCAGACTCTGAGCAATGGCTACTTCAGAAATACTCCCTGCCCTGCACCCACACAGTTTTATTGCTGAGCAAAACACCATAAGATATGGGATATGCCTTTAGTCAGTTGGGGTCAGCTGTCCCAGCTGTGTCACCTACCAGCCTCTTGCCCACCATCAGCCTACTTAATGGGGGGACAGAGTGATAAACAGAGAAAGTATATTAACACTGTGCAGACACTGTTGAGCAATATCTAAAACATTGGTGGTGTATTATCAACACTTTTGGTGAAAAATAAAAAGCCCAGCAACATATTTGCTGCTATGAAGGAAGTTAGCTTCATCCCAGCCAGACCTGGTACAACAGTTTACACAAATATATTCAGGAGATATTTTACATTTAGCTGTGCTTTCTTTGGGGTGCAAAGATAGATGATAACATCCCTCTGGGTACCCTTACACAACAAATGGAAACAGACTAAAAGCAAAGCATAAAGTCACAGATACAGCTTGGCTCACAGCTAAGCCCTCTTGCATCCAAAAAAGATGATGACTGCACCCAAACTTATGGGAAATATTCCTGGCATAAGCTATCTCCGGAGCTATGCCCAGGCATCATCTGGAACTGTAGTAGATGGGAAATACCAAAATCATTAACAGGAACCATGTTAGGAATTAAACAGCATGAACAGTCATCAACTAGGCTTTTTATTTATCTATATGGACAAATCTTTAAAGTTTCTCCAAACCTGTTGTCCTATAAATACAGTACATTGAAGAAGAAATTTCAATATTGTGTCCTCTCTTTTGATAAAAATTAGGTAGGTTGATTAGTTGTTCTTTTATCAAAAGGAAAGTCTTTACCTTAGTAGTATGACAAATTTTTCAGTGGTGACATGGAGTAAAATCCAGAATAAATTACTCATTCTGAAAAAGAAGAGGAAAAAAAAACCAAACAAACAAACTCTTGCTTTTCACTGTTATGGGAGACAAAGTATAAGTAATTTTGTATGTTCCTGAAAAAGTTTCCACAGAAGCAAACAGCACAGCCCAGAACCCTTCTAATGGAATATCTGCAGCTCTGTCTACAGACAGAGAAGTCCCATCTACAGAAGAAGTCCCGTTGATGCATCTGATATGAGATGATAACTACGCAATTCTTGTTTAAGTGTCTTTTTTTTTTAATTATTATGTAGTCTTTTTTGGTACCTTTTTTTGAGGAATTAAATGTAAATCTGTTCTAAATATTTTATCCATTGTGCACTTTGTTTTTTCAGACGGTTGTCTTTGATGAGAGACATTCATACTGTTAGTGTTTCTTAATGTCCTAACTCCACATACTGAATAGGACAATCAATTCAGTATGCCGGAAAAAAAAATATACAGTATAATCTAAAATTAGAACTTTCCTCCTTTAGCAAGTTAAATAAATATATATTTAAATTGGGAACATTTAGACTATTTAAATATTTCTGACACATATCAAAGAACAAGTTTACCACCTTCTGTATTAATTTGGCACATAAGTACATGCCACCAGTTTTCACTGACTACTTTCATCTCCAAACTCTGTTTTCCATGATTAACATTCAGAACTTTATGTTAATAACACATGACAGATTAATTAATGTAATTTCATCTGTAACTTGCTGTATTTCTTCTATTTATATTTCACAGTGACAAAAAATGAAAATAATTTTGCATATACTCTTCTAAGCCTTGTCGCAAATTAAAGCTTTCTATTTTCTTTGGATTTCATCTCTAGCTCATCTTAGGTCTGCTCATCTGTTGACTTAATAGGTGGTCTGTTACCAGGAACCAGCACACAACGGAATTAAATCAATAGATATCATTATTTAAATGCAACTCACTTATTTTAAAGGTAAAAAGACTGTGTACTGTAGCCTGCCTGTCAGCTACACCAATAATACAACTGAATGTTAGGAGAAATTCTCCTTAACTCTAAATTTTCTGTTATTTTATCTTGGACTTGATATTGTCTAGAAGAAATACCATTTAGCTACTTTTCTACATTGTTTCTCCTTTTTTTGAAATCTCTTTTTCTATAACGTGACTTTCACAAAGAAATAAATGTTAAGCGTCTCTGAGAATGTTTGATTCCTTGAAAACAAAAGTTACTCAAGTTCCCTGTGGATCTAAAAGTGCACTTAATGAGTCCAACCACATAATTTCTCAAATAAAGTCATTATTCCTATAGTGTAAATGAAGGTCAGCTTGCAATTCACTAAGATTTTCTGTCTCAGAATTTCAGTTATATCTGTTTGCAATTTTTTCTTTACATGAGCTTGTAGACCTTGCTGAATTAAAAAAATGCATAAAGTTTAAATAACCATTGTCAAAAATAGGTGAAAAAAAGGATTGTGACTTCTTTTTTGTACAATACTTTCTAAAATATTTCCTACATGCAATTATGTGAGACATAGTTCAAATCACTTGTCAAGAAGGGTCAGTGACATACCCTGTTATCATTTTTTCATTTAGGGAGCAGAAAGCCATAGAAACCATTGTATATAGTTAGGAACTTTTGAAAAACAATTTATGAAAAACTTAAATGATCACTTTATAGGTCCTTTAGTGTGAATTTAAATACATTTGTCTTCTAACTACCAATCACAAATTCCCAAGTTTCTTAAGTGAACAACTTGTGGCTTATGAGAGTGAACTTAGTAGCAATCTGAGAAATTACTTCCATTATCTCAGGTTTTTAAGATTTTAATTCATTCTTTGCACTTTAATACTTTTTGGAAATATAAAGTTTTCTTTGTTGCTATCAAATACACCCATAATTGAAAAAACGTAACTATTCACAAGCAATGACATTCTATTTAACAGGTTAATGATCAGATTTATCACTGCAGCATAGATATCAGTACGTAGAACCTAGTGCACTGGGTGTTGCAATATGGTAACTGCATTGATTTGTTTCATCTCCATTCCAGTGGACATCAGTGTGCTAGGCAATTTATGAGAAAAGAATAAAAATGTTGTTTCCCCAAAGAGTTTGTTCTTTATACTTCTAGAGATAAAACTATAACTTTTTGTGGTGTACACTTTTCTGAGAATCCATGCATTATTTACAGGAAATACCTTTTCTTTGTACTGCATCGGGATGCAGTTGTTATTAAAAACCACCTGCCCTTGTGGGGAGAGAGGATTACAGCAGCAGAATTCATAGGATCTACATCTGAATTCATGGCTTCACAGAAAGCACAGTGAGGTTATGTATGAACACTAAGATTGAACTAATCACCTGAAGCTCATGGTAGGATTCGTAATAGAGGACAGTTAAAACACAAAGATGAAAATAAGCACAAAGGTAAGAGAGAAAAGGATAATAAACCTGTGACATATTTTGGTAGCCTGGGCTATCTCGGAGCTTTGCTTGAGGAGGGGTTTAAACAATTCCTTGAAAAAAACCTCGACTCAGTTACATCTGTATTAGTGAATAAAACCTTGTATGTCCCGATTAGAATATGAATATCAAGGTATTCTAAAGTCAAGAGGGTCTTCCTCCATTTCCTTCCAAGAAAAAAAAAACAACTTATTGTTCATCCTACTTGTTGAGAACAGCCTGTGGTGTGTTCTCTTCTTCTAATCACTCCTAGACTCCATCTGGAAAAATGGATTAAAATCATGCCAGTGTGTGCTAGCCATTACTGAAGACAGACATACGTCAGCGATCAAACCTGTGCTCTTGGTCTGTGTGAACTGTTGCTATAAATGGAGCTTGAGAGAACACGTAAAGAAAGTGTTGGAAATAGCTGTGAGGTACAGGAAGGAAGGTTTTCAGTACAGGGGCAATTTATGACACCGAATGGGGAAAATAATCTGTTTCAGATATGTAGGCTTATTAGTATCTTGGTATTTTGCATACGTTCATGGTTTCACATAAAGTAGATCAAACAAGTCAAGGCACTATCTACTTTTATTTTTTCCTATGCTAACTTTATCTTAGCTCCTAACCCACTATGTATGTTCCCAGAAAACAACACAAGGGCATCTGTGTTGCTATAATAAGACAGTTCAGCATCCATCAATCTCATCCACTTTACCTTTCATCTGTCGCCACTGCCTAGTAGTAGCTGCTTAGGTAAGGATTTACAAAACCAAGAAGAATACAGTGATCATTGATCATTTCCTGGAATAGTTTCCTAGTTCTTGT
Source organism: Gallinago undulata (assembly GCA_026546715.1). Lineage (NCBI taxonomy): Eukaryota > Metazoa > Chordata > Aves > Charadriiformes > Scolopacidae > Gallinago > Gallinago undulata. Next base: position 137,934,740 of record JAOTQQ010000012.1, on the reverse strand, counting down.
TGGTATGCAACTCAGGGATTTCTTGATCCAGAAGTAGTTGCTTTTGGTATTTAGCAAAACATTAATACACTTTCATTTTGACATCTCCATGCCACTGCTTAGATGTGAGCTACATGTCTAAACTTTAATTATAGTTAATGGACTGACATATATTTAATGAACTGTCTAGTCAAGAAATTCAATAGAACCTCAAGAGAGATTCAGTTCATGCTAAAGTAAACATCCAGAGTTCAGATGCATGAGCATGAATGCCCAGTGTCATCTGAAGCACCCAAGTATAAAGTTGGTATTAACTATATGTTAGTTAACTGTATGTCAGTTCATTAACTATAACTAACTATACCTATAAATATAACTAACTCACCAGCTCTGGTGAGATTTCCTTCAGGTTCAACATCAACCTGTAAGTTTCTAGGGTGTCTGAAACAACATTCCATACCAAAGTTAAAGTAAATGAGTTGAACCTTTTGTATTTAATAGTTGCCGGACTTTGCTGCAGCAGTTTACCAAGTTCCTTCTTGAACTTCAGTAATAAATACATCAAGCCCACAACATCTTGTGGCATGGTATTGCACACAGCTCATGTGTGTTTTGTGTGAGGACGTGCTTCATTTATTTTTTTTATTTCTGTTTCATCTTACTATGTTTTGCATCTAACAATTGCTCTCTTCATTTCATTCTCTTGGATTCTTTTTTTTTTGTATCAGGAAGATTGAATAATTGTTTTCTATTAAATTAATCATGACTTTTTAGACTGACCTTTCCAGTTAGTAGGACTTCATGCTGATAATGTCATCTAGATTTACCCAGATGTAATTTTTTTGATAAACTTAAAATACATCTTGCAGGTTCAATTACAACTTTCCAAACAACTTAGTTGCCCCAAAACTCTATTCATTCAGTCTTGGCCAATTTCCATTTGCTTGATTTTTGAGGCTTTATTCTCTTGCCAAAATCTAACTGTCTTGGGATCTTTTACATTTTGAGACAGTCTTCTACATTGTCTCATACACTGTCTACTGTCTGTCTTGAATAAAGTAACTTTCCTTTTAAGCACACATTTAAGTGCTTTTCTGAAATGATGCCCAAATTGCCAGTGTTCTCAACCAACGTGTTCTCTTTTTATAATTTTATTCTATCACTTTATTTGTTTTCATAATTAAAATTTAATAATTATATATGTATGTACATATATACATGTATGTACATACATATCTCCATATACACATATATACATATAAATCACATAGATATCCATATGCATGGATACATACCTACATATATATCTATATACATAAAGATAGATACGTAGGTAGGCAGGTAGATCAGTAGGTAGATACAAAAATTCTCATTGTCAAGAGAGACAGAGAGGCTTTGTTTATTAAATCTGGATATTTTTCAATTCACCTTCCTCCGTAGCATAAAAATTTGGAGAATTTTAGGGACCCTTCAAAAGAATCACAGAAACACAGAATTGTAGGGGCTGTGAGGGACATTTGGAGATCATCTAGTCCAACCTCCCCTGCCAGAGCAGGTTCACCTAGGGCAGACTGGGCAGGAACGCATCAAGGTGGATTTTGAATACCTCCAAAGAAGGAGACTCCACCACCTCTCTGGGCAGCCTGTTCCAGTACTCTGCCATCCTCAAAGTAAAGATGCTTTTCCTCATGTGGATATGGAATTTACCCTGTTTCAGTTTGTGTCCATTGCCCTTTGTCCTGTCACCAGCCACCACTGAGAAGACTTTGACCCCAACTGCCTGACACCTGCCCTTTAGGTATTTATAAGCATTGATAAGATCCCCTCTCAGTCTTCTCTTCTCCAGGCTAAACAGACACCAATCTCTCTGCCTTTCCTCATAAGAGAGGTGTTCCCGTCCCTTGATCATTTTTGTAGCCATCTGCTGGGTTCTCTTCAGTAGTTCCCTGTCTTTCTTGAAGTGGGGAGCTCAGTAGTGTTTACCATGGGGCAGAAAACACAGCTATACCTTAAAGATGTAACTTGGTTGGCATTTTGTACCAAAACATTTCAGAAAAAAGTACATCAAATAGAATGAATATGTCCTCTAGCTTGAAATGAGATATTCTTTTGACCAATGATGAATACACTTCTCACCTAACATTCTGTTTGTTGTAGCACTGAAACCAATGGAAGCACTTTTCTTTCACATAAGTGTTTAAATTTACCTGGAGAACTGTACTTGTCTTGAACTGTAAATATTTCGTTTTAAATTTCCACAGGCAAACTAGATTCCTCCTGTTGTGTAACATTAATTGAGAGTAAAAATAGTTTTCATATGTCTAACAAAAGATTAAAAAACAGTAAATCATAGAAGCTTCGCACAGCTGCAAAAAAATCGCTTGCTGTATATAAAAAAATCTGTCTTCAATGTTCATTTTGAATATTTTTTTCTTAGATGACATAGAAATGCGATTAGCCATATTTTTAAAGAGTACCTTCAGAAAATGAGAATAGAAAGTTGGCAGCAACAGCTTGAAATATTTGATAAACAGTAGAGGTTCCTCCATTCAAGAACATGACTGGGACAGAATGAGAAGTATACAGACTTTCAGAACAGAAAGATTTATTTAAAAAATAATGAACTTTTCCAAAACTCTAACCAAGTATTCTAACCACAGAGCACATAAAAAGCTTAATTTGGGAGTTCTTCCAGTATCTTATTTCTCCTATCTCCAGAATAATATAACAATAGTAATAAGAAAACCCACACCAACTTAAGCACGCTTTCATTATAAGTACACAAGTTTACTTTCATGAAAGTGTTGTGTACTTTTCATTCTCACCAGAGATGAAGTTATATTATTGTGAGCAATGCATCAAACCACAATAAATCTTTGAACACTTATTACTGTTCCATGAAGGTGGACTAGAGTGTAGAGAAGGAAGTTTTCTGCAGCATTATTTTTTTCTAATTCCCCATTTGGGGCAATCTTTGTCTTTTTTCATTCCTATAGTCTTAGAGATCAGGGAAATGTGTGACTTCATCATTCCAAAAGCAATGGAAAAGAAAGCTGCATTGATTAACTTACCTCAATGGCTAATAATGAAAGAAAATGCTTTTATGATTCTGGGTTTTGTGCGGAGTTTCTAGGCTTGTGAATGTTGTCATCACATCTACCCATTGCTGCTGTGTGGTTTGTTAGGGTTCTTATTTAATCTCTGCATTAAAATATGTTTTAGATTCCATATACTTACATTTAATATCTGCTTAGTTTAAAAAGTCATCAATTTTTACTGGAATGCTTTCAGGTTATGAACCTGCTCAGAAACAGTGAGACAAAGAGAATTTGTCCCTGTCATTTCATTATAATTTTTAACATGCTATGGCCTTGGTAGTCTGTTGCTCTATGGGATTTAGCTAGAACAGTATTGCTCCATTGACTGTTTTACCATTTTGTTCCTGAGGGAAATGCAATCGTAAACTGGTTTCTTCTGAACATGCCTGTGACTTGCTTACATGATAGGCTGACCAGTTAGGAAGGATGAAAAAACACTACTTCTCTTTCTGGAACAATATCATTCAGTACAACAGGGGAAAGGATAGTTTGCACATGAGAAGTTGCTTTTTTTTATATTAACGCAGGTATCGCAACATGACTTTTACATCGCAATGTAAAAACAATACAGCAATTTAAATGGGCATGAAAATAATTCCTTTGTTTTATGAAGCATATGCACCTAAATTGTTTTATTTATTGTTTAAGAAATTAAGTATTCCTGTAAGCTGTAACGAATAACAGAAACAAGGTGATTTATTTACAGAAACCTGTTCTCAGTGACCATTTTATGTGAGATTTAGGCCTATCAACCTTCTTGCTTTCTGAGAAAGTGGTTTAAGATTTTCCATGTTGCCTTTGTCGTGACAAAATTATTCTCTATGATAAATGTTATAAATGTTATTTTTGTGAATGAAAACATGATAGAAACTGTATCACTGGTATTGTCATGATTTTCATTTAGGTTGGAAAAGACCCTTAAGATTTCAATCATTAACCTAATGCAGCCCAATCCACTACTAAGCAATGTCCCTGAACACCACACATTTAAATATCTCCAAGTATGGTGACTCAACCACTCCCATGGGCACACTGTTCCAATGCTTGAAAAACTTTTCAGTGAAGGTATTTTTCCTCATATCCAACCTAAACCTCCCTTGGCACAACTCAAGGCAGTTTCCTCTTGCCCTATCGCCTGTGACTTGGTAGAAGAGCCTGACACTCACCTTGCTATGGCCTCCTGTCAAGTTGTTTTTAGAGAGTGATAAGGTCTCCCCTCAGCCTTCTTTTCTCCAGGCTAAGCAAGCACAGCTCCCTCTGCTGCTCCTCATAAGACTTCTGCTCTAGATGCCTCACCAGCTTTGTTGCCCTTCTCTGGACACGCCCCAGCAGCTCAATGTCTTTCTTGTAGTGAGGGCCCCAAAACTGGACACAGTACTTGAGGTGCAGCCTCACCAGAGCTGAGTACAGAGGGACGATCACTTCCCTACCCCTGCTGGCCACACTCTTCCTGATACAGGCCAGGATGCTATTGGCCTTCTTGGCCACCTGGGCAGGCCCGCTGTTGGCTTGTATTCAGCCGGCTGTCAAGCAACATTTTTAGGTCTCTTACCACCAGACAGCTTTCCAGCTGCTCTTCCCCAAGCCTGTAGCGCTGCATGGGATTGTTGTGACCCAAGTGCAGGACTCAGCACTTGGCCTTATTGAACCTCATACCATTGGCCTTGGCCCATGGATCCAGCCTCTCCAGATCCCAAAGACTTTTTTATTTCTTTCACAGAAAAACAAGAACAAAACAACATTAAGCTTGGAATTCTTTTTAAACAAAAGAATTTTCTGTTTGTAGAGACTGCTCTACGTTTTTTTGTCCACCTTGAGCGTATAGCCAGATTTTTAAATGTATTTAGATGCCTGAACTCTATTATGCCTGTGGGAGAGAGCTATTGCGTACTTTATAAACCTATTCTTAGATTTCTTTTCTTCTAAAGTAACAGACTCAGTTGGACAGCTATGAGCAATTACTCCTTGCTGAGTTTAGAAAAAGGCTCTCATCCAATTTCTGCAGTTTGCAGAGAGTTTCCAATCCATGCTTTCTGTTACTATTACAGGCATATTCCAACTGGGATGCATTTTTTTCAGGCAGATTGGTGTCATTGATTGTCACCTTCTAAAGGTATACAGGGAACTGTTACAAAAGGCACATAATACAGGAGATTTATTCTAAGTGCTATAAAATAACTTTCAAATCCCAAATCTGATCTGACGTATAAGTCTTTTGGATTCTTCATATTTGTCAGGCATCTGACAAGCTAGTCTGATCAATATTACTGCAAATATACTCTTCCTTGTTTTTCTGAGCATGTTTCATTGTTAAAAATAAACTTGAATTAGTTTGTTAACAATGTAAACTCTAGAGGCACTTTCATGGTAAGCTGATTACTTATTTAGGATAGGTAATATTACTTATCCTTGAAACAATGAACAATTGTAACTGAATTTGGGCAGAGAGAAAAAAAAAGTACTATGTAAACTCAAATATGAGAAAAAACTTCTTTACAGTGAGGGTGACAGAGCCCTGGAACAGGCTGCCCAGGGAGGTTGTGGAGTCCCCTTCTTTGGAGATTTTCAAGACCCGCCTGGATGCAGTCCTGAGTGACATGCTCTAGCTCTGGGCAATCCTGCTTCAGCAGGGGAGTTGGACTAGATGATCTCTATGATCCCTTCCAACTCTAAAAATAATTCAGTGACTGTGGAAATCCAGTCCCACCAGTCCCCCTCGACCTACCGGTAATGGTCTGTCTAATGCAGCCCTGAGGGCTGTTGGCCACCTTTGCTGTAAGGATTCATTGCCAGCTGATGGTCAACTTGGTGTCCAGCAGGACCCTCAGCATCTTTTCTGCAGAGCTTCTTTCCTGCCAGTCAGCCCCAGCATGTGCCTGGGATTATTCCTCCCCCAGGGGCAGGATTTAGCTGAACTTTGAGATTCCTGTCAGCCCATTTCTCCAGGCAGTGTAAGTTCCTCTGGATGTTAGCACAAACCTCTGGTGTATCAACCATTCCTCCCAGTTTTGTTTCATTACAAACTTGCTGCGGGTGCACACTGTCTAATCATCCAGGTCATTAATGAAGATGACAGAATATTGGACCTGGTATTGACCCCTAGGGCATGCCACTAGTGACCGACCTCCAGATGGACTTTCTGCTGCTGATCCTGTATGTCTTATCATCACTGTGGTTTTGATCTGAAGTCTGTTTGGGTAGTATTAATCTTGATGAACTTTTTTTTTTCAGCTATAATTTAGGTTTGCAAATATAATTTAGTTATGAAGGCATTTTGGCACTCAGTGAAATATAGGTACCACCAAGTGATTCATCTTTTCCTCACAAAGGGCTGTTTTGCTTTGGGGCTGTGTTGAGAGTAAAGGGGAATGGTGTCCCAAGGGTTTATAATTTTCAGAGAAGAAGCAGCAATGGAAAGAATTGACTTGTCCAGCCCCCGTCAGGGGGTCCTTCAGCTGAGTGATCTGTGGAACCACAGCCTCCTGCCTCCAGCTCCGACTGCACATTGCACTGCTCTTGTGCTCGTTAGAGGACTGATTGCAGTGGATCTGTCTCCCTGCTTCCCAACTTGTTTCCCATGTACAAAACCTAGTTTAAGTTTATAACTTCCTCCTTGGCACAGAGCACTTTTTCTGCCTGTTTAAACAGGGTGTGAGTTTGGTTCTTGGCTACTTTAAAAGAACAAGCCACACTTAGATATAAAAGTTGCAAGTGCTGTGTTGCTGAAATATTAGCTTTGGCTTGCAGAATCCTGCCATATGATGTTACAAGCCCTAGGAAGGGGAGAAATTCACCCTAAGTCTGTCTCATGTAGATTGATCTAAAAGCCACGAGCTTTATTTTCTAAATTTGATATTCTTAAACTGTTGAGGATTTTAGTTTTGTTGAAATTAATTGCTGTCTTTCGCATTTGAACGTAGTGCATGATCTCAAGTTGTTAGATGCCAGAGGCAGCTTGTGAGAAGGCATGACTGTCTTCCACCTCAAATATCTAACCACTCCTGTTTTTATTGTTCCTCTTGCTGAGCTATGGAAAAGACTTTTTGAAGCTGGCCTGGATTCATTGTTTCTTTGAGGACACATTGAAGAAGTTATATGAACAACAGACGTTGCTAGCATTAGCCTGGGCTTTAGAAACTCTGCTGAGCAATACCAATGATAATGCCATTCAGCAGATACCTTGCAGAGTTATAGCTCCCAACTGCAGCACTAACTAACTGCAGTGGAATGGGGATTTCTGTTTTGAGTTACCGTGGTCTGAATTCCCTGTCAGATTATTATTTGGGCAGTGGTGTTAAATCATAAACTGGATTTATTTATTATTTTTGGTGGGTGAGGCTGGTGTTAGAGGTGCACCTTGTAATACTGCGAGCAAACACATGCTGTCGGTCTTCTGTGTCTTGTTTGTTGATGAGAAGTTGCCTTTGCATTACTTATTGTTGAACTTGCTTTACAACATCCTTTTCCCATATATATAAAAGTATGGCCATGGGCATTGACATTTACTATGGTATCCACCTTGGTTCTTGGTTAAATGCACTTTTATATCTAGAGGGGGTTGTGTATATTCTCTCCCTCTTCTTCCCCTGCCCCCTGTATATGTCTATGTATACACACATATCCATACACACAGAAGTGAAAACAAGGAAGCAGTAAGTGATGATGAGAAATGTGACTTCCTTGGGAAGAAAATGGGACCTGTAGTAGCTAACTGTTCAGGTTGTCCAAGACAACAAGGTTGGAAGTCTGATATAGAAACAGTTTCAGGATTTGGAGAATGTTAATGCATCAGCACAGTTGGGCTGGATCTCTCTTGGCCAGTTGAGATGTCGTTTTGTTGTAGCAGGTTTTGCTTTGTTCATATCCATGTGGAAAGCTTCTGAAGACTAAACAATGCTTGTTTAAATACTTCAGTAGATTCTTGTGTGTTAAAGTAAGGACATTTCCCTACCACCAGCATGCCAAGTGTGGCATGCTAAATTGTATTTTTCTTTCCCAGATTAAGGAGTGAGAATTCTGATAGAAAGGTATTGGGAACTGGAAAAATTACTCTCGTGGTTCTTGTGTCAAAACGGTGTAGTTGCTGCCAGTGAGCCTTTCAGAACTCTACCTGCTGGCTTTCAATGGCACCTCCATCATATTGGAATTATTTAGAGTTCTGTACTGTTATGCCCGAAACTGTACACTTTTAAAACATTAAGTATCTTAATACTGTTTCACTACTTAAATGGTGCACATGCTACTTAATCGATAGCTGTTGTGGCAGCAGTCATGTAAGGAAACAGTACAATGATGTAGCAGAGATGTTCTGGAACATCTGTGTTGGAACTGCTGTAAAAACAATGTTTCACGTAATGAAGCGTAACATACTTCCTCAGCTGAATGCCTCCAAAATTCTTAGCACATTGTTTTTCATCGGTGCTTAGCTGTATGGGATGAGATGTGTTGAAAATTTGGATCCTGTCAGTTCTGGATGATGCTTTTCTGGTCAGAATGTCATGTCTCTCATCACTGTAAGCTCTTGCTGCCTGCTAGCATCCATGGCCACTAAATAACTTTTTGTATCTTCAATAGCCCGCTAATGCTATTGCCTGTCATATTGATATTTACATATTATTTGGCTTAAGGAACTGCAGGAGGCTGGTTTTCACATGCAGGAAGGGACTGCCTCTATCAAGATTTGATTTAACCTAGTGTAGCCAGCAACTTCCAAAATGATTTCTGCCATGGCCATTGGCAGGGAGGACTAATAGAAAGGGATAGGTTTTCATGAGATGTGACAATGTCTTGTCATCTAATTGCAATAACTTAGGATTCTTTCGGGAAATTTCTTTCACAAGGTTTGAACTAGTCCTACTGTTTCTCCAAAATTGCATACATTTCTTCAAGCTCCCTAGAAAACATTAATTAGGGGCTTTTACTCTTGAGCCCACCTACAACCTTCGTGTTGTTTCACAAACTCTATCTTAGGAGAAAATTGAGAACAGCTCTTGGTAACCAACATGCTGCAATAAAATACGAGTGTAACGTGCATCCCTTATGAATATTTTAATATATTTAAAAAAAAAGCAGTCATTTCAGATACTCAGTTCTGGCTCTCATTAGGCATTAGCTAATTATGGATCCATGGCCTTCACATGTGCAACACAAGTCTTTCACTTCAGCTGTAGAAATGTTTAGGTGGAGGTCTAGTTTAGTTATCCTTTCAGAAAACTGCATGTTAAATTTTTTTTTGTGTTAGCACTGGGATAGTAAAATTTGTTTTTTCCCTTTCTTTTAAAGATTTGCTCAGTGATAATGAGTGATGTTAAATATGTCTGTCTCCTGTGTAGTGTTTGGATCTTTAGCTTGAGAACTAAACCAGCAGGGAACCCATCACTCTCAGATCTTTCTGTCTGCAAGCTGAAGAAGGGTAAAGATTTTTTTTGTGGAAGGGATTGAAAGCAAGAGGACTTGGTTCATTTGGTCTGAAATTCAACACTTGGCAAAGCGGATGTCTGACCCCAGATCTCCTAGTGGAGAGATGTTTTCTCACTTATCTACTGGGTAGGACTTTGCCTGGATTCTGATTTATTTGAACTTTGTGTGAAATGAAGTTATGTTGCTCATGGCTTGAGGACTTGACTGACAGTGATGAGGACTGCACATAGATGGTAGTACAGCAGGGATCTGAAAGAAGCTAAGTTTGGTTGGAGCTTTCATAGTGTTTAATCATTGCTCTCTAGGCTGGTCAGCTGGGATGGCTCAGTTTTTCTTTGTGTCATGGACAATTACTGAGTGGACATGAACACCTGCTTAGTGGGATGTGTTACGGAGAGGTGTCAGGCGGTGTTTTGAGAGTGTTTAACTTAAAAGGTACACTGAAATGTCCTTGAGACCTTGTGTTCATGTAGACATTATACAAAGCTCCTAGTTATTGATTGCTTTAAACAAGGGGTGAGAGTTAAGTGCTATTCTTACAGAAAAGAAAGAAGTTAATGCAGCATTTTACAGTACCTGAGCTAGATAAAACTGCTGGATTTTGTAAAATTATTGTGAATTTTGGGGCTTGTGTGGGGTTCTTTGTTTTTCCATAAAGGAGCGGTAGATATTAACTGCTTCAAGACTTCCTGGCACGTGGGGAGGTCTTGCTCTGCACAAATAGGCCCCTGATGGAAGAAGCTCTAAGCCTGAGTCTGGAGACATGCTCATCTTTTTTTTCCAAATGCACTTAACATGTTTGAAAGCTAGATACTTGTGTAATTTTGATTCAAAAGATGTGTTTATGGGAGTAGCTACCATGTTATCCTTCTGTTTTGCCAAAAATGAAAAATTTTCTTTACTCATTGTCCCTGCCAAATGTTTAACAGTGTTATTCCTACGTGATGGACTGATGGAGGTCGCAGAAAACAAATAGCTTGTGTAACTTTCAACTGAAGAAACAGTCTGTAGCAGCGATTTTTCTTTTAAGGAATCCTGATTTACTGTGAGGACAACTCAGGAAAATTGTTGTGTGGGGGCTGTGTCTGCTGTGTGTTTGGACTGTATTTTGTGAGCTCAAAACTTAAGAACAGTGTGAGAGATTCCTCAAAATAGAGGTGTTTTTTACACCAAGGCATCAGAAAGCCACTTGCTTCATTGTATCTGGTAAGAGAAAGATGGGCATTTTGGCTTTAATTAAGCTGTTGAAGATGTCCCTCCTCTTCCCTCCTGCCCTTTGAATTTTTGCAATCCAAACACTAAGATTGTACCTAAACTTTGAAGCTTTAAAAAAAGTCATTTTCTGCTCTTCAATGGGCAGTGGGGGATTTAAAAGCCTCAAACCCACTTATGTGAAGTCATTATTCGTTTTCTTCAATTATTAAAAAGTTATTACAAAAATGAGACTGAATTTCATACTGTATGACATTACTGATTTTAAAAGTGCGGTGATTGTTAAGTTGTTTCCATTTCGGTGTCTGTTGCCATTCCGCCTTCAAATTGTTGAATGTGAAAATCTGTGTTACATTTAAAAAATGAAAATGACTGTGAAATTCATTGATCTTGAAACATTTCTAAATTTTTTCCAGATAATTTGATAACCTCTCTCACCATTTATGTACTATAAAATTTCTTAAAAATACATTAATCGTATTCACATTTATGTAGGAAAGGAATTAGATTTTTCAGCACATATTTTTGTGTTGTTATAGGCTTAATTTCTTTGTAACTTGTAGCACTAAGGTAGATATGTTGATAATATTTTGCAAAGAAAGAGCTTTTACCTGTTAATGTATCCTCACTAGTGTAAACAAGCAAAAAATGGACAGTCAGTAAAGAAGCCTAAGGAAATCTCATTAAACCTTTTAAAATTTACTTTATTTTGGGTTTTTTTTTGTTTTGTTTTATGTGGTGTTTTTTTTTTTGTGGTGGGTGGTTGTTTTTTTTTAATAAAGGAGGTGCTAGTCAGATATGAGGTTACTCTAACATACAGTTGGGTTTCGACCATGTTGATTTATTTTCATGCCTTTAATCCTACCTTGCATTTTAGCAGCTAGAATGATACTCATTGGACAAAAACTAAGCAAAGCCTTCAAGGTGCTGAAGTTCATGGGACTGCATTCCTGATAGAAAACATTTGATGCTTTTGTTAGGTATTCAGTGTTTATTAGGAAATGTGATAGCATCTTCTTGCTCTTTTACAAGGAAAGCAAGAATTAAGTTGCCCAGATGGATTTTTAGTAGTATAATTTACTGCTGTCATGACAATGTAGGATGACTGAAATTTTTTTCCTGATAAAGATTTCAATCTGGTATCAAAACAATCTTCAATCAACACAAAAATAGCGGTGTAGTAAGCCAAACGGATGCTTCGATGTTTACCTGCCAAATAGGAAGAGATTGAGGATTAGAGTGGTGGATGTTTGTAAGATACTGTGAAGACAGAACTCTCTATAGAAAGGCCAAGAAAGCTATTCCAGATATATGGCAGAAAACCTTCAAAATATGTTGCATTTTCTTCTGGCAATTACTTCTTAAAGACCATTATCAACAAAATAGTGAAATTGTGTTGCTTGATTTCAACTTTAATTTCAATATGTTAGTTTAAAATGGTTTTCTGAATTAAAAAATGCTTTTTAGAAGACTCAAGTGTTTTAATGTGTCTGGAAGAGAGTATTATAATGCTTTTATCCTTTGGAATAATGTTGCATACCTTAGAAGACAATTTTGTAAATTATTGTGGCAGTCCTGCCCATCTTCTTTAGATTATCCTTGAGGCTCTTGTGCGTTTATTTAAAACCAGTACATGTTTCCATTATGTTGGGTTGTGTAGAGAATCGTGTGTTCAGTGAGATTTATTTAGTTTGTCCAAAGGCTTATCTGAATGCTTGCTCGTGTGTTAATGAAATGATAGGACAGCTTGATTGGTTTGTTTGCCTCCTAACTCAGTGGTTCTGTGCTTAGACCTGAGCCCCAAGCCTGCTGTCAGAAAGCGCTGGGTGAGTGCCAGCACATGTGCAGGAAGTGCTGTGCTTCCTTTTGCTGCTTTCCCCTTGTCCTGTCACGCAAATCCACATCTTCCCGTTCCCTTGGTTTGTTCATTTTCTCTGAAACTTGTCCTCATCCTCCTTTATTCTCACTGGCGACAGAGCTACCCTTTCCTACCTTGCCCTGCTTTGGTAGGAGGTATGTTCTTGTGCGGGCCCATGTCTCGGAGCCACCTCTGTAAAGCGAGAAGGGTAGTGATGGGCAGTTACAGCCTGCCCTGGTGTGGTGTCCCAAACTGCAGGACTTGCCTCTGCCCAGACTGCCCAACCTCTGGTCATCACTCTGATAGAGACCATGCGTGGACAACTGCTGTCTAAACTGGTAATAAATAACAGTCTGGAGATATGTGGTTACGTCTCCAGACAGAAGCGCTCCGAATGTGTTGTTTTATTTGTGTTATGTTCCTGTTACTTTTCAGTGTTCACCTACTGATTGCGATACCTCCTCTGGGTGTCCCATACTTTTTCTCAAGAGCTCACTCACACAGTGCTGTAGTAAAACTAACATTGAATTGTGATCGAGGTTAAAAATGAATGAGTTCACTGAGCATACCCAACGAATAGTTACTTTAGAGTTTTCCCCCTTCTGTTTCCCCCCTTCTTTCTCATAAAATGATGGACTTTTTGCCTTAGGAAGCATTAAGACACTAGCACAGCCTCAGTTGCTGTAATGAGCATCTACTCACAGAAGGTGGTTGGTCTTGCTCTTGCTAAAGCAGTAGCATCGGTGGCATAAATGGAGGTGATTGCTACAAATTTGCTTTCAGTTTATGCCATGGTCTATAAAGAAAATGTAGATTTGTAAAGAGTGCTTTTCAGGTGGTGTGCAGCTTTTCCACCACACTTGTGAACTCATTAAAATACAAGAATTCTTTAAGAAAAATTTAATCTGCTTCAGACAAATATTTTCTACCCCTTTTTTCATCCTTGAATTTAGCAATTAAAATGGAGTTGAATTAAGTCTTTTGACTTATTTTTGGTTTTGTGGTCTTATGATTGACTATGACTTTTGGACTTTTGCCTGCTTTCAGGTGATTTTTTTCCCATCCAGCTACTTGCAGGCCCTGGTCTGCTTAGCTTCCAAGTTTAGAGGAGATCAGGTGTTTTCAGCTCGGTATAGCAAAAGTGCATAAAATAGAGTACTGTTTTGTAACCGTGACTTGATATTTCAGAGGAGGAAATGAATATTATTGAGGAAGGCAATATTTACTTTTTTTTTTTTTTCTCCCTGAATAGGAGAATTGTTGAATTACTCAGCTTGTACATTTGTCTTGGGAGAAATGTGGGGAGGTTGAATATAGATAAAAATCTGCAAATTCGTGCATGCATATGTGTTGCACACTTAAGATTAAGAAATACATTTCAACAGTATCTGAAGGCTTTGATAAAACATTGCCTTTACTGGAATTAACTGTCAATTCTTGTTTCTCTTTGCTCATCTTTTTTATTTGTATTTTTTAATCAGAATTAGTTGGTTGTGGTAGTAATTATATTTCTGTCTTCACAATTGGAATTGTTATCAGTAGTTGCAGTCATTGTGATTCATAGTTTTTTAGGCAATTAATTGAGATTGTGTGTATGTGGAGGGAAACAAATTAATCTGTTGTCTCCATAATTCTCTGTGCTTAATTAAATTAAATAAATCAATTTACCTTCTTTTCAAATGCATACGCTGGTTCCTTGAACTAGCATCTGCTAACTTGTTTTAGTCATTGAAGATACTGTCTGAAGCATACATGTGGTTTGGCAAAACTTAATATGTATAGAAAAAACAATTTTTTGTGCTGCTAAAGAGTACCACGTAGTGTGTAGCACTTACACATGCTTCAAAAGAGACAAATTATTGCCTTAAAAATACTATCCACGTTAGTAGTGGTGCTATAAAAGGAATATTTTAGCTGCTTTTCAATATAGTTTGACCAGAATAACCAAAATTTGCCGTATTCATGTTGCTAGTCAAATTCAGGGAAGTGTTAGTGCAGGAGCTGGATGCTTTTTCTTCTGATGGACTTCTGTGTCCCATGGAAAGCATACCCAGTCTTGAGTAAATTTTAGTTGGTGACAACCCTAAGTTTTAGAATTTGGGGCATCTAGAAGACAGATTAACTGCGAGGAAACCTTATTCATCTTCAGATAATCCAGAGAGTCTTTTTGAGGAGGCTGTTAGGGGCGAGGGAGCAGAAAAGGGCTACCTTGTTCTGGAATTGGTGTCCTGCCCTCATGAAGATGTGCAAGTTCTGCTATTCAAGTTCATAGTTTAAGGACAAATTTGTGAAACGTGAGTCAAGACAAACACTTAATTGTAAAATCCAGACTGGAGGCTATGCAGATATTAGTGGTTTGTAGGATGGAGTTGGTTGTTACCTCCACGCGTAGTGCTGCCCATGTCCAGTGTATCCGGCTGGGTGAGCAGTAACGTCAAATCGGTCTATGGCCTGTGATAGTGGGCATGAAGTTCTTCCTCTTTGGTGGGGCTTGGCTGCTTAGGAGACATGTTGGTTGCTGCCTTTAAAACCAAATTTCTTAAGGCATATCATTTTAAAATAGGTTTTGGAAATTAAAGCTTTGAGCATCCGTGTTGCCATTAAACGTATTGCCTCTGGGTCACCTTTGATCAGGGCTTTGCGTATCATAATATTTACCAGCAGCTTGAATGTGGCCGGGCTGAAATACCTCTCATCTGATGGCCACGGTAACTATTTAAGGACTAAATTTCGGCAGCGCGTACATTGATATGTGACCTCCTGAGAGCTGGATTTTAGTGAATGGTTTATAGAGAAATAAAAATAATACAGTGATAAGTATACTTGTATCATGTCTCGGGTTGTGACAAGAAACATGTTTTGGAAACATTGTAGAAATAAGCTGTTTTTTCAAGAAGGATGTGAGTTTGCTGGTTTGTAAACTCTGGTGTCTTTGATTTGTTTGTATTTTAAAATCCTCACATGGACCTTTTTTTCAGTGCCTCACTTGATTTGACCTTTTCTTAAATTAGTTTTTCAAAGAGTGAAGTTATTGACCGGGAATATTTTAAGGTATTTAGAGAACGTGGCTGAGTTGTCCCAGTGTTGAACAGATCATCACATTAGTGTTCAGTTCTTGGCATTGTCTCTGATTTATGACATAATTTTAGGTATGAAATTTTTTAATTGATAAGGTAGGATGTATACTGCCTATATTTTATAGCCCAGATAAAGTTTCTAATGTTGCCAGTATTTTAGAAAAACAAAAAGTATTTACGTTATTTTAGTATTTAATCTTTTACAACAAGTTTGTTAAAACATATTTGAATTCAGGGGGGAAAAATAGCCACCAAAGTACTGTAATAGGATTTACTGTTTTCAATCAAGGGATTTTCTTAGTACAAATTTATGTGAGTTAGTCATATTCAAGCAAAACACCCATACTGTATAGTTTTAAACTTTTTCAACTTTAGACAAATTACAGTAACACTTTCTAGCTACATTCATCCCCCTTACTCTGGTTTGTTTACAAACTAGCTAAAAAAGTTGGCCTTTTATAGGAAGGAGGTTTATTTTAATAAGAGCAAAAGAGAGAATCTTCTGTTTTTAAAAAAAAAAATAAATTCACCAGCCCAGAGAAGGGTGCTCAGGAGATTCATGATGATGGCTCAGGAGACTGAGGCTGTGCCCTCTCAATGTAAGAAGCACGCTGAGAAGTGCAAGCGTGGCTATTGGCTTTCCTCATCATAAGGACACTCCTGAACAAATAATTTGCTTAAAAATATAGATACAGTGTTTAGAAGACGAGGAGAGGGGGAAAGTGTGCTGATCTGGCTGTTCCCTACCCTTTTCCTCACTCACCTCAGTTCTAGGCACTCTCGGATTTCATGGTGCTTTTTAGCGGCACCTTTGTGATGTGCCTTGGGAAGGACGGTGACTTGAAACAGTGAACGCCTTGTTAGCAGAAGTGCATGACCATCCCCAGTCCTAGCAGATTGAGAACTGAGTAGAAGGAGAGAGCTCTTTCCCAGTCTACGCTAAACTTCCAGGTAAAAAGATGCCGTTCTGTAGATGGGGCAGAAGATGTAAAGAAACAGTGGTAACGGTATCAACAAAAGCAGCTTGGGGGCTGTTACCCATTTGTGCAAGCTGGCAGCTTGTTGGAGCTATCTAGCTACTAATACATGTTATAAAATATATATGTTTGGTTAAAAGAGTTTCCATTTCTCCCTGGTGGGGACTGCATCATGTTTTAATTTCTACAGTTGTTTTCCCAAGGCAGAGATGTTAGCTATTGATGCTTTATTGGTTCTTTGAGATTTTTCCACTATTGCCTTCATTATCATCTAACTGCTAACAGTCATGAGAGGAGGAATTGCTGACTTGAAATCTGGATGGTTTTCAGCGAGTTCTTTTTCTTCTAGACGATACTGCTTACACTTATGATGTTCAGTTACACATTGCTGGTTATACCGTGTTTAAGAAAATAATTTGTCCTGGAACTTGGTTACCATTTACCTCTCAGACGAACACTTTTAAGAGCAGGATAAACCTTTATTCAAGTTTTCTTAGGGTATTCCCTCTCTTTTACACCTCTTAAGGGAGAAATTGTCTGAATGGGTCAACCACTTGATTTCATAGCCATTTATATATAAGTATCTTTTTTCCGTCGTTACATGACCACCTCTACTTTGACAGTGCCCTCAATTACAAGAGAATTACCACTGCAAGGAGCAGTCTAGCTCAGCTATCTAAAAATCCACATTTAACTTCATTCTCAAAAAATGTTTTATCTCTTTCAGTTGCTTTTGAAAATCCCTTTCTAGTTTTTCCTTTTCATGACTTCATTTGGCTAGAAAGGCTCTAACCATAATTTCATGTTTCAGCCTGTTGTAGCACATTGTGTCAAAAGCAAGTCTCGCTTGCTTTCCAAGCAGATATATCTTTGAAAACCTTATTTTAACCAAAATAGTTTATTGTAGCTACATTTAGTAAATGGACCATATGCTTTTTCAGTTCAAAATCATTGTCACAGCAGGAGTCTTTTAGTTTGTTTTGGGGGAGATCTATGTTCTTTCTGATTTAACTGTAAAATTTAGAAACTTAACATCTTCCCCCTAAGAAAACCACCCAACAACACCTTGTAAGTTTAAGGACTGAGCTTCCTTGATGAGCTGGATCTTAGCTTTGCTCTTTTCTCAAAACATTGAGATACCGACGCTTTAGCAGGTGGTGCTGCTGTGGGAGGAGTGTGCTTGAAACTGGCCACTGTTTCTGGAACCTGTGCAATGAAAGTGGGATTAATTTTTTTTTCGATTTGGCAAGGGGGAAGTTTTTTTTACTGACTTTCAGATAGCTGTTTGGGCAGTTCTGCTGGCTCTCCCCAAGGGCACAGTGGCATCTTCAGATTTGCCTGGGTTTAGAGACAGCCCAGGCCTGGTCTCTGCTCGTGCCGGGGGGAAATCCATTCTCCAGCCTGGGTGGTTTTGCTGCGTTAGTTTTGGGGTGTATGTATTATCATGGTGTCCTGGATGAATCACAAATTGCAAGTCATTTTTATTAAGATATTATGAAATAGAATGCAAGCACCAACATATGCTGGTCTGCTGGGGTTGATATAAGTTTACATAGATTACTTTAAAAGTACAGTCGGTAAGATATGGCAATTTAATGACAAGGGCCAGCAGACTGCAGAAGGTAGTTTGTGCTATAAGGGTGATAAGTTGGAAAAATATTTATTCAATGTTGAAAAATGTCTCCTCGTATCTTTAAAGAATATGGTTGGATTTTTTTTTCCTCTTGAAAGGATATGAAGTGAAGTCTGAAAGTGTAGCACACTCTATTCTCTAATTAATTTATGTTACTTTCTTTTATAATGAATATCATCTTTTCCTCTGTGCAAGGAGAAGCCTTGAAAAAATTAACTGAAAAGAATGCATAGGAGGGGGTTATTTTTTATTTCTACACTTTTCAGCTGCAAACAAAATGTAGGGATTATGTAGTATTGCTGCATTTGATTTCCCATCAGTTGGCTGTGAGTGTTGCTTCATCTGATAATCACACTGAAATCTGTTTCCTCAAATTTAATTGTCAGGCACGGTGTCTGTCTGTTTAAAAGGTCTGCTAAGTGATAAGGTGTGTTGATCTGCTAAATGGGATTATGTTAAACATTCCTGAATAGAATTCTGTTCCATCAAGGCAATCTGTGTGAATGAAGCATTTAGTAGAAACAGAATTTATGTGGTGGTACAATGAAACATTACGGCTGTTGGTGTAAAAAGCCTGCAAAAACCATTTTCTACTGTCTAAGGTAACTTACTGTATATAGGTATGTGTGTATGCATTATGTATAATATTATGCAAATGTGTATACTTTTGCATTACATACATATAAAAAGAAGAAACTGTTGAAAAATTGAGGATAAATACAGTCAAAACTATCTGACAACTGTAGTTGTCCCCCAAGCTCAAGTACCAAAAATGTAGTTTTATGTTGTAAAAAGGAAGTAAATAGTTTATCTTCTGTTTCATAAACTCATTAAATAATTCACTTTTTGATTCCAAAAGTTATCTAATCCTGGACAGTATTGCCGTTTAAACCAGATTATTTCTTTGTTATAACATGGTAAAATGTTACTCCTTAATGAAACCCAGTATCAGATATTTTTTTTATGAATGAGCAAGGTAATACGCACTGTAAATGATGTGTAACAGTTTGTTGATCACTTTAGCAATTAAATGAAAGAAGTCTGCTTACTCAGGCCAGGCTTTCTCTCATTCTCTGAGGAAGCTCTGGATTTTAATGAAGACAGTCCAGCAGTGAATAAGCAAACCTCTATGCAGTTGCAAAAATGAAAATAAAATAAAATTACAATTTACTCTTTTAACATCAAGCTTTCTCTCGAAATAGTACAGATCATGTAAGTTTACTTTTTAAACATACTTTTTTATTTAATCTAGTTCAATACCAGATGGAAATGATGCGAAGCCTGCGCCATGTAAACATTGATCATCTTCACGTTGGCTGGTACCAGTCCACATACTATGGCTCTTTTGTCACTCGTGCCCTCCTGGACTCCCAGTTCAGTTACCAGCACGCAATTGAGGAGTCTGTAGTTCTCATTTACGGTTAGTATGAGGTTTCCTTTATTATTCTTTTCCCCTCTTAATATTATTACTACTATTTTTGTATTCTGTCTTTTGCCTGTAAGAGTAGCCTGGCAGGCCTTTTCGAGTAAATACCAACCCTGTGTCTACGGCAGCCTCAGCAGCAGCTAAGTCTAGACAGGGTTTCCTTCTTTCTGTTTATTTTTCTTGCTATCAGAGCCCTGATGTGTACGTTTTGGAATGCTGGAGTAGCTGCTTCATTTTTATTCCTTCATCTCCCCTCCCTCGTGGAAGGGGCTGGTGGAACACGACCAGATGTCTAACAAACCCCGCTTGCTGGCGTGTCTGGCTCTGTACGTGACTGACCAATCATCGCGCGAATTGCCAAGGTTTTTTTATACCTCTGACAGAAGCATACAAAACCTGGACTGTTTCTTAGCACAAAGATTTTTTTCTTTTCTGCCTATTTAATGGTGTTTCCTCAAGCTCTCCAGACCAGATGTTCTGTGCTGTATCAGAACCGTAGGCAATTTAACAGCTTTATAGCCTCCCCCTCCCCAAACACTCACAGTTTGCCATATCTGGCAGACTTGCATATAGTTTCCAGCTGAGAAGTAAATGTAACGTCCTGAGTATCTGTCAGAAAAAATACTAATGAATACGATCAATCTTATGAGCTGCCCCAAAATTGTTTCAGTATGTTAACAATTGGATTACAGTAAAGAACAAGTTGTTAAAGTATACTTATATTGGCTGGAAACATTGCATCATCAGACCTTGATGAATTTTCCACTTGTTTCAGTCTATTTTGGTTTTCATTTTATCACCGATTGCTAAAAGTTTTACTGTGTTAAGTTTCAGACAACATGAATGTTAACACAGCTTTTATTCTCATGTTGGCATGCTTCAGCTGTTATCATGCTGCAAGTGTTAAGCTTCTTTGTCCTAGGAATGTAACAGTTTGTTTAGAAAATTTCCCCCTAAATTCAGTAGAGTATGTCAAGGCAAAACTGATCTTTTTATATACCAGTTACGTTGTTATTCACGAAGCAGCAGGGCAACTTGATCTGAATTAGCTTATTGCTACTCTAAAATTACAGGCTTTTTGTATAAAATGTAGTTTAATGAATATTTTAATTTACTACATAATGACTGGAGGGGAAATATCTTTATTTAAATGAGGTACCTCTTACATGAGTTCTGTAGATAGTTCATATGAAAGAAAATAAAAATGTGAATTCGACCTTTAATGGGGAAATAATGTGAGTAGAATGGGTCTAGATCCCCCCCCATGTTCTCCAAGTTAATTTTATTAATTAGCTTCACTGTATGGAGTTAGATGTATTACACATTTCAGTGTAGGTTTACTTCTGCTATAGTGCCTTTTCTGTGTTGGTTGTCTAAATTTTTTTTAACAGGGCTACTTCAGTTTATGTCATTCAGGTATTTAAAAAAAAGGCAAAAAAAAAAAGCAAGCTGGAGTTACTAATAATATACTTTCTCCATTTTTAATTATAGATCCCATTAAAACTGCCCAAGGGTCTTTGTCGCTAAAGGCATATAGGCTGACTCCCAAACTGATGGAAGTTTGCAAAGAAAAAGACTTCTCTCCAGAAGCGTAAGTAACTTCAAAGAATGTTTTCTCATAGGTTTTGCTGGATTATATGAGAGGCAGAAGGATACATGGAATGATGAAAGACTGTATTTTAAAATCTCATGTAATTGTGTGCGCTGAGGAAACTGGATAACTATTGGTAGTGATAGACGTGCACTGATATAGTGGGCTGAGAAGGCATGAAAGTCTGTCTTTGGGCATCTACATAAGGGCTGAAGCGGTGGAACTTGAACTGATTTTGGAGATGGTCACCGGGCTGGCTGTAAGGACCATGGAGGAGATAGCTGGATCTGGGAACAGAGTCAAAGACATTAAAAAAATGAAATGGAGAAGGGGAAATAGCTGGTTTGTCCTTAAGCTCTTTTTTTTCCAGAAGGAAAATTGAACATGTATTCGGGATAGCGGTTCTTCTGTATTTATTCCACAGAATCTTCTGGAATAAAGTAGGATAATTACTCTGTTTCAGAAGATTAGCTGCTTGCAATTGATGTAGGCCTTAACTGTCATGTTATTCCTCAGACAGCTTGGTGGTCAACAGCAAAAGCGCAAGCACTTGTTAAACTTTCTACTTTGAGGAAAAATGGCATCATTTAATTGCTTAGTGTTAAAAAAATAACATTTCCATCATGAACAAATGAATCTGTGCTTAGTCAAAAAAAAGGGGGGGAGGGGGGGAATAGGGGGAGGAGAGAACACTGAAGACAAAAAGCAAAAGTTTTTTTTCCCAAATCCAATATGCATACAGAGAAGTTAAGGATTTATTTCCTAGAAACTTCCAGGTCATGTCTTTATTTCCAGATTTTATGAAAGGTATTACTGTCTACTTTTATTATAAAGCAATAACAATAGTTTTTATATGTATATTGTAAAAAAATTACATTGAAATTTTATATTTTAATATCCACCATGGAATTTAATTATTCCAAAACACACACTATTTTGTCAATTTAATTTCTGGCCAGTAAAAATTTTAATTATTCAGCTATTGGGGAAATTATTTTTCATTGTAATAGTTATGATTTTAAGGGTATTTCAGTGTCATCTGGTAACTAACTGTTCACTTCTATTTAAGAAACCCTGAAATCAGTAAAATATTTTGGAAGGGGCAGAGTTAATCCTGTCAGTACAGTCTTTTGCTGGAGGCTTTTTCATGTAAGTAATATATTAGCAAGCAAAGCGGCTGCTTGACTTCTGAGAGTTTTTCCTAGAGCAGCTTTTCCTAGTCTTTGTAAACGTGAGGTTTTGTCATGCAAATGCTCGTACCAAAACTGGACTCTCGTTTGATTGTGGAATTATGAAAATCAAAAGTTTTTACAAAAATGCCAATTATTGTTGGAGCAACAATTCAACAAAAAGAACAAGAGAGTTACTGTGTATATTAATACATTTTTAAAAACTTTTTTCACAGCTTGAAAAAAGCAAATATTGCTTATGAAAACATGTTTGAAGAAGTGCCCATTGTAATTAAGAATTCATACCTGATCAATGTGATGTTGTGGGAACTGGAAAAGAAATCCGGAGTAGCCGATAGACATGAATTGCTCAGTCTGGCTAGCAGGTAAGTACTTGTTACAATAATGGATGTATTTTTATTCACTTTTCCAAACCACAGTTTAACACCTTGGGTGAAATCCCAGTCTCATTACAGTCCATGGAAGCTTTGCCTTGACTTTTAATGGGCTTAAGACTTTACCCTTCATGTTCTTTTGCTGAAGGAAAAACGGCATGGTAAAACTCCAGCATTATTTCAAGGACTAAATTCAGTCTGTGATCCGCATATACCTCTACTGCTTGATCTGTCTAATCTTTTCAGTAATGTAGATTTCTTCAAGAAAATACTGGCATTCAGAAAATTCAGGCAAATATATCTGGAAATAAAAATTGGTTTTGTTAAATTTCCTTAAGTAACTCTATAAATTATTTTAATAAAGAGTAAATCATATTTGTTTTACTTTGGTAGCTGAATGCATTTGAAAATGAAATGCAATAATAAAGCCTCTATCAGAGAAACTGTCAGACTGATTGTCATGACAGCCATCATTCATGATGTGTCAGAAATTGTTCAAGAGTTTCTAGAATTATCTTCTCATAATTTTATCTAAGAATAACTTTTTGTTCTTGTAGTACTTTGCCCTGAAAATAAATTTATGGTAACAAACTGGGCATTACCTCTAGCAGTTCGATCAGAATTTTGGTGATGCTTAAATCATATGCAGTGAAGTACAGTTAACTGGATTATTATTGAGATGACCAATATAACCAGATGCACAAAATGATGCAGTATCTTGTTGCGTGTAGAAACTGGGACATATTTACTCGTAGGTTTTTGGGGTGTAACACTTCTTTTTTACCTCAAGCTATTGTCTCCCAAGATTCTGGTCCTTTCTGACTCTGACAAGCAAGTTAGCTGAACACTAGTGGCCTCTTCTCTCTTCTTCCTTCCCTCCCCCCTCCCCCAACATGTAAGGTTTGTGTTAATGGATCCATATGGCTAGCGGTCCATATGTTGCCTGAGCAGAAAATTTTCCTATTTATTTTCTTTACTTGAACTTATGTGGATGTATTGAGGGACCTGATAGCTTTTAGAGAAGTTGGTCAAGGGAGAACAGGTAAGGGTTGAAGCCTGCCAGGGAATTTGCGAATGTTGCAGGAAATACTTAGTCAATAATTTTGTGCAGTAAAGTTATAACTTTGCACCTTGGAATTAACGAATTTTTGCTGAGATGTTCAGTCTGATTGACTTTGCAGGCTTTTTGTCAGGCTCTTTCTTTGGTCAAAGATCACAAAGCTTTTACCGTCTGAGGAGAGAGCGAGCCCTGGATGTAGATGATGAGTGATTCTTCATGAGCTCTACCACTTCACTGTGAAAAAGAGGATTGTGTGAGAATACAGTAGGTTTTCAGAGGAACTGACAATGTTGCTTTGATGGCTTTTGTGCCAGGGTTTGCTCCTGTGCAAAGGGTTGGGATTATCCATCACTAATCACGGTGCTATCCTACAATTCTGGAAATGGAAACTAATTTGAACAGATCACAAACCACAGTACAAGTTTTTCATCAGCTTTACACCTAACGTAGTAACTGTTCTGTACCATTGCCCTGACTTAAGATAAAAGATAAGAACTGTACAAATTAATTTCCTTTCTGGAATGATGGTGTTAAGCCTGGTACAAGACAGGCTTTTGTGTTGGTCCTCATGTCAGTAAATGAGACTGATCAAGAAAAAAATGAGCCCAAAAGGAAACTCCATCATTTGTCTTTAGGAATCCTTCACAACAGGAAAAAAGGGAGGACTTTTTTTTTTTTTTTTTAGAGAATCAAGGGTTCTTTTCAGTGGGTGTTTTCTTGGATGTCCTTGATGATGACACAGGTGGGACTGGATTTTTTGATAAACCTGGTTAAAGGTACTTTTTCAATTAAGTGTGTTTCTTTGAACTTACACAGTTACTATTCTAAATACCGTCAGCAGTTTCTTGAGCTTTTTGATGTCTAGAATTTCCCACTAATGGGGAATTAATTCAACAGATTCATCAGTTTGCAGGGGTACTTCTGAATTATCTCTCTTGACCTAAATTTATGGCAGCATGCTTCTGGCTCACCTGGTCTATAAGAGGAACTTAAGGTGTTTAGTTTGGTTTGAAGGAGAGTAAAGTTTTGGAAATTACCCCAGTTTGGTTTATTCTGGAAGCTTTTGTATGTGTCATCTTTTAATATTTGATAGCTGCTTTTAGTTGCATTCAGTGATATAACACATCTAGCAAATGAAAATGTTTCCATGCTCATTTATTCAAGGTTGGGTGACTTATACTGCCTGCTGAAATATGTAACTAGTTTTTACTTGAATGCAAGTATGAAGATTTCTTTGTCAAAGAATATATTGCCTGAAGTAGGGGAGTTCAAACCCCAACTATTCTGGAATGTTATTTTCACTTTACATTTCCTTATTTTTGTATGTGAATATTTGTGGCTAAAACACTTCAGATACCAACTTTTAATTTTGGTGCATGTCCTTCTCATTTAATTTGCTTGTCATAGAATTAGTTGGCAGTAACTTTAAGGATATTTTGTGGGGGGTGGGTGTGAGGGTGGTGTTGGTTCAGATTTTTGGATTTTATTTGGGTTCTTTGGGAGCATCCCTGAACCTTTTTTCATCTTCTGAAGCAATGGTTTTGGCAATGAAATTATTTCCCCATAATTCTTCTCCTCTGGAGAGTTTGTTTCATCAAGATTCTCACATGTTCAGCCACCCACCTTGTCTGAGTTTGAAGCGGTACCTATTTGAGGTATTTTGTCTGCACCTTAATATCTTTCTCCTTTTGAAGTATATTTGTGATAATTGTATAAAGTAGTTTACTTTTTGGGGCATAAATTTGTGTTTCTCTTGTGAAATCTGAATTAACTGGAATTTTCTAGGGAAAGAAGTTGAAGGCAGAATAGCACAAGGCTAGCAAGTAATAGCAAGTAAAGGCCTTTTACTCAGACTGTTATCCTCCTGCTACCCTTAAGGACCAAAATGTCTTGAAGACTTTGGAGTACTGCCAGTCTTTTGATAGAGACTCAAGAATTAAAATCCTGTCAGATAATGTTCCAGATCTTCAGAGAAATAATTACAACCAACTTTCCCATTCTCATCCATCTCTTCCCTATTCTATTGATGATCTAGTTTAAATTAAAAAAAGCTTTTTTGTGGTCTAGCTTCATAATAGGGTTGTTCTATAATATCTCAATTTGTCTCAAGCAATTTTTCTAATAGTGTGCGTCAGTAGAAGCAAACATGTGCTGAACATTTATTGCAGTAACATCTACTTGGCAGATATATTTTTCAAACATCAGATGCAGTATTTTTGCAAAAGTGACACAAGGAGGGTTACTTTGGCTTTCAAAAACAATATTAACCTTTATACATTGTACTGCTTATTCAGAAATCTCAATGTGCTTAACGGATTATTAAGGTAATTATGAAAATCTCTAATTTGCAGATGGGGGAAGCTGACACAGAGAGGGTAAACGTGTTGCCCAAAGGCACACATCAAAGTCGGAATAGAAAAGGGAATGGAGCTCGAGACTCTTCACTTACATATCTCATTCAAACAAAATCCTCTTAAAAAAAGCACAGGTTGAACTCGGGCTGAAATGCTGAGATGTAAACAAATTCTGCTAAGCAATGGGAACGTTCCTTAGAAATATTTAATCAAAAAGATGTGCTTTGCCCAGCAGTACCTCTCTACTCCACCCAAAGCTGTTCCCACCAGGAGGAGAAACGCTGCACAGGGTGGCACCTTTCCCAAAAACCACTCTGAGAGGGGCCTCAGTAGAGCTGATGGAAAGTGGAAAAAACGAAGCAACAGATGCAGTGTTTTCTTACTCTTGCTTTTGCTGCTCCCTTTTCTCATCTTCCTTAGCCAGGGTGCAAGCAAACTGAAATTGAGAGGATCTATTTATAGTGATTGTAGGCAAGTTTAGGGGACCATATTTTTTTGGCCACCTCCAGCTTCAGAATTGTTTACCCAAAAATTCAGTGCCAGGGGGTACAGGGGTACAGCACAGGGAGTCAGATCTCCGAGACTGGGTGCCTCTGCTCCCTCCTGGGCCAGCACAGTTAGGTGGGCTTCTCCAAAAGACCAAGCTGAGGCCCACGAGCTGCTTGTGGAGACAGTTGAAACTAATGAGCAGGACACGGGAAGCTGAGAATGATGTGAATTGCTGCCTCTCCTTGGAGCTTTGGAATCTGACTTGAGACTGCATTTTGGGTATTTCAGACCTTTAGCGAGTGTGTGTCTGGAGTCCTTTCCTGATTAAAGATGCTGAAGTAAATGTGTGCTTCATGTGTAGTTCCCCATTATGAATCCTATAGAAGCAGAGCCAGTTTGAGGTTTCAGCCCCAGCTGCTTGCATCATTCCTCCCCACTGCCCCCATTTCATCTCTACACCCCTCCCACCCTCAAAGATTTTTATTCCCTCATCTGTTTCAGAATATGACAGTACAAATAGCTTTGTGGAATAGTTTGGTGGAAAAAGTCAAGCTCCCACTCTTCCCTTCCAGCCTTTCCCTCAGCCTCCCTTAAAAAAAAAAACCAACAGAGGGTGGTTTTGCATTTACAGTAGACTGTTTCACTGAAAGAGTTTGAAGTGTGCCCACGCAAACAGCTGAATCCATACAGCTGAGAGTGCTGTAATCCTTGGGCAAAGGGGGAGGGAGAGGCAGGAAGATGCCGATGCTGGAACCTCTTAAATTGGCTTTGCTGGCAACAGCAAACTGCACCTTTGCTCTTCCGAAAATCCATCTGCTCCTGCAGGAAGAGGGAGGCTTGCATTCGCGTGTCTTAGCCAGATCCATGCCCTAACAGGATGCCCTCGTCTAGTGAGTGGTCCATGAGTTTAGTTAATGTGTAGTTGTTGCTTTCTCTGTGGATGCTACACCATAACACCTCCAAAGGTAAGGCTCGCCAGCAGGAAGAACAAGACAGAAAGGACCGTGGTCGTCATCTACAGATTAGGCTACTCTGTTTACGGGTTTCTACTTCTCACCCTCAGAATTATTTGACCTTTATATTTGATAATTGTTAAACAAGGAATTAGAAGTAATGCATGTGTCAAGGCCTTGATTTCATATCTGCCCTTTTGGGTGAAGGACTATACCCCAGCAAGTATAAGGCTGTTACAGCAAAAGCGCACATTATGAGAAATTGCTCTGCAGGCTGTACTGTCTAGTCTCTTCATTTTCTAAACAGACTTCAACAGTTTCCCTTTGAGAATTTGTATGTGTTTGTCCTTTTTTGGCATTTTTTGATTGTTTCATCCAAGCTGCACAGATAAGTCTCAAATGATAAATATCTGGAAGTTTTACAGGTCACTCACTACAGGTGAGTGATCTTAATAACAATTCTGGTGAAGGAGTGCTCTCACATTAGATTATTTCTTCATTAACTATGTAAGAATACACATGACAGATTAATTTTTGGCTCTCCTAACTGCAGGAGAAGTGCCATTCTGCTTTTGCCCCATTTATTATCTATATTTCTCCCCAAAAAAGAACACAGACCCTATTTGTAGACTTGGTGATGCTTAGTATGATAGCAGTTCTGCAGCTGATGTTTTTCTCCCATGAAGATTCACTGATATCTGAGGTGTGATGGTCTCCTGGTGCTACCTTAAGGTGGGGCTATGTCTTTTAGTTCAATTCAAATGTGCATTCAGATCATCACCACTGAGTGATCTCAGACTTGCCTTGTTTCAGATAAAACTAAACTGAAAACAGGCTTTAGGAGGATAGTACAGTGTTTCCAACACTAATGGGCTTTCAGATCACTGGACCGTGTTAGAACTCGTGATAAGAACCCCCCCGGAAACGCATGTAACATGGACATTGGTTTCTCAGCACCAGCTGTTTCTCTTTGTAGATCTGTTCCTGTTGGTCTACACTACTTGCTAATCTAAATGTAAACTCTATTTAATTGACTCATTTGCTGAATCAGCTGACTGAAATGCATCCATTGAAAATGCAGTTTCTTTATTACCGATGCCCTCAGAACAACGAATGCAAGTGCTGAGGTCCGCATTGTCTACATTTGACTGTCACAGAGCCTTGTAGGAAAGTTACTCTTGATGGGGATGTGAGCAGCATTTACGGACACAACTACCCCCCATTTTTTTTGTTTTATTAAAATGTTTAATTTTTTTTTTTTTTTTCAGTTGTATTGACACATAGGGAGCACTTAGGTACCCAGCGGTGTGATCATTAAGGAGAGTGCAGGAAGTAAGGAGGTGCCTGAAAGAGTCTTTGGGCTGAGTGTGTGATGAGTCTTATGGGCTGGAGCAATGCAGTTTAACTTCCTAAATCTCACCAGAATAAACTTCAGCTAAATCAAACTTGATTTAAAAAAATTACTTCCTTATCAGTCTTTCTACTTTTTTAAGAGATAGAGTGAGGAAGGGTATCAGCCACATGAGAACCAATGAAAAAAATAGTTCTGTATTTGCAGCATACTTATCACTTCATGTCTCAGTTCACATCTGTTTAAGTTATCTGTTTTTAGCTTTTTGTTTCCCTGGCAATGGGAGCAAACACTATATTACCACAACTTCTAACAATAACTCTCTGTTTCTGTATTCTGCTGTACTAAGCTGGTCCCAAAGAGATTCACATAAAATCATTCTTTGTAACCAGCTATATTTCATATGGACACTATCTGTAAAATAATTATGTATTCCTGATGTCCACATACCCTACAAGACTGTTAATGTGTACCTACACATTATTTCTGATAATACCCGGTTCTAACACAAACTCTGTATAATATAAACACTATAAAAAACTGAAAATATGCACACCCCTAGCCATGGCAATATTCCACAGTTCTAAATATCGTGTGCTTGAAATGTTCAACCAAAAAAAACCCAAGAAGTTTAAAAATAATTACTATAGTGGCGCCTTTCTTGCTGCTGTGTAGCTGAAGTCCTCCTCGCCATCTGCCCCTGTACACAACTGAGATTTAAAACTCTGGCTTGTAAATAAATTGTGGTCTGAAGTTACTGATACAGCCTTTTATTCAGTGAGCAGGCAGCTCAGCTGGTAAAACAGTTGTCCTTGTAGTCAGAGGTAAGGGTGTCTTTAGTTACATTCTCAGCAGGTATCCTCTAGTGCCTCAGTATGTTACCAGCTTCTGTCTCCAGCTATGAGTTCTATGGATTTGGAGAATAATTTACACTTAAAAAGGGATGTGCATAGTATTATTTATGTGATTCCCTTTTCACTTTATGCTGGCTCCTCCAGTTAAGAGTTTCCCTGGTCTGTGGGCTATAGGATGATGGGAATGCATCACAAAAGGCAGAAAGAGTCTCAGATAACGTGGTGAAGCAGTGACTGAAGGATATGATTTTTATTTGAAAGAAGCTCTCATGAATAGTAGTGGATTTCAGTTAGGGAGGAAAAGGATGGAGTTCAGCTTTTTGAGTCACTGGTCTTGAGCCAAGTAGAACTGGGTAAGGATTAGATCAGAGCCAACAAACCAGCTTCTGATCAAAGGGATCAATAGAGAGCAGTAAGTATCCTCCTCCTTCTGCTCTACCCTGTAAACACAATTTAGGACAAATACTGTCTCCATGGGCACCAACCTAAAAACTTCCAAAACTTTAACTTGGAAGCTATACCTTGAGTTGAACATTCCTGCAAAATACTGAATCCATTGCTAAAAATGGTTACAATAAAAGTTGTTTAACAGACTGCATTTGTCTGGCCAAGGCAGTAGATCGCATAACTGGAACTGGACGCGCCCAGCCTTGCTGCTTCCATGTTGCTGGTGGTATGGAATGTGGAGCTGGCTGGACTGGACACCACACTCCCTCTCAACAGCTAAGATCAAGTGATGTCTGCTGAACTTCCAGGCGTGCTTTGATAGACTAGTTAGTGAGATGGAGTTCTGAAGAATATTTAACTATCCCTCTGCAGAGGGATAGTTAAATATTTGTGAAAAAGCTAGTGGTAACTTGAAACCAAACTCTTTGAACACATCTCATGGAACATTGTTCGGGGTTGCATATCACAAAAGTATGAGACATTTTCTTTTAAATGTTTGACCTGCATCTGTAACATCAGTAAAATGATAGAAGTCATTGGTTTCTTCATAACTATGAGCTTCCCTGCAAAGACCAAAATGCTTAAATATAGTATTTGCAATGAGGCAAAGATGCTGGGGGAGGAGATGCCATGTAAAGTGTCATCCAATAAATATATAAGCAAAAATAAACAGTACCTTAGAAATTTACAAACTGCCATTAGTGCAGAAATGCTGGTCAAGTGACTTGGAATGAATTTTAAATTTTAAATATTTTTTTAAATAACTTGAATCTTTCATGAATGTTTCCTGTATTTCAGTAATCACCTAGGGAAGAGTCTGCAGCTGCTGATGGACAGAGTGGATGAGATGAGCCAAGACATAGTTAAATACAATACCTACCTGAGGAACGTAAGCAAGCAGCAGCAACAA
Organism: Gallinago undulata; assembly: GCA_026546715.1. Taxonomy (NCBI): domain Eukaryota; kingdom Metazoa; phylum Chordata; class Aves; order Charadriiformes; family Scolopacidae; genus Gallinago; species Gallinago undulata. The sequence goes on along the minus strand of JAOTQQ010000012.1, from coordinate 137,903,487 downwards.
AAACACCAGGTTGGTAACATGGAAAACCTCAATGAGAGGATTTCTTTTCCAGAAAATAAGGTTTGGGTGGTGTTATCTAAGAGAGATGAATTTGGATCTAAGCAAGGTAAAATTCTTACGGAAAAGTATCTGTTAATTCTCCACTGACTAGTACATTTTATAAATCTACTTACCAAATGGATTCACTTCTGCTGACATGTAGTGTGGATCGGTCTCTTTGCTATTTTACATGTTTGTTAGTGATTTATGATAAAAGTCATTGATAAATATGCTGTGGACACAGGGATTAGAGGTTTAACAAATGAAATGTAAGAGCTGAAACTAAAAGTGAATTGTTCCAAAACAAACTATTTTAATGTAATCACATGTAGTCAAGCATCTAGAAACAAAGGAACATAGCCCGTATTTAAAAGGCAGCAGATTGTTCTCTGATCAGAAATGACATTTTAGTAACGTTTTGTATCAGTAGATAATAATACTGATCGCGTAATGCTGACTTACAGTTCCTGATGCCAAAGAGCCTCTTTAAAATCCAAACTAGTCTGATTAGAGAAATATGAGTACAGAGACTGGCTCTAGGCAGCCCTGCTTGAGCAGAGGGGTGTTGGGCAAGGTGACCTTCAGAGGTCCCTTCCAACTTCAACCATTCTGTGATTTGGAGACAGTATTACTTTATTTGCTGTTGCTGCAGTTGATAAAGCAGTACTGTGTCTAATTATAGAAGAATGCTGGTAAATTGGAAAAAAGCACTATGAGAATGATTTAAAAGCCTGCAAAGCAGATCTTGGTGAATGCGATTCACTTCTCATGATAAATTAAGTTAACAAGTGACTTGCTTACTCAAGAAGTACCTGCAGAAAAATAAATTTGAAGTCTTTAATCTAGCAGACAGAAATATGACAAGATTCAGTATCGGCCAACTGAATATGGGCCAGGCCACTTTAAAGATAAAATATTACAGGTGTTGCTACACAAAGTAGCTAATTATTAAAAAGAGCACCTGTGGTTCATGTGAAATGCTTCATCACTGAGTATTTTAAAATCAAAATTGGCTTTTTTCACTTCAGTAAAGTGTAACTTCAATTGGGAATACTGCAGGGAAGCAGCACATCATCACTGGTCTCTCCTGGCTTTGTAATTCCTGAGGACATAGAAGCTTCACGCATGTTATCTTCAGAAAATTTATTTTCCTTTGCTGCCTAATTTGAATAGAAAGATGGCATCCACTTCAAAGGTTTTTGTTAATAACAAGGGGATCTATTTATTTTGAAAACCAGAGCGAAGTAGGTTCCATGGTGTCTCACTTCATTTCTTTACTAACTATAGCTGCTTTAGTAGTGGCTCATTGCAGCATAGTTAGTGGTCTTAACTTCATTTTTAAAATGGAGCAATTGTGATTAAGAGCAAGCCGTTTCAATAGAGAATAATAGGCAGACTGCTGAGAAGTGAATGGGGTAATGCAAAGAAAGAAGAAACTACACGCAATTCACATACAAATATGGGCATTTAAGATTTTATTTTTAACATTGTCCAAAAACATGTATTTGTCAGTACTACTGGAAAAAAAATTACTTCATTTGAGTATGCCACCAAGTATAAACTGTTTTCAGACTCTTATGCACAGATAAATTGAAGTTAATGAGAGAAAACATCCCATACTCTTTGGCCTGTTTATTTTAAAGATTTTTTTGTGTTGAATCTGAGGGCTTTCACAGACAAACCTTACAACTAATTCCTGGATGTGACATACAGTACGAAATCTCATATATGTGTTTTTGACTGTATGTACTTCTGCAAGAAAAATGTTTATCTGGTAGATGAAGAAATGGTCTGCCTTAATTTTTATAAAGTTTGAGTGATCTACATGGCAAAGGCAAGCACTGAAAAACAATTTTTATTTTTTTTTAGAAGCAGAATAATTTCTACAAACTGCTACTCTAGTATATCTTCTGGTAACCCACAAAGAAAGGCATCAAAGTGGCAGAATTTCTAAATAACTGGAATGGAAAAATGAACCATTATTGTGGTGGCTTTGTTTCAGCCACCACTTTGTTCTCAGTTTAGAGTTAGTACTTTTTGGCTTAAAATACCTTATTTAATCAAGTTTACTTCCTCTCTTACATTGATATTGTTTTGACCTTTAACTTGCATAAAACTGAGTATTTCTGGTTTGTATAACTATTTGAGGTAAAGGCTTCTCATACCTACATATTCTGACCTTGTTTTTCTTTATTGTGTGTGGAAATGAAGGCCTTTATCTACTGTGCTGTGTTCTTTCCATCAGATACAATGTTTATTAAAAAATTGTAAAATTAACACTACCTCAGTGTTACAGTGCAATGTAATTTTCCGGTGACTCTCTTATTTAAGGTGCCGACTTGGAGGGGGGGAGAAATGCCTTTTACCAGTGAATTGCAATGAATTATGAATTGCATTTGAGTTATCTGAAACAAGCTGAATTGTTTTGAATAACTATAATCTTTAAAATGTGCTTCCTGGTTGGGTAGAGAGCATCTGAAAAGAAAAACTTTTCACTGGTTTGGAAGTCCTGTTGCATTCTGTTTCTGTTGCTTTATTTTCAGTACCAGCAGAGACGTCAGCAAGAAAATATGCAGCGTCAAAGCCGAGGAGAAGCCCCTCTTCCTGAGGAGGACATCAATAAACTTTTTAAGCCACCACAGCCGCCTCCAAGAATGGATTCACTCCTTATTGCAGGTGATGTTCTAGCAGCCTTCTCAACTCAGTTTCTCATATATAATGTTAGCTTGGGAAAAAGTGCAGTTGTTACTGTAGAAAGTTATCCTAATTTTTCATCATCTTTGCCATTATGGTGTTGGTGTTGGCAGTATTCTGAATGCTGTCCTTCATTTGGTCAAAGCTGGTGGGTTTAGCCTGTCATCTGCAGCCCTAGTGTCTGAAGTATTAAAACAAAAAAAAGTGTAGCTAAAAAAACCAACATTATTGCTAGTAGGCAGTTTGTGCCTCTGTTAGAAGGTAAGCTTCCACACCTAGAAGTTTTTTAAACCATTTAGATCAGTAACAGAGGCATGTTACCCATACAGATATAAACTTAGGTAGTTTTTTGAAAGCAAGACACTGTGTTTAACCAGAACAACCACATAAAGTTTTAAATTTAGTGTATGGAGACTTTATTTCTTATTTTGCTGTGGTACCTACCTCCTCCTTGACCATCTGTGCCCTCCAGGTTGATGGGAAAGGGCAGAAGCATCAGCCAGAGTCTTTCTTGGCTCCTTTCTGAGAGGGTGAAATGGGATTTTAAAGGAGATCTGCAGAAATACTCCTTGGAACAGCCTTCTGGGTGTAGGGACTACTGCAGGCAATAAGCTGCTCCCTGCACTCATGCTCCAGCTCTTCCCCCAACTGATTTTTTTTTTTTTGATCAGTGGAAGGATAAAAATATCTGGGACCTCACAATGGCATCAGAGAGCAGAAAACCTAGGTGCCCTGTGAAGTAATCTAGATTTGGAAAAAGTCACAAGAAAGCGAATTGTTTAACTATAGCAGGCATTTGGGATCAGTTAGCTTTTGCCTTGTTTTGTACTGAGAGAAAATTCAACCAAAATCCTGGTAATTTAATATACAGAAAAGAGTGCTTTGACATTAAAAAAAAAAAAAAAAAAGTGAGGCGAATTTGAACTACCACTCTTAAATTTTGAAGTGACCAAGAGATAATTATTTTAATATTAATACTATTTCACACTGCTAATAAGTGCTCCTTTTAGAAGAAATAGTATTCTTGATTTATTGTTCCTTCCAGAGTCTTTCCAAAAAACTGTTGATTTGATAGTTTTTACCAGTTAATGTAGCCTAGCAGCACTAACATATTTAAACATTCAGCTTTAGCATAGCTTAAAAACACAACAGAAATGTGTATTTGTGTACATGTGTGTTTTATGGAAGTGATAGCTTAGGATGAATCATCTCTTTTAAGAGGATGAATTGAAAACTATTATACTTAAAGGAAAAAAAGCAGTTTTCAGCTGAAGCACTCTCTCCGTTTGGTCTTTTACCATAGTCAAGGGAAGAATTGAAAGCATCCATCTCAACTTAGACGAAGTAAAGTTTGTGGATGAAGAGTAAAACTTAGCTCTTTTGTCTCAGAGGCATTTAAAACTTTTCAAATAGAGCATTAAATTGAGAGTTTATTGGCCTTCTAAACGGTCTTAATTTTGATTAAACTGGCTTTGTGTTTTGCTATTCCTAGCTAACAAGGGAAATAACTTGAGCAGTATGTGTATAAAAATGTTTTGATAGGCACGTTTGATTTGTAAAGCACTGACAAGTCTTCATACCCTGATGATTTTTGAAATATTTATTAAAGTGAAGTATTAGGTAGAAAAAAAAGGCTAGCAAAATGTCAAACAGGAGCATCGCAATTTTCAATCTGCTACTAAAAAATATTTGTTGCAAAGATTTTAATAGGAACAGCAGATGCATAAGAGCAGAATTCAAATTCACTACTTGAAGTATTTTTAGAACAACTAAATTGAACAATTAATGTGATTAAGCTTCCAATACAGCAGCAATAATCGTTTATTCTTTTTATTCTCATATGTCTTTTCAGAAATAGTATGTAATAGAATTGTAGGAAAATTACGGGAGTTTTGAGCATACCAGGTTACCTATTCTGCTAATTTAGTTTCTCCTTCTTCCAAAACCAATTTGGGAATGCTGAAAATATAAAATTCTTGAGTATAGAGTAGGTGATCTGTTTTGGTTACTTCTCTGTGTAAATCCTGAATGATTCATGCACATTTGGCTTTTAAGAAATTATGTTCTAGGATGTCTTTCTGAATTTCAAAGCTGACAATTGTTTTTCTCTTCTTTCCTATTGACAGGTCAAATTAATACCTATTGCCAGAATATTAAGGAGTTCAACGCACAGAACCTGGGCAAGCTTTTCATGGCTCAGGCTCTCCAAGATTACAGCAACTGAAGAAACTTTGCTGTAGCCCTCAACAGGAAAAGTTATTTACAGTTTTAGGCTGTTCATGATCCTCTTGAAAATTTAGTATATTGGGGAAAGAGTCATGTAAAACAGAGTCACCTTGGTTTGTGTAGAATTCTCCTGTAAGAAAAATAAAGGCAAATTTTAACGATATTTTAGTATTTCCTTATTTGTTGGCCGTGTTGGACTGGAATTTTCTGTGGTCACTCAGGTTTTCTAAATGTTTGGCAGTTATTTGTATTTAGTCATGGCAAATAATACAGATTTTATTTAGCTTGGAATCTGAAATAAGAGCAAATTAATTCAAATGCTCGGTATAGCTGACTTCACAGAAGAAATTTAAGATTTCCCAGTTTTGGTTGAGAACTTACGACCATAACGTGCTAGTTGCTTGAAGCTGTTCCTTATTTTTATTTTAATCTGTTTGAACAATCTGGTGTGATGGACCTTCCCTGTCACAAATATTTCATAGGCTTCGTATTGGGAACAGAGAGAAGTGTTACGGGGAGACTGATCCCCACCGTATGGTGCTAAGCTGCGTTCCCATGTTCAGTTGCTACCACCAACTGGATTGAAATCCAGTGACGAGTCTTCATGACAGAAAGTGCTAACCTGGAGTGGCTGGTGTGCAATGGACGCCATTCCTACTCTGCATTAACTCTGCTCTCTGGACATGCCTTTATTCCTGAACTCAGGCTACTTATCTTTTTAACAAGAATGTTAATCTAAATATTTAAGACATGGCAACTCACAAATGTTGCTGTCATTGATTTATTTTCTTTTTTTTTCTTGAGTTTTTTCTTGCATGTCATTGTGTGGTGAGTCCTGAGAGCGTAAAATGGCTGAAGGAGTGTGGTTTGGTCTTTTAAAATAAAAAACATCCTCTAAATGCAGCCCTAGCATGGAATATTTCAGCCTCCAAGGTGGATGTTTTGGAAATTTCTAAGTGTGTGAAAACTGGGAATTAGACTAAGAACTTATTCTTTTCCACTCTAAACTGTAATGATTGCAGGATTTATGTAAATATGGATGTAAATTTCATTCAGCCCTCGCATATCTGGTGAATTGCCAGTCTGATTTTGTGCCTTGGAAACTTTGGGAACCTTTGTCCTAGATTTCCTCCAGTGAACTTCTCTGAAATCAAAGATCAGTTAAGTATCCTGCTTCAGCGCTACATGATTGACTTCCATTTCCTAGACAAATAATACTCAGACCGTGTTAATTTTCTAGTTTTCTGAAACCCCAAAATAATCACCAGGGAACAGAAGTCGGAACAGATAATTAGACTAAGATGAGACATTTGAGATAGAAGAAACGATCTTCTGGATAACTGGGAACAGAAGAGCGGCTCTGTGGTGACTGTGTAGAAGGAAGCAGCAGTAACATTATACTTAGTAGAAGGTCTGCGGAGGAGGTGTTGGCAAAATAAATACTTGGAATAGGTTAAAAACAAACTGTGTGTTTTGAGTTAGTTCTTTAAGATTGAGGATGTAAATGTGAGAAAGCAGGCAGTAATATTCTACTGTGCTGGAGTTTAACAAGATCAGTGAATTTTATATAGCTAAATCGAACATGCTAAATGTCTGTTAAAGCCTATGAAGAAATATGGGAGACTTCAGTAAAGATTTGTGGCTTCTGAAGGTATGGGTTTGAGTCAAATAGGGAAGTGAGATAGAAAAGTAGCTGAGCTGTAAGTAGACTTTGGCGATGATTTTGACTATTCTGTTCTGAATCACACTTTGGACTTCTGTGGTGGCGAAAATCATTAGAGGAAGCCTCTCTGAGCGAGGGAGGTGGAGTCAGTTGAAGCTGTTGGTTGATAAATGAGAATCAGCAGCTGTGGAGATTAGGAATTAGCAGGGATGGGGCTGTGTCTCTATCCTAGGTTTGGTGTGAGCTTTCCATACTATCTCTATATTCCTGGAACTCCACTTTTACACATTCTCTTCCTAATGTGAGTGAGTTGGCAGCTCGTTCACCGTAAGACGTGTCCTTTCCATTTCTAATTAGCATAGCACTACTTATTTTTTCTCCTTCCTTGGCTGCAAAAGGCTTTTTTATATACTAATAAAAACGTAGTGACATTAGAGTCTTTAAAAATCACCTCTACAGAAGTTAGAACTTCTTTTCAGTCACTGAGCCTGTTGTCACTGCACAGGCAAGGAAAGCCTCTGCCCTGTGATTCCATCTTCATCGTGTCCACAGGTAACACAGGAGACAAAATATGCATGAAAGGGAAAACCTTCCCTGCAGCCATTAGTTTTACCCATAGTCCACTTCTAGCCATCGCCTCTTGTCATGCTCCTTACCACGCAGGTCTGTGCTGAAATCGCTGTTTTGGAATTGTTTTTTATTTGTTCAGAACTATAAGCCTCGTAAGAGAAAAATCTTACTAGTTGGCATGAGTCTTACAGGCAAGTCTTCTAAGCTAGATGTTGGGCAAGCCTTTCAAAAGTGAGGTTTGAAAGGAGAAAGAACAATTATGTTAGTTTTGATGCTAAAGAAAAAACAGTATTTCTTCTACATGGTCAGTGCTTGGGATCTTCACTGGTACAGCTCCAATTTTGCTGTGACCTTTACTGCCTCTGTTCCACTGCTACTTGTAAAATGTTCTAATTGTACTGATAATTTGAGCCTATGTGGGGTGGGAAATGCCATCTCCCTTAATTTTAGCGCTAGTGTGGTCATACTGCCCTGGCTGCCTACTTATGGGTCCTTTGTCCCAACTCCTTTTTCGTGTCTGGGTGAGACATAAGGGCTTTGCTGGTGTGAGCTGGGGCCGATGTAACTTGTTGCATAAACAGTTAAAAAGTTCGTGCTGCTGTGGCTCGAGGTAGCACTGTCACCAGGGGCTCGCAGTAACCGGTGGTGCGTGCTCCTACTCGGTCCCAAAACAAAGTGGAGTAGGTTCATCTCTGAGCCTTTCTAACAGCCTGAAACGTGTCTGGTTAGACTGACAGCCCTGGGGTTTTCTTTGGGACAGGCAGTAGGAGGGGATTCCAAACTTTGGACCATCTACTTGGCTATCTAAGAAAATACCTCAGATATTGTTAACTGCTACAGTCTTTATCAGAGACTAATCCCTTATATTAGTATTTAAGGAAAATTAAACCAAATTGGAGAGAGTCTTTTGGTAATCCAAATGTACTTGGCATGTCCTTACCTTGACATCAAGATAACGTATCGGGATTTTTTTCTCTTTTTGGAGTTTTCAAAGTGGGATGAAGCTCTTTCTGAACTGTAAACATTCTGCTGCTGACTGCCCCCACGGATGAAACCTGGGTTGCTTTCCCCAGTTATTCTACGTACAGTTAGCATGTCCTCTTTCTTCTCAGCTCTTTGAGCTATTTCCCCAACTACTTAAACTTTAGAACCTGCATTTCTATTCCTCTGGGCCCTGCCGACGTCTGGACTTGAGTGACGAGCTGAAGAACGTGAGGACAAGGTGCTGCTGGCTACGAATGGGTAGTGTTTGTGCAGATGTAAACAAGTGCACAGAGTACAGACCAGAGAGGTCTGGGTGAGGTTTCAGATGTCCTTTTTGATGCTAACAGAGCCGTTGGATGGGGTTGGCCGTGGCAACCAATAACACTTGTAAAGAACATCTGATGTCTTTGTGTCTATGCTCTTTATGCTTTGCAAGTTCCTGAGCAGTCATTCGTCGCACTTCTCCTTGGTCAGTCTCACCTGATTTTTTTGCCTTCTGGTAAATCTCCGGTATGACAAATCACTGGTGATGGTCTGAGACATCTTTAAGGAGCAGGCACTATTTAATGGTTCTCACCTGGTAGGCAAAGGACTCCTGGTGCTCTCTTAAGAAGTCGTTAGGAGCTGGTGATCCAAATAATACCACCAGCCAAAATATGTGCAGTGTGTGCAATAAGAGGAATCGGATTGCTCCCTGTAGAACTGCTTCTCATCCAATTTGCCAGCCCTGGGGTGAAAGATATGTCCCTTATGATTTTCCATGCCTGTGTATTTTCTTCCCCTGGATTTTATACTTTTAATTTTCTTCAGATTGTGCCCACAGCTTGTTGATTTTTAAACATGAAGAGCATGCTGCTTTGAATCCAGTGCCTTCAGTCGCTTTGTGCTTTATTTTTCCATGAATTCTTCCGGAAAGCTTCGTTTGAAGTTGGAAAGACACTTTAGGTTCTGTGTGGGTGAACATCAGTCTCGTGGTGGAGGTTTCTGTTCCTCAGGTGTTGGGTACGGCCCCGAGTTCAGCTTTCCCATGCCCCTGCTCTCCAGCTGCAGGGGACGCAGTGCAGGGGCATCGCTCGGGAGAGGGTGGTGCTGCTCCTTGGGACCAGTCCAGAGGGAGCGATTCAGAAGCTTTTCGTACCAACTTCACAACTGGAAGGAGGTTTACACAAAGTTGGGCCTGCGTGTTATTTTTTGATCTCTTTTTAATTGGCAGACCCGATAGCTGTTGACACGGCTCATCGTGTGCTGAGCACAGGAGCGAATTGCCCAGAGCTGTTGAGGATGTCTTTAAAAACAACAGCTTTGGCAAAAGGCTTCTTAGTGAGAGAAAAGTTAATGTCTTATTTCAATTAAAGCAAGCATTTATAGGGGAGGAAAAACGGCCAGATCCATTTTACAATGATATTAAAAGGCATTAGGGTGTCAGTAAAATAAACAAGGAAGGGCAGCGATGTATTTATCCAGCAGAAACACAGCTGAGACTTCAAAAGCTTTATAAGATGAAAAGAATGTGTGCAACGAGGATTTCCATTCTGGTTTAAATGATCAATTTATTAATATGTCACCATTACTGAGGGTGCTATTCCTTAAACGTCGTACAATGCATCAAACTTTTGATCTTTTTCTGGATTTGAGCAATAAAAATTTAGTCTTATATGTAAAAATGTGTCCTATTTTCATCATTCAATGTGTGATTTAGTCTTTTACATCACAGTAAAACTGATGGGGAGTCTTAACCAACAGGTTAGAAAGTTGAAAGCTGGTTAAAAGACTGAGGGGTCTCATCCCATGTGCAATGTTTGCTTGCTTCTATTTCAAGACATTTGAAAACAAATCACTGAAGGATTTAAAGTAGGTGTTTTCTGTCACAGAATTGGTTAATTTATTTTTTGTTTCCCAAATCTTTCACTTGGCTTCTTTAACATTAGTGATTTAATTATTAGCTTGCAGATTGCATCTAAGGCAGGAAAACATGTAACTGGAATGCACCAGTGGTGATAGACTTGCCTCTTTCAAGCTGTGGTAATAAATATGCCTGAAAGGGAAGTCTGACAATGACCTGTGTATATATTTTAGGAGAGGTAGTAGACAATATGATAGTCAAGGCTAGTCTGTTTCACAAAAGATTGTAACACTTGAGCAGTTTCTGCTTTGGACCAAATGTATGAATTCCACACTGATTATATTTATTTATTTCTGTATTAAGCTTACTTTAAGCAAAAAGCATTGTCATATTAATTGTTGTAACATTTAACACAACACAGTAGTCAAGCAAATCTGTTGTTACTAGCTATGGAAAAACTACTTTCAAAAGGATTAGCAATTACAAGCTTCAGTGATGTTAACAACTTGTTTGCATGGACCTACAAGGTCAAATTCAATTCAATCATTTTTAACGTGACTCCTGCAGTCATGTTCTAAGACTATCTATTAGGAGGAAAAAACTCCACGTTTCAGTTCATTCACAGAGCTTTTTCTACAGTTATGTATGTGAGCACAAACAGTCAAGGACTTGGTTTCTTGTGGCTTTTTGGTCTTTTTAGTTCAACCACAAATAGCTGTTTGCAATAACTCCTACACACAACTGCCACATTTTATCTTCAGCTCCTTCCAGGAGTTTCTTCCTCTCCTGTTGGGAGCGTGTGCTGGTCCGGCGCTCGGCCTCGGTTGCCCAGCTCCCGGTGGGTCACGCGAGGGGCTCTGTGTGGCTGCCTGCTCCAGCCCCGCTTGGGCTCTCTGTTGGGCAGGTCTGCTCTCAGCAGCCCAGCCCAGCCATCCAGCATCTCCTTAAACTTGGCTGCTGAGTTCAGAAGTTGTCAGGGTGGAGTTTAAGCAGCAGCATAACTGCACAAGCCCAGGTTCCTTAGACAAGCTCAACATAACCCTTTACTTACGCTGATATCGCGAGCTGTGCATTGCGTGGGGAGCGTGTGAAGAGGAAGCTGTGCAGATCCGGGTTCGCATGGACCATCAGCATCCATCCTGGGGTGGACAGCACAGATTGCAGTTAAACAAGCTACTTGGAAATGAAAAACTGTTGCGTTTGCTAATTGATTTTTATAAAACTTCAATGAATCTTTAATGAATCCTCCCTCTGAAAGGAAAATTTTCTGCTTGGGAAGGTTACCCAGACAATTTAGTTTTATATATCTGTAGGAGGGAAATAAGGTGATCTATGAGAAGAAAAGAGGCTTCTGAATTGAGCACTAAAGCAGTAACATGGTCATGAAGTGACTGGATTGTGGTTGTTTGCAAATTGCACTTGCTGACATAAAAGTAAAATCATAGAATCATAGAAAGGTCAGATTTGGAAGGGACCTTAAAGATCATCGAGTTCCAACCCCCCTGCCATGGGCAGGGAACCCTATAGCATTTGTTGGTGTGAATATTTCTCAAGTCACAAGAATTTTCATTGGATCACAACAATATTAGAAGAAAATTTTATTTATGGTATTTTTCAGCTATCTTAAAATAAATGACTAAAGTGGTACAAATCAGACATCTATCTCAAATTTCTCATCATCTTCGTAGGTGGCTGCTGCTTCCTCCCTTGGGAAAACCAAAGCTTTGCTTTTCTCCTACGTGACGTAGGTGGGCTTTCCTCATTGAGGGAGGCGACCTGGACTATAGGCTGAGCAGTCCCAAAGGAGGAAACCACCACGCCTGGAGAGAAGCTTGTCCCTGTCTTGTGGCCCACTAGCCATGAGCTCTTCTTGTCATTGTCTCTGCCTGACGGTCCCACTCCTGTTACTAGAGGGTAAGTAGTGATGCTGGTAGCTGTAGGGGAGTAGTTTCTTTATGTAAACGGCAGCTCTTCTTGATAGGAAACACATGAGCTGCTTCATCCTTCACAACTGCCTGGCAATGTAGACATGAGCCTAGTGGGGAATCCTGTGTCTCAACCTGGATTGAGCAGATCTGGATAAATGCCCTGAGCAGGTCCTTGAATCCCAGCATTTCAATAGGAGCGATTCTGTTTCTTCTGTATTTTCAGTGTAAGCTCCTTAAGAGAGATGTCATGTCTGTCATATGCCTCTAAAGTGTTTCATGAACTCAATCCAGCCCATGCTCAGCAGGTCCTTGATATCATTTGGAGAATCTAAGTATAATTGCCTGATTATTGCATCTTGTGGAGAAAATAATACATGATTAGGCCATTAAACGGTTGTGTGCTGAGTAACTGGATGAAGGTTGCGCTGACAATTCGAGTTTTTCCTGTCTCTTGAGGGCTCAAATTTCCAAAGTTTAGTAAAGCAGATTTTATCGTATAAGTCTGTGTAGACTGCTGTGCTGGCTGTATTTTGAAGCTGCGTTGGAAGCATTGGAGTTATTCTCTCTCAGAGCTAAGAGAGTGGAAAGCAGTAGCACAATGCAATTACCTGTTATATGTACCTGACACAGAAGGGTGTTAATGGATTTCTTTGCTACTTGCCAAACAGCAAAGCAGTGGGGAGGCCAAAACGCACAGATGAGATGAACCTTCCTGGCCTTGTGACCCTACCAGCCAGACAAGGTTGTTCTGCTTAGCCTCTTAGCACCTGCTTTTAATTTCTTATGTCTCTTAATTCTGCAATTAGCTCATCACATTATTTGTTTTCAACCAAACTCTGTACTCTTTTTCAGCCTCCCTCCTTGGTCGTTCTTTGAATTTTCAGCAGGGTGATGATAAAAACTCATGATTCACTTTATGGGAGCACCAGAGCTTTTCATGTGAAACTAGTTTTTCTCCTTTTTTTTTTTTTTTGTTGGTTCCCATCTCCCCCCCCTTTTCTGTAACCTCAGTCTTGGAAATAGCTGAATCCCTTGAGCAAAAGCTTCCCAAAAAAGATCCTATTAGTCAGACAGCTAACATCAGGAATGTTTAGCCTGAATTGTTCAAAGTTATCCTGAAGCAGAGTGTTACAATGGAAAATGTTAAGTAGCCTCCGCATAAATGCGGCTACTTGTGCTGCCATTAATAACCTTGGCCTTGTAGAGAATGTTCTTGTGCTAGCTAAATTAGATTAACCAGTAAATTTTCTCCATGTTTAATGTCTATCAGATTTAAGACTTCTGGGCTTAAGCCTGCTGCTACTAAAACTGATGGTAAAGCTGCTGGATTCTGTGTGGACACGGACTTTTCAGGAACGATGTCAAAATGTTGTACTGTTGCAATCTGCGAGTATTAAGAATACAAGAATATGCCCATTACAGTGCACACCCAAAGTGAACAGCTTTCAGACCAGACTTAAGTGTGAACAAGAATGCGTACGGTATTTCAGTCAGTTTTGACTTTAGCTTGTAAAAATCTTTAAGTATATTAAGAACATGGTCCCCATGGCTTCTGGTAAAATTACATTTTTAATATTATAGAAAAAAAGCTTGTGTGATGAAGGGTTCAATTCCATTTTTCTGAATGCTTCATATATCTGAAGAATTACAGCTCTCATGAGAGCATAATATAATATCTAAAGTCATATTGGTATTTAATGTTTTATTATTGTGTAGTTCTGCTTGCAGCCTCTGCACCTTATTCCATCACCCTCAGATCCACTGTGGTGTTATTCAGATTTAAATAGCTTTTTACCGCTCACTGGCAAGAAAGCCATTCTAAGAGTATTTTCTGCATTGTTTCCTAAAAATCACGATGATATAAGCTGCTGCCCTTTTCAACTGGTGATTGCTGCCTGGTGCCACTATGAAATAGCAGGTAAACAAGCAGTGTCCCCGGGTCCCAGCTGGCGTAGTGCCCCTCAGGCACAGCAGTATGTGCTGTGCTTCTAAACACAGGTGAGACGTTTAAAACACTGAGCTATTTTGTCCTGTATTTTGTATGTTCTAGGGAATTCTTGCTGCCGCCGTCAAAGTCTAGAGCATGCTGTTTCATGTTAGTTTTGAGGCTTCTTTTTTTTTTTTTTTTTCAGAGCTAAATCCTGCCATGCCTGGGCGTGGGCCAGACCAGAGGTGGCTCTGGGAGCCGAGTGGTTCAGTGGGCTGAGATAGCTCACCTCGTTGGGCTGCTGTGCCGTCCCAGCCGACCGGAGTAGTACTGCCTTGCTCTGCCATGAGCAGTATAGAGAGCCTTCAGTCTGAGATCCCTGTGGGCACAGTATGAGGTATCCTGAGGTATCCCTGGGCCGAGCCGCCCTGCCCAGCCCGTGCACCGTTCCCCACGAGGAGCCGGGCAGCAGAGAGGTTTGGTGCTGCCCTGGGAAGTCTGTGCTGCCTCCTCCCCAGTTTGAAAGCCAGAGGTGGTGGTGACTGAAGGCAAGAGTTTTACTGACCGGGTCTGGAGAGTGGGAGCCTATTCCTGGCAGAGGAAAGCTGTTGTCCCAGAAAATGTGCAGCGACAGGAGTAACATCTAACACAAAAAAGAGTATCCACACGCTCGTATCCATTACACAGAGAATTCACAGCAAGTGCTAATGTGTGGCCACCCTGCAAAGTGATCCAAGCAGCTACAAATGAGCTCTCTCTTTTAGAGCGCTCCGCTGAGCTAAGTGGGAGAAGTTCTCTGAAGCTTGTTGGTGGCCAATTTTAACAGTAGCAGTCTCCTCTTGGTGTGTGAGGCTTTAATTGTGCGCGTCTCATTAGTGCTAATGGAGTTACGCACCTGAAGTCCTATGCACGGAGATGAGACTATAAATCTAGGGTTACAACCTCATTAAAGCTGTTTATTTCATGTGTAATAGCCCTTTTGCCACCAGGATACCTTAATTCATGACTTTATTTGTCCCTTTGAATAAAGTCTTGTCATCTTAAGATCATAACTGTCTCTTCTGTGCCGTGCCCTGAGATGACCACTCATCCTTTTCTCCATCTCTGTTGCTCAGTGTGGCAAAAAAAGCCAGGACCCATCTCCTGAGAGTTATTGGCAGCCTGATACAGAGAAATACTTTCCTTTTTTAATCTTTTAGACCTCATCAGTTTCTGTATTGTTTTTCATTATAAGCGCTGGAAGGTGCTTCGAGGCCAGGCTGTTTCTCAGCACAATTTACCATTGCTTTTGGAAACCCAGCTGTACTCAACACTTCCCCATGGGCAGTGAGCTTGGTGGGAAGCAGGGTGTGCAGCAGCAGCTGGACTCGTGTAGCAGAAGGTGTGTGTGCTCACAGAGGAACGAGCTGCTGTGGTGCTTGGGGAAAAGGCTCTTAAATAGGAGCTGGGGAAAAACTGAAGAAGGGAAAGCCAGGAGAGGACTGCGGCTTGCAGAACTGAAGAGAGCCCCCTTTGCTGAAGGACAAATGCCAACAACTGATGGGGTAAAAAGATGGGTTTCCCCAAGTGTCAAAAGTGGGGTCAGGTCAGGCAATCTATAAAAGAGCGTGGTTTGTGAAGGGATGGAGCGTGCTGATGACAAGCAGCCTGTGAGGGGCACTGGGCAGAGACGTCTGCTCAGGTCTCATGGGAAAAGAAACCTCCGACAAGTAGGTACCCCATCTCTTCTATCTATCTTATGAAGATGGGTACCTGGGTCTTCTGATGTCTTGTGATCTTTTCAGCCCTGAGTCCTGTTTGCCTCTGAAGAGTGATATATCCAGGAATAACAGGGCCTTTTGTAATCCATCACATAACCAAAAAAAAACAAAAAAAAAAAAGAAAAAGGAAGTTTTATTCTAATGGCCTTTGTTTTGAGCTTCTTTTTTTTCAGTAAGGGTTGTTTTGTTGACACTGGTCATGAAAATCTTTGCCGCCTCTGAGCGAAGACTTTCTATACTGGTTAATAGGCTGAGTCCCCATCACAGGTTGTCTAAAATCTTCATGCTAAAGACATGAAGTCTGAATTCTATAAAGGGAGTTTAACAAGGTTAGAGGTTATTTGAGAATATTGGTCCTTTCTGGCATTGCAAGGTTGAAAAACCCACTTTAGGCCCATGTCTCTAGATTTGGATTTTCGCGAGTGCTGTGCTTTCAGCAGGGGGACAAGGAGGTTACTGGGAGGACTGGGGGGAGCGAGCGCCTACACTTCAGTGTGTTGGAGGGCAGCAGAGATGTGGGTGCAGGGGCCAGCTCTGAAACCTGAGCTCTGTTTCAAAAGCTCTGGTAGGAGGATGATCCATTTAGAGGATAAGCAAAGGATAGAACATTTAGGACAGTCTTTTGGTGGGGGAGAGGAAAAGGGAGGAATGAGACAGGCACAGAGCTATTAACTTGCCCTAGCAAATTAGCTGACTTAAAGAAATGCCTATATGTAAGGAAGGCATGAAAGGCAGATGCAAATGTGGATTTTCGTGTTGTTGAGTGGGAGGAGCGCTGCATGGAGGAAGCTGAAACTAGGTAGAAAAATCACAAATGAGAACAGACTGGAGCCAGGGATGAGCAGTTCACTGCAAACAGTTGGACAGTGTTGGTGAGCTGGGGAGAGAAAACAGAGATTTGAGCAGAGACAATGCTAGTTGGAAATGGTGCAATAGGAAACTTTTTCCCAGGTAGAAGTTATTTAGTGCACAAATGACACTTTCTTCTGGAGAATCGGAACTTATCCTTGCCAGTTAGGTCTCCAAAACCTGGAGCCCAACCCCTTCAGCAAGGCCCCTGTGCTCATTGCATCCTCCTGCACCATCCTGTGTTGTCCAGTGATTGCTGTTTCTGTTCACATGTGCAAGTCTCTTTCTGAATAAGATCACATGGCATTGCAGAGCTCTCACTTCACTTTTGCACCTGATTTTCAATATGCAACTCACCGAGTTAATTTGTAGGGGTAGTTATGGTTTGAAGTGCCTCATTTGGAGATGGATCCAGATGAGGCAGCGGCAGCTATTGAATTCTGTGTTGTACCTTCAAATAATAGCCAAAATGGATCTTTATTTGTTCTTTCCATTTATGTTTTATTTTCTTATTCATTTAAGTGAGTAATTAAGATAAAGGTTGCCCCCCAAATACCTGATTCACCTGACATGTATGGAACTCTGGGTGACTGGACTAACAGAAACTACCTCAGAGGTGTTTTAAATTCGTTTAAAGCCTTGGTTACTTGAGACAGCTCTCGGATTTCAGGTGTACTGAATGTTTTTGCCTGCTCCGCTGTGATAAAGGTATGCCTGCCATTGGCACAGGTTCAAACTATGCCATCACAAGCTCAGCTGGTGTCCAGGCACAGCTTTCTCTCTCCCCATCCATCACGGAGACCATCACTTCTCAGCCACCCCTCGGTGCCCCGCTGGCAGCTAACCCGGCCTTGCTGCCATTCAGTTTGTGCAAGCCTAGGGAGAGAGCAAGGGCCCTTCACTTGAGGACTCTTCAGTGAAACTGATGGCTCTACCCCTTTTGTGATAATCCCAGGCATTTATCTATTAAAAGAAACAAATTCAGTCGTTGTCAGTTTGTACCAACTTTTTTGTTCTTCTGCGCTGATCTGGTTTGCTGTTCCAGGGCAGTTTTTCTTGTTTTTAAGGGATTTTTATTTTTGACCAAATCAGCACAAAGTAGTAATGGCAGTAAAAATCAGGCCATTTTATTTTAACATCTGGCTTTGAGTTGTGTTTGACTTTGGCAGGGAATAAATATAGGCATTCTGTTATTTCCCTGTGAAATGAGATTTTATTTTTTATTTTTTTTCTGGGCATTTAGGTGAGTACTCTGCTCTACAGGAAGCACATCCCATAACTCCTCACAGAACTTTCCTAATTGTGGGCTGGGTTTAGCAATTGACTTGGCAGGGAAAGCGCTGCTGGGAGCTGCCACCCAGGCAGCACCCCACCACCTACTCCTTGACCAGATCCAGCAGTACCGGTACCAGCGAGATCCCGACTGCCATGCCACCCGGGTTGCTGGTTGCTGGCCTGGGCAAGCCCTTTGATGAGGCCACACAAGCTGGCTTTCATCTAGAGGCCACTACCTGCGAAGGGCTCTTGAGTATCATTTGCCCACAGTACGATTCATCTCACCTGGCTTCTGCTGCCTGCATTGGAGATGATCAGCCGAGCACTTCTCAGGGAAGTGTGTAACAGTCAGGGAACCATTGTCAGCACCTATGTCACACCTCAGATGAGCTGTATGTGCCCTGAGCTCTGCTGACTACAGAGGAGGCACAGGGTTACCTGCTCAGGTGCACACAGGCTGCCATAAATGCATGTAGCCTCTGGTACCTCCAGTGAGATCACATTAGGGTTGAGGGTCTCACCTGGTTTGTCCTGGCTCATCCATTCCTTCTGCGTGCCCTTTAAGTGTAGATGAGATCCATCTCCTCATCCTGGCCATGTGCTACTCTGAATTTCCACCTGGAAATGGGAACAGAGCAAGTCCACGTGCGAGGAATGTCCTCACTGAGCTGTGCCACCCTCAGCTGCATCTACCCACAGGTGCTTTGTGCGTGCGCCCCTGTGTGCCCTGAACATTGAGTCCCCACTGATAATCAAGCTTTGAAATACGGTACGTGCCTGTCCTAGGGAGAGAATCGTGTTGGTTACATGAAGTGTACCATGTTGCCGGCTTTGACGATATTTTTGTATAGCTACAAATATTTTCTATCAAGTTTTATTAAGTGAGACCCACATACTTCTTCCAGCTGTGACCGTGCGGTCTGTTCCTACATAGCTGTTCACCCCGCCCTTGCTCAGCAACACTTCACAGTCATGCTGTGGTGCAGATGAAGAATTTGGGATTGAAGCTGGCAATCTGATTCCCATTAAAGCTATATGGAAATTTGCCACACACCTGCTTAGGAAGCTGGAATAAATAATTCAGCTCTGCTCGGTGATACCTAATGGCAAGCAGATAACTTGGATAACCTTGTACTGGGTTAAGCTCATCTGTGTTCTTTCCTTTCATTACAAGAGAAGGAAAAACCCCTAAGACAGACGTGGAGAGGTTAAAAAGGGCTGTGGACTTTCTCTCTCTTGGAATGAGCTTTCAGCCTTTCTGAAAGGAGGGGACTGACATCTGGTAGAGCTGAGATATGCAGTGAGGAGAGCAAACTGTGAGACCCAGTAATGCTCGCTGGGGGTAGTCGGCAGCAATGAGAACATGGTTGAGTTAATTGCTACATGTTAATAGCCATACAAGGCAGTAATAATAAAAAAAAAAAGTGCAAATCTTTGTGTCTGACTCCCATTTTTGGAAATACCTTTGGACTTTAGGAGCAAGTGTCACAAGTAAAATGTAGACTTTTTGTTGCCTGAATCACATTTGCAAGAAAGGCCATTGTCAGTACGTGTATTTATTAACCATTAACTGTGGGAACAACTTTCCTACAGGCATGAGTGGTTTGTCCTCACTTGGATGTAGCTACAGAAAGCTATTGTGAAAACTCAGCATGTTGTGGGCAGAACCTTCTAGGTGTAGGTCCTGTGCTGCCTAGGAGGTTAGTTGGTTGTACTGATTTCCTATTGCTTTTTCATATTTTTGGCTATCTACCTGTCCGTGATCACCTGGTGACTAACATCTGGAGTTAGAGCAAACATTGTCAGATCTAACTGTGGTTGTTTCATTTTATATTTTATAGCTCTAAAAGGTTAGGCATTTTGCATGAGAGGTGAAGATGTGTTTTTTCTGTGGAGTTCTTAATAAATACTGGTTTACATAAAAAAACCCCTTTATTTGCATAAAACCATATTAGCTTTTTGTCTGCAACACCTTTTAATATCATTGTTTCTTATTCTTGAAAGTGAAGTAATCTTTGCCTCCAGGCTGCTGCTGATCTGTAAGGTACATTAGAGACAATATATCTAATTCAGCAAGAATAATGCACTAAGTCCAATACATGGTGCAGCCTGTTTAAAAAAGATAATTTAATCTTGTTAAATAAATTAATAGATTAAGAATGTAGTAATTTTAACAATTGAAGTTTGCGACTCTGGGCGCAGGGGCTTCAATGACAGCTCTCTCCGTGCTGCCAATCCCACAACTGCCTCTGAGGCACATCACATTGCTTCTGCTCTTTATCACCAAAACCTAAACTGGTATCAGCTGCATAGAGACACGTGTTAATCCTCCCATCCCTTTTACCTACAAACTTGCCATCATAGGTCTGGCCTTAGTAAGGAAAAAAATAGTAAATCTTGGCTGGAGTCAGGTCTGGCAGCCCAAGCTGAAGAGACGCCTGGTTGCCCTGCTCCCGCGGTGATGGATGGTGGGCTCCCATCCCTGCTGTGCCACCCCAGGCCTCCTGCGGGGAGGGACCCCATGGGAGGAAGAATAAACTGTAGCTACAAACATAGCTTTGTTTTCAGAGCAAGCAGGAGAATAGCTGTAGATGCAGAGAGAGAGAAGATCAGCTGCACAAGAAAGTGTCGTTCTCATAGTGTCCCTTTCCAGTGCTGTAAATTCTCTGGTCTGATGTAAATAATATCAGTGAATTAAACAGAAGTGGTTTCTACTATTACGTAGTTATTGTAATTATTTCCAAGTTGTATGGCAAAGAGATTTTTACCGCATGTCTGTGCTTGGAGGGAAACTGTAGGTAGGTCTGTGTGCTCAATTTCAGCATTTAATCTTGGGACAAGTAGGTTAACAAGTAGTCTCTCAATGACATTACAGTATATTGTGTTTACGATGTCAAACTAAGGCCATTCTGATTTTTTGACTTCTATAAAACACCCCATATAGTGTACTAGGAAATAGTCACTTTTTTACATACGATGTGCCAGGTTGGTATAGCGAGACAGTTTTGGTACATTTCCAAAGAAACTAGACTTCTGGGATTTTTTTATTTCATTCCGTGCAATGCAATCTGATCTACTGCTGGTCCCATGTGAAGTCAGTTTATGTACCTTTGGCCACACAACCCCACATGATTACTAGCTGAATTTCTTGGCTCTTAGAAAAACCATCAGGCATTTTTTTTGATGTTAGCCCCAAACAAGGAGGAACAGGGAGCTGGCTGGTCCTGGTTCTGTGCACAAAGAGGCGATGGGGAAGCACATCTTTTCTTTAATTGAAGGGTTATTTAAAAACACATAAATCCCTGAACTACATTTTTCTTCTGTCTGAGCAATTATAAGATGCTGGTTTCTTTATTGGGCAGAAAGAACATTCTCATACCTCTAATTGGAGACTGGAACAAATCTCGAAACAGGAAAATCTGCTTTACTAATAAAATCTATCAATCAGCTAAACATGCATACCCAGTAAGTCCTAGCAGGTCATGCTAACTGCTCACTGGAAAATTGTGGGGTCTGTAGTACTTGAGAATATTTTTTATATGTTATTATTTCTCAATCTTTGTTTTCTTTTGGTGATGTCAGGATGACAAATTTACAAATAATGAGGTCCTTTCACCTTTTTTTTTAACTACTGGATGAACTGCATCCCTCTAGTTGCAGCTATGGATTAACTCCATTGCACTGGAGACTCTTCGGCTCAGGCACTTCTTGTCCTGCTCCCGGGCAGGGGACCGTGGGTGAGCTGATCCTGCAGGGGGTAGATGAAGCAGCTTCACTGCTTGAGCAGTAACACTGCCCATCGGGCATCTCAGCACAGAGGGGGCCAGTCCTGCCCCTGCTAATGCTGCTGACCAGGGGGGTTGGGAGCAGGTTTGGGGAAGAGTTTTGAGGAAATCTGACTCAAGATGCAGATTTTGCAGCTTGGACCTGCTCGGACCAGGGAAAATCCTGCTGGTAGTTTCTGCGTGACGCAGGGACAGTGGGGAGGAGGTACAGGCTTTGGCAGCCAAAGTCACAGCTCTGCCCTGTTTCACAGAAGTTAAACGAGCATTTCTCAAGCTTTTAAAATCAAAGAACCAACAAGCCTTTTTGATCTGAGCACCAGCAGCCAGGGAGCGAACGGTGCCTGTGGGCAGGCACTAACAAATGCACCTGCCAACTGCGTGGGATGGCATGTGTGTGTTTTGGTTTAATTTCTTAATTATTTTTCTGCAATCAGTTCATCGACCACCTTCTGGTGCCTTGTGGCTTGTGAGTTGCCTGTGGGCCCCACAGAGCAATGCTGAGCTGGACGAATGTTACTTATGAATTTAGGCTGCACCGGAGGCTTTATAGATGAAGGATTTATGTGCTGTTGCATATATTCCCTGAAATAGTCACCTCTGTCTCAAGTACTTTGATATTGATGTGTCTGAGGTAGAATCTGTGTTCCCAACTAGTACTACGTGCCCTGTTTTGCAATTATCTACCTTCACTGAATAGTTTCCTCGTATAAGCTTAAATTTGCAATTATTTCTTTGCAACGATCTACATTAATTCAGACATTGTGTCCAAGGTTTTAATCTACCATGTGCATTTCAGGTGAAACATTAGAAACCTTTCAGCATCTGTAATAATTTTTGGGTATTCAATGAAGGAATTTTTTAATTTAACATTAAAAAAATATGTTTAAACAGTATGGGCCAGCTTCAGAGTGGCTGCAGACAGGAAATTGGCAGGTGGATGCTCTCTTTTTAGCCATATGAACATAAAGTTTCACAGGAGCTGGACTTCAAGACCACCTCAGTGTGGTCGTGGTTTTTTAAGCTTGCTGCTTCACGGGGAGCATGAGGTCCTTCCTGGGGATGGATGAAACTGGCAGGTGACTGGCAAGCATGACTTTGCTCTGCAGAGAGCTGTGTGCTGCTGCTGCTGTTAGCTGGGGTCCTTCGGGGGATGTTTGTTTCTGGTGCTTCAGATCAGTGAGAGCCAGTGGACATTGGAGTCAGGAGGTGTTAGCTGATGGCCACCAGGTTAAATTCAGAGCACACAGGTGAAAATCCTGTTGTTTTCCAAGGAGGAGTCAGCAGGAGGACGCATGGCCCAGGCGCAGAGTGGGAAGTGCCTGATTTACATCACTGAATTAACCGCTGTTAATTCCTGTGATGGAGGCCTTGGGCAAACACTGTGAAAAAGCTGTTCTTTCCTCAAAAAGGCATTGTGTACTGGGGTTTAATGCACAGCTTGTGGCTTTATGCTGAGGCTTGGCAGTTCTGTAGCAGTGGTGGGTTCCCGCTTCCCACATTCACCTGCATGTGGGGCGGTCCCCAGAGCAACAGAGGGTGCAGGTGACCCAGGGAAGGTGGGTAAAGATATGATAATCATAGTGAAAAGGTAAGTCAATTGTGAAAAGGGTAATTAGCGAGTAGGCTACTGCTTAGCAGCCGAGCTTTCAATCTGTTTGGTCAGGCCAGTTTTTTCAGGAGTGGCTGATGGGCTGAATATTTGATCTCTGGGTACATGCATCTCATTCTGTGGGTAACTGGCTGAAGCCATAAATCTGTCTACGCTGCAGTAGAGCTTAACCCCGCTTGTGAGCAGGCACTGTGAAAACATTTGGGGCATGTGCTGCATTTTAAACATTGATGTCGTGGCTGGTTTTGTTGCTGTTTCAAAAGATGAGTAGAGACAAGGCAAGAGGATTATATAGTTCTCTGGCCCTTTTTTGTTTGTTCCTAATCTTAAAGTGATTTTTTTCAGTCATAAATAGCATTCTTTTCATTTTCTTTTAATTTTGTCTGCCGCTTTGGATGTCAGATCTGGTTTATATTCTCAGTGTACACATACATTCCTTAAAAATAGAGGGATCCTGCTATTTTGCTTCAGGCACTTTGCAGTCCATTCCTGGTTATAACAACAGCAAATCTACTCAAAGAGCAATGTCCTTCTGCCTTGACAAGTACATGACTCGTGGCAGAGTTGGTTCAGGCAGCATTGGACCTCTGCGCTCTCCTTATACCCTTCCCATAGTTAAGGGTCCCATAGTTAAGGAAGACTAAATCTTCCCTCGCAGCTGAGCAATTAGGATTTTTTTGGCAAAAGAAGAGGATGGGGAGGGGAAACCTCCAGACCTGATCTGTAGGGATGGGGACTGTCCTGTAGTCACTTGAAAAACTGGTGGTGCAACATTTCTCTTGTGGGGCTCTTGATGCTGATTATTTTCTTTAAGTGTAATTTCCTGTGAGCACAGGAGAATGTCAGGTTTCATTTTATATTAGAAGGAGGCAATCTTCTAAGCAATGCTTTAAGTTTGTTGAAGACAAGCTTGAGAGGAAACCTTCAAGGCTCAAAACCCAAAAGGTGAACAAAAAGAAACCCATAGGGTATTATTATTATTAAGATAAACAAGCCAACCCACCATCTAATCCAACAGACAAAGACTCTGGCCCATTTTCTGGTTGGGACTGGCAGTGCTGTGCCTGGCTGTCATACTGACGTTGTCAATACTGCCCCTGTTCCTCTTTCTCTCCCTTGTCTTCTAATTTGTGAGTGATATTTTTATAAAAGCTTCTTCTTGAATGTCCTTGGTTTGGTGAAGGGAGACATCAGGAGAAATGCCATCGTTCTGTCTACTCTTGGGTAGGTTGTGTGCTTCCATGCATGTTGCTTGCTTGCTGGCTGTGCTGCATGCCTCCCTGATTGCCTCTGTTCTGGGTCAGCGGGTGTCAGCAGCTTGGGAAGGTGCCAGGTCCTTGTAAGGCTGATCTGCTTGGTCAGGACACTTACAAATGCGTCTTACATCGATCTAATTGTCCTCTGCCCTGACAAAGCTGACAGCCTTCAGACCTCCCAGGATGCCCCCTCCTTTACTTTTTGGCTTTCCCTCCATCATTTTCCATACCACGTCCATCTTTCACTGCTAGAAAAGCTCAAGACTGAGCTGGAAATAGAGATACTGTGGCTTTATTAAGAGGATCTGGTATTGTTATTTACTTTCCCCATGGTTCCTGTACTAATGGCCATCGCAGCTCATGCTTTATTTCAGTCTGACATTTGACAATTCATTTAAGAATAATGAACTCTTAATATCAAACTTTGCCTGAGAATATCCACAAGGCTTATGTTAGGAGTTGCCAAAACCAGTAGCCCCATAGAGGGGAGGCTGCTGCAGCTCCACGTCCCCCAGCCCAGCCAGCAGTGACACTGAGCACACGTTCCCAGTAGACATGAGTGCACACACATACCAGTGTGCACAGCCTAAAAGTAACACAAAGTAAAGCAGAGAGAAATATGCAAACACAGATTGCACAAATTACTTAATCCTGTCCCCTTCTCTGGTTTAGCAGGGGGGAGGTCCATTAGTAGGAATATATAGGGGTATATATCTACAAGGTGGATCCCTCCAGCAGCTGGGCTCAGACTGGACCCCAGTCTCCCCGTTTGCTGGCACCCACACGTGGGGTCCCAAGGCCACAGCCCCACTCCAGTTGCTGCACTCAGACCCCCTTGTGCACACATGTGTGCAGAAGAGAGATCCTACACCCATAAAAGAGTTAGAAATTCAGATTATTAAGAAGACAGGACAGACTGTAGCATGGCCAAACGTATTGACCAGACACCTTTTTATGTGCAGCTGGCCCCTTTGATGCCCTTTTCCCTCTATATTCCCACAGCAGTTCCTCCCCAAACCACATCAGTCCCTCCCTTTCCCAGCCTTTGGGTTCTGCCTTAAACATCCTATAATAAGTCTTGCACAATCCCAGCATGCTCTTCTTCTTCATCCCATAAAGAGCCCTGTCCCTCTGGGCAGAGACGCCCCAGTGTGTTTGGTGCCCCAGAGACCCACTCCCGGGGACTCATGGAGCTGGGTCTCACTCAGAGCATGGGGCTGATGGTTTTCTGGGACAGCCCTGGGGTGGGCTGGGACAGGGTTTTCTGTCTCTGATGGGGGCTTCCCTGGTGCCTCTGTGCTCTTCTGTGTGGGTGGGGGTCAGCCTTTCATAATATAACTTAACAGGTTATTTCTGGAACAAGAAATTGTCCAGAAACACTAGGGATTATCCTTAGGTCAGCTATGGCTTAGGCATGTTGAGAAATGCTGGAGTGACTTAGCAGCCTTATGTCCTTCCTTGATACTTAGGAACATAAAACTCATCAAGAAGCGGTTCCTCTTCTTGATCCCAAGTTGCTTCTGAAGAGGGGGCTGAGGCTTTTCTCTGCAATATTTACTCCTGTTTTGAATAGTATTGCACAAGCCATAGATTTTGTACTATGAAAACTGCTCCCAACGTAACAATTTATGGTGAAACTGCAGCACATATTTTAGAAAGATAGAGGCTTTGAGTCAGGACTGGATAAATAATGGAAAACGCATCACTCTATTTAGCAACTTGTTCCAATACCAGCTCTCTTCTAACAGACAGTGATTTGTCAAAATCCACTGTCTGAAGCCTAATTGAAATGGGTTGTGCTGATTGACAGAGTTATAGTCAACAACATTCAACGTAGAAACAAGCAGGATATTTTCTTCCCCTTGTGCTTGTTAGATTAAAGAGTTCTCAAGGATCAGAAGATGTGTCTCTGTCTAAGGAGCAGAGGCATCTGTGAATGGTAGGGGTGTAATTTCCTACCCACCTCCAATTACACTCTCTTGTGATCCATCTGTCTGGGAAGCTATCAGGTATTGTGTTTTATAATTACTGCTTGTTAAAAATATCATCTTCGTTGGAAGTTTAAGAAAGGAAATCTCAAAAGACTCTCAAAAAATTAAAGCTACTTTTAGAAAAAAAAAACTTTTAATGAGAAAGAGATTAAAAATGGGAACACTTTACACAAGGATTTCATTTGGAAAAAAAACCACCAATCCATGTACAGCATTTCAATGATAAAAGAAATGTATGTACTTATGAAAATGTTTTCTGTCAAGAAAGCGCATTAAAGTGTTTAGATGAACGTATCTCAATATAATTGTAGGATTACGTTAAGAGGGGTCCTTTGCTTCTTCAGGTGTGAGACTGAACTCTGAGTTTGATCTTCAAAGTAATGGCTGTGCTCAACTCCCTTCATCTGGGAGCAAAATGGTACATCTAATTGACAGGAAAGATGGAGGTATTTGCTAATAGGTGTCCTCAAATACATGTCTGATTTCCCTATAGAGCTGAATTTAGGTTGGTAGAGCAGATGCCTTATAAGCCTAGTTTTCCCTTTGGCTAAGTGAGAAAGGATATTTCTAGTCCCCTTCCAACCTCTATACCTGGATTTCCTTCTCACAGAAAGAAAAAGCTGTGGCTGAGTTATGTGTCTGCAACTGGAAGTTCTTCCTAGGATCCTGTTATGGATATAACCAGGACTCACACTGTTGAGGTCTAAGGCACTTCATTTCCGTAATGAATATATAAGGAATTAGGAGAGCCATAACATTAAGCATTTGAAGAGCTTTAATTAAGTGGATTTGATCCCACCTAGACCAATCTTCACCTCAGTGCCACTATGAACTATTTAAGCAAGAGAGAGCATTATCAGGTTGCAGGGACTGAAAACTCATGCATAATCCTCGTGATTGCAATGGCACAGGCTGAGTATATATGCTGATTTAACAACAGAATTTGGCCTCTATTTATTGATGAAATTATGGCATTTTGATACATATCCCTTTCTTTATCCTTGATCTGATATCACCGTTTGCTTCCATGGGAAACTAGGTGTCCTCAGCCCAGATGAACCCTGTGTTTGAGAAAACTGATTACTCTTTCCAGCTTATTCCTAATTGTTTCCTGCTTTCATTTCTTGATTTCTGGCCACCCAGATTAGAAATCAAAGTAATCCAGAGTTGCAGAATTACAGCATTTGCTTGTGTACCCTCTGTTACAGGAGCTATGCCAATCACAGCCTGAGAAGCCACCTAAATCCAGCTGGACTTGTCCCTTCCTGTGGTGGTACACGCCTAGGACGCTCATGGCCAGGCATATTAGGCCTATACAGACAGCCTGGAAGATGTTAAACTGACCTACTCTGCCACGATACAGGGCCTTGGATTCATGCCACCAAAACTGGGAGACAAGAAAGGGAAACAACCAACTGGTTTGTGAACAAGGACTAATTGTTATTTCAGAACTAAGGCCACATGCATATCTTCAGCACAGCACCTTCAGTGAAGCCGTGCCCATTTCTGTGGGCTGACGATGTAGCTCAGTAACTGTGTGGCTGTTCCTTCCTCTGCGGATGGTCAACATGAGAGGGAGAAGGAGAGGTGGATCCTCAGACGGGAGTTCATATTGACTAGCCTGCATTAAGGAGAATAGCCCTAAGCCTGCATAAGGGAGGAAAGAGTTAAAAACTGGAATTCCACTTTGAACATCGAGAGGAATGATGACTTTTACTACATCAGTCTGCCCAGCAAGTATAGTAACAAACTGGGCGGATGAGGATCTCTCTCTCTGTTTGTAGAGACTGAAAATTATGGTATTTGCACAGCAATAAACTGCTGTGGGAATAAAAACAGCTCTCAGATGTTTACTGCTGGCAAACAGGGGGATCCTGAAAAAAAGGATCACGTAAGGATTTATGTTTTGTGGTGGAGACACTGTCAGTAAAATATATTTTTAAAGAAGATGGTATTCTTACCTGATACCATAGTCAGGCTCTTCTTCTTCATGGTTTCACGCCGCTGGACCATATCTCACACTCTCTGCAGAGGCAGTACACTTTCTTTGCAGAATAAGAGCATGACAACTTCTCTCTCATCCTCTGCCCTGGAGGCTTGCTAAAAGGAGAAAGAATAAGTGCGACTGGAAAGTGACTGGCTGAATTACCCAGAAGCCAAAGAGCTGGGGGTATGTCAGGGGGTTAAAATGCAGTTTGTGGGTTACTCTAGCTAATATCTCTAATTGCTCATCTCATGGAGTTATGCTGGGGCAACCAGAAGAATACTCCACTTTTAGTCACAATTCAGGTGTTGCCCCTGGGGATCCCTGTGCACTGAATGGGCTGTTTTTCCTAAGGAAAGTCTATAATTAAAATACTCCTTAAGCTCTCCTGTATGTACCTTGAGTCCCTGGGGAACCTCCAGAGACAAGTGCTTGGCTGTAAAACTCCTGGGATTTCCTCCACTGGGCCATGTGCACATATTTCTTCCAGGGCCATACGTGTTTTTTCCAGTAAAGAGTGGTCTGAGCCAGGGCTGTCTGGGGGGATGGGATGAGGGGGACGGGCGCACTGCCCAGTGGGAACGCTGGGCATGGCATGGCCCATAGCCACTGAGTCTTACTGGTGGTCAGGGTGCCCAAGGAGGAGCTGCAAGACCTCCCTGTGGCAGCGGCTGGAAGCAGAGGGGGAATTTCTGCGTCCAGAAGGGAGCCAGCTTTGCATAAGGAAATAATCTCATACGACAGTGTGATGAATTTGTGTGCATGTATATCCCTGCTCGCTGCTGGAGACAGTCCAAGCTACGTGTCTGTGTGCCATAGGCTCTCTGCGGCTCAGAGGAAACAGAGGATCCCTTTCAGCCTACGTGGAGGGTAACTGTCCTCCTGGCACAAGGCGTCCCTGGGTCATGGGTCATTTTCCAAGCTGGGCATTTTGGCTTAACAATGCTCAGGAAAGAGACTTTTTTTTTTTTTTTAATACTAGTGAAAGCTCTGAAGAAGACCAAGTTGATTTTGTGCTATTATGCTAAGTTAATTTAATCTGGAAATGGCAGAGCTTTATTGGTGAAGGCCCTCCCCCAGCAAACCCTCTCCTACACAGGTATGACCTGATGCAAAGGGCTGCTCAGGACCCATCCGGTGCCTTCCACTCTTGCACAGAGGGATCCAGCAGAAAACTCCATTTCATCCCAGGAAGGTGCTGTAACAAGAAGCAGGTCATGGAGCATCTGGGAGACCATACCAGTGGCCCCTGGCAGCAGGGGTGAAGCTGTCTGACCCGAGCGGGCGGCGGGAGGAGAGCAGCTCCTGGCCAGCGGGGCGGTGGGGACTGAGCCATCTCTGTTCCCCCACACTGCAGCCACCCCGGCCTCCCTCTTTCCCAGTAGTTACGTCAGAGCCTGTGCACTTTGCCAGTCGGTTTGATACGACTGACTAAAAGCACCATTTTCCTGGTAAAACAAACACAGACTCCTTTTTAAAAACACCTTTTGATACTTTATGAGCAGGGCTGGTATATGTAACCTATCAAGCGCAACATATGGCTTATTATGACATTTAGCTGATTAAAATAGTCTAGACATAAACTTGAGATTTCAGAAATGTTTAAGCTAAGTCCGAAATACATTTTAATGTACAGTAGATGTATACTGCAATTTGGGCCACCTGTGTCCCTGTAGGAATTATGGAGCAGGAAGTACTTTTGACTCAAGAAGTGTGTCTGAAAATTGAGGCTGTAAATTAACAACAGCTTGTCTATTAGATTATTTCACCCATAAAGGAGTCTGTATATTTCTAAATGCCTCGTGATTTTCAATACCTTGCTGTTGTTTTTATTAAAGCAGGAGGCTGGCAATAGTCTGGGCTTCTAGGTCGAGGCACATTTTTAGAAAATGGTGGAATAAATAGCAGCAGCCAGCCAGACGGTGGTGAAGCATACCTGTGGCCACAAGAGGAGGAAATCCCAGGTTGGCCTGTTAGTGGGCATGGTGGTGCCAGTGTCCCCTGGCATCCAGGAGACTCAGCCCGGCTCGCTGCAGATGACGGGTCTCCTGCCTGTTGGCCATTTCAAAGCTGAAGGCAGGGCGCTGTGTGCACACTGCTGTTAGTGATCCTTGCAAAAGGCCACATAATTTACCTCTTTGTCAGCTTCCCGGTTGCACTGTTTAACTTCACATCATCATCTCACTTGCCTGCCTTTCCTATTTTTCCTCCCTTCCAAGAGTTTGGTCTATTTACGGTTGTTCAGCTGTCTCTGGAAAGGCCGGAATGGGAAACTAAGGGGAAAAAAGAATTGAAGTCCTGCCACGCGATCTGTCCCAAGCGTCCCTGGAGTAGCTCTGAAAGAGGTGGAGCAATGAATCCCGAAGGCTGTGGAGAGGGAACCATCTCTGTAGACTCCTAGCAAGTGGCATGAGAGTAAGGCTGAGGAGAGGTAAGAGCATTGGCAGCAGGGGGACAGGGCTGGGGCAGGGGCAGAAACACCTACAGGGAAATTTCCACAAGGAGGAAGTTATTGGACAGAACATGTATCCTACCCCCCATAAATTGCTATATAATTTTCACTTTGCTCAGCAGTCCTGCCACATAAGTTAGGTCTAATGACTTGCACAGAGCATGAAAAGAGTGGCCTACATGGCGGTGATTATTTTGGCAAAGAGCTGTGTTTTGTTCAGTCTGATCATTATGGAGAGGGCTAGATACATTACCCCTCCATGGCTCATCCTCAGGAGAGGTCTGTATCTCTTGCACGGACAATCCCTTCCCGCTGAACGGAATAACATGTTGGCTAAGGTATGAGGGATCCTGTTACATGGATAAGTGTTTGGCCCACAAGAAAAATGAAACCACAGGTGGCAACCCATGGAAACTCTTGGTTCACTTGGAGAGCAGAGGGCTGTGGTTTGGTAGCTAGTACTCATGGTCTTGCAAAGCCCCATCTGCAAGGTGGGTCAGTAGGCAACTGGCAGATGAAAGTGGTGGAGGATGTGTCCTTGCTCTGAATCTGGGCTAAGATACAAGTGTCTTGTTCTGCCTGCAGAGAGGTCTCCCTGCCACATTAGAGCTAGTGGCAAGTGCTCAGGCTGCCTGCAGCAAGGACACCCTATCTAGCAGCCCTTCTGATATGTGCAAGAGCATTCTGGATGCAGACCACAGGTTATCTGAGGGGCTCCAGATGGAAACCTACTGCAAGCTGAGTCACGGCAAACACACGTGCACAAAACCAGAAAGTTCTCTGAATCTTCCCTCATCTTCCCTGGTTTCTCCCTTTCGCAATCCCTTTGCCTTTTTGGTTTGGCGTTGCCCTACCCCTGCTCTTCCAGGCTTGGTCCATCTGGTGCATTGGTTGCTAAATCACTGGTGGGCAGGCTTGCCAGGACGTCTGGCTCCGGCTGCCCGCCCGAAGGCCTTTTCACTTGCCCTTTAATCCATGAATGAAAGCGAGCCAGGCGGAGGGGAATATGCCGGCTTTGCTGCAGGGTGCTTGGTGTGACTGTCAGGCACATAATGTAGTTTCTTCACTGCACGTGCAGAGCTGGGTCAACCGGGTTGGCGTGGGCTGCAGCCAGAGCCTGCTTGCACCACAGCCCCCTGGAGGAGTGGGCAGTGGGCAGTGAACGGGGGCTGCAGGGGGGGTGAAGGACCCCTATGCCCGTGGGTGAGGCTGAGGAGTGGGGCCTTGGCGGTACCGGGGGAGAGGGAGCAGTTGTCACTCTGCATCAGCTTCTCCTGTCCCAGAACGCAGCATATTAAAGCAATTAAGAAAAGCTCTGCTCAACACAGGGATTTTGAGGGGAAATATGAATGTAAGGATACAGCATTCCTCGATCAGAGGGGAGAAATAGCAGAGGGTAAATTAAACACAGCTGGAATGAGCATAAGAAATAGATTAATTCCACGAGAATTTTTTTTTTCTTTCCGTTCTTTACAAATTATAGGAGCTAGGAAAACTAGCACTTCTTAATTCCACTTGGTATGCAACCCTTTAATCCTCTAGCCTGTCAGCCAGCATGCACTGAATTCAAGTGCAAGCCATCCGTCCCACAAACCCTCAGCTGGGGACACCTCTGCCCTCCCCCCAGCCCCTGCATGTCTCCTCGCCGCCCCTTGTGCTGCTGTGAGAACAAATACTGCCAACAGGGAAACACTGAGAAGTATATTGGGAAATTATATCTGCTGTTGTGTTGTGATACTGGTTCAGAGCAATTAATAGCGCTTATTTGCAAGAGCAACATCAGGTTTTCATCCCAACGTGTTTGTCGGAGTGGGGGTCATCCCTCAGTTCTGACGCTGCACAGCACGTGACACAACAGTGTCTTGGTCCGTGGCTCAGGTGTTAGTTGTTTAATGCAATATGTAAGGTAAATAACAGTGGGTTTTGTGGGCTGGGCCTCACAAGCTGCTGCTGCTGTGGCAACTGCTCAGCTCCTTTTGGTTTTGGGCACCTTATCGCCAGGTTTGGCAGAACCTGTGATGCTTGAGTTATGGGGAAAGAGAGAAATCAGAGCAAATAGGAAAAATATAATTGTGTTGATGTCACTATTACTGTACGTTGCTCTCACTCCTGCTGGATCCTAAGTTAAGTAGCTGGGGAAGCCCATCTGACCACTGCTTCAGGGCAGGGATCAGCTTCACCTTAGTGCTTATAGAGCCTGGAGCGTACGTTGAGAGGGTAACTGAGCTCAGGGATCTGAGTCCAGAGATGCTGAGGGAAGAGAGCCGGTGCCTGGAGCTGCCCAAAGCTGCACGACTATGGGGCATGCTCTCCTGCCCTCCACACATGGGTGCAGGCTGGAGGAGAGCAGCCTGGGATGCTCCCTGTGCCAGGCCCCCTGTCTCAGCCAGCTACTGTCACCGGTCCTATCTCTCCATCCCTCCATCTTCTGAGGGTTTGCTTCTACCAGGAAAATCTGTCCTTGGATTTAGAGCCTGGCTGTCCAATACCACTCCACCACTGAAGGGCTTGGAGGGCTCAGCCGGACTGCTCCCAGGGACGGCTGGGTTGCAGGAACTTTTTCTTAAAAAAGACAGAAGATAAAAGAGTCAGGAAGAAGATACTGCTGGGTGCTTATTGTGGGCACTGCAAAAGCAGGAAAGGGTTTGACAGGACAGATGAAGCCTGTTTCCATAATGTACAAATTGGTACATTAACCAGCGCTGGACAAGAAGTGCAAGTTACGGCTGGCACTCGGCTCTTACCTCATATAGCTGCTGGGTAAAAGCATAAAAAGGATAGTCTTGACTTTGAATCTCTTGGCTTTCCTTAACTTGCATTGCAGCTGTAATATTAAGTAAATAGAATTTTCTTCTGGGAAGATATTTTCTTTTTTTTCTTCAGCAATGACAGTTTCTGTTGTTTTTTATTTAATAAAATATCATATGATCATAAATTGCGTATCATTTACCTCAACTACATGTATGACTTTGTTGGAACTTGTCCAGTCTTCAGTTAAAGATATATTTAAGCAGGTTTAAAATACAGTGTGTATTTAAAACGAGGTGAATAATCCTTGAGGCATTTTGAAAATGGTATTTAAGAAAAGTCTGTGCACAGGATATTTTAGTATCTTCCTCCCCCACCCCACAGTTAAGTATAATGTCTTCAGTGATGTACTCAGATTATCATAAATGTTAAACTCAGCAGGGATATACAGAGTCCCATGCAAGAGCACAGTATGGATAAAGTACCCTCTGGGAGCCACGGCTGCATTTCCCAGTGTTCCCTGTCACCTCCTGGGTTCCGCTGAGTTTCTGGAGCAGCAGCCTTTGAGCTGTGGCAGGGCATCCAGGCACCCTCATGCTTTCCTTTTCATATGGACCTCTTCTGCTCCCTGTCCTCTGCCCTGGCCTTCCCCTTTCTCTCCTCTCTTCCTTCCAGGGCTACTGCCTTGAGAGGGCCAGTGTCATTACATCTTTCCAAGCCAGCTTTTTATACAGATGATATTTCCTAACAGAAGAGCTTTGATGCCTTCAAGCATGGTGGGTTTGGTTTTTTGTTTGTTTGTTTTTCTTGTGGTGGTTTTTTGTGTGTGTGTTTTTTTCCTTTGATATCAACTGGCCAGTATAAAGAAGTCTTAAAGGAGGAGAAGAACTGAGACTACTCTTCTGGAGTGAATGGATATCAATGTAATATAATGCAGTATGCATCCTATAGATGCAACTGACAAACTTGGCACATCTTTAGCTTCTATCTCTTACATTTCCCTGATGACATTGATTTTGTTGCTTCCTGCTCAGTACAGTGGGTGCCCCAGAAGCCTTCCAGAGCAATCAGAGGAAGATTTTTCAAGACTGGTGGGAAGTTTAAGGGATGTTCAAAGCACGCATTATAGACTTCAGACAAAGCTGTGCAGATAATTTAGGCTGCAGGACTGTAATTAGATAGAGGAAAATGTATACTGTGATAAATCCAGCTGCTGTTCTCATAGCACGTGATTGATATAGTGGACACAAGGCCAAGACCAGAAAAGGTCAAAGCTGTGGTTAAAATGGTGCTGTGGCTGACTACAAGCTGTGCAAAATAAGCAGAAGTAACCAGAAGAGTCCCTGATGAGTTGACCCATTTGCACCAGCATAAATTCTGCATATTTTATCCAAAGGAACTTTCTGTGGTGGCTAATATCATCATATGGATCTTGATCAATGGCACTTCTAATGCTTAGATCTTTCAACTCCATGACCTTTGTAATGTAACAAGGAGACCTCCAAAAAGATGATCATTGAATAGTTTGGGTTGGAAGGGATCTTTAAAGGTCATCTAGTCCAACCCTCCTGCAATGAGCAGGGACATCTTCAACAAGATCAATTTGCTCAGAGCCACATCCAACCTGACCTTGAATGTTTCCAGCGATGGATGGGGGTATATCTAATAATTCAGACATTATATAATCTATGCTCTTGTCAAGAATAAGCAAAAAACTCCATCTCTGGCAGAATATTGTTGTAAGATAAATATAGGAGTCACAGTGAGATCACTGAGAGACATTCAATTTCAAGATCTTATTTCTCCAGTCAGGCTTATAGTCATTGCCAGGTTGCAGCAAAATAGATTAAAAAGAAAAGCTTGACATTTAACACCAGAACTGAAAATGAAGCAGTTCTGCTCTTGTCTTATCTCTGACATAGGCTTGCCTTGGCAGACTTGGCATGTCATCTAGTGTGTTGATGTCTTAGTTTTGCCATGTGTAAAATGGTGATATCTGTCCTATTTCCTGAAAGGGCATAGGGAAATGCATATTTAGCAGCTGATAAATGTAAAATCTATATTTGGAAAAAATGCATGTTTAATTGTATAAAAATTCAGTGACTAATCAGTGAATTAAAAAGTCTGATTGCAGAGAAGTCAGAGGCTGAGTGAGACCTGTAGGCCTGCAGGTCAGCGGTGAAATGTGATGGTAAGACTTTATTTCTGTTTTAAAAACTTTTTTCCCTTCTTCTCTCATAGTCTCATTTAAAAAAAAAAAAACACAACTAAATTATATCTTTGGGTTTTGAAATAGCATCAAAGGCATGGCTGGAATGATTATAAATAGCTGTATCTTTTCTTGAAGGTGTGGTGTCCAAGTTTATTTCAGGTTTTGAGGTAGGGAAGCACTACAGGCCAGGGGCTGTGGACACTGCACGGGCCTGGCTCCCTGGCAAGGGCTGTGTTTACCCTCCCCACTCACTCACGTACCCAGACTCTCATCCTCCGTGGCTTGTTGTTTCATCCCACTGGCAGCCTGTGCAACCCACCCTTGGGGATGCTGATGTATGTGCTGGATCGTCCCAGTGCCTCCATTCTTTGCCTCCCAAAACCCTCCCCTCACTGGCCGCCCCTGTTGGGCTGTCCCTTTCCCCCGGGTTTAGACACACAGGCAGAGCACAATTCCGTCTTGCATGTCTCCTTTGGAAAGACCTAATAACATGTCCCCTCCATCTGTGGGGGTCTGAAGGCTCCATAACCACATCCTCAAGCACCACCACCAGTGGAGTGGCTGCCTCCTGGCTGGCACATCGTCTCTGTGCCACACGCGAGCTTGCGGTGAGCTGCGAGCAGAGGGGAGACATTTTGTCAGACAGCAGGGCAAAGCCTCTCCTTTGAAGGAAAGCACTGGAGAGCCATGGATGTTAATCTGCAGAAGGGCTTCAGACCCTCCCCACAGCCTGGGGGAAGGTAGCTCCCCGAGGAGGGATCAAGAAGAGTGGCGGGATGGCATTTCCCAGCGCGGCAGTACGGAGTGTAAAACCCAGCGTTTCTTGGCTCAGAGTCCATGGAATGAGCTGTAACCACCAGCCTATAAATGAGAACATCCAAACAAACAAACAGAAATAAGACCAAATGCAAAAAAAAAAAAAAAAGGGAAAAAAAAGAAAAAGAAAAATAAAAAAGAAGAGAATAAATAAAATAAGATCCAGGATGGTGCTGCTTTGACTCTGGGCCCTGTCGTCTTCTAGGACTGATGAAGCGACTGGGTGGTTCTTCAGATTCCTGTGGTCTGAACACACACCCTAGTCATCACTGAGATGAGCTCGGAAAAAAACAGTAATGAAAGAGGGCTCTGATTTATTTCCTGATAAAATAACCTTTGCTCTCAAAGGCTAACATTTCAGCTCCAGCTTGCAGAGAATGATCTTTTATTTCCATCCATCAAAGCCTACATCGTGCTGGATATCCAGAGAATATTCTTCACACACAACCATGTGTTGGCCAATGAAGGAAAATTACTACCTATAAATTTTTTTTTTTTTCTCTGAGGGAGGAGAAAAAGGAGGGGGGCTGAAGTCCATATTAAAGACTGTAATAATTACTATCCGTTGCAACCCTCTGACTAAAGTATGAGGAAAATTGCTTAAAAGTACTGTGAGAGCCAAAGTTTTTCTTTGCAGTATAAATAATCTCTGCATTTTTTGTGGCATTTGATCTGAATCATCATCCACATAATTCTTGTTTATTTTCGCCCAGGTAGACATCTTGAATGAGTATTCAGGGGCTTTCTGCTCTGCAGCTGTGTTAGATCTGTACCAGTGCATCATGTTTTTGTCCATTACAGGTGTCATTTTGGGATGAGGTAAGAGCCTGCAATCTTGACTACGAGCGACAAAAGTAAAAGTTAAGATTTCCAATTCACATGTACAATTTCACACCACATTGTGCTGCAAATGGCTATGGGGAACAGTCAGCGTAAGTGATTCAAAAGCAAGGCAGATA
The DNA here is from genome assembly GCA_026546715.1 of Gallinago undulata. Classification (NCBI taxonomy): domain Eukaryota; kingdom Metazoa; phylum Chordata; class Aves; order Charadriiformes; family Scolopacidae; genus Gallinago; species Gallinago undulata. The sequence goes on along the minus strand of JAOTQQ010000012.1, from coordinate 137,865,917 downwards.
TTTATTTGCAATCAAAACATTAGCTGAGCTTGATACATGAAGAGCCAGAGGCACCTGCTCTGTAGATGAACTGGTTGAAATAATGTGTTGTTTTCCATAAAAGAGAGCCTGATTCAGCTCATTTTTCCAAAAGTATAACTTTTTTTATGTCAGTGGGCTGTACTTGGGTGGAACACAGTGGAAGGTCTTGCAGTGTTCATATAATCATCAGAACTAGCAGTGCTGAGCTGTGAGCCCCAATGCACAGTGGATCAGGGTTCTCGCAGCCAGATGCCTTGCTCCTCCCTTGGTGCTGGGAGCCCTGGCTCAGATGTTAGCCCAAAGTAATGCCAGGGTTTTCCCTTGGTTGTGATGATAATGGATTTGTGGAGGGTTTGGAGCCCTCTGAGAAGGTATGTTTCACAGAGCTCCATTTTGTGAGCCCCGAGTCTCTGGAGGGTTGGCAAATCCTCTGCCACATGGGTTTGCTGGTGTTTAAAAAAATCTCTGTGAAGAGGCGGCATTGAAGGAAGCTTGTGTGGGTGTAGAAACTAGCAAGGGACTGTTTTTCTGTGAAGGTGGATAGGGGACGTCCATGGGTGCGTGCACTGTATGCCATCAAGTGTGTGGGAACAAATGTTTTTACATACAGAGATCAGCACACAAAAGTGAAAGGCAGGAGGAGTGCAGAGGCCATGACCCAAAGTCTCTGGAAGTCAGCAGTGACTTCCTTTTCAAGCTAAAAGCTGAGCTCTGCTTTTTCCTGGGAGAGCTTGTGCTATCACAAGCTCACAGAGGAGGTTGAGAAAGGATGGGATGAGGGGGAGAGAAAAGACCTTTGTGCAATGAGTGGAGTGATGCTGCTGCAGGTCATCAGAAAGGATTGACCCCCACCACTGCCGAAAGCACAAACTTATTTTCTCTGAGCTAAAAAGAACAGCATTTCATCGTGGGCAAGTATTATAGAGATGCTTCCCGTGAGGATCAGCTACTACAAAGAGAGGTGAGCAGAGTTACCTTGCAACAGAACTAAAGGTCAGCCTCCTGTGTGAGGGCCTCCAGCAACGGTCAAGGGGAGCTTTAAGGGCTGAATACCCTCATTGCAGTCAGTTAAGGCTTTGATAAGACAAGTTAATGTTGGTTTTAGTATGAGACAATATAATAATGGAATGGGCCATCCAGCCATCAGCATATCTATATTGGCTATAGGGAACCATTAGTGGCCCAAATCAGGAGCTAGAGAAAAATTGCAGAATAGCAGTAGAGAGCCTTAATTCCCTCATTTTCACGTTCTGGTGTTTAGGGCCTACAGGATTATTCCCCAATTTTCAGCTAACCAGTCCTTCCAGCTCTTGCTGTAAGCAGTTTTCACATAGCCTGACTTTGCCTCTAAGTGTACCCTTCATCCACAAGGACCCCATAAAAAGTATTAGGCAAAGATTAAACATTATAAGCGTATAACCAGCTCATAAAATGAGTTTTAAATGCTAAGCATGAAAGGGTGAACTTGCCTAAGGGGGCTGCTCAGAGCTCCATTGACTTAGGAAAATTTGTTCCTCGAGAGACATTTTTATCACTATAGTTTGTGTTACAAGAGGCACCACTGGAGACTGGGGACCTCACTGTGTGAAGTGCAGCTCAGACATCCAGGAGGAATTAATTCCTCCTGAATGTTTTATATCAAAACTAGTAGAAGAGGCCTAGGCCAGTTGTAAGGGAAGTTTTTCTATCCCCATTTCATGTCTGGCAAAGCGAGGATCCACAGGAAGAAAGGCTTTGCCCAGTGCATGGTGGTGGTCATGTAAAAGCCAGGGAGCTCAGCTCAGTCCTACAGCATGTCCCACTCCAGATCCTTAACAGGATCAGGCCCCGAGCTGCCCTTGCAGGTGGTCAGCACAAGACCTGAACCCTCTGCACTGTTCCCACCTCATGCCTTCCTATGACAGGCCCCTAGAATGATCAAGATCAGATGGGGACAAGGTAGAATAAAGCTCCTGTAATGTATTGTCCCTTCAAAAGAGCAGCTGACGACTTAGCCATTAGCTAGAGATGTGAAAAGAAAAGAGGCCACAAGGAAGCTACAGAAAGAAGATGCATTTTTGCATGGATGATTTGAGATTGAGCATGGTGGGGAAAAGTTCCAAAATGGAGATAGACCTATGTTTATAGTTCTTAATAATTTACTTGATTTTTCAGGCCTGCCAAACATGTGAGGGCTTTCCCAGAATAATTTATTTTACACCCAGCTCCTTAACAAATGGCCTTTATGTCTGTAGAGTTCGCAACCAAAGAAGCATTGAAAATTGTGTGTGTCAAAAGAAGAGTTAAATTTTGTATTAAATTCCAAGCTTTTCCTTTCCTCTAGGCTAGCTAACATTTCCTATCGTCATCTAACCAGAGTTTGTTTTCATGTCTCATTTTCTTTTCTATTGATGTATTAGTCTGGTAGGCTGAATTTTCTCAGAGGGTGGACTTTTGTGCAAGTTTTGTTAGAAATATTTCACAATACCTCTCTAAAATGTGATCTGTGCTTTTGTGCTGATTGAAAATGGTACAGCAGCTTGTTAAAGCATATTCTTTTATATTTCATCAAAACAGATATGTTTTAAATGGAAATCTCAACTATTATGTTTCTCTGTGGAGATTAAAGTGAGTTTTTTCAAACTGTCAATACAATTGCTTTGAGCCTGATTCTCTTGTCAGATGTACCTCAGTAAATAAGGAGAAATTCTTCTGAAATCAGTGGAATTATTTTGCTGAAAGACTTCAATGTATGATCTAGCGAAGGCCCTTGTTTTTATTATGTATCAGCCAGGCTGTCTAAGCTGTCCCAGAGCTGCCCGTTAGTAGCATATATTTAACTAGAATATTAATGAAGGGGTCTAAGGATTTGCGGTTAATGTATTTCTTTAAAACTTCACAATAGGAAACAACATGTTTCACATTACTACTTACCTCCTCTAAGGCAAGAGTTGTTCAGAACGGGTAGACTGTGTGAGAAATTATGTTACATACCACCATGGAGCCTCGTGTATCTCTAAGCAATCTGAAATTCTTTAAATCTGCAAATCAAAATGCTGCTGTGTATTATAACAAGCTGTGCTGTGCCATACCATCTCCTCTCAAGTCAGAGAAAGAGGTGAATAATTCACTAGGGTGTTTTTTAATTTCTAAAATAAATACTTTAGTGCTGTTCATTTTAATAGATATTGTAGAAGGTGACTATTGTTTCGGAATCCAACTTATTATTGCATCAGAGTAAATGCTTTGCACTTTTTGTCTCCCTGATTTGTGTTGTTTGGTTTTGGTTTCTGAAGCTGTCCAGAATCTTGAGATTTGTTATGCTTGTCTGCTGCCACATTGTCTCAAGCACTCATCTTTTTCTTTCCGTTGGATAAGCAGACTTGGGCCTGCTCAATACATGTATGGGAAATCTCCAAAAACATGTGCAGTAGGAAATGTTGTCATATATTCAGGTCCTAACTCTCCTCTCTTTGATTTAGCCTGGAACCGGAGGCCTCTTACAATGCTAGAGAAAATTTTCCCTGCTGGACTTTTCTCAGGAGCTGGATTGCTTATTCCAGCTTCTTGATTAACTCATAATTATGGTGATTATCTTCTACTCATCCAAAATTCTCCTGTTTAGGAGCTTCATTTAAAAACTGTTGGCTTTCCTCTCTTTTACCAACATGCAGGTATTAAACAACCCGCAGGTGCAAACTTTTGCTAAACCAAGCTTAAAGGAGGTGGGAAGTTCAAAGATGATGCAAAGTCTCCTCTGTCCATTTCTCCTGGGTTATGTAAACAGCAGAGAACAAAGGCTTCAGGCTCATTATCTTTGTCCTGATCTTTTTACTGAGTAAATCTAGTTGGAAAACAGAATTTCTTTTCATGGGAAATTTGACTCTTCCTGATTTGTTTTTGTTGTCAATGAGAAAGTTGGTTCTCCATTTTCTCACAGACGAACAGACCATTCATTAAGTGGGGGGAGAGGGGCAGCAAATAATTAGGAAATGTGGAAATGTCACATTATTTTATTTTCATTATGGGAAATGTATTTTGTTTTGGTAATATGAAATTTTTTGTTTTATATGCTGAAGATGTTTAGATTTTCAGAAAAGAACAAGAAGAGAGACTGACTTCTTTCTTTCTTATTTCTTTGGAGAAAGTGAAATTGGTTTATTAAAACAAAGCCCAATTTTAAAATAAAAACTGTTCTGTGGAAATGTTTATTAATCCCAACTTGCTTTTGCTGTTGTTGAATGTTGCTCAAAATGTATCGTGGGTCCAGTTTTCAGCCAATAAGTGAATCAATCTCTATACACCCACCTGAATGTGCGTATGTATGTTGCACATGTATGCACAGGACCAACTTCTGCCATCAGCTGCCTATGTAAATCCCAGTGGAGATTTCCATCAGCATTATGCATGTATGAATGAAAGCAGAATTTGGCTCAGGATATATAATCAATATATAAGGCTTACTGAGTGATTTGAGATGCTTGGAGAAAGCTGTTACATAAATGTTAGTCATTATTATTTGTAATAATTACCTACAGCTGTAACTATGGCAAACCTCCATATAAAAACAGCTAGCCCCTGACATATGGCTTCTGTGCTTCAGCTCCAGATTCCACCAAAGTATACAATAAACTCTTTCTTTAAAAGCATGTACCTAAAGGGAACATGTAAACTCTGGCACACGATAGCAGCCATAATGACGAGGAGAGAATTATGCCATCCTTATTAACAGCACCAGCCTGACTCTCCCAGAAAGGAATGGGTGTTGGATTGGACCCTATCATGTGAATAACATGCTCCTGAGATGCATTACAGCCATGGGCAATGTAGGCAGCAAATTAAATTCAGGTGGTAACTGGGTCAGGGCTGAAGAACAGTTTGTAACCAAATTTTTCCAATGTGGCTGCAGATTAGCTGGATCCTTATTTTGGGGATGTCTTCATTCTCTTTGGTTTCACTTTTAAATTAAATAAATAATAATTACAAAAAAAACAAACTAAAAACCCAAAAAGTCCCCCCCCCCCCCCCCAAGATCCTCCCAAGATAAATAATACCTTCCAAGTGTCCGCTTACCTTTTCTAGCTTTTCCCATTTCTGACATGGCCACTACAGCCATTTAAAAGATGAAACACAGAAACTGTTGAGCAGCACACAATGCTGCTACTCAATAGTCTCAGGAGGAAGTGAGGAATATGGCATCTGACTGAAACTGCTTGGGAATTTAGGCAAACAGCCTGTAATTGCCAAATTGATTTTGGCCAGGAGACCAGGGCTAACACCCACAATAAGTATAAAGTGCCATGGGATCTTTAATGACCCCACTGCTTTGGACACAGTTTTACATTTATTTAATGCACATTTTATGTTTGTGAATAATATACTCCATAAAATATATACAGTCAGGAAATGCCAAACATTGCCAGTTTCCCAAAGGCAATTTCAGAGCTTGCAGAGAGCACTCTCAGGCCTCGATTCATGATCGTGTTAAACTTTGTTTATATGAGGTAATCCAATATTTTATTCATTAAAATGCACCATGCACCTAAGAGGAATTAAATAAATGCTTTACTATGCACTAAGATTGTTCTTCCCCCTTCAGTGAGGTTTAATCAGGAATAGATCATGGACCCCTGGACCTCATGTGGTTGAGGAGGCTGTGGACGCTGGCTCTGCTGGCTTTGCAGCAGCCCTCCAGATCTGCCATCTGGTCTCGGCTGGCACAGGCAGGGCAGAGAAACCTGGAGAGGGCAGGAGGAAACTTGTGTAATGAGCTTCCCAGGACTATGAAAACCATGAGGTCCCCTTCACGGCTGGGGAAAAGCTTTTATTCAAAGACAGCAGGTGGGGATCCTGTCTTGCCTTAGGATGCTCCAAGGCTGGTGATAAGGTAAAGAGATATGGTGGGTGCAGATCGAGAAGGACAGACACATAGCAGTAACCCAAAATAACATAGCATTACCTGATTAGTAACAAAATGGGGGCAATGTCTACGTCTCTGAATTCAGAGTGTCATCTTCTACCGGCTGCTCAGCTTGGGACTTAATTGTCACTGAGTAACTATGATGAGAATTCAGGTTTTTCTCTATCTTTAGGCCAGCTCTAACAGCCTTTTGTGTTATACTCATGGTAATTTTGCTTGGGTGCAAATAGACCAGGATTTTCAAAAATAGGTCGCTAAACTTAGGTTCCAAGGAGTTTATATGTAGACACTTAACTCAATGATCTGATTAAAAAAACGCAGTCTGAGTGGCCAAGGTCTCTCAAAGTTGTCAGATCTGCAGCCAGGGCAAACACAGAAAGCTATAATCAGGTCTGTGCAACTATGCACATATTTGTAATTTTAAAGATTATGCTTCTATTCTGGTAATGATGGGGGTTTTAAACAGACTTTTGTATTTACTTTTTTTTTTTTTAAGGAAAATGATGGTGATGGTTTCCTGAAATCCAGATCAGATCTCCTTGGGAAAGACCACAGCCTAGTTCACCTATAGCATCCTGATCTGTATTCTGCTCAGCACAACGTGCAGCATCTAGAGTCAGTGTCAGAAGTAGATCTTCATTTGCCTCTAAAGATCCAACCTCCTATCAATTCTGAGAGCTGCTCAGATAGTCTGCAGTCAGCAAATGGATCAGGTATGATCTACACGATGCATCTGAGAATAAGGTTTCATACTTCTGTAGCATTTTTCATGCATGAATTCTGGTGCTTCGAGAAAAATATTAGCAGTGAGAAAAGCTGTTCAATATTTTCACAACACAAGTAAGCATTGTCCTGAGAGCCACACCAGCATAGATAACTTGAATTCTCTCTCTAAGGTTTATCTCATAAAAATCTTTCTGAAGATTGACAAATGAAAATGTCATCTTGTGGCCTGGATTAAAGTAAGTAAGGAAGAAACTCTTTTGTTTTCTCTCTGTGGAGGTACCGAGTCCAGGTTTTTCTTGTCAGCCCCCATTGCTGGCACAGAGGAACCCTGGACTTTGAACACCGTTTGTAGTTTTCAAACATCACAGATGTGCAATTACAGGAGGTGCACTTCTGACGTCGATGTGCCATTTGGGAGACATCTGTCCTGCAGAGCCACAGCATCTGACCTTTCACTAAAGACTTTGTTGCCTGATAACAGTGGTATCCAAACCAACCTGATATGCTCAAACACCTATGTGTCATCCATGTATGCTGCTGCTCTGTGCAGCCGCTCCCTCCTCCTGCCCACCAAGCCCTGCAGGCTACTGGAGGGAAGGGAACATTGCCAGGGCATCTGTGGCCACCGCTGGAGCAGCTCTCTGACGGAGGCTCATTTCTCACGTTTCCTTTCTAAAGAGACCTTCTTGTGCTGGGCTTAGTCTCAGCTTGGGACTCTGTGGCATGCAGCACAGAGGAGGTCAGGGTAGGTAATCTTAATAATTTATTTGGCCTAAAAATCTATTACTCTCCTCTGTTTCATTAGTCACAACCCCAGGAGCATTAAGACAAGGGTGTTGCCATGATGATGTCTGGTGTCAGGAGACTCATACCAGGGTATGAAGGCCAAGACTGTCAATTTCCAAATTTGATACAAAGCAAAAAAAGTGTTTCTGTAAAAATGATCAAAGCAGGGATTGATCTGGTGTGGGTATTTCAAAAAGTGTATTTGGAGCAAACAGGCTGCGAGCACCCTTCACACGGTAGTGATGCTTGAAAGAGATCATTCCCCTTTTTTAAATGTCAAGTCTTCAATATATCATTCAGCAGGAGATCCTCCTAATTAGTTTAGACTTTTCTCTCATGGGTCACACCCTTTATCACTTCCCACTCCGTATGAGTTGACTTATGGAACACTTGGCTTCAGACTCAGTCTCAGTCCTGCTCTTTGCATGCTATTTGCACACAAATTACTTACATCCCTGTATTAGTCATTCTTCTGTTTCAGTGATACATTTTTTGTATGTTGTGAGTCTGAGGCAAAAGAAGTATGGTTCAGCTATGTGAAATCACTCCCAGAGTGGGAATACGTCCTAGCTCTTGATTAAAAAGTAACACTTCAACGCATGTAAAATAGCATGGCTCAAGTCAGCTCAACCTGAGCTGGTTTTGTTCCTCTGTGCAGCCCAGGTCTCAATCTGAGCATGTTTGTTCTTTGAAGCACTACAGTCATGTACATTTGGATGAAAAGGCACATTTGGTGTTTCTTGTGTCATCTGCATGAAAGTATCTTGGGCCAGGGGATAACACCTGTGTCTCTCTGAGCCCAAGGGAGCCTTAACCGTTAGACCTAAGCACCAATTTCCAAAACATAGTGATGTCAGCAGTGGAGTTGGAAGACACCCTATGCCAACTATCCCTTAGTCTGCTGTCTCGGGCGTCTGCTGCGAAGGGGATAAGGTGTGTGAAGATTTTTGGCTAGAGGGCTGGATGTGAACCCAGGTAAGTGAATGAGACAGCTATTGAGAAAACAAGGAAAGAAAAAAGAAAAAAAGACACTACCTTTCTCCTTTTCTCTGTCTACTTTGTTTTCATGTAGCGCCAAAAACCACAGCATGCTATATCAAACTCAGCTATATGGACTGAGCATTGTTATTAAAGTGGCCATCAGAAGAGACATAGCCCAGGTGATGACAATATTAGGATCCTTGCTGAGGTTAGGAAAAAGACACGCACATCTAGATCCAGTAGGTCGTCTGAGCAAATACAAGATTTTTGATATCCAGGGAACTCTATCGGCAATGAAATTATTTACATCCAAGACAGGGTGTATCACATCAGTGGAAGTAAGTGCCTGACTTATATCAGGAGCTGAGGGACAGCAGAGACAAGATTCATTGTGTCAAGTCCTACGCTACAGCCCCAGCATCTGGGCCTCTGTTCTTCTGGAGTCCTGTGGTACAGGGCTCATCCCAGTCCCTGCGTGTGGGGAAAGGCTTGGGAATGTGAACAGAAAGTACCACACTTGCAGTGCCATAAATCAACAGGCACATAAAAGGAATTAAAAGTGTGGGGCTTTTCATATTGTGAATTTGGGGAGCCCCCACTGAAGACTTTTAAGCACTCAGGCTGACAGTACTAGTAACACTACGTAAGAGAAACTGGAAATGGGCCTTACGAAATCACTTCTTTGAGATAGATGTTCACCAGAAACAGCTGGAGATAATTCTTCATCTTTCACTGGAAACAGCTATTTCAGTTTAGGATCAGTGTGTGGAAGGGAAGGTGGGTCTGCAGTTTCTCTGACATTGATTTTCACAGCTGACTGCAGAGCAGCAGTGGGTTGTCCCTTGGCATCCAGGTGAAATTATAAGGAGGTAACCATAAGGAGGTCCAAAGGCTTGGCGGATTTCTGTGCTGCCTGCAATGCGAAGAGTTGCCCGAGGCTCAGAGGTTTCGTCTCTGGGAAAAATTAGGAGGTCTTGACAAATAATTGTAACATGCTGTTACAGAGAATCACAGGAAGGAATGACAAAATCCCCAAATGATTGGGTATTCTGTTCCTTTGTAACATTTTGCTTTTATTAATGAAAATTGTGCGCACATATGTTATTCAGTGGTGAGTTTGCTGCATCCTATGTTTAAGTCCCTCATAACATATATAAGAATTAATACATTCTTCTGCTTTTGCCTATCCTGTCTTCACCTGCAAAAACTTTCTGGAAACAGAGAGAGACACTGAGCTATAGATAATCTGTATAAGCTCATGCAAAATTTTCTTATGTTTCAACTGATGAGGGTCCCTATCATATGAGTTTACCTTCTGTTTTGGCTTCAAATGAATCCCATGAGGCAGAGAAAAACTCAGCAGAAAGAATGAAGTTTTCCACCCCAGATGGTAAGTTGGTCCAGTTTCACTTGAAACTTGGCTTCTTTGCAAATGTTGTTGCACTTGGCCTTGTAGATTATAATGAAATTTCAAACTAGGATTGTTTCACTATGTAAATTAAGTATTGGGCATATTCCATTCCTGGATGGAGTAGGACTTTTGAAGCAATTACTTCTCTTATCTCCAGGGGCTACTGTGATATTTGGAGCTTAAAACATGAAGATTGTCCCTCTCGGGCTCTCACTCTTCCTGCTGCTGGCACAGGGGGACCATGGAAGGAAAGGACTGAAGACGGCCTGCCCCTAATACCATGTGGAACAATGCCGAGCCTCTTGGACAGGAATGGGGACACTGGATGAAGGGGCTGGTGCAAGAGCTGGGTTGGAAAGCGATGGGGTGGAGAAAGGAAGGTGGAGAGCCAAAACTTTTGGGACTGAGGGTGGGAGGGGCAACTGGAATGTGCATGGAGGTGGGACAACTCCAGAAATGAGTTGAGAGGGAAGGTGGGGTGAGGACAGCGTAGGGCGAGAAGTGGTCTGAATGCAGAGAAGAAGGTCTGGGGGAGCAGCAAAGCATGGTGCTCTTACATCCCAGTACAGCTCTGCCCCAGGAGGTATAAACTGGGAAATGATTATCAAAGGTGTGTTGAATGCTCGCTATGGTGGCTGGCCTGTGCATGGGGGGACAACGCGCTCCCATCAGGCACTGTCAGCTGAAGCAGCCAAGCCTATGCAGGACCTCCTAGACTTCTCTGCTTGCACACTTTGTTGTACTACCTTTGGTTACAACATCTCTGTTTAGGACACCACCGAATGGCTATGCTGTTTAGGACCAGTATAGATTGGCTCTGCAGGTCAAAGAGCACTGGGCTTTGCAAGCTGACTGTAGTTTTTATATGTGATAATTTATACACAATAGTTACATAGTAGCTTGGAGGAAACCTTGATCCAGGCCACACTTTTGTTTGCTGACAGGAATTTCATCCCTTGCTTCAGGGCCAGAGATGATAGTAATTTTTTCTTGACTTTTACATCAGCAATTCTATGTTTTGGGATAGGAAATTAGGTCTTGTTCTTCTTGGACATTGAGGAGCCAGAAGATGCCAAGATATTTCTAAGCCCCAGAAGTAGAGGCTATAGAAATGAATCAGAAGCCAAGCCAAAAGCTTCTCTTTTGGACAACTGCAGCTGCTGCTTTCCTCGAGCCTGAGCAGACACTTCTGAATAGGACGTCGTGAGCACTTTCCATTTCATCTGGCATATGGGGTTGAGATTTCGTACCAGAGTTGCACTGATTTTGTCCAAAGTTTCATTTTTTCTTTTGCCAAGATTAAGATCCACTCAGAGGTTCTTATCCAGCCAGCACTCCTGCAGGTGCCAGGACATGACTGGATGCTTTAAAGGCTTACTCTTTCTTATAAATGACATGCTGGCCAAGCTTCATCGCTGCTCCAGAGAGGTCCAGAGGAACTCACAGCATCTTAGGGAAAAAGGGCTGGAAGAGCTGTGATGTGACTCAGTGCATCTCCTGACTTGAGCCACTGTGGCTGCTTTGTCCACAAGGTGTGATGTTTCCAGAAGCACTGAAGTCCTGTTTTCAGTCACCAGTTCCCTTTGTTGTGTGAGAGACTCGCAGACTTGGGCAGGCTAACTGTCTTAAACAAATGTGTGTTCTTCGGCTGTTGAAACTACTGACATCTCTCTGTTTTCAGGGGATTTTTTTTTGCAGCCACATGCAGAACTCAAAATACCTTTCTTTAAAATCAGAAATACACCCTGCATCCCCTATATTTAGCTATCAGTCAGTTCTGTTTGGATGAGATAAATGTACTTCAAAGCTCCCATAAATTGTCTGCAATAAAATGGTGAGTTATGTCATTAAAATAATAGGATTGTGTTCTTATTTTCTGTTGTTTATAGTTCAAGTCATGGCTATGTTCCATCAAAACATGCCTTGAGATTTAGTCGTTAGCTGCCTACTTGCTATTTGAAGTAATATTCATCCTGCTTTTTACAAATGTAGAATGTTTTAAAGTGCAAGGAATACATAATGCAATGGAAAATTTCACATCCTATCTGACTAATACCAAAAACCTTTTGATTTGAAAGGTCACAGAAAAACAGCGTGGTGCAATGCACCTCTCACAGATTCTTCAATGTTTGCCCGTGGTTTAACTTCCAGCCTCTCTCTTTCTCTACTTTCTAAGCACCGTTTCCCCAGCGCCTCTGGAATCCCTCGGCAGCCTTACCCCGCTCCTCCGGGCAGCCCCGCTTCCCTGACAGCCTGCGACTCGCTGGGGCTGAGGTGACAACATAATGGAGCTGCTGACGGTCAGGTTTCAGAGAACAATCAGGCACGTTATGAGAAACAATCACTAAAGCACAAGCACTTAGAGGAGCCAGAGATAAAAGAGTCTCATTTTCTTGGCAGCCCACGTAGATGTTCTGCAATGACTGATGATACGACTGTTATCTTGACACCATACTCTCCCATGTTGAAACTGTTTATGGGAAACAAACATCATGTGAAAAACAGATTGCCAGACACTAAGTAAATCACTCTGATGAGGAACGAGTCAAGTGCTGCCAGTTTTACCCACACTGTCATTGTTATGATGTAACACATTCCTCATGACTGATATTGTATCCAAATTAGGGCACAAAACCTTCTCTTGATCAGTTAACCGAAATTCCCTGCCTTGTAACAACAACTGCACACACACACGCACATGCTCGCTCACACACACACAAAACCTGAGTTAGTACAAAAAACCACCCCACGTTATTGTAGGATTAAGAAGGTGGGCAGAAATTACACAAACTGTAAATTTTATCCCCTACCCTCTTTAATAAGCTGTTGCAATTTTCTGAGTTCTGCTAGTAATGATTAATAAACATTTGGTGTGCTAAACATATGGAAAAATCATCCCATCTGGACCATTTAAAACTAGGACGTAGACTTTATCTTTGTTTATTTCATCCTTAGCTAAAAGGCTTATTATGAATTGCAATAATCCAAGAAGCCAACCATGGAAGACAGACAAGCTCTTTAGATAAAACCAAAAAGGCAAGTTTTCTAACCGAGGACCAGATGTATTTTTGGGTATTGCCCTTGTACATATTTAGCTGAGCTTTTCAAGTGGTGAAGATTTGCATGTTTGTTTTGCAATACTAATGAATATGTTTTAGATTTACATTTTAGAAAATGGAAACTTTTATCTTCTTGGGGCTTTGTAAGTTAATGATTTCCAGAAGATAGTTTGGTATCCTCTTTTAACCCTTCACCATTGAAAACATATCACTTTCCGAGGCAAAAGGATCTAGGGCAGGCCTGCTGAACTAAACCCGGGAGATATATGTGACTCTTTCTATTGTTTATTTCTGGAATTACATAAAATGTGGGTTTTTAATTTTCAATCTAGTGAAAACATATGTAAACGGCAAATTATTTTAAAACTAAGTTAATATGAATCGTGGGGTAGGCATTACTGTACACATGATCCTTTAATCAGATAAATAAGGAAAATACTTTTGGAAAAACACAGTTTTGAGACATAGTATCTTCCATGGGTTACTTAGTTTCCTCCAAGATAAAGACTGGTTTAGTGTAGTAAGGAAAATGTGCTGCATAACAACATTTTAACTTCTGTTAGAGAAGACAAAGTTGCAGTTTCATAACATAGATTTTCACCCTTTGATTCTCTTAAGAGAGGTTATGAGAGAAAATAATTAATGAATAAAACATAATTTTTCAAAGGCTTACCTTCACTGGCAATTTTTATTTGACAAGAACCCTATCAGAAATGAAAAATTCTTCCTTAGGGAAAACCAGAGCATTTTAATACAAGAGATAACTAAGGCTTTGAACTTTGAGTGGCTGACAAATCAGTCTGAAACAGCCTTTCTTCCAAATTTTTCCAATTGTTCATGGAAAACATTATAGGAAACTAAGTATGATTTTGAAAGAAGAAACTGCTTCTTGTGCCTATGTTATGAAATGTTGCAAACCTCCCTCTAGCTAGGATGCAAAAGTAAAGGTGTAGCCCCAGAGAGGTCCTGACCTGGCAGGTTGTGTTGTCTCCACTGCAGAGAAGCTGAAATCCTGTTCAGTGAAAACACTTCTGGTATAAACAGCTTGGTTCCCAGGTAGCTGCTGTACAGACTTAGCAGGCCATTCACACATCTGCAGATGTATGTATGTCTGCTGATGTCTCTATATGCACAGATGACAGTTAGGCCCTCAGTTGCACATGTATTTTGGGGGAAAAGCTCCTAGAATCAGGCGAAGATCCCAGCCACAGCATGGAGGTCATTCAGTAAAGTAAAATGCTCGTTACTTCTGGTTTTTTTTAAAGAAAATGTCAAAATCAAAGCCCTTGCTCATGTGTGCTCTTGGCACAGCAAAGGATGGCATGACACCATGTATATGTGGCCTGTGGCAACATCTCAGCACAGTGTCTCCAGGAGCAGGAACATCCAGCTCCTCTGAGCTATTTAACCCTTGACTCCTTATTGGTAAGGCAAAACGTCAGCTACTGGTGGGCCAGTCCTGGGTTTCTGGGGCACTTTTAACTGAGTAGTGCAATCTCAGATCTGCTTTTCATACCCACGTCATGTTAACAGCAGCCTGCAGATCTCAGCTGGGGTAAACCAATGTTAACCTGGGCACCTCCTGTGCAGAGGTAAGGACCTGACAGTGTGTGTGAATGCCAGGGCTCTTTCCAGTGCTGTGCAACTCCAGTTGGTGGATCAGAGTAGGCAGGAGGTCTTAAAGCCATTCTCTGACAGGAGCTGTCTCAGACTAGTCAACCATGTAGCCCAGATGCCACTCTTGGGATCCTCTTTGAACCATGTTGCTATAACTCAGTCCCTTCTCACCAGCATGGGCACTGAGGACCTGGCTGGGCACAGCAGTGGTGGGCACACAGCTACCAGTGCTGTGCTCATGAGCTCTCAACCAGCTGTCCCTCTTGAAAAGGGTAGTGCCACAGAGAGAAATGTCCTGGGGGTAGAACTGACCCCAAGGCCATGGGCAGGACCATGCAGACTAATTCCCCTACATTGGATTATAGGCAGTTTAAGCTGCTGAGTGGCCCAATTCAGATTTTATTTCAGGTACAATATTGCGGAGAAGGTGCCATTACTGTGAGGCTGTGGTGTGTTTTTAACAGAGCCTTTTGGTGACACTGGTCTTCCATCACTGTAGCATCTCTAATGACTGCATGAGCATCATTTTTTTTTTTTTTTCTCTAGGTGAAACTGAGGTCAAAGCAAATTCAATAATTCCTGTTTACTTTCTACTGTTTTTCCTTTTTCATTGTCTGTAATATTAATACCTCCATTTTCATCAATGTGTACATCAATATGAGTACTGCTGGATGCCCTGCTGAAGCAGTACTAATACTGTATTCTACAACTGCAGATTTATATTTGCATTAAATTGCACCAAGAGGCAGAGAGTTGTTCATTGTGTGCTTTGTAGGGAACAGGAGCCTGGGCCAGACTAGAAAAGTGGTCATGCTGTGGTTAACATGAACTAAACGAGCTGGACTTAAATTCAAACCATTTCTTGGTGTGGATGTAGGACATATTGTCTTGGCCTGAATTAGCCCATGTTAATTAAATATAACTTAAACATTTATTTTCCTCTAGGCTGGACAAAGATGACGCCTTGCCTACAGACCTTCAACTGTCCGACCTTTAGAACATACAGGATGTGGCACTCTATTTATTTCATCTTACTCCATTTTTTCCACAGGACTCCCAATTCTTCCAGTGTATCTGTGATGGATAGGGAATGAAGCAGGCCTATGTCACGTATGAAGCAGGAAGAAGTGGGATAGTTTTGTGGTTAAGGTAATTGGCTGTGATCTAGGAGAAGTAGCTTTCATCTATGGTTATGTCATAAAGTTCCTGTGGGAGACTGCAGAGAAGTCTCCCCCCAAATTTTTGAAAGTAGCTGCTAATATTTTCTTCATTATTTTCCAGGAATTCCATGTAAGGTACTGAAGTCTGATTTTCACAAACCCAGCTGAAGTCAATAAAAGCTGCAGATGTGGGGCTGCTCTGAGAATTCAAGGTCTTGGGTGGTTGGCACTGTACATTGAGTACCAGAGGTGAAGAAAGAAGGTCTTAAAAGGTCTGAGTTCAGGTTCCCTCAGATTTATTGCAGGCCTTCTGTTTCATCTTGCCCAAGGCACCTATAGCCATGTTCACACAGCCCCAAAGAGGGTTTCTCTCCCTCAACTGCATGGAGACTAAAACCCGGCAGAGCTGGAGGGGAGAGATTGGAATATCACTTCTCTTTTGACTTGAGATGCTGCTTGCATCTGCTGCAATGCCAAAGGTAAACACTCGCAGTAACTATTTGAATGTAGACTCCCGTTTTCTAACCTCATTTCCCTTCTGCACGGTGATACAGTTATAAAGATAACTTTCTCACTTTACATGGATGTAATAGCTACCATGGTAAATTGAATAGGTCTGGCACTGCTCTCTGATGCCAGCTGGCACAAAGGGCTTTAACCATGTCATTGACCTCTCTCGGTCTCTGAAACAGGAAGGCCGTATCAGAGTCGCTCCTGATCTCTGATCTCTCTGAACTGTGCTTGAGAATGGCTTGGGAAAATGCTGCTTGTCCTGGCCTATATCCATGCCAAGGACTGTTCCCTCAAAGCAACAGTAGCAAAGTTGTGGTATCCAGGAGTGCTCCCTGGCATCGTTTAATTTCCTACTAAAGATGAAGCCTTTAGCTACCAAAGGGAACCAAAAAAGGAAGATGTCCTCAACCCTCTGCCTAAGAGAAGTGTATTTCTCACATAGTCTAGAAGTTACATTTCATTCTTTGTTCAGCTCCAGGTGTGAGGATCACATGGGTGGCAGGAAGAAGAAGGTTTGAAATGAGTAAGTCTTTAACAACTTTGACTTTAGGCGGTAATTAACTTTTTTCACCAGTCAGCATCAAATAGAGCCACCTTGAAACACCTAAGCAAACCTGAGCTGGTACCCAGGCTTTCCAACAATCCCTTCTTTTAGCTGAGTTAGTAAGGCAATGGTTACATCCACATAGAAGCTCAGACAGCCTTAATCCTCACACCTACATGGGCTTGGCCTTGCAGCCTAATTCCCGAGCTTGCTCTACCCATGCTCTGAGTTGATAGATGTAACCCGTCTTGGGAAGCCATATGTTCTGCCTGCCCCAGGAGTCATGCTTTAAGTTAAAATGTATGTCAAGCCCTGCTTACTGCCAGAACACAGGCAGCCTGTACATCTGCCTCGTGTGTAGTGCATTAAGCTCTGCGGAGAGGCAGGAAACATTAGCGGGAGTGCCATGCTGAAATGATGGGGCTGTGCAGTGTCTAGATGGAGCTGGCAAGCATCCTGCCAGCCTGAAGGCCAGGCAGGGGAACTCAAGTGTGACAGCTTCTGCCATATACGCAAGCCATAATATCAGTTTAGCTTAATGGTGTAGCAACCCTCCAGTTAGGATCATGCCTTTGCATAAATCTGGCTGTTTTTTTTGCTGGTTTGTTTGTTTATTTGGGTCTTTATACCATATTTTCTGAGGAGCAATCAGGAAACACTGTGGGGTCTGCTTTGTTGGGATTCTCCAGACCTTAACAGTAATCATTGGGAGGGTTCAAGTGACTGAAAGACACTTCATGGCCCTAGCCAAAAAAATCACAATGGTCATCTTGAAACGTTAATTAGTAAAAGCTTGACATACTTCTGTAGAGAATAATAACCAAATCTTGTCCCAGGTTACATAGACTCAGCCTGACTGAAGATCCCAAAAGAATGAGTGTACTCATGGAATTTCGGGTTTACTCTTTGTCCACAGTAGGCCTGCTTATAGGAATTTCCCATTGATTCCAATGAAAGTTGGATCATATTAATAATTCTTTTCCATAGAATTTAAAAAAAAAAAAAAAAGCAGTCAAAGTCTTGCAGTCTCCTCTTGTTGCATTTTCAGGCAAAACTTTCACTGTGAATCAACCAAGTTACCAGTGAAAGAGCCACTGGAATTGTCCCATCCCTGTGACATTATTTGTAGTGGCCCTTCTCATAACATTTGCAATATTGATAATTTACTGCACCAAATTATACTTCATTATGCACTTTCAAACCCTTGTTCTTCAGATTGTATGACTGGAAAGTTGGCATAAAGACTGCAAAGGTTTTATTTTAGTTTTTTTAAGAAAAAAGATATTACTGATTTATAGGGCAGAAAACCCTACAAATTTTATATAAAGTTCCATGTACCTTTTCTTTGAGAGACTCTGGACCAAAGCAGGTTTATTTCTAAATACACAAACTGATTTTTCTTAATCTTTTCGCAAGTTCCAGTGTTACCAGTTCATATGAGGCTTGGTAATTCTGACATCCCTTCCAAGGGTGTTTCCTGTAACTTGGGGCTTTCCTGAGAGGTGATGAGTGCAGTCAGCTTTGATTTGTTAATACATTGGGACCTGATGTTGTTCTGGATAAAAACTAAAGAGAAAAAGGCATGAGGAGAGCTCTGTTTTTCAGCAAATGACAAAACTATTTTTCACCCCACTCCAGCAGCAGCTGTTTCAGGCATACAGCTGCATTTGCTGCTGTCAGGATGGTGACATAATCATTTTGCACAGAGAATGGCTTCATTGGGCCAACATTGGTCCCCAGATTGGATAGGAGGAAACTTGACCTTTTCTGATTTTGGTTGGAGATGGATACCTATACAGCAGGTCAGACTTTTGTAAGCTTTGTAAGAGCAGGGGCAGGGGTTGGGGTCTGTCAGATGACGTCCTGAGCACACACAAGTTTGGAGCACTCCTTCTGACCCATTTGTGCGAATGAAGGGTTACCCCCATAGATGCTTTGTAGGAAAAAGAGTCTGACACCAACTCCAACTCATTAATAAAGGAGATTGAGGCCAGGAATGTTGCTTGCCTTTCTCAAATCTCACTTTGGGAAAGACAAAGTTAATTTTTGCTCTGGCTTAAAACTCTTTACAATGGCCTGAGAAAATTTTCTTTTATTTTGACGCTGTTCTCCTGTTCTCCTGATCAAAACCCCATAAAAAAGAAAAGAAGGGATTCTTTTGGATACAATTCCTATGAGAATATTATGTAGTTAGGATAATACACAGTCAACTGGGGTTATTTCGCATCTAAGGAGATAGAACAATATGGAGCTATTCTCACTTTTTCTGGAACTTTTCTCACTGAGGGAACTTTAGAAAAATCCATCTAATTTATAGGACTCCTTGGGCCTGGAGACCACACATCAAGCTGCAATATTTAACATATCATAGCAGCAGCACAATACTGTATAAAAATAACACAATAAATGATTAATAGACTAACTCTCTCAAACTCATTCCCTCCCGATTATTTCTTTACAATTAAAACAAGTTGGTAGGGTACTTTCAAAAGAATAAGTGATTGCTCTCTGAAGCTATCCACTGCTGGTATTTGTTTAAGTTTATATGAGCAGGAGCGCATTTGGCTGTCAGCTCAGCGCTGTGTTGTGCCACACAGACACCCCTCCTGATTTCCAGACATACCTTCCCCACTGCTCTCTCCCACCACCCCCGATGCAGGAAGCGTGGCTGGTGCATGCCGTACTCTGGCAACACCCTCCTAGTAGGTGGCTGCTGGTCACTTCTAGCAATAGAAACGGAACAGCCTTGGGGCAGATCTTGGCCCAAGCTAGTCTGCGTCTGGGACTAGGATTGCGCTAATACAGAAAAGGCTGGGAAGTTCTTCCCTCTCAGCTTAAAGAAACCTGGAAAGATGTGCTCCACCATCCCAAAGGTTCAAGACAGTGAGAGGTAAGAACTTGGATATTTCAAATACATTCACATAGCTCACTATTTTGTAAAAAAAAAATTGTCATTGCCATTAGCACTGAACTGTCAGGGTACATACATGCCAACATTGTCCTTCTTCACCATGGGCGAATTAACTGAAGAAGGACTACAATACATGTACATATCCCAGAGACTATCCTGTCAACATTAGATGCAAGACTCTCTAGCATACAGCATTTTGTTTTATGGGAGGTACTGTTGCATGGGAGGTTTGTGGGTGCTTAGGGACAATCCTGCCACTATGTAATGTTCTCCGCCTGTCTTTCTCCTTAGTGTGCAGAACTAGATGTGACTGAGATATCCCCAGTTACCATTGTTTCTAGGCTCATGGAAATATTATGGAACACTTCAGAGTACATCTGAACTCTCAGGTCTGGGTGCAGCTGCACCCTCCCGTTGCATCCCTCTATCAGAGCAAAATCCATGTGTTTGAGAAAGAGAGGAAACGTGCTGTGCCCCATCAGGTCTGTTGGTCTGGATAATTCGGATTGCAACACGAAGTGGGAAAAACATCTGCCCTGCAATAGAAACACATCTATTATGATAAATGGATGAAAAACTTTGGAATGATGAAAGCAACTTCTCTGGAAACATACACCAGTGCCACTGCCACAGACATAGGACCAGATGTGTGAGCCTAGAAGCTGGTGTTGCTCTGCTGTGGAAATACTGAGTACATCATTGACTGTCGCTACTTTGTGGAACCAGTTGAGGTCAGGAAGTCCCACACACTCCCAGGATGCTGCTTCTTGGGGAGAGTTGGCGCTCTGAAAAACATGGAGGAAATATTGGAAAAGTTTGAGGTGGTGGAGTTCCTAGAGTATGTGTATGTAGGTATGAGCAACTGTCAGGACATACACTCCACTTTTCCCCCTTGAAATATTCCTGAGTATGTCAATGGTGTAACACAGGCACTGACAGAGCACAGGCAGTGCCTGACAACTGATAATGTGGTTCATGCAGGAAGGTGCTCAGAGACACACACCTGACACAGATTTTTGAGAAGGTGTTAGCAGCGGTTTTGTACTGTATCTGTCGGAAAGGGCTCCACTTTCAAGGAAATAATTTTGTGACGCTGCTGAATGAGGGAAGTCTAATGTTATGAGGGAAAGAAAAATAGAATTCTTTGTCTTTTTCCCATTGCTCTCCATACACTGGTCTTGACTGCAGTCATGGCTTTGATTCTTCTGTTTGAGACCATCACAGCAAACATACTGTATTACCTTTTTTTTTTTTTAATAGCCCAGAAGGTTGCTGTCTCCTCTTCAGAGCCTAGAGGCTTCCTTGGGGTGGTCACAGTCAGAAGGGACTTCTTGTGATGAGGACACATGCGTGCGATGGATTTACTTAACTCATTCTACTAGATCTCCCTGGAATAACTCTGATAGAAATACCTGGCCCTGACCCAGACCTGGTTTCACCTTGCCTCACTCTTCTGAAGACCATGTTTCCTCCTGTTTTCTAGTGAGGATCTTTATTCCTGCAGGTCCAGGGGAGTGGGATACACTCAATTCCTAAATGTCGAGGGTGAAAAACGGCACTTTTTGCTGACTCCACACAGGAAAAGGGCTTAGTGTATTGTCTCTTAGTGGTAAACTGAATGTACCTGCTCTAATTTGGACACTGTCAGGAAAAGAAATTTTTTCAACACAAAATGTGATTTTAAACAGGTACAGGGGAAGTGGAGCCAGTAATCAATTTAATCTCAGTGAGCAGATTTTGAAACGGTGGCTAGAGCAGCCAGTGCACAGAATGGGGGGCAGACAGGTATTTGCTGAGCACTGCTGCAGCTAAAATAGAGCAGAAGCCGCTCAGAGTGCCTTGGTACTGGTGACCCCAGGTACATGCAGCCTTTGATAGTTTGTCTTCCAACAACTCACTTATATGTGGGCAGCACAAGCGTATGAAGAGGTTTGTGTCTGTAGCAGTAGGCTTTGCCCAATCCATAATCCCAGAGGATTTAAAGAGTGGCATTTCTTGCTGACTCCAGGCAGGAACAAGGGGTTAGTGCATGTTTCTGTTTCTTGTAAGTTAGAAGTATGTCCTTGCATACAGAACCTGGAAGAAAAATGAAGCCTGCTTATATGAGCTTGCCCTTGCTGCTGCTCTGTGCAGACTAGAGCTCCCTGGTGCCTATCCTTTGAGCTGAAGAAAAGCAGGTGATGGTGATAACAGGGTGCCAAGCCTGAAGTAACACACCTAGCCTCTCAGCAGCACTTACCAGAGCTGGCTGATTCTGTACTAACATGGTCACGCAGCTCTCTTGGCTCCAAATACCAGCAGAGCAAGCTTGTGTCTGCCCGCAGTGCACTCTGTCAACAAGACTTTCTAGTGTACATCAAGCTTCAGATAAAATCTTGAAGGTGTTGAATGTCATTGTAGGATGTGCTGAATATCCTCTGCTCCCATTCACCTTGGTGGGAACAGAGCAGCATCTCAGCACCACTCATTCCCCGTGTTGCATCACAGAGGTTCAGGATGTTGGTGTGTGATATTTCTGTACACAATGAATAACACATTATTCTGTTGTGCAATGAGGTGTGGATGGGTTTGATTTCCTGGGCAGAATAAGCTCTGTTTCTGAGCTGGCTTGTGCAGCATCTGTTGGTGCAGTAGTGAGATGTACTGGTGTGGATACCTATTGGTTCCCCGGGTGAGGCTGCAGCACTGTGGCCTCATCACAGACACAAAACTTGGAGAGAAAGCTAATTCCTGTCTGCAGGAATGGCTCCCCTTGTCTCCCTGTTATGATGCTGAACACGAATAGGTGTTTATTTTAATACAAAATGAGAATTAAGCTTTAAAGTAGTCTAATATCTCTTTAGACTAATACTAAACACCACAAATGTTACTGGCTGTTCACTACTAAGGTGATGTGAGGACTCTTACTTTCCTGTCAATGTTAATAAAGTGTGATAGCTTTTGTTATTTACTTTGTAATAAGGAAATAATTCTATCCTGTTAGCTATGCAGCATGCACAAACCAACTTAATGAGCTTTCATTGTCATTTGCTACAAAGATAAGGAATTAAAAACTAACAACATATGGGTACATACACATAAACACACATCCAGACCCACACGAACACAAATATATACATGCAAACAACCCACAGCCAACTGAACAGACAAAAATAATTCTGTTTGCTATTCCATAGTTGTTATATCTTAGACTTCTTTCTCAACGGGGGAAAAAACCTGTAACTTATCATTTTTCAAAGTTTTAAACACCCCAAACAATGATGGCACTTGTTACAAGTTACGCCAGTCAATCACTATCCCTAAACACGCATCTCTAGCTATTTTTGGGTAAATACACAAGAGAAGGCTCTACTATCAATGTTAGACTTATATACAATAACAGGCACTGGGACATGGTAGGGAAACTAGTGTGGCCTGGGAAACTGAGACCCAGGTATGTTCCTCTGCTCCCTGTGACACCTGATTGTGTGCTTGATCTCAGGTGAGTCACTTCACGGCTCCTCCTTTTCCCCTTTCAGCTGCCTCCTTTATGTTCAACAGTGCAAAAATGAATCCAGTAAATCTGCTAACTTTTACAGACACTTAGACTGTGGATCCCAGTTCTCAAGGGTGATGTTTCCGTTTCTCCAGGCCTGGATGATGGCAGGCAATAGGGCTGGTTTTCACAATGCAACACAGCTGCAACTCCAGCCTCCATAAAGGGCCTCTTAGAGACCCTTGCTGGAGATGTTTTAGCCAAGTTAGGAGCCTTTGCCTCCCTCTTCACCCTCAGAGGAGATTCAACCTACACAAGGTTTGACTCGCCCACTGGAAGTGCCTGTTTCAGGCAGTACAGCTATTGAAAGGAATGTGATAAGGTGCTGCCTGTGAACATCACATGCAACCGGTCTGTCCCAGACAGCCAAAATCAATCTAAATTTCCTAAACAAATGAGGAGTTCCTTCTTATGTTTTTACTGCAGGTAGAGTGGCAGAATGCTTTTAAGTCTTCACTCTGCTGAATCAAAATTCTATTGATAAAGTAGAAACCAAAGCCTGCACCAAGCTTTTTGATAGCTGAGGAAAAGAATGCATTTGCTTTTACACCACCTCACTGGGAAATGTCACGGTTTACAGTGATGCTACAGTATTTTGCAATGAAGAAAGACAAGTGACATAAATCAGCTACTAATTTTACTGTGGATGAAGCAATTATTTTAAATAATTTGTGGTCAAGGTTACTTGCCACTGCACTTTTATTCAAACTCATTTGAAGTAATGCTTTCTTAACCTCACTAAATAAAACTGGGAAAACCAGAAAGCAATAGATCTTCATTAGGGTCCCATGTATATGTGTCAGCCAAATCATTACCATTAGCAAATCCATCAGGCATATCTAACCTTGGTCCAGCATTTAGGTCTAACAAGATCATTAACTGTTTCATTTACACTGTTATTGAAGTTCCCTGAACCACCTTTTTTGGGTTATTCTTTTGTCAATGAATCTTATCTATTAGTAGTTCAAGACTGAAGACAAGACTATGCTCATGTCACCTGGATTCCTGAAAAGTTGTATGCCAATGCTTATTCAAGGATGACCCAGATTTCTACATTTTTCTTTTAGACAATAGCATCTTTTAAGGGAGAATTCATAATCTTTGTGAACTAATCAGAGAAAAAGTGCTAAACAAGTCTGAACACACTCAGAATTGATAGATATGAACAAAGAGGATCAAGAGACAAATGTCTATAGCTCTTGAACAGAACAGAAGAATTGATATTTGTTAAAGAAAGTAAGTCTATCCTCTAAGTTCACTCCGTGGAAGGAAAAGATACAATGTCTAGGAAGAGCCCAGTCTGGATAAGTAAGTAATTCTGTAGCAACTGTAAAACTGAAAAAGAAATACACAGAAAGTGAAATCCAGGTCAAGAAACTAGGGATGAGTATAAAAGAATAGCACAAGTATGTAGACAAAATGAGAAAGGCCAATGCACAAAATAAGATAAAGAGATATAAAGGGTAACATGAAAACACTGTATAACTTCCTTGGCAGTAAGAGGAGGACCAGAGAAAGCATTGGCCAGCTAATAAATGGGACAGGAAAGCTAATAACAAAACATGCCAAGAAGGCCAAAGTGTTTAATGCCTTTTATTGCTTCAGTCTTCATTAAAAAGACTGACTAATCAGATGGCTGACACAGTTAACACCAGCCACAAAAGGGTAAGAACTCAGGCAAGAATAGGGAAAGAAATGTTTAGAAACTGCTTAGATAAATTAGATTTTCACAGATCAGTCAGGCCTGTAATTCACCCTAGGTTACTTAGGGAACTGGCTGAACAATTCTGAAGGCCATGGTAATTATCTTTGAGAATCTGGATGATGCTGGGCTAGAAAAAGGCTGACAGAGTGCCTATTAAAAAAAGAAAAAAAGAAAAAAAGAGGACACAGTTGACCTGACTTTCATTTCCCAGAAAGATCTTTGGGCAAGGGATGGAATGATGTGCAAGAGAGCAGAGCGATAAGTAGCTATCAACATGATTTGTCAAGACCAGGTCATATCAAACCAGCCTGTTTGTTTGTTTGTTTTTCCTATGACGGAGTAACAAGTCATGTGGATAGGCGAGAATTTAGTAAGGTTTTTGACACTGCCTCAAATGGCATTTTCATAAGCACCCAGGGAATTGTGGTCTGAATCATGGCCTTTAACTTCGCCGGGCTCAATGAACAATACTGAAAAACATGCTGCATTGCTTTCCATGTCAGCTTTGGTTTGAAGGTCTCATGAACACTCTGCTGCCCAGAAGTCATGGCTTTGGGACTACTGATTCTTGACAAGGCTGCTGCAAAATACCCACAGTACTTCTTGGCAAATGACAGCCAAGAACCTGCTGTCAGCAGTCCAGTACTGCACTGAAAGGATTTATCAGGTAAGGCTCTGTAAGAGACTGTCCTGGGGTCGAGATCCACTGCTATCATTTCAGTGATAACTGTAATGGATGGACTTTAACTGATGGACTAAAGAGCACATATTTTAAAGGTGCGTATGACTCTAAGCACTGACAAATTGCAAGTGTCTTGGAGGTCAGGCCTGAGAAACTGGAGAAATGCTCTAAAAGAAACAGGATAACACTGAATATGAACTGGCATGTAGATAGCGCTAAATGCCTCCCTGAATACTTGATGGGAAATGAGAGGAGAGGTAGCATAGATCTGGGAACTGTAGTGGATCATGAGCTCAGCATGAGTCAGTAATGGCATCCTGTTGTGAAAGAAGCAAATATTATTCTGGGATATATAAACAGTAGAGTTGTACAAAAGACACATGAGGTAATCCTTCCATTGGTAAAGTCTCCAGTAGGGAGCCAATTCCAGTCTTGGGTACCACACTTCAAGAAAGATTGCAGAAAGTCCAGGGGAGAGAAATGAGCCCGGTCAGAGGTATAGAAAACATGCTCTGCAGGGGCAGGTGTCAAGAAATGTTTCTGCTTAATCTATGCAGAGAAGGCTGGTGAGAATTGTGCCTGCCAGGCTTCAAATAAATAAAATGCTGCTTCAATGAGGTGGTAATAAGCCTTTCTGTCTCTGTTCATTATGGATAATACAATAAATTATAAGCTTAACAAAGATTTGAGATGGCTTTTAGGGAAAGTCTTTTCTCTAGAATAGATTATTTCAGAAGGAGTAGCATCCCTCTGATGGGGACCATTAAGGCCAGACTGGTGAAATACCTGCCAGGAAGGCTGCAGGTAGAGCCTTGGACAGATTGATGGATTATCCCCATTTTCTTTGTTTCTATGGTAATGGGTTGCTTTTTTAAAAAATTCTGAGTTCAGACTGGTATATATTTACCATAAACAATCTCTGTACTTGTCATGAATACAAAATATGAAGATACAGTGTGTGATATTAAACTTGTTGATGCATAAATCAATGTGTAAATCAAGCATATGGTTAGTCTAAGTTAATTCACTTAGAATCATAGAATTGCCTTGGTTGGAAGGGACCTTTAAGATCATCTAGTCCAACCTAACTGATAAAAACCATCACTAAACCATGTCACTAAGAACTATGTCTACCTGTCTTTTGAATACCTCCAGGGATGGTGCCTCAACCACTTCCCTGGGTAACCTGTTCCAATGCTTAATAACCCTTTCAGTGTAAAGACTTTTCCTAGTATCCAATCTGAACCTCCCCTGGTGAAACCTGAGGCCATTTCTTCTTGTCCTATCACCTGTGATTTGGGAGAAGAGACCGACCCCCGCCTCTCTACAGCCCCCTTTCAGAGAGAGATAAGGTCTCCCCTCTGCCTTCTTTTCTCCAGACTGAACACCCCCAGCTTCCTCAGCTGCTCCTCATAAGACTTATTCTCCAGACCCCTCACCAGCTTTGTTGTCCTTCTCTGGACCCGCTCCAGCACCTCAATGTCTTTCTTGTGATAAGGGGCCCAAAACCAGACACAGTACTCAAGATGAGGCCTCACCAGTGCTGAGTACAGGGGGATGATCACCTCCTGAGTCCTGCTCACCATGCTGTTCTTGGTACAAGCTAGGATGATGTTTTAATAAACACTTGTTTTGGTAAACTCCCACTTTCTTTCATTCAAAATGCCATTGCTGATAAAGAATGGCCATGGACACAGGGTGGCCCTGCTCCTCTCTATCCTGAGTTCTCCTCATGCAGAAGAAGGGGAATTTGGTGTCAACATTGGCAAGAGTTGTACTAAATCACCTCCCTGGTCCAGGCTCCATAGGCTGGCATTCTGGTGGGGCTGGGCAGATGGAGAGACCCACCAGGTCCATGTCTCCTGCGCTTTCCTACTGCACTGCAAAGACAGCAAACAACCTTTGAAGAGCCTGTGTGATCATGAAAAGATAGTAGCTGAAGTTAGCCATCCATCTGTGGGTGCCAAGGTCAGACAGTGTGTCTCCCTACACCCCACAGAGTGCACGAGTCCTACTCTGCCCCTCCTCAGTCCTGCTCTCCTCTCAGGTCCCACCAACCATGGCTGGTGTTGGGTTTCAGGATTGCAGAGAAGCAGAATCAGAACATTTCACTCATTAAACCAAATGGTGATCCACAGAAACAGGATTAACCTGGGACAGGGAGACGAGTCAGTTCCCCCAGTACAGGCTGGGGGCATTAGTTTCAGTGTGAAGAAGGTGGCAGAAACCTGAAGCCAGATGGAGACAAATGCACTGGATTGCTTCTTTCAGCTGCAGCTTGCAGTTAGATAAGGCTAAAGTAATGTGTAACAGTAAGTGCCCTCATTTTGGCTTGAAAAGACAGACTTTGGTCTTGTACATGGCTAAAAAATGTGAGTCAGGAGCCATAACACCCAGATCAGTAGGCAGAGTTGTCTTGTTTTGCTCTTTTTTGCTGGATGATGCCAATGCTCCGTTGTTTATTTGGATTGTTTTTATCTTATCCAATGTATTTTGCTCTGGGCAAAGATACAGGCATTAAGTCAACAAAAGGACCTAGGTGTTGCAACACCGAGTGTTGGAGCCCTTAACTGTTAGGCGCTGTGCCATGTAGTGGAATCCTGAGCCCCATCTGAAATACCCGGGCTCCCTAAACAAAGCATGGGGTTTAGCACAATGATTTATCTCTAAGCATCACATGGGAATGTGTCTCTGCTATTTAGCCATTTATTATTTCCCAGCCAGGAAAGTTAGAGAGGAGGAAACAGCATCTCATGTGACTTGGGAGAACCTTACACCCACTGAATAACAAGCAGTGATGGGGGAAGGGGCGGGGGGAAGCCGAGAAGTTTGGAAACAGCCTAAAGGCAGAAATTTGACACACAGTCTCTTTGGCATAAATCCCTCAAGAACAGTTCGGCTGATGGAGGAGAAGAGGGGTTCCTACATGATTTGTGAGCAGAAGGCAAGGTGCTAAGCTATTTGCATAATTTATTCATAACAGTTTGCTCAGCCGACTCTGTCAAGGACGTGGATAGTGGACGTTTAAATGTTTTAAATGCTTTAAATGCTTTAAATGTTCCCTGTGGGAGGAGTGAATCTGACTGTCTGAGCTGAGCCAAAGGCTACCAACATCTCCAGGGACCTTTCTGTCTCCCTCTGTGAGTTTTGGATCGAGCTCTGGGGCTGGTGCTGCTTGGTCCCATGCCCCAGTTTTGTGCCTGTGCAGAGGGGAAGCTGAGCACCCCCACATCCAACCCACTGCTGGGCTTCCCTCATTTTTCTTTTATTTTTGTATTCACCCTCCATATTGTAGTTTAGTACCTCAAGCTCTCAGTCAGAGCACGCTCTGGGAATACGCCATCAGCAACTATCAGCTATGAAATATTCTCAGTTGCCTTTGAGTGCCTGAGCCTATTCAGAGCAGCACTGTTCTGTAGGCACACGGGAAAGATAAAACTGCCCCACACAGCAAGTGAATCCCACACTGTGCTGGGAACAGGAGTCCCTCACTGCCCTGCCGCTCCCTCCCACTTTCTCTTTTTTGCTATGCAAAGTCGCATGGAAATGAATTAGATGCTTGTACTGAGCATTTCAATGGGACTTCACATAATAAAACAGAAACTCAGTAATATTACCTGTCAGTGGGTCTCTGGGAAGCGAAAAGGTCCCTGCCAAGTCCTGCTGAATCTTGAGCAATTCGTGCTTGGTGTTGGCATGGCAACCCACAGATACAAATTCCATGCATCATTTGTCTGGGGACTAGCCTCTCTCCAACCTTCAGCCTGGAGCTCGACACTGGCCAAGTGTCTAGTTAATCTGAGTCATTGAATTGCTGGAAGGGACTATAGGGTTAAACTGGGATAACCTAAATAGGCTGATAAAAGGCTATTCAGTAAGAGATGCAAGTGCCTAGCATCTCCCAGGTTCTAGCCCACATGCTCTGAGTCCTGAGTTGAACTTATTTTAAAAGAATAAAGGGTAGGCACTGGAAATTCCCCAAAAACTTGGAAAGACACCCAGTGTGATCTTAGTCTCTGCAAGAGCTGGAAAGATTTATTTTAGAAAGAGGTTCGGATGGTTAAATATTATTTGGAAGTGTGGTTTCTTTTTGTATGTACAGTGGTTTTTTCTTAGTTCCTTTCCTGTTCTATAATCTCCTCTGTTTCTTCAGTGTAATTAGCCTGTTGTTTTCAAAAGGCTGCTGATTGTGTCTCTTATGTATGTGTGAATTGAACTCATTATGCACTGATTTAGCTCCCTGGGCTCTGTGTGTGTGTTATGTATGCTGCCTGTGTGGTGCGATCCCTGACCTGCACCAGAAGGAGCTTTGTAGGCAGAAGTATTTGCATGTGAGCTGAGGAAGAGTATAACTAGTCAGGCTCTTGGCTCAGCAGCATCAAGCTTGAGTGCCCCAGCTGATGGCTCTGGAGTCACAGTCCCCTGTCCTGGAAGCATCAGAGTCTCCATCCCCAGGCCAGTCCCACAACAGGAGCTGATTTAATCATAGGGTTCTGTCAGGGATGTTTTTGGGTAGTGTCTGAAGTCCAAGTGCTCAGCAGATGTACTCCAATGTCTCTTGCAAGATCATCTAAAAGATGAGTCCTTGCAGAGGCGTGGTGTTTCTACATTCTGCTCCACACCAAAGCTTTACTATATAAGCACTGGAAAAAAACAGAGTTTTTGCTGCCAGTATGGCATAATTATCCTGGAATAATGGTCTCTCAGAACCTGTATCAGGGCTTTTAGGCTCTAAGTGCTGCTTTTGTGGATGCTATATGGGAACAAGCTAAAACTGAGCTTTCAACAGGTTTTACAACTCCACAAGTCTTTGGAAAGCCTGGATGGTTGCCTCAGAGGTGTAGGTCTTACAGTTGTGAGTTCCCAGAGCTGGCATTGCTTGTCTGATGGACCTCTCCCTTTTGGACAAAATAGCTCCTACGTGACCTCAAGTCTGCCTTTGATCTTCTAAAACTTTGAGATCATTTGGGTTCAGCAAATCACTATTTTTGGCAAAACTTTGTTTTACCCCTGTACTTCTGAGTAGTAGTACTTCAGAGTGGTACATGTTTACTGGGGGAGACTGTTCAAGGGAAATAAAAGCTTTCCATATGGCTTCTCAGTGTGCTTTGAGCTATGTTCTGGGAGAGCTGCCTTGTCAAAGCACAATCTCCTTGTCTTTCCCATTCCACGCTGTGTGTGGCCTGCTACACACTCACAGCTCCCATTAAATATGACAAGTGTTGTCAAGGAACATGTCTCCTCAGCATTAAGCTTTTAATTTACAAGATTGTGGAGAAGACGCCATTCCTTCATGTCTGTCTTGTATCACTAAGTTCTTGAAGCACGAAAGGCTACAAGTATGGATATGTATTAATGTATTTTTTACATAATACTCTCAAAAAACTCCCTAATTTTCCTTCTGTGAAATGATCACTGGTGAAGCAATACACAGGAACTAAAGATGTTTAAATCCAGATTATGGTCAGGAGCAGGAAGGATAGTAAAGAAAATTGCATCCCTTTTGTCTTCTACATACAGCTGTACACACAGACATTCACAGGAAATCTGTTTACTTGGTCTCTGCTTCGGGTAATGTGAATTTTGTCCTTAAAAGAGTATTCATTCATTTGGTGGAGAAAGTCAAAGTCAATGTTAATGAGATCACTTCCCCCATGCAGGGAGGTACTGTAGCTGAAATGAATGTTATCAAACATAAGTACCATCTATGGATGCCAGGCTCTTATTCCGTGTTGGCATGACAACTTTCAAACTGATACTTTTTTAGCAGCTAAGCGATCAGCCAAAGTGACATTTTCTTCTTGAAGACAGCTTGACAATCTAGCAACTTCTATTGCCGTGTTACTACTAAATGCACAATATGAATCAGCAGAGTCACTTTATATTTTCATAGTGATGGTGATAAAGTATATCGCTATGTAAATACTGGATATAAATTCTTCTCTGTCCTGCAGTACCAAGAGGAGAAGAGTGATGGACAGCCACAAAGGGAAAATGTTTGTATCATAACAGTGCTTGTTTTTCTTTTTATGGACCTCATTCATAATGCCTACAGAAATTAACAGCATGGCAAAGGAAAAAGGAATGTGGACAGCAGCTGCCATTTCTGATACCATGTTGCCATATCAACCTTCAGTTTGATAATTAAATGATCAATTTCTATAAATCCTAAAGGTGCCTTTTGGAAAGGAAGGGCTCTCAGGTTCTTGCTGGACAAGAACGCAGTGGGATCTTAAGGCTCAGGATTGAACTATGCTTGGACTTACAACTAGAAGCCATTTTTGGAAGCAAATGTTTTTTTTCTATGAGTAGGAAAAAGAAATCAAAAAGTTTAGGTTTACTGACATTTCTGCTAGTAAATTGCATCTTTAAACTCAGATTCTCAGTGTTTAAGAAGCTGCACAGAAGAAGCTGAGCCTATAAGACCTGTGAGGTAAGTGAGATCAGACCTATCTATCACATCGGAGACTCACTTCTGCTTTGTCTGATTTCTCTCATACATTCCCCAAAATGCCAGGTCCTCCCTCTTGGGTTGTGACTAGAGTAGATGCAACGGTTTGGCTTGATCTGCTGACTGTCTTCTTGGGCGGGAGGTGCCAAGGAAGAGGGCAAGAAGAATGCTATTGCAACTGGGGTAAAACTCCCAGGGTCCTTGCAGAAAAGGCACCATCTTCCAGCACAGCCAGAGGCAGGGCCACTCCCCCGACTCATGAGTGCATGCATGTGAGGGCATGCCCATGACTGCATATACAGAAGTGTTTCCATCACATGATCTGTTGTTCATTCCCAGTCTCGTGGTCCAACATGAATCATGCAGAAAGTTAAGAGACCTGGGAGGTGGTACGTTCAAGCCTTTGGGGAGATATGATCCAGCCAAAAGAACATCAGGCTGGGACTTGGAACGGCTACACACATTTTCCTTTCTTGGCCATGGTCATCTGGAGGGTGATTCAGCTGTCTAAATGTAATGCCCTTTGAAAGACTCCAGGGTATCCAAGCTATGCATGTGAAGCTGTCATGTCTGAGTCCCACAGCAGACCCACAGCCTTCTTTCTGGATCATCAACTGGTGAGACAGTGTATACTTTTGAGTACCTCAAATGCTGTGATTTGACACCTCTGCATATTAATTGAATAGCATCCTTAATTTAATCAATTCTTAATTTTTTCATGAATGTAGGTGTTGCTCCCTAGAGTAACAAAAAAGACTGTAAAACTCACTGTAGAGTCCTTTGAGTATCTTCATAACACTAGACATTGGTGAGTGGAGGGCTGTAGGGAATACCCTTACCAGATCTAGCCTTACAAATTTAGCTGTCCACTTCTGATAAGACAGATAGTTTAGCTATCTGTGTTATAGCCTATAGTATAGCTCTGTCCTGCCAGTGCAAGGGTAGACCCAGCATGTGGGGCCACTGGCACTGTCTACTCTTGTTGGGAGAAGAACAGAGCACAGGTCTTGGAGCTGCTTCAGGTAAACTGGTTTGGAGTCCAGGTGCTGGTGCTAGCTAATGAAGTCTGCACAAGGTTAAGAGGGTTTCAGCTCATGTCCACATACATATAATGCTTTGACTATGTCTGGACTGATTGATTAGTCAACCTGGTGAGTTGTGCCATGTAGGCTTACCATTAAGGATGTCTACTCACTTTAGGGTGTCTTGCTTGGGCTTCCCAAACCTCACACACCTGTAGACTTTTAAGGACTAGGCATCAAATTCTAGCTGGCTTGACAAGGAGACTTCAGCATAGAAGTCAATTTGGTCATACCAAAAGAACATGGCAAGCAATGTTTAACATATTTTGAAAGTGCAGTGGCCTACGTAGTCATAGGGGAGTGTCATAACCATTGCACTGCCTTAGTGACAGTAGTGAAAATGTTGCAGCATAACCTTGTGCCCAGGGTAATGTCCGATGGTTCTGGAGAGCCTGTTTTCTGGATATTAAGCCTGTAGATAAACTGCCCTTGTTTCCTGTCTGAGCCAATTTAATACCATCACAAATCTCAACACTTCGTTCATTTTGCTGTGTGGAACTTCCCAGTCTGTCTGTGCTTTTGTGTGCCAGTGCAAATGAAGTATAAAAGTAGTTCTGTTCTTCAGAGGTATGAAGTAAGGGTATGAAAGGCCAGGAGACACTGAGAAACTGGAGTAATGAAGGCTTAAATTGAAACATTGGCTGAATGCCAACATTGTTCCGAACTCACATCAGGACTTGAGATCATTTTCAGATATGATTATATTATATTCTTCCTGGTGGAATTTACATTATACAGGACAGTGCCACTGTATTTGTCTTTCAACAGGAAAGAAAAGGATATAGATTGCAAATGGGGACTTCAAAAGGCAGTCTTCTAATATGAGGGAGACCATGGAAATCTGGCCAGCAGTGGAGGTCTCTCAGAACTGAGAGTGCCAGGGCTCCTGTCCCGAAACAGTGTTGACAATATTCTCCATAAACTCAGAAACCCTCATGAGCTGCACATCATCTCCCAACAGGACTGGAGGAGTTGAAACATACAGCATTTCCTAAGGGAAAAAAATATTCAGAATCAAATGCACATAAATCTCAGGCCTGAAATGATTCAGATTATAACCTGTGGAAGCTCGAAGGCTGGGACTATAATCAAAGTAAAGAACAAGGGATGAGAGATGGGATCTCTGTTGTGATGCAGCAGGCAAGTACTTGCTCTATCTTGTTAGCAATGACGTTCAGAAACCTAGCTAATAATAGCCCACCTTTGATATCAGAGAAATCAATCCCCACAGACTGAGCTATCACCAGATCTGATTTGTGTACAAGATGTTTAGAACTGCAAGCAGAAATTATATGAGCCAAATGAAATGCAAAACGTGACAAACTGTCAAAACCCTCTTTTCCTGTTATCACACCCTGGTACAAGAATGGCACCAGTAAGGTACTATTTCAGTCACCTAAGTACTGTCTCACATACACTTACTCATAAGGATACTCAATCAGTACAAAATAACTTTAGTCAGAGAGCTAATGGTTGTCATAATATGACATTATGTTGTTTAACACAGATGACGACAAGCATTTTTGCTGAACTATCTGGCTTATACCTACATATGAGTAATCAGTTGTGGAAATGTCAGAGAAGATAGAGGAATGTGGTAAGGAAGTAGAAGTTTAGTATCAATCACATAAAGCATTAGAATGTCTGAGCCAAAACAAGTGAACAAACAAACTAACCAAAAACCCACAAGTGAGCTATGTTCCCTTTCAATATATGCTGAGACAAGAACATGTCACCTAATGCTATTCAAGTGGTATCTTCTGTAGAGAGAACTGAACTACTCTTCAGAGAATGATCAGGAGAGTTGAGGGAAATATAAGAAGACAAGTTCCAGCTCCCTCCCAAACCTTCAAGGGGACATCGACAAAATTTTAAGAGTCTCATTCCAAAACAGTGAGTCTGAAAACCCTGTTGCCTGGCACAGAAGCATTGAAGCACCCGGATTGACTTTACAGCTCCCCAGATGGTAAGAACTGCTCTAATCTTGACAGAGCTGAGCAGCTCGGCACTGTGCTTGCATTAATTGTGCTCATTGCAGTCATTAAACAGTCACTGGATAAAATAGAGGCAGAGACCGCAGGGTGGTGACTGGCCTTCTGACCTCCTGCTCTCCACCAACACCACACAGCAGGGTCAAGTACGCTTTTACCTCTCCTTGCTCACCCTAAAACTTCTACTTTTCAGTCTTGATCCCCATATAGCCTCTATGCCTAGTGCATACTGTGAGGACGTAAGGGCTTGACTCCCTCCAGCAGGCAAGAAGCTGAAACTGTGTGTCTGAGCTCCAAGAAAGGTGCCTATTGCATAAATCTCTGCCTCTATTTCTTGATTCAAAGGAACCAAGTGGGCTGCCTGCCCATGTCTAGTGTGATGGCCTGGTGTCTGCTGGTGGGTAAGAATCTGAGGCCAAGTAGCCTTTGCTGCATACAGAGGTTTATCTCAGCTGCAGACACACACCGGAATTAGAGGGAAAAGTGACATTTCAGATGGCACCTTGTATTGGGCTTTCTTGGCAAGGTTTTGGTAGCCAAGGAGCTGCAGGGGTGACTTCTGTTAGAAGATGCTAGACATTTACACTATGATAGAGCCAATGC
Organism: Gallinago undulata; assembly: GCA_026546715.1. Taxonomy (NCBI): domain Eukaryota; kingdom Metazoa; phylum Chordata; class Aves; order Charadriiformes; family Scolopacidae; genus Gallinago; species Gallinago undulata. The sequence goes on along the minus strand of JAOTQQ010000012.1, from coordinate 137,830,240 downwards.
CAGCTGGCTCCAAGATGGACCTGCCACTGGCCAAGGCCAAGCCCATCAATGATGGCGGTAGTGCCTCTGGGTTAACATATTTCAGAAGGAAGAAAAGAACATGCAACAGCAACTGCAGCCAGAGAGGAGTGAGAATATGTGAGAGCAACAACTCTGCAGACACCAAGGTCAGTGGAGAAGGAGGGGAAGGAATGCCCCAGGTGCCAGAGCAGATTCCCCTGCAGCCCATTGGGAAGACTATGGTAAGGCAGGCTGTCCTCCTGCAGCCCATGGAGGCCCATGGTGGAGCAGATATCCATCTGCAGCCCATGGAGGACTCCACACCAGAGCAGGTGGATGTGCCCAAAGTAGGCTGGGACACCGCTGGAAGCCTTCACTGGAGCAGGCTCCTGTCAGGACATCTGGACCCATGGAGAGAGGAGCCCACATTGGAGTAGGTTTGCTGGCAGGACGTGATCCCATGGGGGACCCATGCTGGAGCATTCTGTCCCTGACTGTACCCTAGGAAGGACCCATGATGGAGCAGTTAATGAAGAACTACAGCCTGTGGGACGGATTCCCATTGGAGAAGTTTGTAGAGGGCTGCCTCCCATGGGAGGCACCCCACACTGGAGCAAGGGAAGAGTGTGAGGAGTCCTCCCCATGAGGAGGAAGGAGCAGCAGAGATAATGTGTGATGAAGTGGCCGCAAACCCCATTCCCCAGCCCTCTGTGCTGCTCAGGGGGAGGAGGAAGAGAAATCAGGAGTAAAGTTAATGTCGGGAAGAAGGGAGGGGTGGAGGGAAGGTGTTTTAAGACTTAGTTTTTATTTTCTCATTATCCTACTCTGATTTTGGTTGGTAATAAATTAAAATAATTTTCCAGAGTCAAGCCTGTTTTGCCTGTGACAGTAATTGGAGAGTAATCTCTCCCTGTCCTTATCTCAACCCACGAACCTTTCGTTGTATTTTCTCTCCCCTGTCCGGCTGAGGAGGGGAGTGATAAAGTAGCTTTGGTGAGCACCTGGTGTCCAGCCAGGGGGAACCCACCACACACCTCCAGAACTTGTCTTGGCTAGGTGGGCATCCAACAGTTGGACTGGATGCACATACATCCCTGTGCTCCTGTACTTAAAGAACTCCTGTTCCCAAAAGTGGGTGGAGATGACTGGGCACGTGTAGTTGCAAGCTCTTTCCAGCTTGATGAGTTGGTGAGATGGGAGATGGCTTGGAGCAGGGAGCCACTGGATGGGAGCTGCCGGGTGAGCAGAGACCTCAGAACCACTCCGCTAGAGAGGGATAGGCCTGAGGGGCTGCTTTTATGTTGCTGATGGGTCATGTCCATAGATACCAGTGGGGCTGGAACTGGGGTAGACTTGTGCAGGGAGCAATGGACAAAACAAGGGAACCAGCTGGGATAGCTCCTTTCATGAAGTGTGTTTTGTGTACAGGACTCTGTTTTTTCCAGTGTGTATCTATCTATCTATCAACTTATACCTCTATCCATAACTGGACTGCAATTCTGCAGTGAAGTGCACCTGAAAAGATGATAGTTTTCATTTCCTGCCCACTGTGCTTCTTCAGCTCTTCCACAGAGTCACGAAGTCTTTGCACTGATGGTTAACAACAGATCAACACATACAAATTAAGAAAAATTTATAAAAAATATAACAAAAAAAAGACTGTAAACATAGTCTCCCAGATACTGAACCCCTTCAAAGATACTAGTACATTACCTGGTATGTTGTGGTGTCCTTTTAACTTACTAGTAACACTTTTCTTTTCTGGTTCCTTTTGGGGATAATCAGCAAATCCAGTCTCTCCTTCTACTGAATGTTGGTGAGGCCTTTCTTTTAGGACTTCACTCCTGAGTCATCCCCTCTGCTTTCTCCAGTACCCTGCATTGCTAGAAGACAGAGTCAGTTCTTCTTGTGGTGGTTTCAGCTCATACCTGGCTGCCCGTCTCTAGAAAATCTGCCCCTGTAAATGTTAGGATAGCCCAGGTTCTCAGTTACTTACCCCTTTCATGCAGCATTAGCTTGGTCCTATTGTTTCTAGCCAGGCAGCTGTAGGGGTGGCCCTTCATATTGTCCTAAACATGCTGCATGCAAAAGGGTACTGAGGTTATTAGGAATAATAACACGGGCTTCCAGGAGCCCATGTAGCAAGCACAGGCTGTGAGCTTTCTCGCACATTTCCCCATTTCTTTTTCTTTCTTTCTTTCTTTCTTTCTTTCTTTCTTTCTTTCTTTCTTTCTTTCTTTCTTTCTTTCTTTCTTT
>JAOTQQ010000012.1:137785564-137827884 GCA_026546715.1 Gallinago undulata | reverse complement strand
CTTTCTTTCTTTCTTTCTTTCTTTCTTTCTTTCTTTCTTTCTTTCTTTCTTTCTTTCTTTCTTTCTTTTTCTTTCTTAAATAAAAAAACCCAGAACCAACACACATACTTTATTTTTTTTTTAATGTCAGGCAATAGGGAAACTCTTCTGAGCTTATTCAAAACTTGAAAACAATCTGACCTCAGTCTCCTACTACAGATATGTCTAGACTAGACTTTGCTCTCCTGTTGTAACTTGCGTTTATTAGTTGTTTGCCAATTAGCTAGTAGAGTTGGTGAAGACATTTGCAATTGTAAAAGCTAATCTAAACATTCCAAGGAGATGCGTTGCAGAAGACAGACATTTGTGGTTTACCTTTGGTTGTGCACTGAGGTAACTCACAAGCATTTACCTCATGGAACGAACACTCATGGGCTGTTTAGACTTTCATTTATAAGCATGTTAACCAACTTGAGGTAATTGGCAATCAATTAAGTTGGGCCACACATCGAAACACATGTAATACACACATATTCTAACTTTGAATCGAATTTAAAAAATTGGTTAGCATAGGCTTAGCTAAGTGGTCACAGCTCTGAAGAATGGGAGATATATGGAACACTTTGCCCAGAAAAATGTGTTTGAGAAGCCCGTGGGCAGAGGGAGAACGTCCTGCTGGATGTCTGCCCAGAGAGAAAGTGGAAAGCTGCCTGCTCACTGGGAAACCAAGGAGAGGACAGGATGCAAGCCTTCCCACAGTGGATAACAAATGCCTGCTGTAGCATAGTGGTTTAAAGAAATAGGTTAAAAAATGGTATAATCCTTTCATAGAAAGAAAGTAACTGGGCCTAGAGGTCAGTTTTATTTAACAGATAAAACTAGAACAGGAATCAATGTCTTAAGGTGAAGGGGCCAAAAAAATGAGCCATTATGTTTTCTACAGTGAGGATGGTGAACCACCTCAGATTAGTCAGATTAGTCATTGGGGGTAGTTGTGATGATAGCGCATAATCAACATGTTTTGGGATTGCATAACTTGGTTACAAAATGAGATTTACTTTACCTCACTGACATCAAGGAAATATTCCAGACTAACAGCCCAACATAGCTAGTACTGATAGTATTGAAATAAAATGGATCATAATGTACATACTGCTCAAATACACGTTTATATTACAATAAATTGAGCATCTTCACCCATTTGTTTTCATTCTATAGAGAGCAATTAGAGGATAAGATGTTAAGAAGGATATACAAGGCAATAAATGGTTTTCACGGGTGCTTAAACACCAAAGGCAAGTGAAAATATTTGATAACTACAGCCATCATTTTTGGAATCAAGCAGTCCCTTCCTCCACTGTAGAAACTGTCATTACTATATAACAAGTCACAGGATGATTTATAAGATTCAAAAAAGAGGAAGAAAAGTTTTTTTTTTAACCTGATGAGATTTTGAAAGGCCCATGCCAAAGTCAGCTCAAAGGCAAAACTCAATTTTGTTCCTCAAGAATACAAATTTTGGGATATCAAGCGAGTGGTGTGGGAGGCAAAGCGTCCAGTAGGGACATAAGGAGCTGAGAAAGGCCAGTGAGGTTAGAGGTGGTGGGAGATTATGAAATTAGGATAATCTCTCCCCTCCCACACTAATGCCCTGGCCTCCCTGCACCCAAGCTGATGTGGCCCTGTTTGCAGAGGGAAAGACCCCTGTCTTCCAGGATCTTGTGCCCCACAACAATGGGGTGGTGGCTCCAATCCAACGGCAGATTATGGCCAAAAAGAAAACCTGGGGTGCAGGTGCCTTCTCTCTCTTTGCACCCTTTGACCCTGGCTTGTCCACTGCCCCATGAGCTACAACTATTCCCTTTTCTTTTCCCTCTGGCGTCAACTGGAGGAAAGAAAATTAGTTTTGCTGACTTGAGGAAAGAGAGGAACATCACCGGCTGACAGAAGGAGAGGAAGAGAGAAGGGGCCAGCCTCTCTGTTCCCTCACTTTGGGGCAGGCAGACCATGCAGGTAGGGCCAGGGGGTGGTTTGGCAGAGGAACACAGACATTGGGCAAGAAGCAGTCCTAGGCAGCTGCCTCCCTTGCCATACCTACATCCTAACCCTGACTGGTATTCCTGCTTTCTCAGAAATAATTACCCAAAGACAGAGCTAAAATCAATTAGCTGATCAAGGGAGTGACCTGTGTGGAAACTCAGTGATGTATCTGAACTCAGACTATGTCAATAAAAGCTTCAGTCATAGTGCAAGTTGAGCCAAGAGTGAGGTACGTTTTCCCATAACTTCATGCATAGCCAATTCCTTAAAATTGAACTGCCATGTTCAGCCCACTTTAGGGCGTAGTCTTTTCCACCCTGACTACATATTTCTATGGTAACTACTCTTACCAGACACATCTGTGTATATACGTATGTAAATAAATAATAGATAAGGTACTAGTAAATGGGGCTCAAAACGCGTCAGTACCTTTTGCTGTGCTGCAGATGAGTCCGGTTCATGCTGCCAGCACCGTTCTCCATGCAGGTCTGTAGAGTCCACATTTAGCAAAGACTCAGAGTAAAGGTGTGGTTTTTTTTGACCCGAAACCTTTGTTGTGGTTTACCAGCAGTGGAGTGTCACTGCGCTGGGCTGGCAGGGAACTGTGTCCCCTCTGTTGCGATGCCGACAGGGAAAACCAGAGCTTCTCTGATGCCTAATGCACAAACCAGGCAGCGGTTGCAGTTTTGGACAGAGAAAGCGAGTCAGTCAACATGGTCACCCTGTGTAATGCAATAAGGAAGAACAGCTTCCTAATTTGTCTCCTTTTGGAGCTCATATGTGAAGTCAGGCAGATTTTTCTGTCTCTAATAATAATTAAAAAATCATCGGGAGAAAAAGACATTTTCTCCTGTATTTCCATATTGCTTGGCCCCATGAATCCCCCTTCTCACTGGACGAGGTGGGAGTGGGGCGGTGGAGCCAGGACATGCTTGACTGTATGGAATTCTTATTTCATTTCTTGGATATTTTTTTTAACTTTCTTTGCTTTACTTGCTTCACATTTTCCAAAGCATAATGGTCTGAGAAGTAACAGGCTCTGTCATGCCTTTAAGATGCTAGAAAGTTTCCACTTGCCTCAGAAATCTGTATCTTAAGGAACGGGTCTTAGACAACGAGATCCAAAAAGCACTGACTTTTGTAACATCGAGGTCAGGCAGAATTTGGCACTTGTGTAGGGGCTCACACCTAATGTGCAGTCCCAACCACAGCAGCCCACCTAACCTATTCACCTTTCTGACAAACTGGAGACACTGTAAATTGCAGCAGAAAGTCTTTAACCTCCTTAATTTCTGTTGCAGCTTTTGCCCTGAGGTCCCTTCCTCTTGGCTGAGCTAAGCACACAGGTAACTGCTTTCTTTATGCCTGGGGCCATTTATAATTCACAAAGTAGGTGTTTCTCCACCTCGCTCCCCCAAGGGGCATCCTAGGAGATGTGGTCCCAGACTGTGCCGCTTTGCTGAATTCAGAAAAAAGGCATTGCAGTTTTGGGCACTTTAATAAAAACACCCCAAGCACATAAAAAAAGAATAGAAGAGGATCTCTGTTCTGTGTATGGTCATGGTTAGAAAACAGAGAGATTGTGGAGGACCTGAATTTAATTTTTAATTCTTTTCAGTGCAGTATTTCTCCAGAACTAAGAGTGTGGACAGTGGTAGAGATGGAGACGTAAGAGTCTCCCCTTTTCAGCTGATTAACCTTGCAATTATGCAGCAGGATGAAACTCTCTTCTTTTCGCCTTCTCCTGGCCTCATGTTTGAAACACAAAGTTTTTGGGTGGACATAAGAAACTTAAAGCTTCTGGGTGGACCCCAGAAATAGGGTACAGCTGCAGCAGGAGCCCCTCTCCAGCTCCTCCCTAAGGTGGCTGCTCCTGGGGCTGGGATGTTGGAGTGCAAGCCAGGCTTCCTGCTGGTCGGGCAGCAAACCCAGCACCGTGGTCCTACTCTCAGGGGACTGTCACACGACAGGTGGATCCCAGCATCAGGGGCTATGGGAGCGAGGCCACAGCAGCGGGAGACTAGGTTTTGGCGGAGGTGGCTGTAGGATGGAACCCGCAGTCAAGGGGCGCCCAGGCTGTGACTCCCCATGGCTTCCAGGCAGCTCAGCTCAGCCAAGGCGACGCTGCCTCTGGGCGCACACAGTAGCGAATCGTAGAGATTTAAAACAAATCTTCAGTGCCTACAGCCTCTCAGGTGCCTAAACAAGTTAGGTGAAGTTTATTTTGGCTTGCTGTCCTCTATGCAGGCATCTAAATTCTGCATATGTTGCACTTTAAGGTGCCTTGTTGTTTGCTTTGGATTTTGCCCTCAGCGGCGAGCGGGAGCACGGGTTTGCTCTGGCACGTGCTGCAGCAGGACAATGTCACCCATTGAGGACGTCCCAGAAATCCACTCCCTATTGCCTCCTCTTCCCTCCCAGCTCTTAAACCTCGTGATGGCGATTCCAAAACTCTACCTACCGTTCTGTTACAGCTCCCTTGCAACTGAGCATGTGAACTTGGCTTCCCAGTTGTTTGATCTAGCTTAAAAACACGTCTGCCAAAATCATTCTCTCACTGGTAAAAACTCTGCTTTCTGCTCAGCTTCTCCACCCTTCCCATATATATACATATGAGGTTCATTCCTCAGTCTAGATTATTTGTTTACTTTAATAATAAACCCAATAAAAGTGTTGCTCTTCTCTTGGAGATCCAACCGTCTACTCCAGACTGCTGCAGAGCCAGGGAGCAGTCAGGATAGAGAACCAGAGGGATCTCCTTGCTTCAGGATTTGGGTCTGGCATGACACAGGCTACAAAACCTGGGCTTGTATGATAACAGTCTGCACTTGTTTAATGATGGCTTCCCCCTACGGTTGAGGATCCCTGCAAGCTTTATTTTACCCTAATTAATTTTCACTCCTCTCTGCTTTCATGTTTGACCTTTTCCATCAAGTCTTACAGAACAGATGAATTGTCTGTGAAACTGAGGTTGTTCAGCCATTATCCCCTATACCTGTGCTCCTTTCCTCTTCCCCAGGGAAGCAAACCCATTGAAGCAAGCTGTTTAAGATATTTGCAAGGGAAACTGTGAAGTATATGGCCTTGTTTTTCAGTTTAAATATTCTGGCACACAGCATAGGCCAATTAAAGCCCCATTTTCATGGATATTTTATATGCAGTCCTTGTATAGATGCACGTACAACGTAAGCCACTGCTTGCTTTAGATATAAGTTCTACACCGTAACAATCACTTATCATCGCTAGTCAAAAATCATTTTAAACAGACTCAGATTTTTTTTTTTTTCTGGGAGAAACATTACTTACCAAAGGAAGGGTACATGGAGGGCTCTGCTGCTTGGGAAATGGCAAATTGAGGCATCTAATTCAAGCAGAAGTTATTTTTTATTGTTGTTGTTTCTGCACAAGTTCTACAATTTATGCAATACATTGGAAATAATACAAGATCAAGAGGATTTTTAATGGATTTAAAATGCAGACAATTATTATGGTATCAGTTGCCATTGACACATAACTGCAGTAAAGGGATAAAGCCCACCCTTGTAAGCTATATTTGGCGTGGGAAACTTCAGCAGGGGTGCTAAAGAGTCAGAGGAATTGTGAAAGAAATGACTACAGAAAACGGCAGGACTGTCACGGGACGGGGGTGGGGGGTGGGGGGTACAGAAAGCACTGGAGACTCTGCTCCTAACTCTGCCCACCTCCAAGTCTGCTGTTTTCTTACAAAACCTTTTTATCCCTCAGTGTACTTCTCTGGGGACTAGCTTGTAAAAATTTGGTAGAGCCAAACCATGGTAGCCTTTGAGTGACTGTTTTGCAGTTTACATTGCCCTTGTGCCTTGCTGGTAAATACAGTAATTGCTTGTTATGATTTCTGTTTGTTCTTTGTGAATATAATGACATGTTTTTACAGATAGCTACAGATTTATATATAGTCTAAATGACTTAATTAAGAAAAGTAACTTCCTCTGCCCCAAATATCTCAGTACTGAAAGATTTATTCATGGAAGTAGGCAAAATAAAATCACATTAGTAGACAGTTCACTGTACCTGAGAGATTCAAAATTATGTATATGTGTTTTTTCATCTTGAAGAATGACTGGAGATGTGAAATTATATACAGGTATGACTCCATCATCATTAGGAGGAAACCAGCCTCATTTAACAGTGGGCAGGGGGGTGTGAACATTTTACCCAGCCAAAAGAAGATGGTAGATAAATTACATCTCCCTGAATTTGATCAGGACAAGAAGCATGTTTCATCTTGTGAAAGGCTGTGTAATATCTTTAATAACCACAGGAATTAAGACTTTACTCATATATTTCATATAAAGCTTCACCTCCATCAAGGAAGGAGCATTCCAACCCAGCCCACGGGGAAGAGGAATATCCTGATTAACACCGCTGCCGCGTTTCCCTCCGAGGCCGTGGCTGTGCGAGAGGCTCCGGGAGGCGAAACCAACAAAGAACTCAGTGTCTCCCAGCAAACCCTGTATCATTACAGCACAATTACTCCTTGCAAGAGAAATAAGGTCTTCCAATAAAAGTGCTTTTTTGTCAGGACTGCTGCTGGCACAGTGGTGCCAGACAGGGATCCCTGCTCTTCACACCCACAACCAGCGCCGTCGCGGTGCTGGCAGGAGGCTGCGGTGCAGCTCTGGCCTCAGATGCTGAACGAGACCAGGAATAGCACTGGGTGGTTCACTGTGTGCAGAACTGGGAAAAAAAATTGTATTTAAATCCAGTGTTTTCCAAAAGTAGCTAAAACCAGGAGGTTATAAATTATTAACCTGTAAGGCAGAAGGTTTAGGAGACTGCCACTTGTGTGTCCTGGAATAGTTTCTGCTACCTTTTTGGGACGGAGTAGAACCTTTCATTTAGTCATTGCTTTTCAGCTGAATTTACAGCAGCTGCAGTTTATCTAATCCTTGCAGCACATTTTCCCTCCAGAAAAAAACCCAACAAACAACAGCCTATTTTTTGCCTCATTATTTAACTTTTTGTTGTGTTACCAAGATTATCATTACTTTTAGGTTGAACCCATTAACTCTCTACATGCTACATCCTATCACTCTTTTGTGAGACCCTTTCCCATCAGAGAAGAGGGAGGGAGGAGAGAGATGTAATCTGTGGTTAGAAACAGCCAAGGATAAGCAGAAGAGACTACTTAATACTATTATAAGTGCTTCTTTTTTTCCCCTCTAAAGTCAATTATGTCCATTATGTTTAAAAAAACAAAACCACATTTGACAGAGAAATCTATCTGTCTGCTATAATTTACCTGTTAGTGCCTAAAATAAATTTATTTTGCTTCAAAAATGTAGACTTTTAGTTCCGTAGTTGATTTGTGAGCCACTGGTTTACAAAGACAGAATGCATAAGCAGAAAAAAGGTGTCTACTGATGATAGGGACAGTGAGGATGAAATTATGAAAACAAACCAACTGGTATGTTTCACCTAAACTGCTGTTTGCAATGGGAGCAGCGTTTGCAATGGGAGAAGCTGCAGGACCCTGACAGGGCGGTGCTGTTACCTGCCCTGCTGTTCCTAGAAATGTGTGCTTGTGTGTGCATGTGTATTTATGAATAGGTATGAAGAAAGGAAAGTGTGTGTGTAAGCTTTATGACAAGTAGCATAAGAAGCATAAGATCGATTGATTTTGTGTGTATTGTGTGTTAGAATGGTCAGATTAGAAGAAATAGATAAAGCAAATAACCTTTGGAAATGCATAGCTGAAATTGTGACAGCTTCAGGGATACAAAATTTGAGAATTTTGTCACATTAAATATGGAATGAAGTAATGCAATCACACAAATATTCTTTCTGTTTTGAATTTAATATTACTTCCTATTTACTTTACATTTGCCTTTGGTCTCAATGTTTTAATTGCTAATTAATAATAATAATTTATAATAATTCAGGATGAACCAAACTGTTGATTGTCCAAGCTATTTTTGAGATATTAGAAGACAAAGTATAATATGTAAGAAATAAGGCTATACAGCATATCTGAGGAAACGCAGGTTGAGGTCCAATTATTGGTACACCCAGGTATATCTGTCTTTATCAACACGTCCTGTTTGGGCTGTCTTCCCACAAACAGCTTAGGCGTTAAGTCTCACAGAAGCAGTATATCATTCCTTCCTCTGTTTATTTTTGGCAATGACAAATACCGTAGAGGATATTTGTTTTTGTAACACCGTAATGATGAAATAGATTTACTGGCTGCAGTCACAAGAATGCTAAGCAGATATTCATTTGCTTAATCTCTGCAGCTTTGTTGTAAAAATTCATAACTGTCTTGGCCAAATTGTTAGCAAAAATGTGGACATTTTGGGTTTATTTTTAGAACAGCCAAAAAGGTGGGGGAGACAGTGCGGGTACTCACAGCTACAGAACAACCAGTAGAGAAAAAGTTACTGTTGCCATGGCCTTTGTGGCACAAACAAGATACCCACAGTGGTGTGCCCTCAGGGCCAGCAGGCCAGGCTGGCTTTGCTCTTTGGGAGGTATTTCCCATGTGGTCACCTTCAGAGGAAAGTGCATGCGTTGAGCAAGGTAGCTATGTGCCAGAGGAAACAAATCACGAAGAAGCTTTTACTTTTCAGCACCTAAGATGGAACTATAACCTCAGATCTGGGGTTCAGCTGTATGATGCCTTTTTTTTCTGTCAGGATGGTTTTTTGGTATTACCTTCCTCAATGGAAAGATACACCTTTGATGTGGCAAAGACAAAGAAAAGCCACAGTCCCAAGATCGCTATTTCTTTAACTGTGAGCCCAGACTCACCCTAGATAACTTTAGGCACTTAATGAAAGTGTTTACAAGTCTGTACAGAAAGTGAATATCCTTCTGCAGAGAGACCTAGAGCAACAGGGTTTCTCACTTGAACTCCTTGAGTAAAGCTCTTGAAGCGGAGAGGTTGAAAGCAGGTCAGCATCACCAGGCAGCCCTGAGCAGCAGGTCAGACCTGCAGCCCTTCTGAGAGATCTGCTTTATTCCTGCTGCCCTGAGCTGAGCAGGCTCATCCTGCAAGCAAATCAGCCCAAAGCTGAAGACTCAAAGAAATACAAGAAAAGAACAGCATGCTGCTCCATCTGCTTTGCTTGGAGTGCTACCACACTTTTTTTTTTCCCCTCGCTGCTTGGAGTCTAACAAGCCCAAGAGCTACTAGATACTGCTCAGACTCAGACGAGCTGTTTTGATCTGTCACCTTCTGCTTGTCTGCAGCTCAAGTGCTAAGTTTCCCATCCTGATTTGCCTGTAGTAATTAGGTCAACTGGTTCCTGCTTCTGCAGACTAATTGTCACCATTGCCCACCTTGCTTTCCTCCAAAGAAACAAAACCAAAAAGAACAAGACAACTCTAGAAACAAAGGGTGGCAAAAGAAACAGGACTTACCTGCCTTTTTTTGCTTCATCTCTACTGTTTTTATCCCAGTCTTGATATTGCATGTGATATTTCTTCAACATACTACAGAGGACTCTATTGTACATGTGTTACCTATGGATTTACATGACATTGAATACACAATTTTTTTTTTATTTTCTTGCTTTTTTCTGTTCCTTCAGAAATGAGTGTTTTCATTCCTGTTTTTTGCTTTCTTTAACCTTACCCCTAGATGCAGTATTGATGAGGGAGAAGCAAGCAAACATCTCCAGCTGCTATAGCCATGAAATAAGCTTCATTTTCCAGCTTATTAACTCTGACCTGAAGGAGACTGGTTGCAGTTACCTTTTGAAGGTAGCGTGCTATTTGTATAAAGTATTTAAACTTTCCAGTTTCTTTCTACTTCTACCCTTGAATACTCCTTTAGAATTGATTAGGACTCTGCTAACAAAACAGGTTCTTTTTATCTTTATATATAAAAAATCACCTTACCAGCACGGTAACATTTTGCAGAAATGCAAGGTTTCTGACAAAATTGGTTTGCGTCAGATTGATGACACGGATCTGTGCTGCAAGTGCTCTGATCATCTTGCTGTTCCCTGTCCCCAGATAGCTGTCTCTTTCTTTTTTAGGTGAATAATGTCAAAGAAAGAGCCTTGGCTTCGTCCTGCTGGGGGAAGGAACTGGAAAATATTCTGCAACATCAGCTTGAAGAGAAAATGTTTCTCTTTCTTCAAATTTATGTTAAATAAAAGCAATGGGAACTGAATGGTATATACTTCAGATCAATACAGTGGAGAAAATTTTCAAGGACTTTTCTAAATTCCAACTGCAAACTCACAGCAATATTGTTATTTAGTTATGTAGGAAAGGTATAGAGTCTTAACTGAAAAAAAAGTCTCCACTGCTTTAAGTACTACGCAGAGAAGTAATAAAAGATGCCTCCTGTATATAGTGCTGATGGTGTACATGGCATTTGAGAGATGGTGGGCAATTAGAGGCAAGTGGGAATAAAACTGAAACACTACCACTCAGCATTTGATTTATAGTAAATTTGAAAAGTGGAATGAATAATTTTTATCATCAAATTTGAGATAAAGTATAATACAGACCTTATTTTTCCCTCAAGTAATTTGTACATGTATGTTTATTTGCTGCTGGATAGCATTTGGTATAGGCAAATCTTTGTTTAATTGGGGGAAAATAGGATTTCTTAAGAGTCTTTGAAAGAGTCTTCAAAAGAGTCATCAGAAGTAACAAAAGTTAGGTTTTTTTGGATTGTGGTGGTGTTAGGTTTCCTTTTTTTTTTAATTTATACTGGCCGTAATTCAGGGTTTAATTGGTATTTGTTTTATCATTTATAACATTAACATATGTGTAATAAACAATGTTTGTTACATTAACATCAGTTAGCAGATATTATATGTTATTGCTTGTGATCTCTGAATGACAGGGTTGAAAGATCAGGTTGACATTAACAAATGATCCCATCTTGTAATCATGTAAACACATGTTTAGCTCTACATCCTTCGATGGACAAGTCACGTGGATAAATATCTGCTGTGCCAGTGACTCAAGATTATTTTCTTCAGACAATGAACTGCAGTTGCCCAGCAAAATTTTTATGTTGCTCCAGTGTTGTAATCTGTTATCATTTTACTAATGTTTATTTTCAATACACAGTTTTCTGGCAGTGAAATAATTTAAAACAGGTTTTAAGACACAAGTATAGATTATATCTACTCTAACAATTTTATCTCTACAATAAATATATACAAATTTAAAAATTCATCACTCTGTAATTTTCAGCTAGTGCTTAAAATAATTACATGTTCTGTGGTGATAACACATTCAAGGTTTGTTGTTTTTTTATGATACCACTAGCTGGCGAGACACCTAGATCAGACGTGTTAACGCTAATTGGCAGATAAAGCATAAATCTGAGGGATGCTGGATTCCTGCCTTTTTGCCAGTTTCTTGTTGATTAGAAACTGAATTCTTTTTATCCTAGGTTTTGCTATTCAAAAATGCCAGGCAATTCACTGCTGTCTTTCCTCTCTGCATTTTAATCCATCAGTTCTCTTATTCTGTTAATATCTTGTTGTTTGTTTTTAATCCAGTAGACTAAATCAGTTTGTTTTTTTTTAACTGCCTTTTAAAATCAATCATACAGGACTTCCTAATGCGAAAAACAATTGGCTCTGATGGCATAGCTATAACACTGATGAGGTTTTTGTTTGTTGTTTATTTATAGAGGTGCATGACCTAGTGATAATAGCAGTCATAAACTTCATTTGAAATATAATAGTTTACCTACTTGTCAGGTGAATATACTTGATTATTGCCTCTATATTTCTTACATCAAATATTTCAAGTTTTCTGGAAATCATTCTCCCTTCAAGGGTGTCTCTCCCTAAATATCCTGTGGTCTGAATATATTCACCCTGTATTCTATATTATCCTTATTTTTATTCTGCAAGTAAATACAATTTTAAACCAGATGAAGAACTCCAGAGCCTGCTCTGAGGCATGTGTGGCATGGATCTTCTTGAAAATAATGCAGTAGCTTACCACAGAAGGAAAAGGTTGGAAGTTTTCTTTTTGAAGCCAGGTTTTTTGTGAAGGTGGCCATGATCCTCATAAAAAATACCTGTTGGTAACTGAAGGACTGCGTGATCCCACTAGGTGCAGGTGAATATGTAAAGGCAAGGTCATGAAGCAATAACAGACGAACACAGAAGACAAAATGACACAAAATAATTGTGTGGTAATTGTAAGCAATCAGGACTTTCAAAAGTTACTGCCTGCAGATAGAAGAAGAGATCCATTGGTGGCTACTGAAAATAACCCTATGGATCCAATGCATACCTCAGCAAGACCCTGTTAGATATTTCTCAGAAACCAAGAGAATACAATGGAGAAATATATAGTATATGTTTGCTTTATTTCTCATATTTTCCCATGAAGCATGTACTGATGGTTACAGAACTGCATTTACTGTACTACCCCAAGAGCGTTAGACATAGTAAAATTCTTTAGGGTATAACCAATATACCAGTGATGTTTATCAGGAAGAGGAAATGTGTATTGTCTTCTGCACATTAAAAGCAGACATTTGTGCCTATTTATTTATCAGGAACAAGAACAAGCTTATCAGGAATATCAGGTCAGATATGAGGATTAATTAGAGAAGAATAGGATGTGGCAAACTCAATGAGAGACCTTATGGGAGAAGAAGGTAGTATTTATTTTAAAACAAACTGATTTGACTCCTAAACGTGTGTGCTCTTGTGTTTCAATCCGAGAGACTCCCAAGCACCAATATGTGTCTGTCTAGCTGGGCTGGTCAGGATAACTTGTGAGGGACATGGAGCCAATGAGACAGCCACTGAGTCTTCTTTACCTTTTGATTGGCAATTACTAGCTGTTTTTTTAATAGGTCTTTCATTCCCTTCAGGAGTCAGCAGTTATTATAGGGTGACCACTTACCTCAGAATCTGGCTTACTTCATCCTCCATGTATCTTAATCACACTTACTATTGGTTTTGTTTCGCAGTTTTGGGTACCTTTATGGCTGCTTGTCTTCTTCATGGGATAGCAGGAAGAGGAATGACCCAGATGAAGGGCTGTAACCTTGTGTCCTCCTTCTTATCACTGTGCAGGTTTCCTGTTGGTAACTGATTTGTGCTTTGGCTTTTTACTTTACTTGAAGGCAGGATGGGTGTTTTACAAAGAGGATTTGGACCAGAATTAAATGTGGTTTCTGAGAAAGTGCCAAATTTTGAAGGATTTTCTGTATTTGGTATTTCAAGGCAGGTCTAACTTGCATCTGGAGTGATGGGGTTTTGGGTTTGTTTTTTTTGTTTGTTTGTGGGTGTTTTTTTTTTTTTTTTTTGTAAGCACTTCTACTTGTTTTCCCCTGCTTAAAACTGTACAAGATTATATATAGGATATAAGATACCTGTGTATCAGATCATAATTGTACAAGCCCTCCCACCTGTCTAGGCAAGATGGTCACCTCAGTGCGTAAAACACCTGAGACAGTGACAGTGGAGTTGTCATCTAGACATCTATCCCAGCATAGGCCCAAGAACCACGGATTTATATTGATTGTTTAAGTACTGAATGAAATTTCACTAGAGTTTTTATTACAGCAATACCTAGTAGGTTTCTATTTTACAGGCTGAATTCATGACCTTACTGCTTCCAGTTCTGTTTGGAACTGAAGACACAGCCTCTGGGTTCATACACACAGATAATGTGTATAATATAGCTCTTAAGGTGCTGCAATTTTATTTGGCGTTAAATTGAATGTAGAATGAAAATTGTCACATTGATAATTGCTGTGTGCAATATACCTGCATACTAGTGTGAAACCTAGTGAAATAAATTCACCCGTTTTGTTCTGTTTCATTGAATCACTCCCGATGAGTGGTCCTTCTGCGATCAGTGCTGTTGATGGAAATGCTGCTGGGAACTGCTGCTCCTGAAACCTGTCTGAATCAGATGAAAAGCACAGAAACTGGCTCTGTGTCTTCTGCCTTAACTTGCGTTCAGAAGGTTTGCAGGGTTTCTTCTATACATTTACTTGGCATACCAGATACAAGGGAAATGGTAAACGACAGTGATTCTGAAACTATGGTCTGGATAGTCACATAAAATGGTTCTTCATGGTCAAGGAAGACATACTAAGGACTAGGTGTTGCAAATTAAACATTTCCATGAATTTTCCATGCTTATTAGTGGAAAAAAATTTGTATTGATGGTGGCTAAGTCACCCAAAAGTATGACTCTATTAAGTGTAAACCCCTTAGCCTTGCAATGGAATCTGGCAAACAGGGATGAAGGGCAGGCAGGTAGAACACATGAATCAGAGACAGCAAATGATGAATATGATCTCCTCAGGACTAGTCTTCCTGGAGACCTCCCAAAGTCTGAAGGCTCTGACCCTCACAGGTTACATCTGAAACAAGTTCTGTCAGATCATTGCATTAGTTTACCTCACTTGTTATTTTCCTTTTACTTGGCTTTGATGTGCAGCCCTTGGCTACGATGTTAATTCTACCTGCAAAGAAAGAAAAGGAAATAGTCCACCTGACACCAAATGGTGTAAAGTCAAGTAAATCAATGCCAAGGCTCAGAAGCAGTTTCTGTCTTGAAGAGCTGAGCATTTTGTTTTACATTGTGCACAGAGGTCTGCTACAAGACTATGTTCATCGTGTTCCTCTGCCACTAACTGAAAAGGAAAAGCAGTGTTTTGAAACCATGACATACCCTGTTATCTTCCCCAAGTGATGAGCTCATGCAGATTACTCCAAGGGGATACTTATATTTTATCAGTGGCGCCTTGTTGCACAATTTCCAGTTTCTTTCTTGAAGATACAATAAAAGATTTATGTCTGAAGGACTATGATGTGGTTTCCATCTAAGAGCAAAACAATTCCTTCTAAAAAAATACCATATCCCCAAATGATTTCATAATTGCAAACAGTGTTGATGAGCTCTGTGGTTTAAATGAGTTTATAACATATTTGCTGTGTTTTCTAGTGAATATTTTTTGATGTGCTTAGTAAGGAAAATAATTAAAATCCCCCTGCCATTTCAAATTGACACAAAATAAATATGATCCATTAGTTGATGTCTACTGTAATAAGTCATTTTTCCCATTTCATTCCAATTTTTTATTGAAGATTTCTCTCTCACTCTCGTGTGTGTGTGTATGTGTGTGAAATAGTTTCAGGTCTGAAAGTCAATCATGTTTCTCATTATCAGACATCAGAAAGGCTTTCTTCTCTTTGTGTTTTCATGCCACTTAAGGATAAGCAAGTCTCAGAATACTGCATGTTTTTGATGTATGGGTAAAATTCACATCTTCTGTTCTCAGTGCAGAAAGCTTATCTGCACTGCAGATCTCAATTGCATATTCTGCTCTCATCCCCTGCACTGGGCTCAGGTTGTTATCAACACAATTTCCACATGCAGAATATTCACAATTCCTGCAGCATGGACAGGAGAATTGGCCTGTATCAGCAATGTCCAAATGCAGAGAGATATTGTATAATATGCCTAGGATGAGAAGAATTTCTGAATCCAACCAGAGAAGAAACATGAGATATTGATTTAAAACACCGGAGAGATGATTTTAGGCCACACGGTCTAGTTGGTTGCAATTATTTTTTCAAGATGAATTATGGTGGTGGTCTCACTACTTCAGTTATTCTATTTCTTTTTATGCTACTGGAATTCAATGCTAGAAATGTGTTATTTTTTTAGCCAGTCTATGATAATGTCTGATGATCTTTAAGGTCCCGTCCAATCCAAACCATTCTATGATTCTAAGATTCTATGATTTTACTTGAAAGAATTTCTGAATGCTTCTTGGAAATAATTTACTGTGCATCAGCTCTGATTCAAGTTATGCTGTTCCCTTATTCTTACTGCTACATACAATAGAACAGAACGTCTTTTTTAGAAACATCTTAACTGTCTTGGATCAAATCTGTCTTCCTCTTTTTTCAGGATATCTATCATCTAAGAGCGGGTATTCTGAGGACTAAATTAAGGCAAAGCTTGTAAATTGGTGTTCTCAGCATTGCCTTGAAGTAAGGAATTCCACAGCCTAGTAAGAAAGGGCATTTCAGCTGCAAAGGTTATGTCATGATGTTAATATTCTCAGGATTAGTTTCAACCTTTGTATCCCTATGTTACACACAAGAGAGACTAATCATTCTGGATCTGGATCAGGATCTAAATTTTGCAAAATTTCCTGAACCTTCACATTTTCCATTTTTCATGAAGGACTTCCCCAGGTCCCCTTTATTTCCCCTTTGTTTAATTTGTGTCTACATCAAGCCCTAGCTACTAAGCTAAAATATCACCATTTGCTGTTGACAGAATGGGTAAAAAAAAAAGGGAGGGGGGTTGTTAACTTCAGACAGGAGGAATTTTGCAAATAAGGCATGGAGCCACTGTCCCTTTTAGTGATTCACTGTGAGAAGTTAGTGCACCACCTTGTGAAACCGAGGCTTGGCAATGTCCTATCATTTAGGGAAATTACTTGTCTGGGACATAGCAGTTTCAGGTAAGATGGCTCAAGTTGGTTGTGTGATGTGTTTACACAGTAACATGTCTTCAGTAGTTCAGATCTGGAGGTTGCTCTGTAACTTATACAAAGACCAAGGAAATCTATGGTCCAAGATAGAGTGGGGAAAAAATAGTGAATCAGACTATAGGCTTCAGAAAAAACATAAAAGCTTTTCAGCTTCTTATTATAACTCCCAGAATACTGCATGCCTTTGCATTCAGATTCCTCATTCATGTAACCAGGATTGCAATGGGAATGGAAACAACAGAACATGAATCCACGGAAACAAAGGCGTTTGTATTATTCTGTGTGGCCCTCAGAAGCTGCAGTTTGGATATAATTATGACTCAAATGAAAGGACATTAACAAAGCAAATGTAGTATTTTGTCTCCGATCTGTTCCAAAGAAAGCTTTTATAACTGCAAATTTCATAGATAGCTTTGGCCATTGGCTTTCAGAACAATTTATTTAAAACACAGGTTATTTACCCTTAAGAACTGATCTATCTTTACTGGCATCTGAAAAATTAGATTAAAGATATCTGTTATATAGATAATCTGTCAAAATCAAGTAGAAGAAAAATGAATTAACATCAGTGTCATTAAGGATAAAGCTGTAGTACGGGGACAATTAGGACAATATTGTGCCATGAGGAGTTGCATTACGGATTTACTTTGCTCTTTCAAAGATTGTCAGAGGCTCTTGTATCCAAAGCTTCTGAAGTAACCTCTGCTTTTGGTGTTTATGCAAGGGTCTTTGATTCATTCTGCCCAGTCTCAGGCACTTAACTGAACTATCAAGCTGGGAGAGTAACTATGTCATGTCCTATGATAATCTATGGAGAGACACAGGTACCTGAAGAAAGTGGTTCTGTGCTGAGAGGTGACCACGTAGCCAAGAAACTGCTTCTAGGTTAAATGGTCTTAAGAAGGATGACATATTTTTTATATCTTGTGTAGCTTAATTGGCACTAAGGTAAATGTAGAGTAGCCCCTTTGCTACAGTGGACCTATAGCTTAAGGTGTTTTTTTTTTTGTTCCCATATAGACAGAACTGAGGGATATTTCCTGGCCAGAAGAATCTGTAATTTCTCATGTAAATTGGTTGTTGAACTGGGCATCCAGAAAGAAAACATGACTTAGAAACTTAAAACTTAACTTTCAAGTATTTCAAGTACCTTGACTATATGGCAATAAATAATTGGGCAATACAAGAAAAATCTCACAGGGTCATAGCGCTCGGGTCCTTGCTTTAGCACACACATGTAACACTTTTTACACACTATCTGGGTTTGGCTACTAACTGGTCAAACTCTACTTGCCTAGGTAAAGGCTCTATTCAAGTAACACTTTCACCCTCAGTTTTGGCCCCCAAAATATTGAATTTTGAAATGTCCTTGCTAAGTTTACACTGAGATTCGCACATGTGCAATACTGAGCAAGGGATAAGGTTGCTGGGTCCTTTGCAGACACACCTGTGCCTGTCCCCCCTCCTCACGCAGCCAGCTGAACACCAGCCATCCCCTGCCTGGAAGGTGAGCAGTTACAGTAAGTTCTGCAGAGAAACAGCCCCAAACTAATGAAGCTTTTACAGCTTTTGGATCAGCACTTGCTTGCATCTGGCTGGCTTGAGGCAGGAGTAGGTCTGACTACAAAAGGTTGTACAGATATACCATGCCCTGCAGTCAGGCTGATTTCAAAACTTGCTTCAGTTATGGCCTCAGTGCTACTTTGGAGGGCAACGTTCTGGAAACTGACTGTTGTTATTCAAGTACTACAGTAATTTTCTGCATATAGCAATAGGTTGTGTATTGAGACACTTAGGATCTTTTCTCAGCTTAACCCTGATTTTCTGAAAGAATGAAAACAAGGTGCTTTCCTTCCTTGTTCTGCAGTTTCCTCACTTATAGCAATGATGGCAGGTACCTGCCTCTCATAAAACACCCTGAGAGCAGCCAGTGGGAAGTAACACATAGGCACATAATGGGAAGTTTAATTGGATTTTATCTATAAAGTGTTTTGACATCCTGTGAAAAAGGCTGTTGCCTGCAGTTATTATTAAATATTATTAATTTCTATTTAGAATTAATCACATTAAATAATTATTATTTTGAATTAAAATTATAAATTTTTAATACTCAACACTCACTGTTATTCTCTTTTCTTGTACTGTTACCAGCCCAGCTCTGAAGGGTGAGAGTTTTCCTCTCCAGAAGCTGCCCCAGTGTTACTGGGTGGAGAAGCGGAGGCTCCGTGCCATGCCAGATTACATAAAGCGGTGTCAGAGCTGGACTGCTGTCATCCTTGCTGATTTCAAACACAGAGCTGCCACTGGCACATTTGCAGTTTGTGCCAGGAGACCAGTCTGAGTTAGTAATCACTATTTGTCTTGTGTTTCAGACTGGATGTCCAAATGATTCAGTCCATACATCAGCTGGGTGACATAGTGTTTGAGGTGACTGCCCAGAGGAGCTTGCTGATCTCCACAGCTCCTGAGAATCAGACTCCCAAATCTTTGTCTTGCACGGTTCGGTGTGAATAACTCCTCCAGGAGTCTTTGTCCAGAGGGACTCCAGGCACTGACATTCAGCAGTGCAGTGTGTTGTCTGCTGGATAACAGCCACCTCTGGATGAGTCTTCAGAAAGAAAAGCTACAGGAATGCCATTTCTCATCAGCTGGTGTCACTGCTTGGAGCCAGATGTTAGCAGCTGGGTGTGGTAGTACAAAATGGTCTAGGAAAGAAAGAAGAAAATGTTTAATAGGAAACATTAACTTTCTGGCTAAGCTGTGGGCAAATACAGCAATCCCTTGTTTACAACAATAACTACTGGAAGCTGCAGAAATAGATCTCTGACATTTTAAAGTAGTATGTTTACTCTGTTTGATCAGACAGGAGATAATGTCATGTGCTTATTTTACCATAAACACTCTTAATAAAGACTCAGAATTTCAGCTATTGGCAAGAAATAGAAGAACATGAAGTATCTTTTGAATATTCAAACACTAGGGTGTTTGGAAATATGCAGTTGCCTGTAATTTTACTTTGTATTTCTTAAACATTCTTCACAGTAAATGTGTTGATTTATGAACATGCGATAAACTGATTACTGGAAATCTCAGAAGTAAAACAATTTGCCTTTCTATTTCTTTCTAAAATAATCCAGCTTCTGGGAGTGGGGAATGTTTATGGTGAACAGCAAGGACTATATTAAAATATAAAAATATAAATAAGGAAGTGCTAAATGGCCTTTGGAGACACAGAACACAATGCACACACAGTTCTCTCGTGCTTTGGGAGGATAGACATTCCCTTTTTCTGTGAATATCTGAGCATCTCACAGAGGCTAGTGAGTCACCCAGCGTGAAGCAGGGTAATTCTGGTAGGACCAGTTTGGAGATTGAGAAAGGAGTCACTGAGAGTTAAGTGCGTAAATATGTACCAGACCCTGGGCTGGAGATGAAAGCAACCACAGAAGGTTGTGAGCACTGCTGCGTTTGCTGTTGCTGCACCAAGAGCCCATGCACCTGCTTATTACATGAGCGTACAACTCTCCAGTGGAGACCCAAACTGCTTATATAAATAAAGAGAGCTGGGGCTTCGGAGTGGGATCTCAAACAGCCACAGACACATTTTGCTAACTGGCAAAAAAGGCTGAGGCTAGCTGGATATCACTAGTCTCGGGTTCGGGCTAGAAGCGTGTTGTCTTCTCTTCAAACTCCTGCACCGTCTTTAGCTTTCTGGAGTGAGGAGCCTAAGAATAGATATGCTTTAAAAAACAGAGCAGAGATTTTTCTCCCTTTTAGAAGAGAGTTGCCATGGGACAGTGCTCCTTTTCATTATTATTTCTTATTCAGCTCAGTGGTTAGTACACTCATTCAGGATGTGGGTGACCCAAGTTCAGTTCCTTCCTCTGCCTGAGGGACTGTAAACTCACATCCCATACTTTCTTGGAGAGTGCCATAACCACCAGCCTATGGACTATTCTTAGGGTGGGGGACACTTAGTCCATCCTCTTGAAGTGGTTCCTCTTTGCATGTTATCCTTTGGTTCAAGGAACGGTTAAGTACGCCACACGAAATGGAGCAGCTTCAGCAGGAAGGCTTCACAGAGCCTTCTCTTCCCATCCTTTCTTCATATTTAGCCCACAGCCTAGAGCTGACACCGGTTTCCTGAAAAGTGGGAGGTTTAAATTTGATTCCCCTGGGCCTGAGGGGTAAAATGTATCTTACATGTTTTGTGCAAGTGCTCTGATCATTTAGCCATAAAAGATAAGACTAAGGATGTATAAAGGACAACCCCTTTGGGGGATCAAGTTATAAATTACTTTCCAGTGTGGGGAAATTTGTGGTCAGAATCCCAGTGACAAGACCATCCAAGTGTATAGGTACAAATGTATTTTAAGAAGAATTGAGTCATCAGTAAGGGCGTACATTTTGCTCTCACCATCTAGGAAGTACTTTAAAACTATCATTTTCCAGATTAAAAATTACTGTACTGGTTTAAACCAGAAACACATCTTATGCTTTGCCTATTTCCCTGCTAGTAGATGGGAGATGCTGCATAATAGTTCCTTCTAAAATCTCCTCTGTGGCACTGCTTAGGAAAGAGCATTTCTAAGCATCAAGTATAAAGCAGAGGAGCTCTGATGCCAGGTACTATTAAGATAGCCTAGATTAGAGAATTTCAATGTGTTTATCTTGGGTTAGTTGAGGTACATCCGACAGCAGAATGAACATCTACTCCAACAAACAAAACTCCAAAGGATTTTAAGAAAAAGTGTTTGCTGGCTGGGATAAGTCCAGCGGCCTCTATAGTTGACTCAGCTTCAGCACTGATTTGAGGAAGAGAAAACTCAACCCTTCCCAGCGCTGAGGTCACACTGCTGCTCCTCAGGGACCAGAGCACAGCCCAGCACAGGCAAGTGGGGGTGGCAGCCAAAAACCCCGGTCTTTGCTTGCCACAGCACAGAGGCCAGGAAGAGTTTGCACAGGGGAGTCTGCAGCACTGGAGTCCTAATGGCAACCTTGGTCCGGGCCTCAAAGACCCTAATCTGTACTTTGTCTCCCGACTGCACTCAGGGTGAATGAATCCCCATTTCCAAGGAGCACTGGCTGTCAACTGCATGAAAGCTTCACTGTGTCTGGGAAGCCATGCGTGGATCAGATACAGCCCACTTGAAAGTTAGATAACTTTTCTTACAATTACATTGAATTGCTCTATCTCAAGCATACCTGCTGCTCTTAAACTACCTAGTTACAAGGCTAAAGAGGAGATGGATTTTTTTATCACGTAAACAAATGGAGTAGACAGCACAATGTACCAGAAAGACTGGGCTTCTTCATTGTTTTTAAATACCTTTTTCTCTGATAGAGTGCACTGTTATCTGCAGCCTGTACCTAAAATGGGGGATACATCTAATTGATAGCTGATGCCCAGTGTAGTTAATATTAGTTGAAGTGCTGTTCTAATGAACCAGGGTGCACCTGATAAGCTATTGGGCAACTTCCCCAGCTCGTTAAACCAGTGATAAATAGTGTATCTCTTGTTGAAGCCAAATGAGGCTGCCTTCTTAAGGCAGCTGACGCAAAGCCAAGTGCAATCTAATCCAAGCCCTGATTATATCTTACTTGAAAGTTTGAAGATCTCTGATTATCATACTTTGAAATTGCTCTTGATAAGGGTCCACATACTATGAATTTATAGGCCTGTTGTTCCCACCACATTTATAGCCTCATCAAGGTAAGGTTACATTTTTTTTTCTTTTTCTCGCTTCATGAAGAAGTCTCTAGGGGATCATTTCCAAGCAATCGAATTTAGTTACTTCATACAATGGTAGGTGAAATTAGTGCAAAGTAACAGGAGCTAGATTAATGTGATTTCAGGAAATAATCCATAAAAATCTTATGAGGCCTTTAGCAGGTTGTAAATTGGATTTTAGGCATAGGCAGAGAGAAAGAAAACGAAAAATCCTGTGTAAAATAATCAGTCAGTAATGAGAAGTACTAACATTTTAACACTTTATGCTGAAATAAAATACTAGAGTAAAAAACATAAAATTGACTAACAGTGGCATTTGTTAATGACATGAATGATTAAAATTGTGATTATAAATGTAAATAAATGCCTTCTGCTTTTCTCATCAAACAATTAAGCCAAAGAGCTGCAAATCAATTAAAAAAAAAGATAAGGAAAGAAAATAAAAATGTCTTTCAAATAGTTGTCCATCCCATCCCTGCAATAGGGAATTCATTTTTTTCACCACGTATTGATAAAGATTTAAAAATGGAGAGCAACAGGTTCAGTGCCTTCAGTTTGATGGGGCACCAGCTGGTGCTAATTGAAAAGGACTTGTTTTCAAGTACTTTCCACATTTTCTGGAGTCCCTTTAGTCCTTCTTTCACTGGGAATAAGAAATAATTTTTTGAAAAATAGTCCCATGTTATAGTTGCTTTATGGCCAGGTCAGGAAAGAATAAGACATGCCTGAATCATCTTGGGATTTTGAACAAAGCACATCCTTTCTGATATTCTCCAGGCACCTTTCTTATCTAAAAAAATGTGCTTGATGTCATTCTGGAAGTGTCTCACCAGAGCAGTAAGAGAACGGCTGACTGAATTTCATCCTCTCAGCAGCAGCATTTAGTAAAAGAATGGTCCTACTTTAAAATATGGGTCACTTCTCCAAGCAGGGACAGGGTGGATCCCTGTCCCACAGAAGCAACATGGATGGGAAATACAAAGAAAGAAGGAGGTCTTTGACTATGTGTTCATTAACAAATTAAACAAACGATGGGCTGCTGGCCAATTTTTTTGATGTGCATGCCTTTGTATGGCTAAATTCTCTTCCTTCTTCTCTCTAAACAGACTGGCCTTATCCTTACTATTTGTTGGGGCTGATTCATGACCTGTGCTACCCTCAAACAATGTCCTGGCATTGAATGGTGTGTACTAGTGAGCTGATATAGGTCAAAACTGTGCCAGGGTACACCAATATGTGGACTGTGATGGTGATCTTGAACCAGACCTCTGGGGTCTCTTGTTTTACTGCCATACATGGATGATGTAACTACTCTGTTCTGATTGCAGATCACAGCATCATTTAGTTCTATCCCCTCTGCCATGGGCAGGGACATCTTCCACTAGGCCAGGTTTCTCAAAACCCCATCCAGCTGGGCCTTGAACACCTCCAGGGATGGGGCATCCAACAACTTCTCTGGGCAACCTGTTCCAGTGCTTCACCACCATCAGAGTGAAGGATCTCTTCCTTATATATAATCCAAGTCTACTCTCTTCCAGTTTAAAACCATCACTGCTTCTTCTATCACTACATGCCTTTGTCTGTCTCCAGCTTTCTTGTAGGCCCCCTTTAGGTAAATGAAGGCAGCTATAAGGTCTCCCTGGAGCCTTCTTTTCTCCAAGATGAACAACCCCAACTCTCTCAATCTGTCCTCACAGGAGAAATGCTCCAGCCCTCTCAACATCTTCATGGCGCTGCTCTGGACTTGCTCCAACAGGTCCGCATCCTTCTTATGTTGGGGACTCCAGAGCTGAATGCAGTACTCCAGATCAAGTCTCAGTAGAGCAGAGTAGAGGGGGAGAATCACCTCCCTCAACCTGCTGGACACACTGCTTTTGATGCAGTCCAGGATACAGTTGGCCTTCTGGGCTGCAAGTGTACACTGCTGGTTCATGCTGAGCTTCAAAAACTGTAAAAGTTATCTGTCTAAGGCTTACTACCTTATTGTAGAATCTGTTTATGCAGAAAAACTTACTTGGAGGTGATGATGGATCTCTTCCATAGATGGGCAACTAAAGAAGATGAGATGAACCATCTTTTCTCTCCTTTGACTGTAAGGAAGCAATATGCCCAACTTAGCTTCAGACATCTAACTTCGGATGCCTTACATTGCAGGAGATGAACCCCGCTATATCTGCCCTGAAATGTAATTACTTGAAATCTCGTGGACCGTGAAACTAAACTGAGACTGAAGTATTTTGTGGTTTGCAAAAATCTGAGTTTTTGTCATAAAATTTTAATCAAGAGAGATGGTCATTAGAAGGGAAATTCTTTCACAGAGGCCCTGAACTTTTTTTTGTACACTGTAGTCGTTAGAACAGGAGTGCAGAGCTTCTATGAGCTGTAGAAGCTGTGCCGAGCAAAGGCAGGAAAGATGAGCTGGTGGCACACACCACTGGCTTTGGGGTGGCCTGCTGAGTTCCGGCCCGAAGGAGGCTTGCAGCCAGGCTGTGCTCTGGTTGAAGACCAAAATACACATGAATCTGACCCATTCCTGACAGCAGATTCCTGCAGTAAAGAGAAAATATTTGGACCAAGTGGTGATACAGGCTTTCAGATATGCTTATTCATTTCTTATTCAGCCTCATCTACCCACCAGGGCTTTACTGGTGTATGGTTCATCTGGGAAGAATGATTTTGTTATATAGAGTCATATAGTAAACCCCTTGGGGAGGATTTGACTGTAAGGGTATAAAATTGATTTTTTTTTCCCACACAGGAATAACTTTATAGATAGAAAGATATTAGATGTATACCTTATGCCAATATAAGTGTAAGCATGCCAGAAGAGGGAAGGAAGGGTTACGCAGTCCATTTGCTGGGTTAGTATATTCTGAAAAGCATTTCCCTTCGTCTCCAGGTGTTTATGGATTTACCACTCACAAATAATGATATTAATATCTGAATGCCTGTTGGAGATGAAGGAGAATCAGCAGAGCAGGTGCAAAAGAGAAGAGCCAAGCCCTTGTGAGATTTCCATGTTGCAGAGGTCTGCGCAAAGTGAGGGATGCTGGTCTCCTAATGAGGGATGCTGAGCACATAATTGAAAGTTTTTAGTAGCTGAATACATTGCAGCACGTGAAGCTAAATAAACTAACTGGGAATTCTAATCATGGACCTAAATGCTGGCTGGCTGGCTGTTTAACAGAGTTTTATGAAATTATTAGAGAAATCCTTCCCTTTCTTTTTTCTGTTTTGGAGGAGATTTGGTTCTAGATAGAAGCTGGAAAACCAGTTTTCAAAGTCCCTCAGTTGCCCTCCAATCTTTCTAGCAGAACAGTGGCACAGAAAACACAACTAGGCTAGAGCTGAGCCGTGAAATCAGCATCCTTTTGATGAAATTGTATTGCTGCCACCCAAGTGGAGTGTTGCACTGGGGACCATCCACCTGAAAGTCCCCAGCTGATTGCAAGGTCTCTCTTGAACACCAGAAAGGGAATTTGGATGCATGCAAGAAAGGAAGGATAGAGGAACAGAATGTGATCTGAGTAATCTGGGCCTTGGAAGGAGACACAAGTGAAAGATGACAAATAAGTTGACTGTTGTATGAAGGCAATACAATGTTATCCTAATGCATTCAAGAAGAAAGGTTATGGCAACCTCCACCAACAAGATGAGCAGCCGTGTTTTTCTGAATCAGGAGGATCTGGGACAGTGGGAACCATAACCTGGTATCATACCCTCAGCCTGTTCTCCCATTTCTCATTTTATTTCAGAACTGCTAGCCTTATGAGTAACTTATTTTCTTGTGAAGTAGGAGTTTAGCTTTCAGAAAAACTGTTTATCTGCAAAATGTATGAGGACAGGTAATTAAATTTTCTAGTTTAGAGTTGATCTAATTGTATGAGTTTGTTATAATGTTAAATGGAAGAAATTTCAACAAGACAAAAAAGAATCTTCATGCTCATATAAAATTAAAAAGGCAAATTCTGGAGACTTTGGGGGCATTGTTATTTTGAGGAAAGAATAAAAAAGAATCTGCAGGGAATATTTTTAGAATAAAGCAGGTAGAGAATGTAATCTGCAAATAAAAAAACCAAACTATTTTCCAAGGGGAGAAAGAGTAACACTGCTCTTCTTTTCATTTGTAAAGCTCCACTGAGGAACCTTAAGCTGTGGACTTTTTCAGAACAACACACATTTTCTACTGGCAGATTGCATGGGCAGAGCGCTTCTGTCCATGTAGTTTATATGAGACTGGAATTTATTAGCACAGTGTTTTTAAAGTGCAATAAAACACAGCACTCGGATCTCTCTGGGGATCTGTATTATGTAGAGTGTTGCGACTTAAGAAGAAGTGCTGTCATATTGTGCTGTACCACCCAACTTGCAGGAGCAACCGTGTTTGAGCAGTTAAAGGAAATACTTTGGCATCTGCAGGACAGTTCCTGTTCCCGAGCACAGCTGAAGGAAGGCTCTTCCTAAACAGGGGAGTGATCCACCTGCCTGAAAAGCGTGACATTCCCCAGCCAAGTGTCCAATGTCCTCTTCTCCAAAAGTGCAGGGGAGGACAAAATAACACAGGCAACTCCTCTCTGTTGGCAGCTACCCAAAGGCAGATGTACGTAATGCCAGTTTGAATGAGAACTGTCTCGAACTTTCCTTCTGATCTCATGGGTTTGTCAACTGGGTTTATTGCCCCAGTCAGCAAGGTGGGCTGCTAGAAGACAGACCACACTGCTGGCTCTTCAGGCAGTCCTTGGGGCTTAGTGACAAGCTGATGGCACATTACTCTTTCCCCTTGCATCCTAAAAAATCTTGGATAAACTGCCTATGTGCAAAAAACGAAGTTGAGGTTTAGAGCTGCTCTAGATTGTAGTAGTATTGAGTCTACCTTGTTGAGGTCCATGTGGTGAGAGTTGTTCTCTACGTGCGCAATTTATCTGCCCTCGATGAATCAGTACTGTACTTGGGGCTGGCTTCTAAAGTCTTGTGGTGGCTCTGCCTTCCGTTCTGCCTTTCTAGATTTAGCTTTACCTGAATAGAATAAACTATTATTAAGAAAGGGAAAGTTGTGTTTGGAGAATTCTAGCCTAAGGAATTTCAATGAGTATCAAAAAAGAGGGATGTTATTTGGAAGAAAATATATTTGTGAGCTAGTTCCTGCACTGTAATTTCCCTGAACTGAGTAGAACTTACCAGTGTTGCAGATTCTGTTTGAAGTTCAAAAATTATTTTTGGTCAAAAGCAAAATATTTTTTTTATTTGTTTTTGCTTTAGAAGTACTGAGATGGTTGGTTGAAGTGTTTCTCTTTGTGAAAATGGATTTGTTTCATTTTTTTTTTATAATTCTGCTGATATTCTAAGATAAATACCTAAGTATTATATATATATAGGTATATATGTTTTTGTGGCTGACCTTGATGAAACAATGCTGCAGCCAAGAGGTTATTTAGGTTAGTTTGCTTCAGCTGTGTCTGGCTTAGTAGGTTTGGCTTCACTTTTTAATGAAAATGCTAAGTAAGTAAGATAATGGAGGTTTATTTCCTTATTAAAGTCATAGTGGAAGAAATGAACTTTCTTCTCATTTACCTCCTCCCTGAGAAACTGAATATTCCTATATAAACTTCTCAGCAGGAAAGCATTTAGAAAACCTCTGTCTTGGACCCTAGTTTTTATTTGTTAAGGAACCCTGGAGATTTCACTTAACTTTATCTCTGTATTGCTTTCTACCCTTCCTCTCTCTCACCTATTTTACCAAGTTCTCCAAGTAGAGAATATCTGCCAGCATGCAGCATAAACCCAGCATATATCGTAGTCCTAATTAGTGTATCCTTGTGTTTTCCTTTGGCAAATATCTGTTGGAAAGTAGGCACAAGTTTCATTGCTTTCATTGGTGAGTGTGTGAGTTATTTCGTGTCACTATGGGCTGTGACTCATGATCCTTGTCAAATTTAGCTGCAGCAGCTGAAGATGAAGTGTGCATACGTGCCTGCATAAGTTTGTCCTCTCTTCCCTTTGAGCCATAATAACTGAAGTCACTGGAGATCAAGGAATCTGACCCTTTTGATGATGGCCTAAGTTAATGTGGTTCCACTGTAGGGAAATTTCAGAAATCCCTGTTTTGAAAGGAGTTGTATTAGGATTCTAGTTTTATTGCAAACTATGCGGGAGAAAGCTGGTATTTTTTCTGTGCTCACACCCTGTGCATCCCTGTGTGTCTCAGAGGGCACAGAACATCAGAAGAAAGTTAACTGGTTTTTATTAATTCCTTCTCCTAGTTCTGTCAGTTCCAGAAGATAAGGAGCATAGGAGGTATGAGGACATTTTCTCCACTACACCATAAGCCCAACCATCTAGTTATGCCGTTGTCAGTTTTCACATTCCTCAGGTGTATCAGGTACTAGTCCCTGTAAGATGCTGAATATGACTGGGCATTGGCTATATACGTTTTATTTTCTTAAATTACTCCTAGTTATCCCTACTGGGATATAGTGGCCAAGTAAAAGGAATAACGTTAGACAGTGATAGCATACCAATCTTTATTGGACTTGGTTGAACTGTTAGATCTTTTAATTGTCATCAGTGTGTGAGCATGGTATAATAACACCTGTTCAAGGAAGTATAAGTAAGTGTCAATAATTTCAGTGTTCTATTAATATATTTGGGACCTAATTATAAATTCATAACACACACAAAAAACCCATAAAGATTGTACAATTAAGATGTACATGTCAGGAAGCAAAAATAAAGATAAGAATTCAGCTGTAGTGCAAACTTGTCCATAAGGAAACAAAATCTTAATATGTGAAGCATCAGGCAACCTTAATAGTATGTGGCTTTACCAGCTGTTCCTGTAATTACAATATGGAATTTTGCACACATTAATGGTAAGGTTTTAATCATCTAACTGGAGAAACAGAAAACACTATGGACATGACTATATTTATACAGAATCAAAAATGAAATTGTCTCAAACTTATTTAACCTTCCCTTCTCTGCCAACAGCAACAATAACAGAAAATCATCTGTGTCCTGAGGTTAAATACTCAGTCTTTCAGCCTAAAATGTGAATGTTTTGGCAGTACTGTAAGTCTATTAAAGGAGAAGTTTTGTTTGAGATTGTTTTGGAACCCAAGCTATTTGGAGCTCTATTAGGTCCCATTATAATGGAGGAGTGTGTAGGCAGATGTTCAAAAGCAACAAGGTTGCCACATCTTACCAGGGTATTGCTCATCAGCTGAGAGTTGGTGACTGGCTAGTTGCACAAACTTACCCTCCCTGGTTGTAAAGTAAAACTCATTAGCTTAAATAATGAGTCATTAAACCAAAGTAACTCACTGCTTTTGCTTGTGCCCATAATCACAGACTGCGCTGGAGCTTAAGTTTTAACTGCTAGGCACTATGGCTAAGTTTTCAAAACATTTCAAGGTGATTTAATGCCCAAAGTCACAGTTTCAAAGGTGGCATGGGGGTTTCACTGGCTGAGAGGTTTAGGTCTCCTATCTTTAAGTGCTCATACCACCTTTGAAAAGGTGAACCTTGTCTTTCTCAAGAGGGAGCTCAAGTCACTCAGGCCAGGAGGAAAGTGATGAGAAAAAGCCCTGACGTTGCTTGTGGGGAAGGGAAGAAGTGGAGGAAATGACGCAGAGGATCCTGACCAACTTGTGTGGTTGGTGAACTTTGTGGAAAGATCTGGGGAGTCTCCAGTTTCTCGTTCAAGGGAGAAATTCACCCAACATTTTCCCTGCTTTGTTATACCACAGCTTTGGTTCCTAAATCATTCAAACACTTTGGAAAATGCTGTCTTAAATGTCCACTCCTACTTACTAAAATCAGTGGGTATCAAAGATTTTTGGTGGGAATGGCAGAGAGGGCCGTTACGAAGTTGCACTCCCCTTGCTTGTGACATGAACAGAGCCTGTTGTGTGAATGTGGTGTTGTGTTCATTCCAGGGCCATCTATTATT
Organism: Gallinago undulata; assembly: GCA_026546715.1. Lineage (NCBI taxonomy): Eukaryota > Metazoa > Chordata > Aves > Charadriiformes > Scolopacidae > Gallinago > Gallinago undulata. The sequence goes on along the minus strand of JAOTQQ010000012.1, from coordinate 137,797,686 downwards.
CTCTGAGTAACTGAAAATGCCATTTATTTCCATTTATGCAGACCATAAATCAACATGATATTAGCAGCATGTGATCTAATGCTGCACAGTGTGCATCAACATGAGAAGAACAAATCTGTTCAAAGTTTTGGAACACTTAAATGTCCCTTTTTCACTCCCTTTTTCTCCTTCCCATTGTTTTAAAACTGTTTAAATAAGACCTTCTACAATCATTACAGGGTGGGCTTTTTCTCTCTGGGGAAGCAGCAGCATCGCTGGAAACTGCTCACTTCTAATTTGCAGGGGAGGAAGCTTTTTAATATCTCTCTGGTTTTCTATTATCAGGATAACAAATATGTTGCAAATCAACCTCCCAGATGTGGCAAAAAAACGATGACATTTAATAACAAACCACTGTATCCAAATTGGGAGGTTTTCGGTTATGCCCTGGTTTTAATACTGTGAATCCATCAACTACAACATAGGAGAAAATAACGGCTGGTCATTGGTGTCATTCATTGATCACTCGCTGCTGTTACTTAAAGAAGAACACATATGGATGTCTATGAGATGAAGGTTAACACCCTGGTACTTGTGAGATGACGTAGTACCTGCTCCACGATGTATGCACCTGATGGCTCCAGTGACCTCCCGTGAGATTGCTGCTCCCATCTCAAAAGAAGCAGGCTCTGTGGAGGTGCAGGGTGACTTGAAAGATCACTGTCTAACTCCAGAAGAGCGTGAGCTCAGACTGAGCATGTGCTAGCAGGGCTGAGGCTAGGTCTATGTTCAGATCTGAGCTTCTCCTGCCCGTACTGTCCCAGGAACTGCACATGCCTGCGTGGCTAAACTGCTTTCTGACTGGATATATAGGAATGATGGTCCCTCTCCTAATTGCTCCGACTCTTGATAGTTCTGAAAGGAGGCAAAAGTCTGGTCTTTTCTCAGTGCTGGAAGTAGAGCAAAGAGTTTTGAGAGAAATCTACTTAAAAACTGAAAAATAAGATGGTGCTTAGAGCATAGCCAGGGGACAACGTTCTACAGGGGACAGTTCTACAGCAGAGGAGCAATGGGGAAGAAAGGACAATGGCATCTTACGGGTATCTGCATTGACAGAGTATCATAGTGTATTTAATTCTCTTTCCATGGTATGGAGAGTTGACAGTTTACAAGTTGCCCAACGCAGTGGAGATATGTGATAAGCTTAAGGGCTCACAAAGACTCGGGCGCAAGAAAGACTGAACCAGAAGCTGCTCAGTTCTCTTGAGGCAGCTTAATCACTCGTTCATGCCGTTTCTGCAGGACATGAGTAATGCTGCACTCTTTTCTTGGAGAATTCATGTACCTTAAGACACCATTCTGTCAAGTGAGTTTAAAAAACCTTTTTGGCTGCTTTCAGGTGGATGATGATACCAAAGAGATAGTGAAGTATTTCATAGCAGATGAGAGGTTTTTTATTATTGATCTTTATGTGAACTTGAGAGTGACAGTGAATGGAAAGTCCTGATGTGCCAGGAGCTGTACACATAATGAGGTGACTCAACAGATATACAAGTGCATACATTTATAACACTCCCTAAATTGGCTTCCTAAATCTCACTGAAATGCAGTTAATCAAGACAACCCAAAAAGACTTCTATCGTCCTTTAATTCTGGCTAATAAAATACACTTTATTTCTCTGGTAGTGCTTTCTATTTCATTCCACAGCATTCTTTAATATTCACAGCAGGGTGAAGGGTTCATATCGTTGTTTCAGCTAATTGGTACTGCAATAAAAGAATATGAGACAGAAAAAGATCCTAGAGAAGAATGTTGTAAAAAGAGCATCAGGGCAAAGTCTCCAAATGGGTATGCCTGGTACAAAACACCTGTAGCCTTTAATTTAGAGTGTCTCCAGCTCCTGTGGGGTGCTCCAAGGGGAAATTTAAATCATGCTCATCACACTCGGCTGGGGACAAGTTCTCCTACTTGCACCTGGTGCATGCCAAAAGCAGCTAAATAGATACTCTATCTTTTTATGGGACACAAGGGGAAGGATGAAGTCCTGAGTTTGTACTTCTTCTTTCCTGTTAGATTTTCTGAACTGATCCCACAGCAAGAAAAACATTGAAAATCTCAGTGATAACTTAATTTTGAGTTTGGTTTCTGCACATCTTTGAGAGCTGCAAAACAGGCTCCAATAACAAAAAGGCTAACAAATACTAGTCAATTCTTCATGATTCCTCTATCCTTAAATGGAAGCCTTGTTCCAAACAGCCATAATCCTTTGGTTCTGCCTTTTCCTGATATTTCCAAGTACAGAAATTTTATCTGGCAAGTGTTTGAGAATTCTGAATATTTATCTATCATTTTTTTGGGTACTTTTTGCCCATTCAACTCATACATTGATCTCATAGCACATGGTCACATACTTTTGTCTGGAAATTTTGTACATAAATAGGCTGGGGAGACACAACAGCAGCAGAACATGGGTTTTCTATCTTTCTTCTAATACTCTTCCCACAGTGGCCTAAAGTATACTGGAGGCTAAGATAATCAGAAAAAGACGATGCCTTCCTACACTGGGAGACGTATTTTTTCCTTGGGAAGACCTCCATCTTTCAGCTGAGGTAGCTGGACTACGTTGTGGGGTTTGCATTGAACCTCAGTGGCTGAATGGCATAGCTGAGGTCCTGAAATAAAACCATGCTCATTAACCATCAGGAAACACCTAATCTGGATGTTATTATTACTTTTATAAACTGTGAAAATATTAAAAATGTAAAGAGAAGAGTGATATCACCTTTCTCTGTGTAGAAACACTAAGAAATTGCTTCTCAGTTCTATACTGATATTTTCTTTTTTGTTGTTTTTGTTTTCCAGGTAATTTGATTTTCCAGTTGTAAAAATCAGTCTTTTTTGATAGTAGGTCCTACTTGTTGCTTTTGAGAATTTATAAATGCAAGTGTTACTCAGATGTTCTTAGCTACAGGTGGTGCAACTGTCTTTGCTTACTCATTTACATATTTTTTTCTTTTTTTTTGCTAAAAGCACATATGTTTTACTTCCATTTACAGGGAGAACAGAAAAAAAAATATAGTTCAGTGGCCTGAGGAGTCTAGATTGCTGAAATCTGCTTGCAGCTAATACTTTGAGGAATATCCAAGCTGAAACAGGCTCCAATTTGGTGATTTATTCTATTATGGTTAGGGCACAACCCTTTATGTCTCATTTTCTTATCAGAAAAATGTGGATTATAATATTTGAATCATAGATTAATTTGTTGCAAGGTGTTTTGATCTGCATTTGTAATGAGGGAGATGCGAAGAGCTAGTGGCAGTTGGGTAATCACCTCCAACTCTCGACGTGGCTTGTGCTGCTGCCTCTGTGCTGCTCTCTCCAAAGGAGAGAAATGAATCAGCTCTGGGAGGACGTGCACCATCTTTCCCATGACAAAGTCTGCATTCCCCATCGTGTTACCACACTGATACAACATGACATCTCAAAAGCTGTCTCAAGATGTACTCTTGCTCCTGACAGATGGAAGCATGGCAATAGGGCCTTATTAGGAAATGTTGCGAGAAATAAAGCGGTTGCTTGAATCAGTTGTAAACTGATTTTGGACAAGTAGCAATATGTTGTACACGTGAGGAGCTGGGCTGTGCAACTCACTTCCCTGGGATATTTTTCAGGCCAAAGATTTAGCAAGCTCGGGAAAGACTGGACATTTATGTGGATGAGAAGGTCATCCTGAGCTGCAATAGTACCAGCATGAAAAGAGGCTGGAGATAATTCACAAGATAAAGCAATATATAATGACTTTAAAGTTGTAAACATTGTGGGAATGGCGCTTTCTGTGCGTGCCAGGGATTTTTTTGCATCTTCTTGCAAAACATAGAGCACTGACTGCTGTTTTGCGTCATTGCATTCAATGATGTAAACCCTGGTCTGACAGTTGCTTCTGTGCTCTCATACATTCAAGCTTTGAGTGTTGAAGAAAGAAGTTTTATAGGCGACAAAAGAGCTCAAGATTCTAAAAAGCTCTTGTGTAGACATAGTAAATATGTGACTTAAATTGTGTACTTGAAATTTACAATAGAAGTCAGATAACTGTTTTCATCCTGGCAGAGGGTTCGTTGGGGGAAAAAGTGGGCAGAAGGAGATGCAGAGAAATGGTTGCAGAACACAAATGCTATTCTTGACAGTAGTTTAACAGCTTTTCTGCTAAAGAAAACTGTTGATGTGAAATTCAAATGGTAACTCTGCTAAGGTGGTAAAAACTTTGTCACTAGGTTGTCCATGGAAAGATACATGTATTTCTCTTATTAGGGACTTCGTGTTTTTGAAGTCAGAGATAAGCAGTGTATAGCAATAGTTAAGACTCCCATAACTTCTCATACAAGTAACATGAAAAAGTCTATGTCTCTCCTGAAAATAAGCAGGATGCAGGAATGAACATGGAAGCTAGAAAAAAACGATAAGACTAGTTGTGTTACAGAACAGTGAAAGAAAATCACTGTTTGAATGATGCAATAATTTGTGCACTGTGAAAGGATACCTCTCAACCTTTAGGCATTCATTTACTTAATATTTTACCAAATGTCATTGCTTAACAGACTTTAAACAGGCAAAGAAACAGATACAGTAAATAATATGAGAATATTACGAGTAAGGTGGAGGGTGGGAGGTGAAGGGAATGGAAATGAGGTGTTGGATCTCCTTGGCTTCAGCAGAGGGAGGAAGGTGAGGGTGAGGGGAGGTGTGCCAGTGTAGGCTGTGGCCATGCTGTTGCTTATTTTACAGTGGCAGCCCTCAGGATAGAAGTGTGACCCCAATGTCTGTTTGTGCCTAGACACAGAGCAAGAAGGCAGCTTCAGTCCTAACGAGCTGAAGGTTTAGACTTTGAGAAAACGCAGCCTTCCTAAAGGAAATTTTAAGAAAAAAACACCAGCGCTAATATCCAAGGTACTGAGTTAGATACTACTGGGAAGTCTTTCAGCACACAGAAGAGATGACTCTTATCTTAACCACTCTTTGGGATCTCCGAATACCAGATGTCATAACCAACACATGTTTCATTCTCCCTACTGCTACAGTATTTCCAGATTCTTTGTATCTAAGTCGTAAACTTAAACTTCACATAATCTTAAAAAACTCAGCTTTCTGTGCCTATCACACAAATTGGGCTGTGAGCATCTTGATCTCTGTGGCTTGCATTGGGCCCAGAGTAAAGCAGCTTTACATGGCTCCTGCCCACCATGTGTTTGCCAGTCATAGATCTCCTCTACAAGCTAAAAGTTCTTATTCATTTCCCAATAATCAATAACTGCTGGGGAGCAGGGGGAAAGCCTGGTTGGGGTTGGCTCACAACTGCCATAAAAATGTCTGTCAACTGTATCAGGACCATTAAAGACCTTTTGTCCAAGACTCCTGAAGATTTTTCCAGAGCTGAAGAAGTACAAATGTGTGTTAAAGCCTCCTTTGTACTCTGTGATAAAAGCTTCTCTGGATGCAAGTAAGAATCCATTTCTTCATGTATGACCTAACAAAAGGTGCTTTAAAAAGGCAAGGAAATACAATAATGCAGAAAATACCACAAGCTGTGATCATAATCTAGTTTCATTTTGCCTTTACTTACAACTATTTTTCCTTCAGCTTCAAACTTTGGCATTTCCTAGACATGGACTTTCGAGCCAAATTTTGCTAGTGTGAACCTATCTCTACTTTGAGATATTTATGGTGATGTTGAAATCTTACTGTACTAGTGAATGAACGGTAGCATATTTTGTTGGAATAATGAAATCTCAGCAACATGAGACCTCAATAAAGCACATTGTTGTTAAATCTTTGCTGACTGCTGTTTTTACGTGTGAATTATAAGGTGTGTGGATAAGCAAAGTGCGAATTAATGAGGTTTCGCTGTGCTGAAATGAAACTGTGGTGGGACATGAGCTAAGAAATATGGTGTTACTTACTATTTTGTATTCAAGAAATTATGTTTTTTGAGTAGCTGCCAGTCAGAGCATGGGTGGCTACACTGAGGGCATCTTTGAAACCATATTTTTGTACATGTGTTCCTAGGGGAGATTTTTATCCATCAGTTTTATTCCCATTAACCAAAAAGAAGGCTGAATAAACTAGAACTGTATTAAAGCCTAGGAGGGAAAGATTCATGAGGAGGAAGCTTTCAAGAAGTCCTTATCTGCTTTGAGTGCTCAACTAGAGAGACCATAGCAAAGACCTACTCCCTTCTCTGTTTCCCTTTTGTGGTTTTGCCATGGAGTGTCACCTGTGTTTCTCCCGTTGCTCAGTCAGTTTCTGGCCAGCAGTGCAGAGGGACAGGCATGAATACCTTTTGTGAGGCAATTTGATTTCAGCTTTCTCAGCACCTCTTTAGCTGTTCCTGGAATATGTTGCATTAGTCAGGCTTGTAGGTGGTGGAAGAGCTCATGACCATGATGTATGGAGCTTCTGTCTATGTGAGAGGTTGTGTAAAGAACTTAATGACTTGACGGAAAAACTCCTTGTAGATCAACATGAAGGTTTAGTAAAAAGTAACGGATGCTGCTGCACTCTTGCACAAGTTGGAGGTAATTTCCAAGATATGTCTCAATGTCTTCTCCTCCAGGCTTTTTGTGTAGCAATGTTGACAGAGATGTTGCTGTTGTAGTCACAGCCATCATCACAACAGCTTGCTCTTGTGGAGGGAGAATTCAGGGGAAACTCAGAACCAGATCACCAACAGCATTTGCATCTTACCTTGACCCATCCTCTATTTACTGCTTTGCTTCTCCCACACTGTCATTGCCTGTGGCAAAGCTAGACATTCTGTTAACCTGTCAGTCTTCTATTGGTCTCCTTACCACTCCTTCATCTGGAGACACCTCTTTGAGCTGAAGCTGAAGTTTGTAGATCTGTTTGGCACAAAAAACTCTGCATCCTATAACAATCTGCAACTTCTTTCTTCCAGACTGTGTACGTGGAGTGAAATAAAGCCAGAAGCAGAATAACTGAAGTGCATCCATGCTTCCTTAAATATGCTGGCTTAGCTTTTATTTATTTATATTTGTTTCTTTACAGTGGGACAACCCATCACAGTTGGATATTTTTAGGTGAAGTATGGCGTGAACCGTGGTATAGGAGGTGACACGACTGTTTCTGTAGAAGAACATGGGCTGGAGGAACATTTCCCTTCCCAGAAGATCCTATAGAGGAACTGTTTACTGGCTGAAAATTTCCCCTCGCCTTATTTTGCATCATTGCTCACAATATAGAGAGCCTTTGTACAGAAATGATCTTTTTTACTAACTTGATGTTGACTCTTTGTGTCCATAAGCAATTTTGCAGAATATAAATGTACAGGTAAGCTTTAAAAGAGTCATATGCCAGTTTACATGTGTGTTTGTTGGTTTGGGACATGAGCTGAGGCACAGCCTGGCAAAGGGCAGAGGAAGTGTGAACAGCTCACCCATTCTGTATAAGCATCCCTGAGAAGATGAGTAATGTCCAGCCATGTAATCACCACCTTATGCTCTCTTCCCTTTCCCAGAAAGTACACGTGCACATACGCAGACATGCTCTTCCACAATAAATCCTCCAAACTTTATTTAGAAAGTAATTTTTCTGTGCGTTTCTGTCTGACAATTGTTGCTTTCTGTGGAAGCAAGAGGCTGGAGAGGGACTTGGCTCAGAGAGAGGGAGTGGGGCAGTGTGAATGCCTTGAGGTCTGTGTTGGTGTTAATGGCTAGCTGAACAGTTCACCTGTCATATGTCTTTGTGATTGCTGGAGTAAGCTTGCAAGCAGATTAGGTTTTGCATGAGTTTTCACTGGAATAATGCTATCTTATTTTTTTTGCCTGTTTATATGACCTTCTGTTTTGCTTCCATCAGCTGACTGTGGAGAACCAGTTCTGGGTTTCCTAGCTGGTTTTTTGTTTTCCTGTGTAGTTGGGATACTACCTGGGGTGAGACTATATGGCTTTAAGACCAGATGTGTCCAAGAATTAATTGGATTAGGCATAAAACAGTTTGTCAGTTGTGCTTGTCAAAGTTCTTGAATTTCAGCTAATTCTGGGCAACATCCGAAACAATTCTTTAATTCAAAAGTGACTTGCACCTATTTGATCTAAACAGTACGTAGCCTTTTCCCACTGGTCTGGTCTGTTGCTGTATTGGTGAGTCCCACTTTCTCTGAGAAAGAGTTTAGATGAGGCGGTGGTGTTTGGAAGCAGTTTCACAGTGAGTATGACCATGTCAGAGTGAGGGCTCTGCTGAAAAGCAATATTCCTCCCCTTCTCCCATTCTATCCCATTCTATATGCGATGTGAGCGCTTGTGTGGCAGAGTAGCCAGGCCGGTCATAGAGTGGATTCAGATGAAATATTTTTTAAAAGCTTTTTCTGTGCAGTAGACAGCTGACAGAGCACTTCATGCATGCTTCAGCTGGCTTCAGCAGCCATCAGACTGCATCCGCAGCAAACTGCCCAGGAGCTGTCGCACGCTAAGCACAAGACCATTCCTATGCATCTCCCATCTAAATGCCAGTTAGTGCTTGAAGTACCAGAAATTTCTCAGGAAAACTTATTACTCTTTTCCTCCTAAAATTTCCTGCCTCTAACTATGAATGTGGTAGCCCATCACTCGCCATCCCTTGTCAGGTCTTTTTCCCCATGGCACTGTGCACATCACAGAGTCTTCTCATCTGTGGTACACTCCTCCTGTAGCAGGTAGCAGCTATATGGGTGACGATACATTCAGCAGAGGCTGAAGGATGAAATATATGTGGTCTTGTGACATCCCAAAGCAATGCAACCACTGCAAAGGTTGCCAGCCTTCCAGCACCTAATTACTCCTAATTAATTTTACAGAGCTGCAGCAATAAGAGTGGACTCCTCATAAACCTCTCCTTCTCAAAGACCTCAGCTCACATCCCATAGACAATGCTCATCAGGCATTAAAATCTACAAGCCAAAGCTGTAGAGCTTTACCAGGACCAGTGGTTTGAAACCAACATGACTCACTTGTCAAGCACGGCTCTCAGCCTGTGGAAATTCCTTCTGAGGGAAGTAGTAGAAACACCGCTTTGGAGACATTTAAAGAGGTCCCCAGAGACATTTAAAACTGGACTGGACAAAGCAGTAGAAAGTGTACTGTAGGGAACAATCTTGCATTGGCATGGGGTTTTGGTCTAAATGACCTAATAGGTCTTTTCTGCCTCTAATTTCTATGATTTTATGACTGGAAATAACTTCTAACTTAAGAGGATTTAGATGGCAGGCATGGGCATGCATTATTTACAGCCAAACCTAAAGTAGCTGCTATATTATGGAGTGTGTGAGCAGTGGTGGTGGGTGAGGGATTGTGCAGGTAAAAGTGGAAAGGAAAGCATGGGATTAGGCACCAGTGGTAGAGCGGGGATAATGAGAAAACTTTTATTTGTAAAAGGAATACTTCTAATTAGAACAGATGTGTTAGAGTCCCAACTACAATACGTACCTTTTGATATATTTTTACAGTAATTTCCTAGCTTATTATTGATTTTTTTAACCTTTTCAGACACTGCCAGTGATTATTCTGAAGGCATATACGCAAATATGATAAATTTTATTTTCTTTGAGAGAAAATTTCAGGGTTTCCTCTGATAGAGGCTGAGCTTACACAGCTCTTAAGCTCTTGTTTTGCATTTTTGTGAGGGACTGCTAGTTGAAAAGAAACTTCTGTGCCAAATTGTGACCTATTGATCATGCTCTGGACAAACCAGCTTGTAAATGCATGCAGAGAATGGTTTTCTCCTCTGCGCTTGCCTGCTCCCTTCTTATCAGCCACTCTTGACATTTACAGGTAATTTTCTCCCTGATGCACTCATGGTGCAGGGTTGTTTATGAACACTTCTTTGCTTTGTGTACAGGAATTGAGGAAAGGGGGGAATAACACAGTGAGGAAAATCTGCATGTGGCACGTATGCACGTGTGGTCTCAGCTAAGGGATGTGCCCTGACCTTGAGATTATGTGGCCATAACAATTACATAGCTTATTTAATCAAGTCGAATCCACTCTGGTGTCTTCATTTCTTCATTAAAAAAAAAAGAAAAATATATCACCAATTATCAGCTAGACATGTGGAGCTAATTACTGTGACTTTGAGGTTCTGTTTTGTGCTTCCTGACTTTTATGTTAGCCCTTTAAATGCTTCTACTCAAAATACACTTTTTATGTATGTGTGGAACTGGGAAACTTTGTAATAGCTAAACTGGAAAAGGAAGTATTTTGAGTTCCTCTCTGTTTGTGTGCACATCAACTGAGACACTCCAACATAAGGACCCTGAATATGTAGCAGGATTAACCTACAGTAACATTCCTCACTTTCCCCTTTTCTCTTTGAAAAGGGATGGAGTGTGGGATCAGGATTTTATGGATGGGACTGGAATTCCAGGGATGTAGAGTCTAGCTCTAACTCTACTGTGATCTTGGGTAAGTCATTTAACCTCTATCTGCCTTAGTTTCTCTTTCTGGAAAAAAATTATTAATTGCAATCTCTTCTTCAGGCAACTGATGTGATGCATAATATGTGTTTGTAAAGTGCTTATAAATCCTTAAATTAAGACTGGAACAGAAGAATAAGTAACTATTAATACCAGTCGCACCAGAATAGGTATGTCAGCTTACTTCTAGACTTCACTGAAATGTTGGATTTTCCATATGTTGCAGTTTGATTGAATGACCAATCCTCCTCTCCTTCCCTTTAGCTTCATTAACCTGTTCTGAAAGAGGAGAACAAAGAATCAATTGAAATATGTAAGACTGGAAAGTTTAACATATTACAGCACTTAACTGCAGTCTGCAGAATATTTAAAGTGTGGTTCCACTCTGAAATTGGCAAGCTGAGGCAATACCTATCTGGAGCATTAAAGCTGTTGGATGCTGCATTTTATTCTGTAGCAACAGAATTTGCAATGTTTGATGTTTATTGCCTCTCCATGATTACTGTATGAGATTTGCTCAGCTGACAAATAAAAGGGGTAGCTCCCCAAATGTGAGGTATTCCAGCTTGTCCTGAGACCCCAAAGTCCAGCTGAGACTATTTTCAGCATTGACAACAGCGGTAAATATTCTGATATTCAGATTAATTCCTTTCCCAGAGCTTTTCTACTTACTCGTCTTCAAATCCAGTTCTTCTGACCACTTTCATTGGATCTGTGCAAGGGTAAATGAACAAAACATAGTGAGCAGTTGTGTGGATTAGATATAAATGGAAGTTGTGTTAAAAATGCCCGTTTCTGGTCAGACCAAATGGTAACAGAAATAAGTCATTTTTAGTGTTGTGCACTTCACCCTGCAAGTTTAATGAAAGTGTCATGATTCTGCTTTTTCTGCTCAATTCAATTTTATCTGAATTTTGTCCCATTTTTCTACAGGGCTGCTGCCTTTGTTGTTTCACTGCTTGTAATTCATAATCCCTCCCAAAGGTCTTTCCTGAAAAAAAAAAAAAAAAAAAGGACTAGACACACCTGTGTCATGGAAATACCGCGTTTCAGTCAGTCTTCCAAGGTGTTTTCATTGTTCTGCTACTGTTAGCTGTATGCAACAACAGCGGAAGGGGCACATTCATAAAAGCTATTAGAATAACTCTCTTATTGCTTTTTCTTTCTTAGTTTTTACAGTTTGGAAATCATTATAAAATACTCTACATGTTTATATACCTACACATTCACGTTTTTTATTGGATACGTAAAACTTTTGTCCCCTATGTGCATGAATCCATAAAAGCAACATAAGGAGTGGAAAACATAATAGGTCTGGAGAATCTATACCCGTATGAATGCTGCAGGCTGCGAGAGGAGAGAATATACAAATGTTTCTTTCCCAATAGACTCTCCCTCTTCAGTGATCTTGAGCATTCCACACAAGTGGTTTGGATGACAGCTGCTTGTCCAGCATCATTCTTCAAACAGCCAAACCGCATCCTCTGCCACATGGCACATTTATCTTGGCCACCTCTTCAATATTATTAGCTCTGTGACAATTTATACTGTAAACTGCAAAACATTTCAGTCAAGGAAAGGACCCACTGCTGTTCAAACTTTATGATATCCATAGGCCAGAGCAGTCCAAAACATATATATTTTCTTTTTTCCTTGAAAACAATCTGGAACTCACCAACTCCC
>JAOTQQ010000012.1:137761886-137785464 GCA_026546715.1 Gallinago undulata | reverse complement strand
CCAAACCCCCCCCCCCCCCCCCCCTTTTTTTTTTTTTTGGATTGGCATTAACTTACAAAACACAGTTGCCTCACTAACATTGCGTTTCACGGAAAACCTGACATCACCTAGTGCCAAACTTGGGAATTTCCGCAGATCACAAACATTTTTCAGTCAAAGCCTCATTGCTATAGTGGTAAAAAATAATTAAAAAAACAAAAGAACATAGTGTTGCTTATGATTATTTGAACCTCAGTGCAGACAGCAGTTGAGATAAGTGCTGTTTAGTACTGAACCATTTCAACATTACACATTGTAAAAGACACCAATACCAGTTAGGAATTTGATTACTGTAGATGAAGAAATTGTGTTTATGAGCTCAGAAGAAGGAGATGAGTTGGAAAGTCAGGTGTCTATTGTTCCAACTTCCAGCTCTTGCCACTGAGGAGGTATATGGTAGGGGATATTGGCTGAATCACTTAGCCTGTCTGCCAGCCTGGTTCATGACATTTTGGCTGTGTAGAAAAATGGTACTTTGTGACCATAAAGAAGAGGCAGAGATTCATTTTCAGGGCATGACACTGACCTAAAACAAAACCAGGTTTGGATATTTTATAGTTTCCCCTTGTGGTGTTATTCACTGTCCTTCAGTCTGTTCTCTTCAAAAATTATCCAGTCAGCCATGCTTCTCTGAAAATATGTCCCATTGACAAAGCAAGAACAACAGCTATTGCCTGCATATCTTTGAAATATTTCTGCAGTCCTCTTAAGGAGATATTCACATTCAACATTTCATTGTTGCTGCCATAAATACTGTATAAATATGTCCCAGTGTTCAAGAAGAAACATCTTTGATAGATTTAGGTTTGGTTATCTTAATTGACAAACTGCAACTAGATCCACATAGATATGAAAATGCTGCGACCATGATACCGTGTCCTGCAGAGCCAATCCCTTCCTTAAAATGCTAATTGTTCATTCTGGTATGGGCCTATACAAAGAACAATAGCATATCTTCTGATGGAAAGAACAGCTTTTATATCAAATGACCTCCCGGAAGCTGAATACAGAACCCAGAACAAGCCCTTTGGCAAGAGCTCAGATGTTCTTGTATTCTTCCTTAAGGAAATCAGATCTTCTGGTTTCAATACTTTCTCTTTCCAAATTTCCAGGCTCGATACATTTATGGTTCTGAATATTCCAGATCATCTGGAACGGGTTTAAACAACAGATTGGGGAATGGAGCAGATTAAGACAAGCAATCTCTTATCCCACAGAGCAACCTCACAACATTCTCTGTTTCTAAAACCATTCGACACACAAAGAATTGCATCAGTTTAACTATTTTCAAACTAACACAGCTATATTGTTGTGATGCCCTTGGTAGGTAGATTTTAAAAGTTCAAAGGACAGTTCATATCAATATAAAATTTGATTGGTTTTGCTTTCCCTAGCAAGAAAACAGGAGAAAAAAAATTAAGTGCACAATGTGTGTGTGCCTACTTTGAAATTTGTACCACTTTTTGCTAATATTGTCTACAATGAAATAACATAGTGGGCTTAGCTTTTACATAAATCAGCTCAAATGTTAAGGTAAACAAGTTTTAAAATAGGTCAAATACAAATTCTTAAAAGACTAACCAAAGCTTTTAAAAAATATCTAGGATTCTTATGCTTCCTGCAAGCTACTTTTCTATGTTTCTATGTTTCTATGTTTCTATGTTTCTATGTTTCTGCTCTTACAGTATCTTAAATGTGGAAAGTGCATTTTTTACAGAAAACTTAGCTGACATTATATCCTTGGAAGATTCTAAGTGAAAGACTGGTTAATCATAAGTTTTTCAAATGATTCGTTCAAGCTTTGGTTTATTGTCACATATGTGGTTTGGAAAATTCCTACCTTTGCTTGTAATGTATTTCTGAACCAGAGGCTACCAACCAAAAAGCATAGGAAATTCAAATTAACTAACAATGTTAATTTCATGCTTCTGAGAGACTGCTGGAGATTAGAAGAAAAAAAATTGCTTTTAGTGCTGCATCTGTCATTGTCCTTTCAAGTATTTTCATTCCAAAGGGAGGAATGGAGGGAGGAACACATCTCTTTGTGATTAAGCTCTATAATGTTCTCTCTCCTTCCATTACAAACCAATGTATCCGGCACTAAAGAGGTAAGTATAAACCTTATCTGGTACAGATTTATCACAGAATCATAAAATAATTTGGATTGGAAGGGACCTTTAAAGGTCATCTAGTCCAAGCCCCCTGCAATGAGCAGGAACATCTTCCACTAGAACAGGTTGCTCAGAGCACCGTCCAACCAGACCTTGAATGTTTCCAAGGATGGGGCATCTACCATCTCTTTGGGCAACCTGTTTCAGTGTTTTACCACTCTCGTGTTAAAAAATTTCTTTCTTATATCTACTCTAAATCTACACTTTTATTTTAAAACCATTATCCCTTATCCTATTGCAACAGGTACTTTCTCCTAGGTCCCCTTTAAGTACTGAAAGGCCACAATAAGGTCTCCCCAGAGCCTTCTCTTCTCCAGTCTAAACAACCCCAACTATCTCAGCCTGTCCTGGTAGGAGAAGTGTTCCAGCCCTCTGATCATTTTTGTGGCCCTCCTCTGGACCTGCTCCAACAGGTCCATGTTTTTCCTGTACTGAGGGCTCCAGAGCTGGATGTAGTACTCCAGGGGGGGTCTCACCAGAGCAGAGTAAGGGGACAGAATCACCTCCCTTGACATGCTGACCATGCTTCTTTTGATGCAGCCCAGGATACAGTTGGCTTTCTGGGCTGCAAGCACACATTGCTGGCTTTTTGTCCACCAGTACAACAAGCCCTTCTCAACAGGGCTGCGCTCAATGCCTTCATCCCCCAGCCTGTATTGATATTGAGGGTTGCCCTGTTCCTGGTGCAGGACCCTGCACTTGGTCTTTTTGAACCTCATGAGGTTCACACAGGTCCACTTCTTGAGCTTGTCCACGTCCCTCTGCATAACGTCCTGTTGCTCAGGCACGTGAGTTTTCACTCGCTTGCTGGCATTGAACAAGGTGGTATGCAAAGCAGGAGTATGTGACATGGTTATAGCCATCTATAGACCCATCTCTCCTTCCTATCCCATTTCAGAACTTCTTATTTAGCATGGTATGTGTCTGCCTTGGCACATCACTCATTATGGGAGGAGCTGTCTTGCATCCCATTCCCCCACTCTATGTTTGGGTTTCATTGTGGGAGAGAACAGAGAGGAAAAATTACATGTGCGTGTTCAGTCTGTGTTGATTGATTGTTCCTTAGCTATGAAACAATTTTCTGTACCAATTATGTCTTTGCAGATGACAGAAGCCATTTAGTCTAATGACCATAATAATTAATTTTCATTATAAATCAGATTAGTTAATGATGCTGAAGTCTACATTCTTCAGAGAACTAAAGCACAGTATCTTATGTGCACTCCCAGAACATACAATTTGCTCTATAGGGCAGTCCTTTAAATATTTTTGCCTCAATAATAATAGGATTGACTCTCTTTGACCTCCAGGGTTCAGTGGGAAGTGCTGCTCTCCCAATGTCAGCTCTTTGCTAATAGCTCTCCATTTACAGCCGCAGGGAAAGAGAACCTAAGGCTGAAGATTCACTGACTTTATAGCATGTTAGTGGGCAACATGTTTCAGGCCATTATTTTTCCTCCTTCACTGTAAAAAATTATGACAGAACAGCCTCTATTCTGGGGACAAGATAGGGCTTTTTTGTTTTGTTTTCAGCATAATGCTCTTACTGAATTTTTCTAAACTTGTAGTCCTGTGGCTGCTTTAATCCACATAAAGGCCATCTGTAATTTGTCTACATAGGTAGTAAGCAAACAATCAAAGCTTTTTATAATTCTCATTTACTTTTGTGTGCCATTTTGTCTTTTACAAAAGACAGCCTATGAGCTTTCTTCAGAAAGGTCACAAGCTTCTTGGATTAGAAAAGGTGAGAGGAATTCTCTACAACAATTCCGCAGGAAAGCTGAGTTTATTACTTCAGGCAAGAAAACTACTAAAACTAGTCAAATACCTCAATGATGTCTTTCGTTTTCTCCATTCCCAAAGTCTGTGTACTGAACTGAATTAACTGCTTTTGTTAAAGGTAAGTAAGCAATGAAGCATGTGGATGATCAGTGTGCAGCTTGTGGCTTTTGATGATTTTAATTTAGGATATTAACTGTCCATTATTTTTGGTGTTAAATGGGCCACCACATCGTGTGGTGCTGTTCACTAACTGAATGCTTGTAGTCATGCAAAGCATTGTCAAAGCATAGATCAACAAACTATGATTGGTGAGTAACATACAGTAAATCATTTGGTTTGCACATCAGTAGAGGGGGAGCAAAACCTTGTGAATAGAGCCTAAGCCACTGTGCCTACCCTTGTATTTCTGGTGGGCTCAATGAACACATTTTGTGACTCTGTTCTGTTTGCTTGCTTCACTGAAGGAACTGTACTGGGGTCCAAAAAATGTATTATTTTTTTTTTTTAAAAAGCAAGGGAGTTAAAAAGGAGAGACAGGAAAACAGAAAGTAAAGATCTATAGGAAGTTTATAGCACTTCATTAATAGACTGACTTTTTTTCTTCATGCTCCCAAGAAATTAAAAAAAAAAAAAAAAAAAGAGAAAGAGAGAAGTAGATACTTAAACTGGAATTATAGACAAGGAAGGACAAGAGATCCGAAGGGGAATTGCAGAAACAATATGAAGAGGAATTAAGAACCATTGTTACTGGGGTAGATACAGCTATTCAGGGGACAGCGATGACCTGGAAAATCTGTGCCTGACCAAAGAAATTTGGGAAGTACCATTGCATTAAAAAGTCTCTCATTCCTATTCTTGTCATTAGCTCATAACTGATTAAAATAATGTTATATGAGCTGGCAAAGCCTTGTCAGTTCCTCTTTGTACAAATACTGTTAAACGTGGTGCTCTTCTCCAGCAATAACCTAGTCACATTCAGCTCCTAGGTTAATTTATAGACTTAATTTTTAATCCATGTATTCCATTAAAAGTGGATTTGTTAAAAGAACATCACTGTCAGGATTGCGGTATATTTCCTTGCTAACAGCACTCCACTTAGGCTTTAAATATATTGGACTATTTAAGCTCCCTAGCTTCTCAGATATTTTCAAAAAGATAGGAAGAATTAAAACAATACGCCACTGCAGATCCACAAAGATTGGTGTTGCTGTGTCTTGACAGAGCTGGAGGGAATGCATGCATCTTCTTGCCTGGGCGCAGTGTGACAGCAGCGCTGCTGGCTTGGCTGCCGAAGATCTCTTGCTTCTCTTGGGGCTCAAGCAGCCACGCTTGCTGCAGTAGGACAGCTCTGCTCCACCAGGTGCACCCAGCCACAGGGACCCTCCAGCTATGCGGCTCTTCAGGCAACCTGAAATACCTCTTCTTACATTTTAACTAAATGCATATTTTTTTTTTTATATGAAACAGACAAAAAAGGTTTCAAGTTGTTAATTTTAAACCCCAAATATTCTGCTGGCTTGCAGCTGGGAAGTGGTTTCTTAATTAAAATTAAAAAAAATACAGTGAGAAGTGTAAGGACATAAAGGGGACTTGGTTGATTTTACCATACTTAGTTTCTAACACAGGAAAGGCCTTGTTATAACTACAAAAGTAGATACAGATTTTGAGATATTTTTTTTATTTTTTTTTTCTCCGTTGGTTGGACTAGATGATCTTAACAGGCCCCTTCCAACCTAGGTGATTCTGTGATACTTCTAAATTTGTCTCTGAAGTTGCTTTATATTTATTCTGTAATACATGTCTGTGCTCTACAAATGAGGGGCTTCCGGGGGAGAAGAACTGGATGCACTTTTTCACTGTAGGTGAAAAGCAAAATCAACAGAGCCCACTTTTATTCCATCCACTTCAAAACAAGTCTCATTTCTGTGTCTATTTGCCTCAAATACAGATAAAAGAGTTTTGGAGATTTCCTCTCCCTTCCTCTGTTGTTAAAAGATGTTTCTAAAGAAAGGAGAAAACAGATGGGGGGAAAGGCTGTAAGAAGTCAAATATCTTTTTTTTCTTTTCTTTTTTTTTCCCCAGAAAAAAATGCAGTTGTTCATAAAGAAAGCTCATACAGATGTTTGTAAATACAAAGGGGCTCAATTCTGATCACCATAAAATCAAAAGGATGCTGAGTCTGATTTCAGTACATTCATTATTTTGGGTTTATTACAACTGTGGCCACCAAAGGGGTGAAATATTCCCTCTCCTCCCAGACTTTTCCCCTCTCTGTAGTTCTCATTCAGAAATGCCATAGCCACTCAAGTGTGCTTTGCTGTGCTTTGGAAATGAGGCATACAGAAAGAGGATGTTTTAACTGAGAAGGTAAGTTCAAATCCTACAGGAGCAAGTGACAGCTTGATCTGTCTGTAACTTGGTTACCTCATCTGTAAAGTGCTCTTTAATATTAACTTTTATACCACAGCTATTGCTACTGGAGCTGAATGTCTGCCAATCGTACATTAGCTATATGACTACATATCATTCAAATGATGTTGGTTCTTTCATCCTTTTCTTATAGGAGAACATGTGCACACAGTTTGGGGGCTTCGGGTTGTCATTTGACAGTTCCCAGTTGGTCTGGCTGATTTTGGTCTTGTTATTGGTGTCAGCACTGCCAGGCGTGCTCAGAGGGATCTGAAGAGTGAAGCAGCTCTTGCTCTGGACACCTGGGGTATTTTTGGAGATGGCTGGAGATGGCACTGTCACCTAGGTTTAGTCAGGTTTTTAAGATGTGTTTTGTTTCAGATAGACATCTTTTTATATTTACATTGGGGAAAGCAGGAGAAAGAACTGAGGTTTATGTTTGAAACAGGAGGTGGTTAGATTTGTCATGGTCTTTATTTTATGGGTGGAATGAATTCACCCTTTCTGTCTCTAGAAAGTCCTTCCTTCCAGAAAGTGACCTGTTGTCCTTTTAGCAGAGAACTGCCTTGCACCAGAGGAGTGAAGGTCTTGACCGTGCTTTCCATCTTTGAGGTATGGACAGTCATTCAGACCTGCTGGGTTCGGCCCATTGCACGCCCAGGACCACCTCAAGGGCATGCTACTCTAGAAGCATCCATTAAGGACTCTGGGAGGTTCAGATACTGCAAAAAAATGTGTAAGAGGGACAGACATAGTTTTTACTTGAAGGGAATCTCCAAATAGAAGCAACCTGTGATCTAAACTTTCAGTACAAGTTTGATGAAGTACCAAGAGACAGAGAGATGACTTAGGAGTGAGATGAAAGCCAGAATAGCTTTGGTTTTACTCATATGTGTTTCAACATTAGTGTTATTTTAACAAACACGCACATTCCCTAACTTACTCTTTCTGAAAAAACAAACAACCTAGGCATCGCTCTAAACTGTTACACGATAGTCTTCACTGGGGCAAAATCACCAATTTCTGCAATGGGTGCTTTTATGGAACTTAAATTTTAGTATTGAACTGCTACACAATATGTCTTTTTTGGTTTTTCTTCTGTTAAGGAACATCCGTATTTGCCTATCTGGCGTAGCTCTTGTGAATGATATTTACTGACTGGAAACTTGGCAAGCCCAGTATTTGTTCTTGGTAACAAGATACTACCCACAGTTTTTACTTACCAGGCTCTGCAGCAACCAGGTGGAACATACATCATTATTTACTGAATAATGAATATACTTTAAATCATGATTCAAAAATGCTCAGTTACAGTATATTAAATTAGAAAAAAAAAAGTTTAATGTAAAACCAGCTTTCCATAGTAGAATTAACAGAATCAAAATAGGCTTTTTATCAACTTTATTGAAACTAATTCAACTTTCCAAGAACTAAAAATTGGTTTCCTGTCTTGACTGTTTTGGAATTACTTACTGTCATCTGTTTCAGACGTTAAAGGATATGATTTAATATCAGCAATAAGGCCTCTGTTCCTACTTTGGCAGGTGTTAATTATTTAAACACTACTCATTTAAATTTGTTTCCAATCACTCTTTTGAGTGACTTGCTTTACATGTTTCTTCACGAGTATTTTCTGCACACACAAGTAAAATCGGGGGAAAGTCCCCCAATCAGTAGCTCTATTTCTCCACTGTTCAATCTGTCTTTAGATGGGCAGGTAGAGACAGAGGGATATTTCATGTATTATGGTCTTCAGTGATGGAATATAATATATAATATGTCATTTTTATCTCCTTAGTAATAATAAACAGTTGTTCTCTTAGGCAGTGCTGTGGTTTCTGCCTGTTAATGGCTGTACTCTGTGAGAATAAATTGTGAAATGGGTCACAGTTCCTGAAGCACTCATTGGGATTGGAACAATATAGACAGACTTCTGCAGCAAAAAAATGGGGGAAAAACTTCAGAAAGAACTACAGTGGCTTCTCCACATATACGGTCCCACAAGTTGGTTCACTTACACTGACAAAAACATAGCTGTTTGAATATTGTCTGGTTCTGTCCAGTTACCTATTCCTAATGATGAAAAATGGCTCCTTTGCTGTATATGCCTGAATTTTCATCTACCATCATGTTAGAATCATACTGCCTTATTTTATTTTATTTTATTTTATTTTATTTTATTTTATTTTATTTTATTCAACCTTTGCCTTGCTTTACAACACTGCACTAGAGAAACAGGAACCCTTAGCACTGTACAACAGACCTCTGTCTGGTGTGAAGTGAAATTCTCATTCT
This sequence comes from Gallinago undulata, assembly GCA_026546715.1. Lineage (NCBI taxonomy): Eukaryota > Metazoa > Chordata > Aves > Charadriiformes > Scolopacidae > Gallinago > Gallinago undulata. The sequence goes on along the minus strand of JAOTQQ010000012.1, from coordinate 137,776,768 downwards.
GCGACAGATAACTTGTAATTTAATACATAATTCTTGTCAGTAGAATAACATAAGGGGAAGCTAGACCAGAGGGAAAACCAGGCACAAGAGAGGGAATTTTATGCACCACTGGGAAATGAGAAGCTGACAACTATAGGTATTTCAGTTCTACAAGGCAAGTCATTTCATCCTGGTAATAAATGGAAAAGGTGGGTGTTTGTTTAGATTTAGGCCACTCAGTAATGATTTTAACACTCAACCAAGCCTTCTGCCAAGACAAGCACTCCAAGGCCAAAATCTGTAATGAACTCTCATCTTCTCAATTATAGATTCAGCCCTGACCAAAGCGATATCCAATATTCCCCTCCCTGCCCCACGAGTGCAGAGCGGCGCTGATGGACATGCGACCAGCGTGGCTTCACATGGCTCCTGCAGCTCCCTGAACACCGCAGCTCACCAGCATCCTCCCACCTCCCCTTCGCCCTTCTCCTTGTCCCCCCTCCCCACCCTGTTTCATGGAAAGAGTGAACGCAGAGAGAGAGGAATAGTGCCAGCAGTGCCGGGGAAGAAGGGGGGGAAGGAGAGGATGGAGGGACCATCCTCCCTCTGCCTCTGGGATCCTTCCAGCCCCTTCCAGCAGGTGGGAGACTGAACCGCTGGAGCCAACTTTGCCCTTGCAGCTCTTCACAGGGGTGGTGTTGGCAGGTCTCTGCCACTTGGTTGAGCCTGGTCGTGGCTCTGTGAAGTTCTGTGATGGTTTCTAAAGGATCCATGCTTCTGTAGCATGGTACTATTAGTCCATGCCCATCTTCTTCTTCTTGCTGTCATTTCAAGTGATCTTTAGTATCTCCTTCTTACCTGCACTTGTTGTCAAGCTCTTTCTTTCTGACAGTTGTCCAACAAAAAATATAGAAGGTAACTTTATTTCCAAGACTTATATTTCATAATTCATCTTCCTGACCCCACTCACTAGCTTGTTTTCTGCCATCTTGTCCCATTGTCTTCGCTTGTTTTTCTCCAGATGGTCTCAGACTTCATTCTTATCATTATTTTTTTTTTATCCAACCTGTATTGAAGGCATCTTGACCCCACTTGCCTACTGGCTGGTCCAACTTCATCTTTGTCTTCTCTCTTATAACTCCATAAACACTCACCTGTCTCTTCCCAACCTCCACCAACCTCCACTCCCCAAAGACCTCAAGTTTAGAAGCTGGAGACAATGAAATTCAAAAGGATTTTTTGTTTGGTCTGGATATGGATAGGTATCTACATCGGGGATAAAAATATACCCATAGTTGCAGGGCTTAAGGAGTAGAATGAAACTCTACAGCACCTTCTGCACGCTCTTCAGGGACTGTGCAAACACGCAGGACCAGGGGCTCTCTGCTGCTGCTGTGGCTGCTTGTTTTTTACAGTTACTTGTGATTGTCTGCTGAACTACATGAATTACTAGCTCTTTTTCACAAGACTTTTCAGCTTGTTGTCCACCTTCTTGACAGAAGGTGATGTGTGAAAAGGAGAATAAACATGATAAGATATAGAAGAAAGAGCTAATTTTTTGCTGCGCAGAGGGAGCAGAAGAATGTCTTTCCACCATGAAGGCAGAGGCTGTGCTTAATTCAGAAAATAATAGTGAAAAACAAATAAATAAATGAGAAAATCAAAGCCAAAACCCCATGACCTCAGACTGGGTCTGTTTTACTCAGAAGTTCTGATTTTTACTCAGAACAATGACTGTGTGGCAGCAAGAGAGCCTTCCTTAGTCCTTTGTGCTTCCTTAAATAGTAAAAACTTCCTGTATGTGGCTTTATGTGTTTCATTTATACTCTGCGTTACAATTTTTTGTGCTGTTGAAGAGCTGGCACAAATTCTGTGTGACAGAATTCTAGAGGGTAAATGCTATAGGCAATACCTAATCCAGCCTGTCCGGTCTTCCAGTCGTCAGTTGTGAGTAGTCAGGCTTTATAGCTCTACTCATGTTCAGTAAGACTCCTGAACAATTAAGAATCAGAAATTTTGGTCTCCTGTTCATGAAAAAAAATGTAAATGTGTAAGAAAAAACTCAAGACGAAAAATGAAAGGAAAGATTATAACTTTTATTTGTTTTCACAGATTAAATCTGGTTTTAGTTCTTTTTTCTTCTAGTTACTTATTTGTGTATAGCAATCTTGGCAGAAGGCATTAAATCATATGTAGGTTAATTACTTAATGTTGCTGAATTGCTTTGAACATGAAGTGAATGCCAAATATTACTAATATTATGTGAGACAACATTATAATAAGATGGAGGTTTCATCTTCAGTTTCTTTTATCATCCATTAATGCTTAAGCTTTGTTTGGTTTTATGTATAGATTGTATATATAAGTCTTTGGATTCACCACAGCTTGAATTCCTTTCCCTTCTTCACTGTAAAGGGAGAGAGACATAAAATATAAAGAAACAAACGTTCAGAGAGGAGAATGTTCTTACTGTGACCCATAACTGAAAGGGATATACAGGGATCCCCAAGCCCAGGGAAGAGAAATGCAGTCATCTAACCTGAAAATAAATTGGTTTAGTTTGTTTTAGAAAAATATTTATAATTAGGTTTGAAAAATATTGAGTTCTCATTCTAATTAGCTGATCAACAATTTGTTTATCTTCATTGCTCGGAAGATTCACCTTCATTTTCTGCAAACTCAAGTTCTGGATGGCGCATTTTCAGAAGCAAATTTAAAATTACCTTATTAATACCCTTGTTTAAATACTTCCACAAATCAATTAACTAACTCTTTGAAGATTCTTAGATGTGAATCATTAAGGTCTGCATTTTGTAAAAAATTAATTTTTCTGGGCAGCCCAGTATCTTCAACATTATAGACGGTAATTTTCTGTTCCAAAATAATATTACATGACATTGATATGCCTTACAGCTTCTTTACAGGTGGAAACTCTGTTGAAAGCATTTGTCTTTTTAACATGATTTACAGTTTTACCAACAACAGCTAGCAGTAGACCTGTACCTGCCCATGGATCTTACAGTTGTTAATGTCTTGGGTAAGTTTAGGAATTTCTATGGTTCTTTGGAGATGTGTAAGTTGCTTTTATTGTGACTGTTATAATGATATGACCCATTTATTCAGTAGTAGGAAATCAAAGTGGTCATTCTAATTCCTTTGAAGCTGCTTTGAGGCTTGGTTTGGTTCCCAGTAGTGGACATTTTATAATCTAAATAAATATTAGTTCTCTTTTTGCTACCAGGCTTTATATCTTTCATGTGACAAGCCTATCTACGTACCTGCAAACTAGAGAGTAAGGACATTTCCCAGTAGGCTGGTATTCAGGGTACACGTTCACGTGTCCAAAAGTATGGTTTGGACATTCTGATGTTCTGTTTCATGAAATAAAATTAGTTTGGTGTTTTTGCAAGGAAACATTTTTTTTTAATCAGTCATGTTTCCTTTCCATGAAAACATTGACTTTTTGTCAGAATCAAGGAAAAATAACCCTATGAAAAACTTTTTGAAAAACTATTAATTTTTTTTCAAAATATTTTCATGGGCAGAGTCCTCCTTTTTTGATCAATATTAATATTAAGATTAATGTCTAGATTTAGGAGACCAAATGCTAGAGCACATGTCTAACAGACTAATAGTGTTTGTGCAACTGCAACTGTTTCCCTATCTAGGCTCTGAAAATCAAGGCCTATGTGGTTTTTGCCTCTCACACAAGGGGTAACCTAAGGGTTTAAAATGAGATCAAACTCCATGGTGCGTTGTCCAAGTGTACTGAAACAAAAATATAAATGTGAAAACACAACACACCATAAATAAAATTCTATATATAAAAAAATAATTAAAATCCAAATCATGACTTAAAAAAATTAAACATTTTTCTTGTTAACTTGAAACGCAACTTGGGCAAAGCAGTTTCTTTTCCTTTGGCTTCCAAGAACATAAGATTTTATGAGCACTGATATTGAATTACCACATACTATCTGAAAGTGCAACGTAAGGTATGTCTGGGCAGTCAGTAAGATGTCATTCATTATTGTTTCACCTTGGGGACTGGATATTTAGCCTGAAAAAATAAACACTTGATGTATGCTCCATCCACAGGACAGGACCTTCTGTTATAGTTTCCTTTCTGATATATAGCTCCTAGCTCATTCCAGCTAAAGGAAGCCTTATCAGATTCACCTACATTGTAAGTTACTCCTAAAATACACAAAATATTTTACTCCCTTGAGCTGCTTGCTAAAAGAAAAAAATGTTTTAAAGTATATTTTCCTGTTAAATATTGATAAATGATGCCTCTGTTTTGAAACCCTGGTGAATGTTTAACATCAGTTGCTTCTGATCCTGTGTGTTTATACATTGTCTTCTGTTGATTCATTTCCACTGGCAGCATTGAGAAGTTTTTCCAGCAAAGGGATGAAAGAGGTAAAATTTTAATTCCATGGCAATTTCCAATCTTACCTACCACTTTCACAAGCTTTATACTGTGTCATGAAACTGTGGTGCTCTAACTGACTTCTTACTTATGTATGAAGGGATTCAGGCACCTCTCAAAGCTTTTCTGATCAGGACATGTTAGGAAAGTGTTTCCAGCAAAATAGCATCATCTGAACCAACACACCACCTTTCTTCTTATCACTGTTGTTAGAGAGCTGGTATTCCAGACCAAAACAAATCTCACTTTTCCCCTTGTTGGCTCAAGGATGCCTGTTGGGTCCTTGGCACCACAGCCTGCTGAAGAATAGAAAATGTTTAGCCAAAGGGAACAATGTTGTGCACCTGGGCTTTACTTTCAGCCCTATGAAAGAGTGAGGTAGACCAGAAAAATAATGGAGATACAACTGAGCTGCTGGTGTCGCTGTCTTCCCTCATGTTGGCAATGACAGACCAGGCTGAATCTCTTAACTGCAAGGAACTTCTGTTCCTGAAACCAAGCAATGTGTAATATGGCAGAGATCCTGTCCAGAAAACCTGGTCTCGCATCCTCAAGCTTTTAGCCTAACAATGTCCTTAATATTTATGGGATTAAGTTAGGCTGTCTAGTTTGAAGTTGCACCCACACCTGAAGAATCATTTAGGTGCTGAACTCTTTGTTAGATCCTTTGATTTTCTGGTCACATCAATCCTCCTTCCCATATTGTTCTTCTCTGCTCAGGTACCACCAACACAAATGCACAGCTGTGCCCAGGAAGGAGACTTCTTAAAGGAAAATACATGTCAGAAAAATGTTAGAACTCCAGGGTTGTTTGGGTCAAAAGAGAAGAACTTAAACTGATGAGATAGGCTAAGCATTAATGGAATTTAGATAGGCTTTTCAGAGAAGCTAATTGAATTGAAAAAAATACAAGTGGTAGCAACTTTAAAAAAGATTTAAAGATATTTGGTTTTGGTAAAAATATTAACAGAGCTAAGTTATATAAAGTCAGAGATCTGAAAATAAGGGAAATGCTTTTATTATTTCCACAATCACATAGTGCTTCATGCTATCAGTGCAATTAAGGTTAGAAGTCCTAACAGAGAGTCTGTTATCAGCATATTTGGACATGTGAAACATGGTATTAAAAAAGTAAACTGTGCTGCTTAGGGTTTTTTTGCTTTAAATCTAGTGCAAAATGCAGAAATTTTCCATGGAATTTTTTAAGTCACAAATTAAGCAGAGAAATTCCTCAAAAACCTGACCTGTAGTTTAGATTTCATGCTACTAAGCTGGGGGAGAATCACCATATTTGTACATGAACCTTAATATAATTTGTTGTGCAAGCAAGAAACTCCACATGAACACCCCCTGCATTAAAATCCCTATTGAATTAGCTATTAAATTAATGCAGCAAATTAAAAGCCACTCTTAGCAGGTAGAAAACCCCAATGGCACTGCATCTGTGCACATTTTACTCCATCCTAACACACTGAGAATTCTACAGCGAATGAGTTAGTAACAAACAGCAATTTCTGAGATGTTGGAGCTGTTGCAGTCAGTTGCCTGACACCAGGAATAGACAGACACTGGAGTGGAAGGGTTTTTAGAATACAATGGCAGCAAGGAGGCTAATGAATTGATTGCAAATGGTTTGTTAGAGAGGTGAGCAAAACCAGGGGTGGAGTGAGAGTATGAAAAGCACATTTTATTTTTACTAGTTTTTTTCCTTGATTGAGAAAGACATAAACATATCTATCAAAATAGGTAGAGACAGTTCATTAAGATAAATTAACAGAAAATTCAAAATACAGCTTTGGTTATTTTTCATTTAAATGTGCCAAATATGGTCAAATACATCATATTTGATCTTGGAATTATATTTCAGGTGAAGGCAGCATGAGTATGAATTTTAACTAACATCTTCTCCTGACATGCTCCGGCAGTGGGCTTGCATCCCTTCCAAGGGAAAACCAGCCCTTTGAAGGACAGCTTCCAGTAAACAGAGAAAAAAGGGGCTCAGGAGCATTAAATTCCAAATGTAATTTATCTTATTTACATACACACCGTAGTCGTGGGAGAGAGGAAGCTACACTGTACGAGGGCAAATGCCTCTTCCAGGGCTACCTGTTTGTGTGAGCAGAAGATGTTTTAAGAGCCAAGTCTTTGCCAGAGTATCCCCCACTGCCTTCATTTGCCTTCCCTGTAAATATCACCAAGGAGTGAATTTTAAATAGCAAAGCATAATAATAATAGTGCAAAATATTTGCTTGTATTCCTAAAAGAACATGCCACTTCGTGACAGTAGTGGCAGGTATCTTTGTGCAGTATTTCAGTATGCATCATTACGATGAATTTCCAGGAAAAGTTTTCTCCAGCACATTAAAGAAAAACGAACGAAAGAGGGACACAAATGCCCTGTGCAGAGTTTTTGCGTTCTTTTTTCCAGTTTATATTTCAGGTGCCCTGTACGGAAAAATAAGCAGCAAAGAATATTCGGTTTTGAGGGTGAAAAAGTGTTGCTGTGTATTGGAAGGAAGGATGTGGTTAAAACAAATGCCTAGAAGGCAGCAGATAACAGTTCTGTTCCCAGATCTGGCACAAATACTCTTTCTGACCTTGCACCAAAGCATTTCCCTACTCTCAGACCAGTTTGTCTGTAAAATGGGGGTGATAACAGTGCTTAACTACCCTTCCTGACAGAGGAACTGGGAAGTTTTTATTTATACTTGGTACAAGCTTTCAGAGCCTGAGAGAGATGAAAATTGGATCAGTTTGGGCCTGCAGATTTAAGTAATTCCTTCAAATAAAACATTTCATGTATAGTATTAGGTTTATTTTTTACTAGTTATGGGTATTTTAAAAAATAACCAGTGTTTGCACTGATTTGCTTGGTTCTGCAAATAATTACCTAACTCCATTACTTGAAAATTCTATTTTCTGTTATTACAGTCAACCAAAAAAAAAAAAAGAAAAAAAATGAAGTAGCATTTCTTCTACTTGTATATGACCAAAAAGTTTAATTTCTGAGAGAACATTTTAACATTAATAGCATCATCCTGATGGGCTGTTAGAGAGAATTAGAGGAAAACAAAGATGCTTTTTGCACCTTTTAAAATAACTTAGAGGAATGCTTTGATTGTTTTTTAGAAATAAGCACACATAAAAAGTGGCATTTCCCTATTTCTCTTCCAATGAGTTCTGGAGCTGAGAAATCCCCCAGGCAAGACTTTCAACTTGCTTCCTTCCATCACGGAGCAGAGAAGCGTCGCTGAGGCCTGCAGAGCCTTCCAGCTTATTTGAAGACAGAGAGGACTATTATCTGCTATGATTCAGCACTCGTAGGACAAACTTTCTTACCCCTTTTTGGCTTTTTTAATACTTTTTTTTAGCCCTCGTCCTTGAAACTGTGTCCCAAACAGGTCAGCCAGGCTTAGAAGTCTGGCCCAGCAATGCTCACCCTTAACTGAAGTGATGTTTACACATAATATCTGTTTAAATTATGAAATGCCTATTGTGAAAACAATAGACATATTCAATCACTGTATCCCAGAACAAATGAGAGAAATATTCCAGAGCTGCTATCAGAGCTTAATAGGTATAATTTTGCTAGTGATATGGTAATACACAGCAGCTTTCCCCGGACGGCTGTGTAAAACAAAGAAGTGCTTGTCAGCCTTTCAGAATCAGATGTTAATGATATTTCATGTCTTTGTTGAGTCTGTGGAAAGCAGCTACTGCACCTAAAAGGGAAATGACTTCCATACCAACCTCCCCCAGCCAAAGTCGTTCAGATTGGGAAAACTGGATGAGGTCCATATTTATACTTCGGAAAGAGGTGTAAAAGAAGATTTCAAGACAGCATTGACTGAGCTGTCTCCCAGTCTCTTTACCCGACATTATATCTTATCATTGTGATGAAAGTTTTTAGTTCAGTATATTATGGTCTTCTTTTTTTTTTTTTTCTTCTTTTTTTTTTTTCCTTCTTTTTCTTTTTTTTTCAAACATACACGAGGAAAGAATGTAATGTAAGCAAAACTCCAATGTGTTTCTGGCAAATGAGGAGTGTTTTCTACATCTCGTATATTTTTGGAAGTATTTGAATCCAAAAGTAATACGTCTTCCAAATCGGGAAGAAGGCTTTTTTATTAGACTGATGCCTGCACACAGCAGAGAGAGGGTTGTCTGCCCCAGTGCTGCAGCAAGCAGGGACTGGTGTTCTGTCTGAGCTAGTCTGGAAGATTGGAGCCAGTCAAAAGATGGGTTTCTGTAGCTTTATTGCTGCAACTTCATTTTGCTGTACTACTGTATGTCTTCACTTCTGCAAACTTACTTTCGTTTGTTTTAAGAAGAGGTCTTAATTCCAATGTAAAATCCATCCAGAAAGCAGGGCCCCTCAGCACTGTATTCCAGCTGGTGGGGATTAGCTTAGTCCTTTTACCGGATACATATCATTTTAATCTTAAGCCTTTAGACACTGTACAACATACTATTAAGTCTGTTACCAAATAAAACACTAAAAGGCTGATTCACTAAGGGTTACACACCCTTTGCAGGGAAAAAAACTAACATTTACAAAGGGATAACTGCCAAAAACCACTTAAATTTCATGTCTGTCCTATTTACTAGATCCCACATCCACCATGTGTACACTAACTTCCTTCAGAAATGCCCCTGGGAGAAGTGCAAGTCAAAATAAAGGGTAAATTGCCCTCCCTAAAATGTGTCCCCAGCTCTAAGGAGTGATTTATATTGGTCCACATCAGAAAATCTGAAAAATGAAAGTTAAGTTGTTCAGGAACAAAACGAAACCTTCCAGAAAGTGTGAAACATGTACTTGACTTCTATGATAATGAGTAATACATTTCCTATAGGAGTTAGTGCTTAGGGTATGAAACTGGGACATTAGCAGAATAAGGGAGTCATTTGCTAATGATCTTGCACAAGTCACTCTGACTGCAGTTTCTAAATTGGGTGCTTAAGCTGAAACAATATTGCAGCACTTAGTTATTTGGGGAAACACGGGTGACAGAATCACTGGACCCTGAACCACTCACTTGATCTGTTAATAGCAAATACAGATGCCTGACTTCACTCCTCGTGGAGCTTCTTAAACGATGTTTTATCTGTCTGTCAAGGGTGAGGCAAAAAACCTCTGATATTTATAAAGTGCCTTGGATGAAGGGAGCAATCTAAATGCAAAGTACGATAGCCAGTGTTTATTGGCTAGTCTCTTGTTCTGACACAGGCTCAGAAGTATCTCACCCCATTATTTTAGCCAGTCATTTGAAGTTAATCACTATAGTTTGTCATGCTAAATTAGTGCCTATGCTTATGGGACCTTCGTAGGGCATGACTATCATCTCGGGAGGTCATTAGGTGTGGCTCTGGCAACAGCACCATGAATGAAACTGCATTGATAGACCCTGCTGTTTGTGTCACACAAATGATTTAAGTTTTCTTCCAGGGGATTGGGTTGTTGTTGTTGCTTTCAGTTGTTGTTGTTGTATTCAGTAAGAAATAACTCATCTGTTTTGGAAAACATTTTTTAATGTATAATGGAATATTCCACTAGCACTGACAGGCAGATCTGTGCCATGCCAGCTAGCCAGCCCTGGAGCTCCACTGGCCAGGGTGCCTGCAGAACCAGGTACAGCCATCCCACCCATGCCGGGTTCAGTACCCCCTGACTGCCATTTCCCACAGTCTCAGCTGTATGAAAAGAAGCTTTTCTTGGGCAAGTTGGTTAGGAAAATTAAAAACCTGAATGTACGCTACAACTGTGTTTTTTGTTAGAGTATAAACCAATATAGAATAATAGTATATAGAATTTACAAAGCCTTTTTGCATTCGAAATATTTGACTAAGATAAATGGTAAAATCCCCATATGCATTAAGCCCTGCGATAAAGCACTATTAATCCTGTTGCACAGATACAGAAGTTGAACTAGAGGCAAAAATTTTTGTCTGGGAACTTAGGTAAAGATTTTTGTGTGGGAATTGAGGTAAAGATTTTTGTCTCAGACAGGATTATAATTTAAAGTTTTTATTTAGTTGCCCTATGTTCAGACCGTGCAATTCTCCCTAGCTCAATTCTATTGCAAGGGTCTTGGTGTCTTCATTAAAGGCCTACTTTGAGGGATCATATGATTTTTGTTAAAATGTCAGTATTCATATATTAAAGAAAAATGTTTCAAGGCCATATACTGTGGGAAAGATCTGGAAAGAAAAAGCATCACTCATATGTAGCCTGAAGGATCCAAGGACCACTAGACAATGTAAAAAACAATCAAAACCAAAATGTGCTTGTTTATGTAACAGTCATGATTTTAAAGAGAATTTTGTGATTTTAGCGGACCCAACTCATGATTTTTCAGTACTTGGCCTTGGCAATACTGTTAGCCTGCAGTGGAGAATTTGCATCTGATGATCAAGTTCCCTTGTCACTTCACATACAATTAGTTTATTTTCGAAGATCATCAGATACAAATTCTGTAACATATTAACAGCATTGCCAAACTCAAGGACTCAAAAGTCATGAGCTAGTTTATTCTACATGGCAAAACGATTAGTGAGAGAAAATGCAATAACAACAACAACCCAACAAATGCTCTTAATATTTGTTCTGTTGTCTCCTCTCTACGAGGCCTTCAACAATGCCATGGTTCAGTACTACCACCAGAACTAGCCGATTCATCTTCAACGATGAGAGAGATCTCTGAAGTCTAATGACAAAAATATGGGCCTTGCTCTGCAGTATCTATAGGCTGTTTTGGGGTGGGAGGATGCAGTGCGAGGCATTTACAAACAGAGTCTGTCTGAATAGTCTTTGTTACTGCAGAAATAGGAAGAGCAGCACCTGGGAACCTCCATCAATGTATGACCGACTATTTAGAAATACCATTAGGGGGAGCTCTGTAATAGACTTAATGTCAGTGTTTTGCAGCTTCCTCACCTTAAAAACCACGACCTTCACTTTTGCTTGTTAGCAGTAAACAAATGGTGTTTAATACATTTGTATTTATGGGACTTCTACTATATTCTTCATCATCACCATTGAGACTGGCAGTCACTATGGTGGTGAAGTCACCATAAAAACTAATGCAGAATAGAATGAACAGTGTCAGAATAAATGGGGTAAATTAAGTGGATTCTTGGATAGAAGTTGCTGTGATTACCCGTGTGATTCTGCTGTTTTCTTTGATAGCCCTATTCAATTGCAGAGTCTGCTGTAAGTATTTGTGGCCCTTAAATGAGGTATTATCTTGAAGAAACCTTTCCTTTATCACCAAAATCTGTTGCTATAGACGTCCTGCTGTGATTTTCTCAGGGAGCCGTCCATTCAGCTGAAGCTCCCCCTGCTCTGAAAAATCCTTTATTGAATCCTATTATGTGAAAGAGATTGGGCTAAGGAATTATACCTAATATGTATATAATACATCATGTGATACAGGATGTGATATCCTATCAGTCACAGAGCCAGCAGGTAGATGTAGTCTTTTTTTCATATAAGAAAAACTTGTTCTCATTTTTAGAAAGATGGAGTGGTTTTGGGCTTTCTTTGAAGTGCAGAACTTAGAGATTGTGATTTGGAGAGCTCTGTATGACCCCTAAAGCTGCAAAAAAGAATAAGGACTCATAGCAACTTGGATTTACATTCTTAAATAAGATGAAATGACAGATAACAACAAAACAGAAGCATACAGTGAGCTCCATTTCATCTGTCTGGAGGAATAAATCTCACATAGCTAGACAAGATGCTGAGATGAACCCTTTATTTTAACATATTGTGACTAGTTCAGAGTAAGGGAAAAAGTCCAGTTTTTCTAAAGGATAATCAGGGAATAATTAGTTTAGCAAAAGAAAATTTTACCCTAAAATCCAAAGAACAGTTTGGCACAGTAAAACCAAATTCATTGCTAAGATTAACTCCATTTAAGCTAAAAAGTGCTTTCAGTTTTTAATTTGGCCTATTGTTCTTACAGATCAAAATATGGGAGAATCTAGGAATTAACTCTTCATACTATTTTTTATGCTGACTTAAGGAACTTCTTAAGTACTTTTAAAAATTTGCACAATGCTCCCTCCATTGCTCAAAATATAATGCGAATGAACTCTCATTCATTCATTCCCAAAGAAATAGATTCAAGTTGTCGCTGTGCTATTGCCAGCATCTGTAAAACTGTCTGGCAAAGAGCGTGCAAATAGTTCATGCAACATTGCTCTGGCCCTTTATACAACAATACCCACATTTAAAATAGTAAACTTCATTCTCGTTTGTACCAGGACAAAGTAGGGGGAATAGAGATACAATAATGTGAATATTACCAGAACACCACCTGAGAAGAACATTCTTCTCATGGTGGGGATCGTAAGGGTTTGGATGACCTTCCCTCTATTGATCCTGGGACATCAAGGTCCTAATTAAAAAATACACTTCCATGAAACCCTACAAGACGTTAGTTACCAAGCCTTTAGTTTCTGTCATTCCCAAAATGTAAAAAGCAGCATAAACTGTTCTATCTGGTCTTTTTGCTGGGATGTGAACTTGGTTCCAGTGTATGACCGCTTCATTTTATTGATGTCTCTTCTGCATTCTCTGGGACATTACTACCTTCAGCATACTGTTTGCAAGGTTGGATTATGAGCTCCTTGGGGCTTGGAACCTGCCTTTCTCTATCTGTACTTTAGTTGCTAAGAGACCCCATGAATGAAAAGTGGTAAAGAATATTACAAGAGTACAAAAGTAATTTTTGCATTGTAAAGGGAATGACATTTGCCTGCTTCTAATAGATTTTGAACCATTTATGACAGAGTTAAATATGTTGTATCCCACTAAAGGAGAAGTTCTGCAGGAAGCATCTCCAGCCCAGCAGTAATCCTGATTATCTCTCTCTTGAACTTCCTCTTTGCCCCACGCAGACAATAGCCTTTAATAAAACTGTTGCAAAACTGTGAAATTACAGTCAACCCACCCAAACTGTCAGAGCAAACAGACCTTTATTCCAGTGAGGCCAGGACTGTGTGAAGCCTCAAGGCCAGGGCCAGCTGCACTGAATGGTGGAGGAATTGGATACTGACTGCATCTCTGAAGCATACAGTTATGTTCTTACATTAGATATTCTGAAAACAGTCACTCATTGACACTTGGAACTGTTGTATTTTAAGGTTGCACCAAAAAAAAAAAAAAAAAGAACAATGACTTTATTTCTTCTGGACTAGAGGAAATTATCAGATGATAAAAACGAACTGATTTCCAGTCCCTGCCCCCCACTCTCCTCCACCTGCCCCTGGAACTCTAGATGTGTTTGTTAACACAAAAATTCTCAAGAGTAGGATACCTGAAATATCTGTCAAGTTATTAGTAAGATTTCAGAGTATGGGGGCTGTCAGTCCAAAAAGACCTTTCTTAAAAGTATAGCAGCGAGCAACGCTTTGATCCATCTCACCAATGTAGAGGAGTCAGTTGATTTGGCCAGAAAAGTTTTGGTATGGAACTATTTGGTTTTGTGCGATGCAGATAAACGTGGAGACTCAGCATTGAGCCTGTTATGCATACACTATCATGCTCAAGACCTTACTTGCCTACCTTACTTTGAGGTTACAGTAGACATTAAGATAGACCAAAAGATGTTCTTCTTGAGATCAAAAGTATATTGGACCAGAAACTGAGCCAGTCGTGATTCTTCTTGAGAGGCATGAAACAGCACTAGGATCTCTAGGAAAGTCATGGGAAATTAAGTTGAAGGCTCTTCTGGAAAGGTCTTGGAGTCAGTTCCTCACCACAACTGAAATAATGAGAAAGGAGAGCAAAATAGGTGAAGGCAGTGAACAATTTTCTTCCCTACTGTTGGAACCACAAACCATCACAGAAGAAAGACAGAGTGATAGAGAGAGAGAACTGATGCAGTGAGAAAGAACATGCCACAGGACATACTGCCTGTGTATGTCACTGCCACTAACCACTGAGGAGAAACACACCAAAAAGTACTAAACAGGCATTAGTTTAAATGTTGGCCCAGAAGCCAGAAGACACAAGAGAAGGATGTGATGACAGAAGCTTTAAGGTCTGTCGTGAACAGGTGAAGGTGACTCAAACTGAATTAGGAGATGCAATACAGGAGAGCTGGATACAGTAACCTCTTGAGATCTCCACCATCAATTGCTGTCAGGAAGGAATTTGTGGCGAGCCGAACTGGGAGGGCATTCTGGACGCATGCTTGATGCTCCTGCTAGAGCTAGTCACTCAAAATCCTGACTTTAGGGAGTATCTGTCTTAAGTGTTGCAAGGTAGGTAGGATGATCTGTGAAAAAAGTCTGTCACAAATATATTTGCAAAATTCAGTAGCTATTAATTACAAGAAAAAAGCAAAATAACTTTCATGCCTTCTGCCTCTATCCAAAATACACTTGAGGATTTCACTGAATTTTCACTGAATTTCACTGAATTTTTGGAGTTGGAAGGGACCATAGAGATCATCTAGTCCAACTC
>JAOTQQ010000012.1:137726866-137761786 GCA_026546715.1 Gallinago undulata | reverse complement strand
CTCTCCATTATCTTCCCAGGGACAGAGGTGAGACTAACTGGCCTGTAGTTCCCAGGGTCCTCCTTCTTGCCCTTCTTTTGAATATCTTTTTTTATTCCAATTCCAGATTCTTTTAGGAAGACCTCTGAACTGCTTGACTGTAACTGAATGGTTCCTTATACACTTTGTGGTAAAGAGTTGCATGACTAAATCATCTCCAAAGTTAATAGAAATCCCTGTTCCTCCAACTCTTTTTGTGTTGCTGTCTATTGTCAATCGGAAGTCTTGAATGCATGTTCATTTATCTCCAACTATAAGAGAGAAATAAAACATTTTGAAGTTACAATTTGCCATGAGACATGTGACAAGTTGAACCTCAGAATACTCATATCTTGGTCACCAACATAGCCTCTGTAAACAGGACTCCAGAAGAAGACACAAGATGGATTCAAGCTGGAATTTAGTCAAACTGCTGATGCAGTCTAAACTGCAGGAGATGAAAGAGACAAAAAGAGAAGACTGTAACATTAGAAAATGGTTATGGCAAGTTGTCTTTTCTTTTTTTGAGGAAAGAGAGAGGAACAAATACTACACAAGTGTGATCAAGTTTTCCAAGAAGTGAGGTACACTTTGAGGGGAAAAAAGATGGCTTCAGCAAAATTCCTATCGAATCTCTGAGTGGAAACTAAAATCGCTGTGATGTCAACACCACCTGCTTTTCCCTGGGAGATTTCTGCTCATGGAATGGGCTGGAAGGTCCTGTTTTACATGTCCTTGTACTATGTACAGCGAATCTGGATTCTGTTGTATAAAGACCACAACACTTGTTCCAAAAATACAGGAGCCTTTGAGGTAGTTATGGGAGCAATTCTGCAAAGCTATTTTAGAGGAGATATACTGACTTCATTAGAAGGACCTTTTCACTAGGTTTTGAAAGTATGGTCAATGTTTCTGTGAACATAAATAATTAATTCAATGAAAGCAGTGGTTAAACTTCTTTATTTTTTTGGAATGTGACATGAGATTTTTGTGGGATTCATAGTTGGTCTAAATCTCACGTTCCAATACTGCATGCAAATGGGTTTCTTTTGCATACGATTTGCAAATGGAATAACTGCTATGTGTAGACATGCTTAAAAATTCACCAGTACTAACATTCCTTCTAGATAGTAAAAATCCCAAGCAATTCCAACCACAGTTGTCTCATTAGTGTTAGTTTAACATTCAGTGCTTTGTACAGGCACTGTACAAAACTGTTTCTAGGAACATTTTTGCAGAAATAAATTTATAAACTTCTCTAACTAATCACTCAAAAACTTTCTTGAATTTCAAATATTTCTGAAAAATAGTCCATCAAAAATGTGAAACACTATTGTTGAGAATTTGAAAACTGTCAATCTGATTCATGAGTAACATTTATTTTAATCTTTCTGATCAGATTTTAAAGAATCAGAATTCTCGGGAAATACTAGCCACGCTCCCAATAGTGTTGTGTAGTGAATAATCCAATGAATAGAGTTACTTGCTTTATTTAACAAATTGGAAATGCAGAAATTTCTCATACTTACACAGGATTGCTTCTTCTAATTTCTAAAATCAAACTGTTTACTGATATGCTTTTAAAGACAACCATAATTGTAATAAATGTAATGAAACTTGCCAGCAACCTTCTGTTCTGTCAGAAGGTTCCTCGATCAAGCCACCAGTCCCATTCATTTTTAACTTAGAATGTCTAATTAAGAGGGTATTGTGGGCTAGAAGAATGTTTTCCATGTAAAGATTATTTTTATACCACAATGTTTGCTTCTTGAATGAAATAATGCAAAAGTATTTCACAGAATGGAATTTCAAAGTTTCATCTTCTCTATTCCTTGCATGTGAATCAAAAAGCTTGTACGCCTGCTTTTCGATTCCACTGCACCCTCAAGCAAGGATAACTAAATCAAGAAAACTTTGGATGTCAGCAAAGCTTTAGAGGAGATAGCTGCTGTTTTCCATTTTTTAGTAGATGCAGACAGTGACATCCTGACTTTAAGAACTGCTTGACCTGTAATGTCTGTGTTGCTGTTCTCTGTCTTTTAAGGATTTCAGAGAGAAGTATTCTTGAATAATTTGATAGGGTAGATAATTATCAAATGTGACTTTCTGCTTCATCATGATTGGAAAGGTTTGATGTGTTACTGATTGGATTTATATGGAATTTACTGGGAAGTGAGACATCTACTGGGCTATTCACCCTGCCAATGGTGCATGACCAGATGGCTCTCATGTCATGTTAGGCATGGTTTGCTGAAAATAACTTTCCTTCATGCTTGGACTTTTGCAGGCATGTTTCTAACTTCTGGTCAAAAAAATCCAGGGTCATGCAGTACTAAAGACCTTACTCACTCATGCTTAACTTTCCCTGAAAAAACACCCTGTTGAAGAAACAGTCTCATAAAAATACACTAGAATGAAATCTCTATCTAAGAGAAAAGTCTGGATGTGAAAGCATAGAGACATCAATAAAGGCAGGCTGCTAGAAGCCAGATCTGGAGCGGTTTTGTCATTGCTTTCATTTCCTATCCTGGGCTGAACAGTCTCTCTCTTTTCTTTCTCTTCTTCTTTCGTCCCGGATATCTCACGTACATAGATTTTACATCAATGTAATTGACTTTGGTGGCCTAAGTCCCCTGATGCCTGTAAATTTTGTTCAAGATTTATGAGGTTGCAACTAAGATTAGAAACTGGATTTGAGAATAGCGTATATCATGCAGAGATATTAACGGATTCATTTCTCAAGAAAATTAGATGGGTGAATTGAAAATGTTTTCTTCTTCTGCTACAGTAATAGAGAAAGGGGTTGGTATACTCTTGCAAAATTATGGCCTCTGAACCAAATCTTTAATATATTTTTCAATACATGATAATTTTATCTGTCATCACTATCAAATAGCTTTAATGTTATTCACTTAACATCATTCAAGAAACAACTTAACTAATGTCTCTGACAGAGAATTCATCTTCTGTTATTTCTCCAGCTGTATTTTCCTTCTTACAATCCCCAAAATGACTCTAGCGCTGACTCCTCCTACTAAATTACAATATCCAAACAATTTAAATTAGTATGTCATGAGATTGGAGTCGTTTTGTGTTTGACCTAATTATTAAAATTACTTTCTGAGAACTAATGGCATAATTACTCTTATAATTAGTAAAATAAAGAACCTGTAACTGCTCAGACTGGGAACAGCTGATATGATCAAGCTTTAAATTGAAAAAATCCAAAATTTTCTTGCCCATCGTCTGTAGCTCAGTACATTTCAAAGGGAAGGCTGATACATGCCTGCAATGACTATGTTTAAACAATTAAATCTTGTCTCCACCTTAGCATTTGATTCATTACTCACTGATGAACCTTTGTCCCTACTTGCCTGTTACTGGGAAAACATACAGCAGCGTCTACTACAGATACCAAAACATACTTGCCACAGAACTAGTGATACTGCCCCGTGATAAAACAGGTATGGTAGGGTAAGTGAAACTGGAAAAAGGACTCAAGTTAGAGGCTGACCTTTGCTGAGCAGAGCCCCAAGCAGGCATCCTGGGGCTGCTGCCTGCAAAGCTCACTGCTCATCACAGTCCTTAGGCACCAGAATCAGGAATCACTTCCCAGCAGCCCATATGAGCAGCACCAATACGTGGCTCTTCTGGGAGCAGAGAGGTTAAAGCTGGGACTGGGGGGGGGTTGGGAATCTTTGCTCTCTACCTTTATTCTCTTGTCCTTTCTCCTCTCATTTCCTATACCATCAGAGAGAGAAGGCTGCCCACCTTGCTGATGCCTACTGGGACTTTCTTGCATGAGCAGACTCCTGGTTACACTGTTTGGAATATGATCTATGCATATAGAATGCACATTATGCCCTTTGGTACAATTCCTTGAGAAAATGTATCCCTGATGTAATTGTTTGGCTGGTTCAACTGTGGAAGCCATAGGCATCTCAGATTAGATAAACTTCCTGAGGAGAAGGACATTTCCATTTTACTTACTGTGTATTACACTCATTCTAGAAGATCTTTCATGATGATTTCTAGCATCTTGCAATACGCAGACATTTTTTATTATTGAATGAATGGTTGAACCCCCTCTGGCTGGATTGCATTTCTAATCTATTCATTTTGTTAAACAATCAGTTAGTGTATACCTCTAGTTTTACAGAGGTATCTCTCATTTTGATGCTGAACTTCCTGAGAGCTTCAAGTGGATGGCATTGTGTTTTGCAGTAATTTTCTCTTGATTTGCAGCCCTGAAATGCCAGAAAATATATTCATATATTTCAACAGGAAAGAAGAGCACCAAACCATTGCATCAGTGTTCAATTAGAGTAAACAGAGTATCTGTTCATAAACATTTTACTGTACTAATATTTTGGGCTTAATATTCACTTATCATGAAAGCTATGTGCATCTTGGCTTTGAACACATGACCTGGACAAATCCATACTGCATGACACAGAATTATGCTGTGCCTAATAGAGGTATCCTGCATGTCTTGATTTGTACATAAATTATTCAAGTGCCAGCAACAGAGGTTGCGACACCATAGAAAAAGTGTATAAAATCCCCAAACGAGAGTGAAAATTCTGCAAATACACTCTCCTTTCTGTTCGTACTACAGAAATTATTTCCCAAAGGGTGTCTATAGCTCAAAATGGGCATAGATCCTGCTAAATGCACGATACAGCTTTTTCACCTGTAGCTGACTTCAGTCATACATAAAATGACTGAAAAACATAGAAAGCAAAATGAAAGCCCTGTGCAGAATGACATGTTTTACCTACATTATCACTTAAAGGAAGAATGTAACAAATGTACAAATAAGTTGCTAATTTGCATTTTGTTTTCATTCTTACAACTTGAATAAGACAGAAAAACTAAATGTTTCTCGAAACTCAACTCACAAAAGAACTGTTACCTTAATTAATAATGAAAATATTCTTTACATTCAAAAAATACAACAGAAAATGTTGAGGCCTGTACTGTCATAAAGAGAGGTAAAATTCTGTTAGACACAAAAGTTAGGAAGTGTTGCCATGAGGCTGAACAAAGATCCTGGGCCTCTCCAGACTGTTTAAAGATACCAGTGTGTCAACAGACCAGACAGGTTAGGCAGTTCTCCACCACAAAGTGAAGCACTAGACTGGAAGAGCAGTGAGGACCTGGGTTTCCTGCCTTCTTGGGGGCTGTGTTGCCATTACAAGAGTAATCTGCACAAAAGAAATATTTATGGTTAGTGCTAAGGGATCATCCTTTGCTGCCAGGACTCAGACCTTGACCAAATGTGACCAAATACTAACTTGCCTCTGGTGTTTTTTGCAAAGGTGGAAAGCTACAGGAAAATGTGCACAAATATAACTTCCTGACCTATACCATGTAGTTCAATTAAATTTAGCCTTTATTGTAAAAGTGTTTATTTCTGAGATGAGGACAGACCATTCATATAATGGCCTGAATCTAGCCATTGTAAGGTTGATATATCTACTGCATTTTCTTTAGTTGACTGGTTATATGACATAAATATTAGAAATGGTAAATGTGAAGGAAATAAATACTAAATAAATTTGTATCTGTTATGAGCAAATGAAAATGGAGACATGCCTCGAAAGAAGACCTTTGTTTTATTTACTGTTGTGCTTAACACCTTGGGCTCATTTTTTTTTTTGCTGCATTAAGCTACACTAAAATCCTACATAAATCCATAATCATACAATACAGTTGTAAACTTAAAAAAAGTATTAGTTTTATCTCACGTTGTCAGGTACTGTTAAAAATGACCATTGTTATTAGGTGTTGGATTGTAACGCATTACAGGGCCCAGAGAGAATACACCTGGGACTTCAGTACAGCATTATCTTATCAGAGACATGCACAGCTGTTTTCACTAAGAAGATAACTCTTAAAGCCAAGCATGGAAAGAGAATTTCATAAGCAAAATAAAACAAAACCTACAGCATTCACATTTTTAAACAAAATCCAGTTAGCCATTTCAAGAGGCCATCAAAGCTATAGGTACCTCTTTTTAAACTATCATTGAACTTTAGACTTTTAATTAAGAACAATCTTACTGATTGCAGTAATAAAGAAATAGGAAGGCAAACAGCACTTAAATGATAGTGCTTCCGACTTCCAACTGGAGTAATAAATACATATAAGCAGCATATTAAAACTGGGATCCTAGACATATGCTGATGTCAGATAATGCTTCAGACTTACTTCTTCGAGAACTTGCTGGGGAGGTTAGGAATCCTGCCACTGTCAGCCCTGCTCCATGCCACTTCCACTCTCTGCTCTGGGATATACGTGTACAGGAATGTGTACCTGGACTCAAGCAGTACTTTTCCTAAAAAACTTGCTGTTTTAATCTTTAAACAAGTTTTATACTAAAATTGTTATATAAAAGCATGTAGGAACTGTGCTGTTGAGGTTCATCAGTAATAAGAAGGATTAAGTGAGGTTTTGTAACTAGGATAATAATGTTTGTTTTACATGGTCCTTGTACAGCATCTTCTCCTTGACATCTGAACGCTTCCAATGATTTAAAATGGATCTCATGTTTCCTCTCCTTCCTATCCTCTTTCATTTTCAACAAAGAACTCCCTTGTTGTTTCTGTTCCTGTTTCACTCTACGTGTGAGTGTGGAAAAGCCATGTGCCTCTGCCTCAAACCTGTCAGAAAAGTTCATGTCAACACAAGGAGTTTGGCATTTTGATTCCAAAGCGGCTGCACCTCCAGTCATGTCTTGCAGGAAGGAGGCTCATTGTCTGTGACCAGCTCCAGCACGTCTCCAGCACTCAGGGTATTTATTCTGTTCCTCTAAAACTGAATTTAGAGCAGTTCTCCTGGGGGAATACAAAAAGAAGAGCTGCCCTAGCTGCTCTGAGCCACTCACAAGGAAGGTTTTAGTATCTGACCCAACGATGATTCCAGCTTCCCGTGTGTGACCCCATTAGGTAAAAGAGAGATGTTATGACCTACGTGATGGCCAAATACAGTAGCACCACCTGACTCCAAGGGAGCTGAAGAGCTGCACAGATCTGCTGTTGCCAGGAAAGGGTGGTAAGGACAGGTGGGTTGGAGAGACGAGATGGAGAGAACTACTGACGGTTCTCCTTTCAGATGTTACTACTGGGAAATTCAGTGGTGGGTTTAGGTCTGGCGCACCCTGTCTCCACACAGTGAAAACCATTGAGGAGTTTACATTTTAAACTCAGTAGCTTGGATTCTCTTCAGGTTGTAGGTTAGAATTTCAGAGGTTATCAAAGCAAAATTTTCTGGGTGTAAAAATATTCTGTTTCATCATCTCTAGGGAAGAAATTGACTGAAATTTATGTAATGATAGAAGAGATTATTCAGAGCATCAGATTAACAATGGACAAGAGGGGAGAGTTGTCCACAAGTGAGAGGAAATGAAGAGGATTTGTGCAGAGAGTGAAGCACAGTTCTGCTCTCCCCATCTTGTGGGCAGGAAGAACTCTAGATAGCAAAGGTTAATGCTGCTGTTGTCTCACTGCTCCCCTTTCTCACTCAAGTTAGAATGATTTCTTGGGTACTATTTCTCCTTTCTTTCTGCAAGAGAGTTGTTTAAAAGCCACATGAGGCAGAGATTTCATGGGAGCTTTTTGGTTACTTAGAGTTTCCACAGGCCTTGGAGAAGTGAAAGCTTCCAGATACAGAAAAGCATGTAAGATGAGTTTAGTATCACTGTGAAAGTTTTCTGAGCTTTTTTATCAAACGTATCCTGGCAGGTTTCATAGGCTGCAGCAGCCAGAGCAGCAGAACAGCTATCGTACGGTTCTGAATGGGTGGGACGAGAAACAGTTTTTTGACTTTTTAACTTTTCCCTTATGCATTTTACTTTAGTTTTGCATTAGAAAATTATGTTTAAAAAGAGAGTATGTTTAATTATAGATGTATTTAACCATCACCTAATAGAGATTTTTGTATAGACAAGACATTTCCACCTCAATCTTTAAAATGCGCTAAAAGTAAAATACACTTCCAGTACTTCAAAACCTGCTATTGAGTGTTTAAAATGTACCTTTCTCGCTCATACACATGGAATTTCATATTAGCTAATGTGCATTTAAAAATATGCTTTTCCCCCAGTATCAGACAGGCTGCATAGATGGCTCTGACTGTACACAAGTTTGCCAGGAACTGAAGGTTTGGGCGGTTGAACTTTCCTCCCAATCCACGTGGAGAGCAAATCCCATCTTCCCAATGGAAGGATCAGGCAGAAATTCCATAAGCACAAACTCACGAATACCCTGTGCAGAAATAATCCACAGAGAGGTCTGTTTGGCTCTTGCTGCATTCTTAGCTGGTCAATCACAATAGCGCCAAAGATTTCTCTCCAACTCTCACACTCTTCTCTGACACAGCTTCTTTCACATTCTTGCTCATTTTCCTCTTATCTACTATCTAAAAAAACCTTAAGGAAATTCACAGAGGTGAAAAAACCCTCTATATTTATTTAAATAACATTAAAGCAAGGGGTGGAAAATGCCAAGTCTGGACTGCAGCATAAGCAAGGCAAGTGACTAAGGCCTCCAGGAAACCCTCAGCAGTTCTTCAATTTAGTTCCCAGTTCTTTTATGGCGTGCCTTCCAAACTCATGATGATTTACCCCTCTTTTTTTCTAGCTCCTCAGAAGTCCTCTGGCACAGTACCAGAGGATGAGAGAGAGGTCTAATTAATTGGATATTTTAAACATATTTTTATAGACTTGTTTCTTCATTTTTAATTATTATTTCAAGTAGCAGATGGCTTATCCTTGACTGCTGTCCATCTTATGATCACTCCATGCTTTATAAACCCTGTTGCTGTGAGCCTGGCAGAAATAGGCATCAGTTCAGAAGGTTTCTTCTATTGATTTGAGACTGGATTGCCTTCATTTGGTTTCCTATTACATCAGAAAAAGTCTTTTGAAAGCTGTGACATAAACCTGATTTAACCTGGCATGAGAGCTCTTGGCAGGCACCTCTCATGATAAGAGATCTTCCTCCTGCCCTTTGCAAGTGTCATTGTTCTGATGTCAGATATTTGTCTACCTTGGCCATCCTGTTCTGAAGAGGCAGAGGAAGCTCAGCCCTAGTGTGGTGTCTTATGTGGCTATGCTGTGTCCACCGAGGTGCATTCCAGGGTGGTGCAGCACTCCCATACAATGATAATGAGGATAGAAAGGGTGGGCCCAGAAGATGTGATCATCGCGGTCTATAAGTCGTGCACACAAGGCTCTAAGCGCCCCAACTGAGGCATCAACTCTTGCTCCTGGAACAAATGACCCCTTCAGGGAATGATGCTGTAGAGGAGGGATATGAAGTGTGCAGGGTTTGGGCTGGCCAGGACATGGGCTCATAATATAGATGCTTTTGCAAGATTAATATATGCCTGTTTTCTTGCCAGCTCTGCAGAGTGCCAGAATTTGGCCCTAAACATTTAATGAAACCATTGAGATTTATAATCAGAAAAAAACAGAAAAGAAAATAGGAAGGGGAGGAGGAAAGAGGAAGAGAGAAAACTGTACAAAAGGCATCTGATTAAACCAGTGATAATTACTGATATTGTTCCTCTCTGAGCCAGGATCACACTTCAAAATAAAAAGTGGAAGATAATTTTGTTAATAATTTTAATCAGCTTCCTTTTCATGAAAGATCAGAGAACACTAATAGATGGTTTTCCAAAAGACAGATGATTTGTAACACCGTCAACTCAATAACTGAAACAAGAGACCTATTCTCTCTCCCATTTGTCTGAAGTAACGGGTTCCTCCAGAGGAGGAACAATAGACAGAGATTGAAAAGCCTTGATTTGACCTAAATGAAAGATATTCTTCCCTAGCAGATGCTTTATCTTGTAGTTTATTTTTCTCCCTCTCCCCAATGGGCTTTACAAACATGTTGTCCTGTTTGTTTTCAGTCTTTGTTTCCTTTCCTAATACCAGGTTGAAGACTGGCTGGCTTAAGCAGTTCAGGGTATTCTCTGGGAGGAATTTGCTCGGGTTTCCTTGGCAACAGGAGCCACAAGAAGCTCAGTAAGGCACATTTTTGAGGAGATTTTTTGTTTTCCTTTTCGCTGTTCTCACATAGGCATCAAGGAGCGAGGAGCTGGTTAGGTTCAGACTGATCAGGTAGAGTGCAGTAAAAGGCAGGGGTAGCACTGGGCTCGTTTCTGCATCTGACAAACACTGTGAAGCTGCCACTGCTGTTAATGTCCCTGCTGCTTGCCCCCCAAGTATCAATAATCTTTATACCTAACAAGTTTTGAAAAAAAAGGATAATTACAATGTGATCTGGATGATTTGATTTTTTAATATAGGAATTAATGCCTCCTATTTTTAAAGGCTACATGCTTTATAGTAGTGGGCCTTTCTACATAATCGCTTCCTGCCACTGTTTTCTTTTATTGAGAAAAGTCATGTAATGCCATTGCAGATGTGCTACCAGAGTGAAGTAAACATGGTGCTCTAAATCATGCATAGTACAATAAATCATATGCCTGCCATTATTTTAATGGTTTGCAAATCTTTGCATTTGTTTTTCTCTGGACTTGGAGGAAACACAGTAGGAAGCAACGTTGTGAAATCCTGAAGAATTTCATTGTCAGTAGAGCTGCTTGAGAAATTACTCTCCTCCTCTTTCAGAATAATTCAGTACGAAAGGAAACATTTTGTTTAAATTTTGTTAAAAAAGAGTTTTCATTGAAAACCTAAGTGTTCAGTTTTCTCATTGAAAGTCCCAAAGTGAAAAACAATTTTCTTTTCTTTCACTTAATTTTTCAATGTAGGCACCTTGGCAAAAAAAAACCCCAAACAAAATCCCAAACAAAGAAAATCCAAACATCAACCAATGGTAGCTTTTGTTTGTAAAAAGCGTTTCCCCTCTCTGTCCACCCCAGGAATCTCTCCATTTTCTGCTATAGCAAATTTTAGAAAACAGTGTTATTCTAGTTACTGAATATTAGCTATTATTCTCCCCTGTCAGCATATGTATGTTTTTCAGGTTCCAAGAGATAATCCTTTTTATTTTTTCTTTTTTTTTTTTTTTTGTGAAATTGAAAACTTTCTGAAACAAAATCCTTTTGTGTAAACTTTCCATCACTGGTGTCAGCCAGAGGCAGTTTTTTTGGTTTGTATTAAAAGCATGACCAAAATTTCATCCGTCTTTCTAGAGGCTTTCAGAGTTTACAAGCAGACCAAAAATAAAATAGTAAACCACTCCAGCTTTTCCTTTAAATTCTCATCAGACCTATTTTATGTGACACTGAGGCAAAACTTTGGCTTTACAGAATACAGTCTGTGCTTTTCCATCTTGGAGTGCAATGACTGGGAGACAAAATGCCTACTCCTCGGCTCCTCAGTGAAACCTGATTGTTTTCAGCTAGTTAGAATTCTTTAGCCTCTGAAGGGGCTTACTAATACTTATTGTAAAACTGGGCTAGAACAACAAACTGAAAACACCGGTGAATATGTTAACTGACTCACGCCTTGTGGAGTGTCCCACCACCGAGTCTACTTCTGAGAACGTGCTGCTACCTGGTGTCCTCACTCCTGCAATGGATATGGGGAACTGGGCTTCCCCATTATCAGGAGAGACTGCACCATGAATTTAGCATGTGGCTAATAATAGTAGACAACTGCTATTACATAATTTTTATTTTTCTATCTATTTTTCTAGCGACCATTTATCTAAATGGAAAAAATTGACATATTTTGTAGTTGCTGAGAAATAATTTGATTATAACTCATTCAGCAGTAGAGATCACTAAGATGATGCCGAGATGCGGATTTATGGCAAATGTTTTTATTATGTTTCAGAACCCCATCCTGGTATTTTTTGCTGGGCTTAAAAACTGAACTACCTCAGGTTCAGAGCCTGATATATCCTATTAAGGACACTCGACTAAAGAGAATACTTCTCACTGACACAGGGGCTTAAGAGATTAATGAATTAGTCTGTAATACCTTCTCCTTCTAAGGGCCGGTTCAAGTTTTGCTGCTGTTACTTTGATTAGCACTATCTCCTCTGGTGCTGAGCCAGGCAATTCTGTATATTGACTGTGCTGGCATTTCTTACTGCTCTGAGAAAGGCAGAGAAAAAATCCTGCCCTATAAAGTTTGTATCGATCCAAAAGTAAAATTGTAAACATAGCCAAAAGAGCGGTGTTCAGAAAGGAAAAATAGGGTTGTTAATGGTGTGGAACAAGCGATGTTGTATCCAGCCCATCTTTCTTCCTTTAAATATATAACATTGCTAGTGTTGGTTGTTGAATATACTTTATATCAGCAATAGTCCTCCAAAACTCGGTTGGTTCGTGGCATTATTGATATTATAAACCACAGTGGTTTATATTATTAACTGCTCTCTGTTTACCTCAGGTTGTTAATCAGAAAGATAGCCATTAAGTGCTGGCAACACATGATTTCTCTAGGATTATTGTTAACATTTCTGCTGCAGTCAGGAGGGTTTTTCTGGCTTAGCTCAGCAATGAGGAAGTCTGTAGCTGATCAAATGTTCTCTTGCATGCAAGTGTCACTGCAACTGATGGGAATTAATACGAAAGGCAAAATCTAATACAGAAAACATTACTTTAAACCTGCTCTCCAATTCAATGCTAATATTGCAAAGGAAAACAGGATTCTAGAGCACACAGCTCTGATTGTGACTGACCTACTCACAGTTATAAATGGCAAGCTGGGACATATAACTTCCTATTCTGCCTCACTTGAATTGTCATCTTTAATTAAAGAAGTTCTGTGTCACGGATGACATTTCTCAGAGAAATGTTTCACAGAGTCTCAGGGAGGGGAGGGAGAGGAAGACTGGGAGCAGTGTTTTGGCTGCTTATTTGCTGTTTTCCTCATGCAGAGTTAAGTGGTCAGTTTTGCAGCATTTAGAGACTGGCCCAAGAAATTCTCTTGGGCATTAGTTGATCTTAGCTCCAAGGCTGGGTTTTGTGAATGCTTTAAGTAGACTGCCACTTAGGAGGCAGCCTGTGCCACATACTGTCATTCTGAAAGACACTCACTCTGGTCTTGAGAGTGGGATGTTATTGAGAGGTTTTGTATTTAGTTGCTGTGAGGTAACGTACTGTTATCTCCATTTTACAGATGGATTTTGGGCCATAAGAACCAACATTCCATAAAATATTTGTATGTCTGGAATTCTGTGAAGCCTAAATTCTGCAGTGTTTTTTAGGAAAGCTTGTTTAATGTGTGGAGACATCTCAAAGACCTTTGACATATAAAGTTTCAGGTAGAAATGCTTTAATGAGGCTAAAACTGTGCTCCTCGTCACATTGAGTCAGGTCCTTGTCTTTACTACAGTGTTTGCTTACCTCCTGCCAGAGGCTTTTTGAAGTTCAGAAAAGAAATATCTCTGCATGTTTGTCCTCTGTGGCATTCAAAGTGCTGAGTATGCTCAGAACAAGCCTGACTTCCTCAAATTGGGTAAGGCAATGGTGGTACCTGCTGCCACATCCACGAATTAATGATTAAATGTGTCATTTGAAGCCTTGGTTCCCCAGAGCCAGGCACACACCACTCAGGACCCTACCTCCCCCTAGCATGGCTGCCTTCAGTGCAGGTGGTGTAGACTGCACCCCTCCTGTTGAACATGGGCCACTACACAGAAATGCATTAGACATGAGCATTCACAAAACAAATGATGGAGATATAAGGAACCCTCCCCACGTGCCCCCTTAACTCTGAAGTCTTCTTTATCTTTACTATTAATAAAAACAAAAAAAATCAAAACTTAAAAACTCAATTGTATCTACATTGAACATGGAGGAATCCCTTCTATTTCATCAGCCAATCCATGTGACTAAAATTTTCTTTTAGAATTTAGTCAAGTCACCATCTTAAACAAGATGATGGAAGACTGCTAAATATGATTGTGGTCTCTGAAGTAAAACACCCAACTGGGAAGAACCTTGGTTTATTCCCAGATTATATGTGATCAATGCTGGATCTTAAGAGCATGGAACGTTGGTCTAACTTCGTTCCAGATGAAGTTAAACAACACTTGTACTTGTGGTGTTGTTAGGTGATACCATGATTGCAGCAAAGAAGCACAAGGTTGATTAGGGGGTAGAAATATCTGTCATATGAGGAGAGGCTGAGAGAGCTGAGACTGTGCAGCATTGCGAAAAGAAGGCTTGGAAGATCTTACTAAGGTGTATAAATACTTAATGGGGGTGGGAGGTGGGGTGAAAATGGAGCGAAGCTTTTTTCAGTGATGCTCAGTGACAGGACAAGAGGTAATTTGGCACAGCTGAAAAAACAAGAAATTCCCTTTAAGTGTAAGAAAAAGCTTTTTTTTTTTTTTTTTCTGTGAGTGTGGTTGAACACAGGTTGCCTGGAGAGACTGTGTAGAGGTACTCAGAAGGAATCTGGACATGGTCCATGAGCACCCTGCTCTAGCTGATGCTGCTCTGGGCAGAGGTGTTGGACTAGGCAATCTCCAGAGGTGTTTCCCAGCTTCAAAGATTCTATAATTCTATTACATAAAAAATGCAATTCTATGATATAAATTATTTCCAATTATTTTACAAGAAATTGCATGCTAGATCATAGTAAAACACATATAGATAGATTTTTTGTTTCCTGAAGATGGCTCTCAATGTTTATGCATTCATAGATGCTTTATTTACAATTACATTTTATTTAATTAAGATTATTGTATATTTTTATGTACAGCTGCACTTATTTATAATATCTAAAGATATGAAAATGAATCTAGTTAGTCTCAGCTAATAAAGAAGTTCCCTAAAATTTTGATGTTGTTCTTTCACCAGACCTCTAAAATCAGACTTTCAAATAAACAAAACATAAGTTGCCCTGCTAAGGAACCATTCTTTCATGCTTCACTTGCTTTTCTTCTTCATCTTTGTCTTTCTTCATCTCAATTTTCATCTGTCATTTTCCCCCAGAGCTTTGACTTCCATGATCCCTATTTTCATGATTCACCTTTAAGTTTTAACTTCTTGACTGGGTTACTGCAATTACCTACTTGTAGATTTTACTGAAGAATTTGGATTATAGCAGAAAATATTTAATCCCAACAGGATTATAGGAAAAAGTGAACACATTTTTTGGTCTCAGTACTAAATAGTGGCAGGGAACCAAACTAATGACTGCTCTGTTCAAAGGGCAAATCTTCAATCCTGGCACACAGTTTGGGAGGGCAAAAGTGATATCCCTCCCACTCCTGTATATGAAAAGACCAACTGCATTGTTGAGCCAGTGCAAAAAACACGCATGTCTGTGCTTGGCCTTGTGCTGCTGTTGCTCCCAGGGGCTGTGTGGATCTCAGGGGTTTTGGCATTGTAACTTCTCTTTAACTGGAAGTACATACAACTCTCCAGCAGCCTGTGCAGAGACAGAAAGATTTGATAAGGCTGGAGTGCTTTTCCCTGTCCTTTTTTTTTTTTAATTTCCTTTTATAGGCAGGGGCAATAAAGCCTTCTATAAACAGCTCAGAAAGAAGCCCACAAGGTAATGATGATGGGGTTTATTTTCTCCATATTATTAACCTTACCTATTTTCGTAGGGTTTTAGAACTCAAAACGTTTTGCTTCATAGCTAGATAGCTTTCCCACTATATTACAGCAGTAATACTTCAACACTTTTACTCCTTTATTTCTAGTTCATGTGTTCTGATCTGCTCACTCACCTGTTGTGGAGATAGCTATATTTGTTATCTGTCTTATCACAGTCTACTTCCCCTTCATTGCTTAATATAGTTCTCCAGCTTGTCATTATATTTCTCGACTCCTGCCACTGTTATTTGAATGGTCTTTACTTCTCATCAGTCTCAAATCCATCAGCTAGAAATCGAAGGTGTTGACAATATTTTCACTTATCCTCTCAAAGAATATTAAATCTTTTAGTAAACTGAGCTGTTTCAAAAACAAGCTATTGGAAAACAAGCTATTACACATCTAGAACTTCGCTTTAATTTTCTTTTCACCATTTTTTCTGGTTAAGTCATTCTCTTGGTTAATGCAATCAAATAAAATTGGAAATAAAATAAATTACACTGGAGATAAAATCACTGCCATAGATCTCATCTGTTCTCCAAAATGATCATTCAGTAAATGGAGATATTTTTTTGCTTTGTGTTTATTTTAGAAAATAACACCTACTAAAAGTTTCTTAAAAATGAAGAAATGCATGCTTACCCACAATACAAAATATCAAACATCAGTAGACTTTATGTTTGATATTTGAATCTTAAATATATTTCTGAAAGGCACAGACTGTTAAAATATAGGCTCTTTGGAAGTTAAGGATGTTGTCAATATAATTCTAATTTTTAAGGACCTGTTCTGCCAAGCTCAGCTTGTCTCTGATATTTATCTGCTTTTACTCCAGCATATTTCTGTTCTGTCCATTCCTGTAATTTCCAAGTTATGTATGTGTCAAAGCTTTCAATGACCTGATTTCAGAATACGTTTAAGCTTAGTCTCCTTAGTCAGGTGTAGTTTAAACATGTTCAAAAGTTAGGTGTCTCCTTAAGTGCATTTTAAAGCAGAACTTTGCTAATGAGCACTCTGGTATTTGCTGTCTGCTACAGTGTCTTACATGCTTCTCATGCTACCAGACCAGGTCCGTGTATATTCTTATGTTCCCAAACCCAGTTCACTAAGCCATTATCTTCTACAAGTTCTTTCTGTTCCATCATAGTTCTGACATACTACTTAACTCCAAAATATGGAGAGGTTTCCAGTAAATTGAAGTACCGGCATGTTTGAGCAAATTATTTTTACTTGAATCTTCTCTTTTTCCTCCCTTTAGTTATGTCTGGTTTTAGGTAGAATGTGTTTAGAACAGGATGGTCTTTTTGTATGTACCTTTACAGTTTCAGTTTCTCGGAAAAGCTGTGATGATTCCTTCTCCTTTTAACCAACAAGAGTACTGTTGTTTTAAAACCTCCACATATGTAGTGTTTGCCATTTTTCCAGATGGGCTGAGGATACACTTTGATTTATCCTCTATGGACTACAATGGACTACTCACCCAATTCTGGTAGCATCCAATTGACTGACATGTAGTGCAGAATTAATCTTGCAGGTTAATACACTCACATTTACATGCACCTACAAATTGCTAAGTCTACATCTAGATTCCAGGAACTCTCTTAACTAGCTTTGCCTTTAATGGGAGTTTAGACAGTTAAATGTTGACAGGCAATTATCTGAACATGGACCTGAATCCCACTAGAGTGTTGTGATACCATCACTGTCATTTTCTCTGTGATCTAACAAGCAATAGCAAAGCATCCATACCAACCCAAAAAAGCCTTGGACCTAACCTCAGCCCTTTAAGTACAAGTTCTTGACTTTTCAGTATCATGGAAGATGGAGCATAATATGTGCAAATATGCTTACCTTCATCTTTGGGTTAATTCAGGTGTTGAGTGTCAACAAGTTAAGGTCAGTTTTCTATTAGCGCTAGTCATTTTTCTGGCCTGTATTTGGGGCTTGTTGACACTTTTCGTAACTTAGATCTTCTGCTGATTCTATCCTCAAGCTTTTTTCATAGTGATATTTCTTTCACAGATAAACGCAGAGCTTCCAACTCTTCTGTTCTTCATGATCTCCTGCTATAATCTGGCTGCTACTAACTATCCATCCTGGAGGTTCTCAATAAAGCACCAGTCTCTCTAGGTTTCTCCTAAAGTCAAAATAAAGCCCAAGGCTTAGGGCTTGCTTAGAGAGCTTATCTCTCTCTGCTGGCCATAAAGGCAAGCTACAGAGGCATACCAAATTAACTTAGATTTTGTGAAGACCCCTTTAGCCATTCCAAGAAAAGTAATCAATCTTTTTGCTTGGTACCTGTTTTCTTCACAAACCTCTGTTGTTCTTAAAATAGGAATATTTTGTGAAATCTGCAATCTACATCCAACACTATCTTTAAGAAAGATATCAGCATTGTTCTGCCTGTGGACTTGGTATGGTATCACTGGAAAGGCAAAGGGCTATAGTCCAAAGTGCTCTTGTTTGGATTCTACAAGTCTCTTAGTCACTTCTGAATTTTCTGATCAAAAGACTGAGATGTTTCCTACAAAAGACACCAGAGGCTCATGTAACATTAAAGAATATAGGCTGAAAATGGCTACAAAATAAGAATATTTTCCTCTTTCTTTTTCTCTTGAAAGAAAGCAGTTCTCAGAGCTAAGTTTGCTGCACCTTCCTGTGAAATTACTGCTCTCAGAATAAAGAGATTCTGCTGTAAATGGTGTACTCTGTAAAACCTTCTAATTTCTAGATCCATCATGTCACTTAGGAAGAGGACATCTGTGGGAAGTTAGTGAGTAAGCTTCTCTAAGGGGAAGGTAACATTTATAACAAAACTGATTTCATTCAGTCACCCGCATGCTCTCATCATTTCACTCACTCATACACTCACACCTACATACTTACAAGCACCAAGACACTAAGTGGTCTGGCCAGGATGAGTTGCAAGAGACATGGAGGAAACCAGACATCAGCTACCCATTCTTCACTTTATTTCTTGGGTTCTTCTTGACCAGGAGCAACAAACTGGTTTTTGGAAGTCTATACCTTTACAGTGATCTGTTGCCTTAGAATCTCTATTATTGCATCTTCCCCAAGTCTTACAGAATTATAGGATCACAGGATAATTCAGGCTGGAAGGGGCCTTGGAAGACTCAAGCCCAATCTCCTGCTGATGTAGGGTAAGATCTGAAATTAGACCAGGTTGCTCTGGACTTTGACTGATCGAGGGTTTGAAATCCTCTGGGGATGGAGTTGCCTCAGCAACCCTGGGCAGCATCCTCCGATGCCTGACTGTCTTCATGGGGTAAAAGCTTTTCCTTTTTTCCAGGCTGAACCTGTTTTGTTTCAATTTATACCTGCTGTCTCATTACCCAGCGTTCACCCCTGTGAAGAGTCTGGTCTCATCTTCTTCATGTTCTCTTAGACACTGGCAGCTTCTGCCAGGTCCATCCCAAAGCTATCCCTCCTCCAGGATGAAGCAGGTCAGCTCCCTCAGCCCCTAATCATAGGGCAAATGTTCCCACCCTGAGCATCCTGGTGGCCATTCATTGAAGTCACTTCAGTTAGCCCATGACTTAATCAAAATTGTTATTGGTTTTGTTCCCTAGTTTTGGTTACCTTCATGGCTGCCTGGCTTCTTCCTGGGACAGCAGGAAGAACGGCACAGACAAAAGGCTGTAACCTTGCATTCTCTCTCTTGTTATCACTGTGCAGGTCTCCTGCTGGTAACTCATTTGTGCTGTGGTCTCATTGGAGTACAGGCCTTCAGTTCTTCAAGGAAATATCACGTTCCTTCAGGTTTATTGGTCTGACTGATGTCAGTCATAGTCTTGGATATCAATAGATGTCACTCAGTATGGTTTCTTCTGATCCTTTCTGACACAGATATTTTCACTCTTACTTCATTCATACCTTCGTATTTCCATCAGAGATGTGTATGTGATAAACTCTAGGATTTATAGGACCCGAAAAAAAAGTAAGAAACAGTACAATTTCTTAAATAGCCCACAAAATGTAAGGAAGAGTAGACTTGGGTCTTAATATTTGTAAAAGAATTTCAAGTTTCCCCTTGGAAATAATGCATGGCTGTGATCTAACATGCGACCTGGCCACTGAATGCAGATTACCATATAATTGAATTAGGCTTATGTCACTGATGGGATTGCAGAAAGGATGTGATACAACAAGACATTGCTAATCTGATGCTGAAAAGTTGATAATCTACTATGACATAAAAAAGAGCATGATCTGGAGGTCAATCTTTTGAAAGAAAGGGGAAGCTGAGCATCTTTTATGCAACTCCAAAATCCTCTGCTTACCAGACTTTTCCACATAGCTTGTGCTACTTCATTAAGTTACTCTCTGACTTCTTGGCCATAAGTGAAAAAGTAATTGCTTAATAATAATAGTAACTTTATAAACTTCATCATATGGATAGACAGAATAGCTCTAATTTAGTAATACATTGCTAGATTTCTTCTAATTTTCTTTGTCTTTGCTTTGATTTTTATTTTCTCGTACTAAGCTTGGATTAGGCAGAAACAAGCAGAAAGCCTGAGGTCACAAGACATCCCATTTTGCTAATCTGAATAGATTGGATAATTTTCATAAACTTTCAATGTTTATCCAGAGTGAACTTTTAATCCATTTCAGTTTAATTTTGTATGTTATTCTGTGTTGTCTTCCTGATTTTAAGATTCTTTTTGATGTTCATGATAAACTGTATTTGCCTGAAGGAAATATTGGGAAATTTTCATTCTGTTTTCAATTAGAGATAAACAGGAATCAAACCTCTGGATCCCAGCATTTCTGAATTTTGAGGAAACTTAGATCAGAGCCAATGTTTGGAACTCTCTCTATTTTGGAAACTCTGTTAATTGCGAATGAACTTTCCTGTATAAACCATGCGCCCCTGATTTTCAAAGTGATGATTGACAACGTGATTCCTATCAGTAGAAGTAAAACAGAGAAATTCTGGTGTTTCCCCCTGAAAAATGAGGCTTGATTTTTTCAGAAAATATTTCCCATGAAAATTTTCATTATGAAATCATCTCTTGGAGAGAGCTGCTAAGCAGGTGGTGCCATATATGAATTAATTACAAGAGTTTCTAAAAGAGCTCAAGTGTGTGAAAAGTAGTGAGCATTTTCTCATTGCCACCCCTACCCTTTCTGAGAGGGTAAAGATTCCTTTTAACCATTCTCAGCAACAGATAGGTGTTTAAACAGTGATACAGGTACAATTCCTCCTTTAAATACATTGTAACTATGACTAAATAGTTGAGTCAGTTTTAAAGAGGTCTAATTCTAACTTCTGATTAAGCTGGAATTCAAGGCTGAAGAAAACAAAGAGGTTTTCCAGTTCAGTGTAAAAACATACACATATTATTTCTACAGAATTCTATCAGATCTGGCCACCAGTATACACAATCTAGCCCTTCACATTTGTCTATAAACTTTTCCCATTAGGTAAAAGGAGAAAAAACCTGAAACAGGACTATGCTTCTGCAGCACACAAATAAACACTAATATAACAGTCAGAAGAAACCATTTCAGTGTACAACTGTCCTACAAAAATTAGGAATTATGGTATGTACTTTTGAGTGCTATCCACTGGTATTTAAGTCATTACCTGACTGTTTGCATATGTGAGCTCTAAAATACTCTTGTAACCTTAAAGAGCTCTGAAGAAAAAACTCACATCCTCTGCATAACTTCTCTCTTTTGAGATTCTAAAGAAAAGTGATCGGTAGAGAAGTGGCCCTACCTGTTCCATGTCACTCAAAATTCTGGTGGTTTTTTTTTAAATTTGATAATTATTACGACCTGGACAAATGAAACGTTATGCAAATTAAATAGACCTCATGTTTTCTTTAACAAACCAGGGTGAAAGTGTTTCTTATCTTCTTCCCAAAAGTTATGTTTTTAACTCTGTGGAATTTGATTGTAACTGAAGATATTGCCTGTAAAGTTTTCAGCTTCCTTCTCTTCTAAAGTGTTTCATGTCAAAGGAATGGAAGATACATGGTGTCCCTCAGACAAAGAGGTGATTTTGGGGCACAAACTCTTTAACATATTTAAAAGAGCTTTAAACTTGTTTAAAAAACCCACAGGGCAAAAATCAAAAGGCAAATTAAAATCCAAACAGCAACAACAACTATTATTGATTTAGTTGTGTGGATGGAATCTGAAGAAGAGCAGAAACCAGAAATGATGCTGGAAAGATAAGAATGGAAGTAGCAGGGCAATCTGCTGAGAAGCTAAGGCTTGAAGATTGGAACAATGACAACACAAAGAGAGTGGCAGATGATGAGACATAACATGAAACCGGAATGCTGGTTGCAGAGGAGTGCAGTTTGTATATAAGTCAAGTGAGAACAAAAAAGGAATAGCTGCTACTCTATGTATCAAGGATGGTCATGGAGATTGAATTGTATGGCCATTTAAGGTTTTTCCAGATATATTTTTTCCTGGGATTTGTGCTTCTGTAAGTTCACTCAAGACATTGAGATTTGTTGCAAGAATAAAATTCATGCTTGTCTAAAAAACTTGAACTTGATACTTAATTTTTTTAAAATTGAATAAAATTTCTGAAAATAATTCTATCAACCCCATGAGATAAACAATTGAGCTGTTTTGATTTGATCCAGTAGAGGGCAATGACACCTACACACAATAGCTACTTCAGTGCGCCATGAATAAACACTGTCAAAGTTATAGTGAGAATAATCACACCACCCCCTTTTAACCTTTCAGACATCAGGTTAATTAGGCAGAACTTCAGTTCATACATATTATCCCAAGGGAACATGTTACTGTATATTTTTTCTTTTTGATGTACAGCTGCAGTATTAAATCAGGCATGATTTACATATATGATGTGATAATTAGGCCTAGGAGCCAGGATGAACCCATATACTGTGGATAACTGGTTTAGCTTGAATAAGATAAACTTGAAGATATTATATGAATATCATTTTTATGATTGAAAACATGATAAATATTGCATATTGCTTGAAATGTTACCCTGTGGCTGCGCTAACGGCAGCCTCAAACATTTAATTCTCTCCAGTGAAGGTTTATTCTGTTTATATGTGTATGCATAATTATTATTTACCATTTATTCAGCAAGGTCTGCCTTCTAAGGAATTCACCATCTAAATTAGTCTCAGATAAGTGAGTATTAGGTAGGAACCATTTGAAGGAAGACAGACAGAAAGGATTTTTCTAGGTAGGTCAGAAAGTGTTCATTTAGGAAACATCTCATTTAATATTTCAAAAACATCCACTCATTCGTTCATATCTAACTTCTCCTATTCTCTGTCTTGATGTTGGCTAGGTGCATTCTCTATATACTACCATTACTTATTATTTTTAAGGCAATAAACAAGACATGACCCTAATTCAAGGTACATGTTATAATTAAAGCCATTGACCTCTAATACAGCTTCACTTTGTTTTTCCTTTCTGTGTTAAATCTGACATGTATTGCAAACTTATCAGAGGACATCTTTCTCTTGCAAGCTACTTTTAGAGCTGCATCCTCTATCATACCTTGGAGTGAGTCATTAGGGCAGTTTATGTAATTTATATTACTTGAAACTGTAATGAAGCTATCGAAAGATTTTATTTAGGAAGCTAAGAGTTCATCCAGATTCTCAAAGCTGTAGAATTATGTATTGATTGTGTTGTTTACATGATGATATACATTGATTCAAGCTCTATGTTATGAAGCTTGTTCTGCATTCCAGTACAATGACTGGACAAATAAGCTTATGAGGCCTCATTATTCAGTGAATATTGTTGGTGTGTGTGCTTAACTGTGCACAAAAATGGATAAAAGGACAAGATACCTGACCAGAAGATTTTGCAACCTACTATTAGGTAGATATGATAATTGGATGGGACAAGGGGTTGGATAGATGGGGTATGGGGAAAACTTTAGAGGGAATGTCAAGAATCTGATCATACAATGACTCATCCTAATCATCCGAATGTGTTGACACTTGGTAAATATTAAAATTGGGAGGGATCTTCTGCTGTTTCAACTGAAATGGGCTTTGCTAAAGAAATTGAGGAAAATAATATTCTAGGAGAATAGATTTAACAGTACAGGGTGGAGGTAAAAGGGACCTGAGGAAGTAGTAATTAATAAGAGATGAAGACTGGCATGGTCTGCGAAGTAGAAAGGAAAATGGAAAGGTAATACAAATGAAGAAAAAAGAAACAGTCTATGGATTTGCCTAAGATTCATTCTCAGCTTATTATTGGCACTGGGACAAACCTGCGTCTCTTCCTTTCCACAGAGTTTGAATTCAAACCCTTATCTGAACACTGAGAAAAAGCAGAGGCATTGAGATGGGTTTTAGTTGAGGTCACCTTAATAAAGAATGATTTGTCATACTTAATAAATAATTCCCTATTATTTCAAGTAACTTGGGACTTCGTTGTTGTCGGTGTTTTTGCTTCTTTTTCTACTGTAAGTACATTGAAGTTACTTAGGATCAGCCTTTGAAAGGTTGAAGATGTCTTCAAAACTCAGTTTCTAGAGCAGTCTGCTTTTGTTTGCAATGGGTAATATATACTTTAGTGCTTAAAATAGAAATGAGTCAAACAAATCATATGGTTGCTATTTACAGAAACTTTTTTAAAGGTTTAAGGTTCTTTTTTTTGTTCTGTCTAAAGTAATATTAGAAAGAATTTCCACACAGCTACTGCAAATATGAATAAAATCTGTAACAACTTCTCTAAATTTGTCAGAGTTTTTAACTATTTCATAGAAATACAGATATATTTTAAACAATGAAAACTGAATTATGGCTTTGAATTTAAAGTGTTTTAAGAAATCAATCCATTATTTATGAACTCAGGATGGTTTGAGTGTACCTATATGGCTATTCAAAACCTAACCATTGAAAAAAAGTCCACAATGTGCCATAGCATAACAGTGATTCCTAATTTAGAGGATGATAGATTCTTGACTATAGAGTGCTCAGGCCTCATGCAAACAAGCTGGCTTTTGTGTCATGCCGAATATTACACACTGGGACAAGTTAGATATGCAAAATTACGACAACTGAGAAGACTGAAACTCTGAACTCTCAGAAAACTGAGAGTTTTTTCTCTAAACTAGATATTGCTCTTTAGATTTCAGCATAGCATCCTGCTAATAAACAAAGCCTGGTTGTCTCTGATTTAAGTAGTGACATACTGAAAACCTTGTGGGCTTGCGGTAATGACAACATTGGCTTTTAGGCACACAGCTTTTGCTTTTGTTCTTATTTTAGCATGCATTTTTTTTATGTCATGACTGTGCATATTGCTTTTCAGAGTAGGTGTGGAGCAGCTCTAAGTGTTTTAACAAGCTGATATAAAGAAACATGTTCCAAAACCAGTATTTTGAGTCATGGTTCTCATATTTTAAGAACAAAATTAGTTCACTGGTACCTGTAAATTCCTTGATTTTATTTAGACTTGTAGAGTTAGTGAAAACATAAATGTTTGCTTCATGTTGA
This sequence comes from Gallinago undulata, assembly GCA_026546715.1. Classification (NCBI taxonomy): domain Eukaryota; kingdom Metazoa; phylum Chordata; class Aves; order Charadriiformes; family Scolopacidae; genus Gallinago; species Gallinago undulata. Next base: position 137,736,734 of record JAOTQQ010000012.1, on the reverse strand, counting down.
GTGGATGAAGCTTTATGCTTTTTTAATACAGTCACATTGCTCTGTCAATTCAAATACTCTGTAGGACATAGTGACTAGATTTATCATTTCTGATCTATCTTTAGACTTTCACAGATTACACTAAGTGATTAATGCCATGGAGCAAAAATGGTACAGTCTGTCTTAGCTCAGTTTATACCTTTTCATGTTTCTTCTGGGAAATATCCCTATTGTCTCAAGTGTCATCCTATATGACTTCCAGTTTTGGAAACTCCATTCTCTTTGTTTTGCTGTGCATTAAGAGTTCCAAAGACATGGCTCAGATTTCTAAGTCTTGCAAGGCAAATATTGAGTTCAGATTTTTCTAAGTAAAAAACCCCTTAAAATGTATTTATTTGTATGTTTAAATAAACACATATTTTGTTAATCATCAGGGATTTTGTTTTTTATTTGCAAAATTTGTACAATTGAACCTTCATATAAAATACACATATATGTGACTGTTTTAAAAATTATTAGTTTTTTATAAATCTATAAAACTTTTTGTTATAAACTTTATTAACAAAAGCAGTAGTTAACAGATATAAAAATAAGAGAGTTACATAACCATGGCAGGCTCCTGCAGTCTTTAGCTTTTCCCCACAAATGACATACACAACATTCTTGGCTGGAGCTTTATTCAAAACACATTTCAAAGACACAACTGTAAAACGTTAGATCCTTCCAAAGAGCAAATTGACTAATGGGAAGAAACAAGACAGACCTGCTATGCAAGGCAAAAAAGTCTCCACGTAACCCAAATTCTAGTTTCCAAGAAAGCTACCAGCTATATAAGTCAGGAAAAGACAATTCTTCTCTTAAATTCTCTTAATAACTTGGGATAACCACAAATGGCTTTATACAGTCTGTAATCTCCCTGCTGATACCCTTCCTTTTATTTATTTCATTCATGTCTCTGGTGAGCATCTTCCCAAGATGGGACATCAAAGAAGATTATGGTCAAGCTACCATTTGACTCCTGAATAAAGACATGGTCTTTTTCTATTCTAAAGATTATGTTCACATCCAAAGATATTGGCAAACTGATGTTCTAATATGAGGCAGATTACCAGTTTCTTAGATTTCAATGCCTTTATGTTTACTTTAGATCTAATGTTAAATATTGGTGTACACGTATTGACTCAACGTTGAAATGGCGTATATAAAAATTCCTAATTTTTCCTCTTTTCTGCCTTATGATGCCGAGTGATAACTTCTGGTGTAACTTGTTATCTTTTAAAACTTATTTGACAGAGCTAATACAAACAATATTGAGGGAAGGGGAAAGAACTCGCAAATGAATCAGTTGAACACAATACTGAATATTCTCTGCTTGCCTCAAATATTTCAGATCTTTCATTTGAACTTAATTAGTTTTCTGCATTTTTAATTACAGTGTGGTCTTGCTAGAGCTCTAAGCACTATCTGTCCAGATCAATTTTGAGCAGGAAGATTTTCAAGGGAAGCCTGGGTATTAAAGTGAGATTGGTGTATTGGTCAATAATAATCGTCTGTTTAAATGAGTATTGAACTTCTTCCATGGAAAGGCAATTAAGGGAATACGGTGCTACCATCTTTGTACTTATGTCCACTTACATCTGCATGACCACTAGCAGCTAAAGTTGGGATGCATTGAACCCAGCTCAGGTGACTTCTAGCTGTGTAACTGTATTTGATTTACTTAAATTCATGCTGAAATTTTGGTCAAATGCAGTTGAGCATTTTTCCCTTCCTAAAAAGCATTATAAGACACTTTTGCTTTTGCAAAAATTCTGGGTTTAAAATAAAGCAGAAAATTGATGAAATATTGAAGAAAATCAGTTTGTTTGATAAATGATGTAGAATTGTTGGGGTTTCCGTATGATCACAGAAGAATATGACCTTTTCTCGCTCAGTTATGTACTTTCATTTGACATATTAGTCAGTCACTTAACGCTCATATACACAGTGATGCAAATTTTCAACAGATCAGAAGGATTAAAAAATCCACCTTATGATTACCATGTTATTCTAATGATTGTGTCTTCTCACATGGAGACAATTAATAACAGTAGGCCATGTGGAACACCATGCTGGGCAGATGCGTTAATGGAAAATTTCATAAGCCTTAAGTTCTTTGTTTATTTTTAGGGTGGGATGGAAGAAGACAGGAAACAAGGGGGTATTGTAAAAACAAAGGGTTTTTCATAAAATCAAATCCTTTAAATATCTGTGAGTCCTATCAGACAAAGGTGTAGAACTTATGCTTGTATAGGAACAACTATTAAGTTAAAATAAAAGGCTTTTGGATTTGTTTCTGTCAGATGAAAATGTTATATTTTGAAATGTTTTTGTTGTGGTGGTGAGATTGTATACATTAAATACCTCTTAGATACATATTGGAATTTTTTCTCAAATGAATACTGTTTAGATGTGAAAAGCTGGCTTCAGTCTACCTCAATATGTGTGAGTTCATTCCCACGATCAAAATTTTTGGACTACAGTTATAAATAATAAGAATAATCTGGCCAGTGTCCTTTTTTTCTGTTGTGTGCTGAGATTAAGCAGGAAGATTAAGGTCACCTCACATCCTCCAGGATCACAATGAGACAGTACCATACTTTTGTTCACTTTTACAGAGACAAGATCTATTTACAAAAATAATGAGAGAATGAGAATAAAGTCAGAAGAGATGGAACAGTGCAAGTAGTTCAGCTGTTATCAATAGTTTAACCAGTTTTCCTAGCTGCAGTGGGCACTGAGGTAGCCCACAGTTCACAATAACCCTTTTCTGGGGTTAATGACATTCCTGATTGTTAATGACATTAGATCAGGAAGAACCTCCAGTCTTCTGTGTTTCATTTCTCTGTCAATTTTTTACATAAATTGTTTCCTAGTGTTTTATCACTGATTTGAGGAAGTAGAAAAAAAGAAAAAAGTAGTAGCAACTTTAGAAATGCACTCAAAAATATTGCATCAAATACGCCTAACTTGCTACGGAAGCAAATATAAATAAAGATGAGTCTCCGTCTTACTGACATTACCTCCTTTAAGATGGAGAATAATTGGTATTCACAGATGAGATGAACATTTTCATCCACTTCATAATGAGCAAATTAACAAGACATCTACTGAGTTGCCTTAAAAAAAACCCTACACGTAAAAAGAACTAATTACTGCTCACTCTGGAATACAAATCTCCATTCACGGCAAGCTGTGTTGCTGACTGTGTAGATCACGGAGGACAATATAGACCGGGTGTCTGGTTATCAAACACCATGCCATTCTTGATGGCTTTGACAGTGGCAGTACTTCAGCGAAGAAGGAAACATAGTCTGAAGAGGCCCTGCATGTTCCTCCATGTTTGTTGGTGAACATTTCAGTTTCTTTAAAGGTTCATTTATACCATATTCATCAGCATAACATCTGATCTTCTTCCAGTAGTGCATTAGGCAATATGACAAATATCTGTCACATTTTAGTTCCCTCTTCCTCTCCCCAGGGGGGAAAGGCTAAATGAATATAGATGTACAGGGATAAATTCAGACCTGCTGTAAGTAATTGCGATTCCATTGATGTCAGTAAAGTTGCACCCTACTACTTTTGATTTGAAACTGGAACAGAGAACCACATTGTTCTTTGTAAAATAAAAATAAACAGTATGTGAAGATGTTTCCAAACATTTCAATAATATTATCTAGGACAGATTCTGACCCCAGTTAAAGCTCAACAAATCCATTTGAGTTAATGACATTGCACAACTGTAAATGGAATCAGCCCTTACACATGCATACAGCTTACAAATGTCTGTGATTATTGGACACATATTGCTAGATGTGCATAGATCAACTTGCAAAACTGCAAGACTTCTGTCTTTTAACAAATAGGTCAGTGGTCTGAAACACCTTTGGGTAAACGGTGCTTTGCAGTTTTTGTGTACTCTCTGTATTGTCAAATGAAAATAGAAAATACTTTTAAACATAAATTTGCAGGTCAGCTTCTTAGGATTTACTGTGGCCTTATGAACCATATGGGGCCACTGAACACACATTGAGGATTACTGAGATAAGATATAACTTTGATTCAGTTCATATCTGGATGTGTTAGAGGGTTTTCAGAAAGAATGATCTATGAATGGTTCATTTAGCATAAATTTGCCAAAAATACAGGTGCTTCTTTCCAATTTGTCCAAAGAAATGACAGATTGAAAGTACAGACAATCTTAAATTTAACAATAATTCTTTGAAGTTAAGATACATATGGAAGTAAATCAGAATAAGTAAATGTAAAGTAAGTCTGTTGATTTCACTGGTGTGTGACTGGAGGCGTCCAGAAAATGATGGGTATGATGATGGCTTACTTTGCTAACAGGAAGAAAAGTGATCGTGTTTTTCATCACCATTGTGCGAGTTTTCAATGGAACTGCATTAGATGTATTTTATAAATAAAAAGAATTTTTACTTCATGTGCAGTGTATTCAGTCAAGTAAAACTTTAAGATTTAAAAATGTCTGGCTTGTAGGAGTAGTCGTTGATGAAAAGAGTCACATATATACTTGTTTTTATCTTGACTTTTAAAAAAAAGTGTATAAATTCTGATTTTGTCTAATGCTCTAAGAAAAAAAGAGCAGGCAATTTCTTTGCTCTGTTTCTCTTCTTCCTCTTAGACTCATACACAGTTCCTTCATCAAACCATATTCTGTCTTTTTATCATGACCAGTCACAGCTGGCAGGCCTGAATACTCATTGCTGGCCTTGCAGCCAGCTAGAGCTGCTGGCACATGAATCATCTCTCTGCCATGGAACTTGCTGCCTTGAGCAGTCCCTCATTCCAGTGGAGGATGAAGCTTCCCAGCACTTCTGTGTCTGCAGAAGAGTTCTTGGTATGATCCTGGTAGTTGATGAGAGCTCTGTGTTTGGGCCAACACATACTTGAAAACTGCTATTAGCACTTTGCATTATGGGGTCAAGACCTTTTGACCAGAGCTTCACAGCTCTTAAATACAAACCTGTATTGTTGTTATATTTTATCTCTGCATTATGGCAAGGCCCAACTGCGTTATATTCTTTCTATAGCGTCTTCAGTTTTCAGAAGGGAGATGGTCCCACAGGTTCTGAACAACATTAATGTAATGTGAGTAGGTCTAGCCACAGCCTACAGATCTAATTCAATGTTTACTGCAGTATGTGAAATTTTCTATAATTTTGAAGGCCTTTGGTTTATAAATGGCACTAATTTAACTAAATGCAACCGGGACACCAGCAAATAGTCTAGTCGTAACATTTTTGGCACAAAGAATTCATAAACTCCAAGCTCCATTCCCGAGGATGAATTTCTATGGAGATTCAAAAGATTTCTATGGAGGTCTTCTGCAAGAGAAGGACAATTTTTTTTCAGAGGACTGCTACATGGAGTAATTATAAATGTTTTCATGTCGGAGAAGAACAAGACTAATGCTATGATACGATTTGTACCTTTTACATCTTGACTCTCGGACCCTTGCAAGTTCCAAGCTCTTGAATCAAAGGTCCTGAGGTTATCTTTTCATGATTAATGATACCATGTTTTCTGGAGACAGAAATTTTTCACACTCTTTCTTCATTTGTAGGCTTAACTCCCTGAAGAGGGGATTTTTTGCCTAATAAGTTTTTAGTTACCTACCATGGAGGAATTCTTTGAATCCTATGTTGACCTATTATTGATCATAAGGGGTGGTCCTTTCTCCAGATTCTGGCTCTAGTCCTCTTAGCTGGGAGCAAGGCTTAATAAAACTGAAACAATAAATATCTTATATCTACATAACACTTGAATCCAAAAACAGTTTAAAAAGCAAGGATGAATTCATTTACCACTGAAATGCCAGCCACCTCTGGGGTGGAACACATGGTTCTTATTTTCACAGAGCTAAGCAGCTGTTTAACAGTACAAAACAACAGTACATTATAGTTTAAGTCATGAAATGAAGAATAATCCTGTATCCAATTGAAATGTAAGATTAAACTTAGATGGGGGGAAAATAATTACCCAAATTGGTAAAATGATCAGAACACAAAGACTAACCCCACTATTCTGGCACAGTGGGCCACCAAAACACTAAGGGCTGAGTGTGGTAAGGAACATAATTTTTCATTACATCTAAGAGCTGTTATCTTCAGTTAGATTGAGTTTTTTTCAGCAAAGTGATTTCTTGTTAAAATGTGTTGGTCCATCAATATCCAGCCTTTCTGTGGAAAGTACATGCCATTTAGACAGGAAAGGTTTTTTGGAGTCTACTGTGGAATTTCTGATCAAAAAGAGATTGAGCCAGAACCACTGGTAACCTGACTGTTATGCACATCTCCCAGGATGTGGGAGAATGAAATTCTAGTCCCTGTTTAGATTACTTCACAGTGTAGACTTGGACCTGGGTTTCCCATCTCCCAGAGGAAGGTCCTAAATTACTGGACTTGCAGCTATTCCGATCATGTTTTCTTCTTATTTTCCCATGGAAAAAATACAAAAAAATTGAAAGGTCTTGGGTTTGGCTCAGTGTAGAATGTGAATTTTGCAATTTCAAAAACTTTCCTGGAACAGGAAAGTTATTTTCCACCCAGTTTACCTCCTGCTGCAATGTATTCCTTTGCAATAAGATGAAAAGTTACTGAATTTAACGCAGTATTATCTTAGAGTGAAGACAATTGCTTTGCTAGGGTTCATGTGGGTTTATGTTATGCTACAATGTTTTGATACTTTCATATATGTAGCCTATACATCAGGCTAGGTCACCAGAAAATTTAATCTAGAAGTTAGAAAGTTTCTAGTAGTTGTAGCAATCAGCTTTTAAAATATACTTCCAATAAAAATAACATGAACAAACAGCTACCTGCTTTTAAGGTGGAGTTAATAATTCTCTAAAAAGACCTACTCACAATAGCCACTAGCTGAACACTACAAGACAGGTGGTCTTTTTTATCCCCGTTCCTTCAAGGACTAATAAGGTGACCGTGCCTGGCAGAGACACCGTCTCATTCTTCTCTGTTGGGCAGATTAAGGAATCAGAAGACATTTTTGTGGTTAAGGAGGTGCTATCATTTGCTCTGGCTTTTGGCAATCATTTCCAATAAATTTCATGTTCTGATAGATGCCGTTTCTGGTACTGAAAACATCCAATATCTTTTGTCTAGCAAGCAACTGAAAAATAGATTTAAGATTCTTTACCTATTTCAAATACTTCCAGGTAAGATGGCAACAAAATTCCACCACTAGTGAGCAATGTTGGATTTGATTCAGTTGTGATTCTTTCATTCTATAACCAATGCACTGAGCATTCAGGTACAAGGTCTACTGATTCCTGCAGATTTGTAACATTTACTAAATTGTCAAATTAATTAGATTTCTTTCATATTGCTGGAAGATGTGGTACACAATTTAAAAAAAAAAAAAATCTATTAACTTCAGCAATATATTTACTGCCTGGTACACAGTCACTAAAGTCCAGGTGTTGAGTCCAGGAACTGTGAAGTCTATGGATACATTTCACTAAGATTTGGATGAGCTCAAAATATTTGTGCAACCCCATTGGCAAGGAAGCCTAGCATTGAAGAAACTTGAGTCTAAAGATTCCTCAAGTCTCTTGTTCTCTTAAGGCTAACTTTTATGAAAGTCAGTGGGAGGCTAGTTTCCAACAAAATTAATGACTGCATATTAATGGTTATTCAGAAAATTGAATTGTTTCTTCTTTGAGGAAGATACTAACCCTTTCTATTTTATTTGGACCACAGGAAGAGCACCAGTGTTATTCAACAAGGTAGGACTAATGGTGTAGGGGGAAAAAAAAGACAACTTCCAGTAACGAAAAAAAAAATAATTATCACAATGATTAATCAAAGAACAAAAAAGAATTAATAGCATACAGAGCTCCTCAACATAAATCTTATTTCTAGTCTGATGGGCTAGATACAGAGACCTTTATAGTTAAATAAAATTAAATTGCAGTCATTGTGTATATACTCAAACATATATCTGAACGTAATACGTAGAAAAAGTCTATACCAACATAAAAATATATTAGATGTTCTTCTGAAGAATAAACAAACATTGCCTTGTTTGGCAGAATTTTCAAATGCATATTGCTTCCTTTATTTATTTTTTTATTACAATAAAAATGTGTTTTGTATTAAATCTATTGTTATAAAGAAATTAAGTCCTGAAATCTGCCAGCGTGGCTTTTTTCCATAAAGTGGAAAAAAAAAAACCCTCCTGTTTTAGATACTTGAAAACATTAGAAATCTGAAAATGAAAAGACCAGCCTCTGCGTAGCAAATTACTCCATAAAAATAAAAAGAATTCTTCTGTGTGAACTTAAATGGTTTGAAAGCAGAACATAGCAGAAGGGAATAGCGTGCATGGTCATGAAGGAAACCAGAGGGTTTAAGTCAATCTTTACAGATGTATCAGAGTCATTCAGGAAGAAAAATAATAATTTAAAAAATAAATTGAAGGCTATTTCACAGAGATTTGGGTCTGATTCCCCCTCTGCTGGGGCAAAGATTGTTTGCTTAATCCTATGTTTGTCAAGAAGATTCCAAGAAAATCCTTACAAAAAGTCTTTTCCTTGATCTGCTCCTTAGCTTTGAACAATGGGGACAACATTTTATGGCCTTATGTCTGTTTTAAAGGGCATGAATTTTAAGGCCTGAGCTTCCAAATTTTACCACTCAGAGTGCTTACTTTCTCCTTTCATCTTATTCTACGGTTTCACCTACCTGCCATGATTATTATTACACTTTATTATTTCCCTGTGTCAAACTATATCTTGCTATTATCATTAATTCTGTGTAGTAGGTTATATATATCTCATTGATATCAAGTTGTAGTTAAATTGTATTCTGCAAGGTACTTTACAAATACCTCATAGAAAACAATCCTTGCTCCAGAGAGCAAAACATTAAAAGCAATAGAAGATTGAGAGGAAAATTGCAGTTCTACGAGTTGTCCTTGTCCAAGACCAGAGAGTTGGCCAATGGAAAAATCAGAAATAACATCTTATCTTTGAGGCCTTGAAAGCTGCCTGCTGTGTATCTTATTGCCTGATTTCCCCTCTCTACCTCAGGAGAGGTCTTTCTCTGAGGCTACTGTAACTGCCTCTGAATACTCAGAAGGAGAAGAACATCCAGGTATAATGAGCCAGGTCAAAGAAGGAATTTTCTAAGTGTTCAGAAGGAAAAGAGATAATGGAATCATGGAATTGTCAGAGTTGGAAAGGAACCACTAGAGATCATCTAGTCCAACTTCCTTGATAAAGCAGGAATGCCTACAACACATCACTCAGGACTGCATCCAGGCGGGTCTTGAAGATCTCCAGAGAAGGGGACTCCACGACCTCCCTGGGCAGCCTGTTCCAGTGCTCCATCACCCTGACTGTAAAGAAGTTTTTCCTCATATTTGAATGGAACTTCCTATGTTCCAGCTTGAGCCCGTTGCCCTTTGTTCTATTACTGAAAACATATCGAGCGAATGCCAAATGAACATAGATCTTGCTAGATCTTAAGAATACTTTTTTTCTTTCGGAGAGGTAATCAGTAACTTGGTCGGCAACAGGAGGGGACAGGCTTGTCATCATTTATTTAAACTTCAGCAAACCATTTGACAAAATGGCTCTCATGGAGCTGGTGAATAAGGTCATTGATGATGGCATCAGTATCAGATAGGTGAAAAGGCTAAATAATGAGCTCTGTGGCAACATACAGATATGTAAATCTATGTAAATCTATCTCCTCTTCTCCAGGCTGAACAACTGCAGATCCCTCAGCCTATCCTCATAGCAGAGGTGCTCCAACCCCCTAATCATTTTAGTGGCCCTCCTCTGGACCCGTTCCATCAGGTCTATGTC
>JAOTQQ010000012.1:137699599-137726766 GCA_026546715.1 Gallinago undulata | reverse complement strand
TATTGAGGGCTCCAGACCTGCACACAGTACTCCAGATGAGGTCTCACCAGAGCAGAGTAAAGTGGGAGAATCACTTCATGTGAGTTTTGGCTTTTTGAAATGGCTGGAGGTACTGCTCAGTGGAGGGATTAGGCTTTTGTATTTCAGAAGGTGGTCAGGACACCAAAATCTGGATATTTCTAGCTGCTATAATGGTCTTTTGAAGCTATAGATATCTGAGTAAAATTACAAGATATCTGTGGTTGCTTCAGACTGTCATTCCAATCTCTGCCTTTAGTCTAGGATAGTTAGAAAGCCACCATAATCAAGCTACTGCCCATATCTGTAGCAGACAGCACATTGTGAAATGCTATTTTCAGTCATTGTATATTGTTCTGCTTGCTTAGTAAATTTGAAAGTCAGGTTATCATCTCATGGCTCATAGAAAGCAGTATTTGACAAGAGTCCAAAAGACGCTTGTGCTCACAGCCCTTCACCTACTGCAAAATGTCTCACCTGGGTTCGCACTGCAACTGTGCAAATTTTGACTTGGAACTTCTGCTCTGGACCACATTATAAAAGGAGCATCAGCAGGTTCTTATGGTTGAGGAAGTACAGAGGTATAGACAAGAATCTGTTAAGAATTTTCTTCCCATACAAGGTGAAAGAAAGGATTTCAGAATCTGTTGATTAGGCTGCTGGGGGGAGGAGAAACCATTGAGCTAAGCTTAGATGAATGGCTTTCAAGAAAGAAAACACCAGTGGTAGGGAGCAGAGCTTATGGGATGGATTAACCAAACCAGATGAAGCCACCTCCAGCATATCCCTGCAGATCTGATTATGGGATAGCACAAAGATGGTGTAAAATCAAATTATCCTTTCCTTATGGGCAGATCTTGAGATTGTCCTAGAAGTGAGGAAAGCATTCCTGAATAAGATTAGCCTGTTCTGGTCTTGAACAGTTTTCTCCCAGCCAATTCATAGGGTGTTCGTTTTTCATCTCACATAAGATGTCCACATGTATTATCCTTTGCAAGACAGAAGAGACAGAAGAAACAGAACTTAAATGAAATCCAGTCTCAAACACAATGGGGATGTTCTAGCAAGCATGGTGGCCCACCCAGATTTTGGAACTCTCAAGTTTAAAGTCTGAAGAACATGCATTGGTATGGGAAATATAAATTTTGACTAAATAACTAAGGCCAAGGCCTTGCTGCTATGCAAACTGGTGTAGGGGCCCTGGTAAACTCTTGGTACCATTTTCATGCAGCATTACAGACTCAGAGGTTTAATATCTGGTTTAATATCTCCAAAAATAGATGAGAAACATCAAAGAGAACAGATAATCTGCAAATTAAGTTAGCTGCTTTGGACTCTGGGACTGTATTTAGTTTCCTATCCTTCCAGTGACATGATTTTCAACCTCCTGGAAGTCACCTGAGGTGTCCTAAGTCACCTTTATATCATTTATATGTATGCACTCATTGTAGATGTGCAAATGTCTTAAAGACACATTTCACTTCCTGGCAGGGTAATTCTTAATATTTACACTAATTTTGGAAATCTGATGTTACCATACTGAGAGTATATGATCTTCCTCACCCTTGGATATAACTCAAGATCAGGCTGATTGGATATGGAGTTGCTATACTGTGTAATATGTAGAATTGATTACTTGTTTGTATGCATTGAACAGAATTTAGGAGGAAACCGGTTAGTTTGCTATGTATATTTGGTGTGAAGCAACAGAACTGAAGAGTAATTCTGGATTAAAGACAACACAGTAAAAAGGTAGTGTTATAATAAAGGACAACACTCCCTGATTGAGGACAAAGAACAGGAAAATACATAGCTTACTAAAACATAAGATTGGGAACTATCACTGAAGAACTTTAGGCTGTCATTCCTTCTCTGTTAGGACAGGACCCAGGTACAAAGGTAGTACTGTTTTTTGTCTGAAGGTTTCCAAATTTCTTCTATAAACTTCTCCAAAACCAGCAATTTCACAAATCATTTTAGAAGTGCCACAGATGAACAGAATTATTGCCTGTTAGGAACATGATACTTACATGCTAGGAAAATAACAAAGTGAGAGTACTAGCAATTCTAGTTGAACATTTCTGGGGTATGGTGCCATCTTCATCAAAACCAGAGAAAGCACTTTGTGGGAAAGAAAAGAAGCAGGAGAAGAAACAACAGAACAAAAAGCTTAGATGTTAATGTGCAGTTTTCTGGTTTATTTTCCAAGAGACTCAAGCATGATTAAGCTGAGCAGACATTCCTTGGACAGAAGGCAAACTTTTGTAACCAGGCAGAACACTGACATTCTGGAAGACAAAACTTTTGAAAAAGAGGCGTTGAGTCTACATATGACATAACAAATGACATTCAGCCCTCCATGGTGACTTTTTTAAAGAAACCTGACTTTGACAGGTCAGTGTATCTTGAGTTTTGAAAAAATGTGTAGCCATATATATACATACATAAATGCACACAAAGACCTGAATATTTTGTTTTGTGGTACTGTTTGTCCTAATTTCATTATGTCTTCTTTCTGTTGTCTTTGCTTTGTCCCACACTTACAAAGAGTTCTTTGCCCAGGGTATTGAGAATAGTTGAAAAATCTGTCTAGATGCCTTGAATAAATAGAATTACTTTATGCGCCTTTATAAGAATGCAGGTATTTTGTAAATCCTGTTTTGAAAGGGGACTCAATATGCCCATTAATTTACAAAATTATTCATCATTGTTCATACCACAGCTTAAATTCACAACTGGAATAAATGACGCACAAAAGTAGGTAAAATTGCTTCGGTCTATTCTCAGATTAATCACAGAATCTCCTAGGTTGGAAGGGTCCTTTTAAGATCATCTAGTCCAACCAATAAAAAAACCCCAAACAAACAACAAAAAAACCCACCACACAAAACACCATCCAACACTAATCCATATCCCTGATCACCATGTCAACTCGTCTCTTGAATGCCTCCAGGGATGGTGCCTCAACCACCTCCCTGGGCAGCCCATTCCAATGTCTGATAACCCTTTCAGTGAAGAAATATTTCGTAATATCTAACCTGAACCTCCCCTGGCGCAACTTGAATATTTTCATCTTTATAGACTCCATCGGTACTAATTAAAATAATTAAAAATATTTGCGTCTGGGTTAAAAGTCTCAATTCCCTGGTCTTTTTGTAGTCAACAGACCATTTTATCTAGTGGTGCTGCAGACCGTTTAGTTAACTGTAGTGACTATCTAGGAAGTTTAGTTAAACTAGTGTCATTACTTAAACACAACAACCATATGTCTGCAACCGGTCTGTGTGAATTCTCCCCAGTGTTTATTTCATTGAAACATATATTTTTACTTCTTTTTTTCCCCCTTTCTTTATTTCATACTGAAACACAATTCTTTAGTGGTTAGCCAAATGTAATAGGACCTAATTACGTACAATTTTCAGGGATAAGGTATCCACGAAAAGGATGTATCTGGAGTATATAAGAGAGTGTCAAGTTATATTTTAGGAAAGCTACTCCTTGGGAAGTACCAGTGGAGAATGATTTGAGAGAAGCTTTCGAATAAAAGTCTTACATAGGTTCCACAGTATCTGATTATACATTTCATTTTTTTCACCCTGCGAAGACATCAGCAGTCTTAGCAGCTACCCACAATATTTTTAAGAAGCTATCAAAAGCCATCAGACAAGTAACCACATTATCCAGATTAGCTTCCCATCAAGAGAAAACCAGTAATTGAACCATAGAGTTGAGAGTAATTGAGCCAGGATACTGAGGGCACCTAGACAGCAAATTTGAACAATACAACTAACTGGCAGCATTGTAAAAAAAAATCAACTTAGAATAAAACCTTTTTATTAGCTGAGTGCAACTAAATAGTTGACTGTTTGAAGTGCTTCTAGTAAAGCCAATTGTTGATTCAGAAAGTTTTGTTACAAATCTGTGATAGAAATAATTTGCCTAATTATTTTAGGCTTAAGAATGATAATAAGATTGATTTTCATGTTTGTACTGGCCATGGGTAGGATTCATGTAAACCTCAAAGGTCTGAAAATCAGACCCCAAATTATATTGTGATATTGAGACATCACAAGTCAAAAGTTGTGGATGAGAGCTACAAAGAAGTGCAGCAACACTTGGAGTGCTTATGGACCCAGTCATTCAATGAAAGCCAGAGCTCTGACTACTTATTTTCTTTTTTTTTTCTTTTTTTTTGCCTAAAAATGGCTTTAGAATCAGAAACCTAAAAACAAGTCTGACCAGTCTGTGCCAAAACCTCTGAGCTCATCCCACATGTATTGGCCCTTAAAAAAGAGAGTGGGGCTCCCTGTACAGCCACAACTGACTGAGACCATGATGGTGTGACCAGAGCACACAAACCATGTGGATATATTAGCCCTGTCTGCACTAAATTAAGGATGGCCTAGAGTCAGTGTAGCTCTGCCAGCTGTGTTGAGACCCTTGCCAGATGGAGGCCCTTGTACCCATCCAGACCCTTGGATGGGTATGTCGTCAATTGGAAATGATAACCTGAGAACCCATGTTGGAGTGAAGTCACTCCTCCAGCTCTTCCACCAAAAGTATGCCAAAATATTTCCTTTCTTTTCTTTATTTCTTTCTTCTCATATAAAGATTTGGTCATCAGAACACCAACCTCAGGTGTAGAAGATCAATATTAAATTCCTTCTTTTGTCTGAACCTGCCACTTTAATATTCTATACTACTCTTAAAACCAGGAGGCAAGAGAGTGCACGTCAAATAGATGCTCTCTATCCCTCTTCTTGAAACTGTAATGACCAACTATTTATTGACCAAGAATGTGAGCACCAATCTACACCATACTGGTTAAGACACATGAGTTTTATCTGAGTATTAGCTATTGAACTAATGACTTGGATTGATTAGATTTTAATTTAGAATACTTGAATATAAATTGAAACAAGGACTGAAATACAGGTCTCTTCCTTGTCAGGTAAATTTCCCCAAGCACACAGTAGCTTAATAGAGTCATAATTTCTCTGCTCTGCCTCAGTGAATATTTAATCATTCCATGTACTTTTAAAGACTCTGAACAGAAGAGGGTTGAGAATATCTTGCCACAGAGTATTTTATTTCTTGGTCGCTTGTATATTCACTAGGAAGGTAGGAAATGCAGTTTGAAGTCTCTGTAGGGAAGTGAGGTTACTGGACTCACACCTTTCACATCCTGAGAAAGATTGTTGCCACTAACCTACTCTATAACTTGAACACTAAACCCTAGACATTATTTTTTGTGAAGTCTAAAGAGTGTATAGTCTTTGAGAATATCTTGACTGCAGGCCTTGGAGATGAAATGCTATATTGATCTCTGTTGAATTTTTGTGCATAGCTGCCCAGGACTTGGGGAATTCTAGGTCTGTGCAGGGTTTTCAAGAGGGCACTAAGATACCTATAGACTTGAAATGTCTGATTTGACCAAACATTTGTGGAGAGAGAATTAAAATTGTGGGTCTTGATGTTGGGTAGACATAGGTATCAAAGTCTTTTGGTGTGGCTAGTCCACCTGGTGTCAGCTGGTGTCAGCTCAATAAGGTGTATGTTTTACACCAGATATTTGAGCTGTACTGTACACCAGTCCTCTTAATACTAGAACAGAATCTTGAACTAATTTGAAAGTAAAAAATGTTTAAATTGACTAAATATGTTAGACGAATGTACAATTTAATGTTATGAGAGTATGAAAGGTTATTTATCAAATACTGAGTAATGCTAGTAAAACACCCTTAAAAATTAATCTGATCATAAAAGAAAAGCTCAGCACGCATCCTAATTGCTGATAGTAAATGGTGATGACCTGTGGATCCCACTCAATCCAGGCAGTGTTTTCAATGTAAGAGGAAATAAATTGGGTCTGACTGCATTTTCATTTACATGTGTGTAAAGCAGGAGGCATTCCATTAAAAATTATGAGGAAAAGTTAGCATTGGATCAAGATCAGAACACAATCCCTCCAGTGTTTTGCTGTATTAAACCAGTCTTTATAAGAGATAAATATTAAAGGGATCCTCCTTCGATATTGTTATTCTTTATTAATTCTTCTGCATTATTGCTACTTCAGATGCTGTCAGAAAAAAAGGGATATAAAGAAAAATGTAACTCCAGGCCTGCACCAGTAAGAGGTATTGCAAAATTATGGGACACAAACCTGAAAAAGGCTGGAAGTATAACTGAAAGACAATGACATTCTAAAAAAATCCCTCTGGTTTAGAAACAGGTAGACTAAAATTATACTTGGATAAAAATATAGACCCATCTTTGCCAAATACAGTAAAAAATAGGTTTTCATATTGTCATGGTTTAAACCCAGCTGTCAGCTAGGTCTGTGCAGCCACTTGCCCACCCCCCAGTTGGAATGGGGAAGAAAATTAGAAGAGTAAATGTGAAGAAAAACTTACGGATTAAGATAAAAGCAGTTTAATAGGTAGAGAAAAAGAGCAAAAGGCATGCATGCAAGCAAAGCAAAACAGGGAATTCATTCACTGCCTCCTATTGTCAGGCAGGTGTTCAGTCGTCCCCAGGAAAGTTGGGGTCTATCATGCATGATGGTTACTTGGGAAGAAGAATGCCATAACTCCAAACGACTGTCCCTTCCTACTTCTTCCCACAGCTTTATATGCTGAGCACAATGACCTATAGTATGGAGTATCCCCTTGGTCAGTTGGGGTCAGCTGTCCTGGCTGTGTCCCCTCCCAACTTCTTGTGCGCTCCCAGACTACTTGCTGGTGGTGTGGTGTGAGGAGCAGAAAAAGCCTTGACTGCTTAGCAGTAACCAAAGCCACCAGTGCATTATTGACACCATTTCCCATCCTGAATCCAAAACACAGCACTATACCGGCTGTCAGTAAGAAAGTTAACTCTACAACAACTGAAACCATGACACATACCCTTAAAGACTGGTTGTTCAACCTCTGTATTAAGAAATGAGGATGCTAATCGTCTTCGGCTTCAGCAGAAGCTTCAGCCTGAATGAAGTGTGACAAATACCCCTAGGTGTGAATTTGCCTTTCTAAATGTTCACCACTGGAGCATGGGAGCTGCTTGCACGTCAAACAAATATGTTCTTGGCACAGGTACAAATCTGTCCTCTTCTCTTCAGGAAAGCTTTTCAGATGACAACTGATTTCTCTGGCAATGGGCATGCAGACAGGACAGTGTATCTGACGTGTCTTTTAAAAATCAAGTAAAATGCACATATTTTTTCTGGCATGTAAAAAAAAATAGTTATCTGAGAAACAGGTGGGTGATCAGACATCATTGCTAAAATATGAAATCTCTTCATAATTTTGAGCTTACTTTTGTTCCAAAAATGGCAAGAATCTCTGACTCCTAAGATTACAGAATGTTGTTAGGCCAATTAATCTTGTGAAATTTGTCATTCTTTTTAGCTAAAAATTCATTAAAAATTCTGTCTTTAAGACTTGCTAAATTTTATGATAAGCCTCTACGAAGGTTTCTTGACAGACAGTGAAATCTTCACCACACAATCTGAAACGCATCAAAAAAGTCCAAACTGGACTGGACATTGCATCATGTTATTAGTAACCACTAATGAGCTACATTGTACAGCATAAACACAAGAAAGCAACATTATGGCTAATATCTCTTCCTCAACTCTTTCTGAGTTGTAAATTGTGAATGAAAAGAAGATTGATGTTTTCCTTACTGATGTTTCCACATTAAATATAGCCATTGATTATGAAAGTATTAAAATGATAAAACCTAACTAGGATATTATGTTATGTCTTATTAAAATGTATTTGGCAATGTTCAAATTTAGTTTGCCAAATAATCTGCTCTAATATTAATGTCTGATGTACTATGGAAAATATAGTGGCCTTGCTTGGAATAAGGTATAACAAACTTACCAGGCTTTGATTACGTATTGACCAGTGGCCTGTAGAACAGATACTGATGGAGGTGACGAGAGCTTCTTAAATACAGATGTTTCCAAATACATAAAAATGATCCAATAGTCTGGAGATCTCCTATAACTCCGGAAATATTTTGAGAAGCACAGTAAGATGTTTGCCAAAGATTTAGGCATTGACAAATCATCTCTTTTGAGTTTTTGAGTTCACTAGCATGCAGCCACTCAGCTGAGCCACTGGGAAATGGACACTGCTCATAAGCAGCAGAGGCAGTGTAACTGCTGGACTCATTTGGTCACGTTCAGAATGAGGTCATGTGTCTTGATCTCATTCAAAATATGATTATTTTTGGTTTGGGTGTGACTTGAGGCTTGAATGTCAGGAAATGTGAAGAAAAAAAAGACTGGGTGGAGGAGCACAAACTGGGAATTTTGAAGTAGAATCAGAGAAAGACAAAAACAATCAGCACAGACGTATGCATGTTGGTTTCCACTTGCTGAGTCAAAAGGGAGTCTGAAAAAGATCAAATGAAATAATACTTTCAAATAAATGCATTTTTTATACATAACACTAAGACTGCTTGCACCTCAGGACAATTTGGACACCCCCTGAGAACATGCCATCATCAAAACCTTTTCAATGCCACTTCACAGCCACAATTGTATTTATAGCTACTGTTGTGTTTTCAGTATAGATATTGCATAGGCCAACACATGGAGCTTCTCTGGCTTCTGTAGTTGCATCCTGTCTTTCAACAACATAAAAGGCGGTTTTAAAAGTTCTCAGCTACCCATAGAGGTGCACCTATGACAAAATTTGGAGACAGTATAACATCAACTTAAATTTTCAGCGCTTACACTGTGGGCAGGATTATTTTATTGTATGGTCTAACAGTGGAGTCTTTTAGCTCTGGGGTCAAATCGATGAGGTGAAATTAAACAAATGCTTGGAGACATGCTACCAAAGTAGAGGTTTGTCTTTGTGTAATTGAGGAAAAGTACACGAGCCAGGCACTCTTTCGTGAGATCTAACCAACCAGCATGAGTCATTAGGTTTTTTGTGACCATAGGTAAGCACATAAAAGAAGGAAAAAAGCCAAGAGAAGAAACTTAGATTCTAAGGGTCATGAAGATGTTTTCATCCTTTGATAGTCATCTTTAAAACCAGATTATGAAGAAATAAATAATTTGAGGGAGATTTGGTCTGATTTGAAATCTCGTTCCATAAACAAATGTCTTTACTTTTTGGTCAGGTGTTTGGCAGTACATCTACTGTGGGAAAAGTCAAAAGTGGCTGATTCGTATTCTGTGGTCATACACATTATTTTGGCAGTCCAAGGAGGTGTGCTGGTTCATTGTGTTTTCTGTTCTCCACCTATTGCTGACAATCTGTGGTGGAAGGATCAGCGCAAGTCCATTGCTCCACTGACGGCAGCTGATGCAGTAGCTCCCCCAACCAGAGCCATTGACGTAATTACTTCTACTAACCACTCTGTTCTCTCTTGCCAGCCCTCCCCTGCCATTTAGCAGCTAACTCTGACTGAACAGCAACAGGTAGGAAAAAGCAAATGGTCACCAGGAGTACTGAGTATCACGGATAGGCATATCGCTAGTTCTTATCGCATCTCTAATTGCCAGACAGTCCTTTTCTCCCTGTGCAGTTACATGCCAGAGGAATGTGCTCCACTGCAGAACTACAGTTTGACCTGCACCATGACCCACTCAGGCTGTAGCAGAAATGAGATATGAAATCTCAAATAATATTGGCATTTACAAACAAAGCCTGCAGGTTTGTGGACAGCCATAAAAGTAAAAGAGAATGGTTTTGCTTTTCTAGTGGCTCCTACAACTGACTGCTGAGTCTCTTGGGGTGGATGCAGTGGGGACTGGGCAGGATCCTAAGAAGTCCACCCTGCTCTCTGTGGTGATCTAGGCACAGCTCTTAGGTTTTTGCCGTCACCTCCTACAGACTGCTGTGGTTTCAGTAAAGTCATGTAACCTCATAATGTACTGACATTAATGCAGATCATTTCAATTAATAGAGATAACTTGGCTTCTGTTGGCAAATTGTCATTTAAGCATAGTATGTGGAGGGGAGATAGAGAGATTTCCATTGACCTGTTTTTTGAAGCTGCTTAGACCTTTTTCCAAAGAAGTTACAACTTGCCATTGATAAATTATGTTCTGAACAAACCAGCATTAATTATTTAAATTCCATTAACTTAATAATGGTATGCAATAAGTCAGCCTGCACACGCTTTCAGCTTCTCTTCTTTTTATTAAATTGGTGTTTTGATTGATTTGGGTTATTTTAACACAGAATAAAAGTGAGGTTTAGGCCATGAGCCTGCAAAAACCTTAGCACCCTTTATAAACTCTGTATAATATTTTGTACTGCAGGTGAATTGCAATAACAACCCACTGCTGAAAAGGAGAAATCAAGTTTGCTCTTGACTTCTCCTCCAATCAACCCTCTTCCCTCCCTGGTCTACAGTCACTTACTTTACTTTGGTCATAAAAATCTTTATACCTTTCGAGAGCCAGTTCTGACGGGTCAACCACTAACCCACACCCCCCCCCCCCCCCCCCCCCCCCCCCCCTTTTTTTTTTTTCTTTTTTCTGATGGCTTTCTTTAGTTGGGTCAACTTTCTACCAAGTTAGATTTTGATGGTTATGAGCTGGACAGACTTACAGAGGGCCCATTAAGTGCCTGAGATGATCTGGACAGGCACCATGAATGGTGCAGTTCAGGGGTGTGGAAGAAGGGCAAAAAGGGCTGACTCGGTTTTCTCTCATTTGGCTGCATCAGGGTGTTGGTGCATGTTGGCCACCGTGTGTATAGCTTCATACTTAGTTCCCAGAATTAATTCCCATGCATAGCAGCAGGACTCAACTCAGCTTGTCAGTAGGATCTGAGTATTTTCAGGATGTAGATTGCTGCTCAGTGTAATCTTAGCAAATTATTTGCTAACTATTATAATTTGGAAATGCTTAAAATGGCAAGAGAAATGAAGGGACACTGATAAAGGCAGAATGAGTCCGTTGGACTCAAGCACAGGGCTGAATGTAAACACAGGCAGGAACCAGAGATGTTCTGGTCTGAAACAGAGGCTTTTATTAAGAGAAATCATGCTGGGTATGGAGTCTTAGTGAAAAGTCTGGCCCAGACAATTGGTAAGCAGTTTTCCGACCCAAATTCTGCATTCCTGTAGAGTTTCCCTATCCTGGTTTTGTTTTTTTTTTAATATACCTAGGAGTGCCTCCATATATTTTATATTGTTGGGTATTTTATATTTAGAGGACTCAATACACAATAGCGCTCAAATGGTCATTCTGTAAGAAAAATAAAGCATGTTTCTCTCCCCCTTCATTGCTATAATTTCCCATGAGTTTATCTTTACTTATTCCTGAGCAAATGGTACATTTCTTCCCTCTTAATGATAGCCAGATTGCATTTGCTTGGCACTTCAGTAGTTTCCAAGCCACTATATCAGGTTTATTAACAGTTTATATTTAAATGCTTTCTGAAAACAACTACTCTGTCATGCAATGCCTGGTGTTGATACAAGATTTACCCTAAGGCTGGAATCTACCCTGCTTTATTATTATTGATAAAGCTATTGACACAACTGACCACAGGACTGCCACATCATCTTCTCCCTGACTTGCCTGATTGCCTTATCTTCTCATTTTCTTCCTCCTGCCATAATGGCATTTCTTATGGTGGGTTCACTCTTTGGTTTTTTTCTAAAAGCACCTTTTCCAGTTCTGGTCTTAAAAAAATAGCAACAATAGTAAAAAAAGTTCTAGGTGACCTCATTTGCCTGATTCAGGTGCATTAAACTCAATATACTGAGCTCTGAGCAGAATGTATCAAGGCTGATTCCTGCCCAGGTTAATGTCCCAGCTGGGGAATTAGAATGAAAAGTGGATCTGGCTACCAGCCTGCTCAGAGACAGCATGAACCTGCACAGCCCTTTAAGGTGCCATACAGCACAGCTTGTTTAGATACAGCTTGTCTGCCTCTGTAGTATGCTCTCTTGAATTGTAAACACACCTCCATGAAATGAGCATGAACTGAACTTGAGCAGCTCTTAAAAACAAACAAACGAACAAGCAAACAAACAAACACAGAAATCACAGAACCAACCCCTGCCTTAGGATCTTCAACTTGGCAAATGAGATAAAAAATTTCAGCACCTACTGCAGAAAACCATATTCCAAAAGTATTGCAAGAAAGTCACTACACAGCTGTGATTTGATAATCCTGCTGTTTTCAGAAGTGACATAACAAACCTTCTTCTACTTGCATATAGTTAATTAAGTACAAAGATAAGTGAGATGGGTTTAATTTTTTTAATTAAAATCTCCCAACAAATATAGGTACTTTTTTTCAGCTATGACAAAAAAGGCAAAATAGTTTAAATTTTACATTTCACAGTCTTGCAGGGATAATTAATACTGAAAGTAAGAAGGTCCATTAGAGGAAGGGTATACATTGCTGTATTGCTCATCTTGTAACAAAAACAAAGCACTCGTTACAGTCAGGAAATATTGCTTTTTTGGAGAGACTTTCAATGAGAGAAATTATTTATTTGCTCCTGTCAGTAATTTGTTGGGTACTAGAGTGCAGATCTTTTAAAACCACACATTTAATTTGTGCTATTCATAGCAGTGATAACAGCCCACCATTTTATCCCTGTTGCAGTGTTAAAGTAGGTGATATTAATGAAAACACATTAAACTGTTTTCCTGTATTCAGCTAGTTTCAGCCTGGCCAAGAGTTCTGCAGCAGGAATGCTGAGGTTTAGTCTAAATGCATTACCTTGTATTGTACCCCACATCTCATTGCCACTTGGGGCTTCCTTGGTTCCTGGCTGGAGGGAAGATGGGGGGTTGGATGTTGTTGATCTTTGCCTGTGGAATCCTAAAAGTGTTGTTAGGGGTTTGTGTGACTGTTGTGGGCAGATGAGCCCAGGGCCTTTGAGGAGGCAGACTCAGACTCTGGAGAAGCTGAGGAGGGACTGCAACCCCTGAGGCACAATCCCTCACGCAGATCACCAGCACACAGGTTCGCGCACGTAGGTTGCACCATCCCTCCAGTGCATCCAGCCAGTTCTGCAGGCTGGTGCAAGGGTAAGTGGATTAATGGTCTGGCTCTTTTTCACTCCTCTGGGGTAACTTGGAAAGACAGGAGAGAGAAAATCTGCTCTCATGACAGGACTTGCCCATTATCCACATTGCACGAGGTAGCCACAGCCCAATTCTAGAGCTCCCTCAGCACAGACACAGCCCTCTGTTTGCTCAGGTTGGAGACACTGGTCAAGGGTAGCGCCAACCACGCTACAGGTAGTGATTTCCTGAGGTTCACTGTTTTTGGCCAGGGCTGATATCTGAGCCTTAACTGTGGGCTCACAGCCAGCAGGTCATGGTGCCCACCTGCCTTAAACCAGCTCCACTGTGCAGTGTACATGTAGATGTTTTAATTTCCAGAGGAGAAATTATTTGCCTCATCTATGGGCAGGAAGTATTAGGAAGGTGAGGACTCCAAACTTCCTTCTCCACAGACTTATTCTAGAACAAGAAACTGCTAATATTTTGTAACTTTCTCTTTTCTTTCCTACTCGGGTGGCTGATTTAACATCTTGCCTAACAAAATGATAGGCATAAAAAAAGAAATCTTCACTATGTCTTTCCTGTACCTAATAAACATCCAAGTGATTGAAGTTTTAAATAACCTAAGAAAACTAAATTCATTTCTTTAATTTATACTTCCAAGGGAAAGAAGTGCCTTTGGGTCCTTGGCAGATAGAACATTAGTCCATTAGTCTCTCTCTTTTTTCTTTTCTTTTTTTTTTTTTTTAAGTATGAAAATGATTTAATCATTTTTTTTTAATTTTTTTTGGTCAGGTTTAGAAAAATAAGTGCCTACAAGTAAAGGTAGGAAGTTCACAAGGAAGTCAATCCAGGCTGTGTTGTATGGCCCTGAAACTTGCAGACCTGGTAAAGAAGATGACCATGCAGTAAACTATGCAAATATACAACAAGAAGTTAAATATTAAATTATATTTAAATTAGAACATAAATATAACTATGCATAATTCAGCAGGAGGATGCCTTTGCAGTCAGAATAGACAGGAGGTCAATGACCTTTGATGATAGTTCGTTCCAGTATTAATATTAAGTCTATATAATGAGGTCAGTACTTGCACAAGGTATACTCTTAAACCTGGATGAGGAAATAGGAGCATCACCCATTTTGAACACATGTGCAGAGCATGTGGTTTGAATCTCCCCTATGCATAATTTGATGATTAACCTTCTCATCTTTCCACATTCATATTCAAGTTTGCTAATGTTATGCCTTCCATTAGAAAAGCTATGATGAAAATATTTCATGCCTTGCTCTAGCAAAGCCAACTAATTCTAACCCAGATAGAACTTTCTTTTATCTTAAATATTTTTAACACACCTTTCTTATAACATTATCGAGGAGCTTCATCAGTTTTTCAATTTGCTTATCCAGCCCCTAAGCACATCTTTTATTGCTGCTTTTGCTCTGTTGTAAATAATCTGACCTGAAGTTAGACATACTGACACTATCTGGTCTGCAGTGCACAGAAAAGGTCTGTATTTTTACGACTCAGCACTCAAACAGCTGAGAAGCGGTTAAAACATATTCCATTTTACAGTAATTCATTTCAGCCCTTGACAGATTGATTTCCATGGGGTTATTTGCTTCTTTCTGCACCCTACTTCATAACAATGCTTACGAGAATGATTTATTAACTCAGTACCAAATTCTTTGATACCTTAATAGTTAGATTAACTTCAGGACATGAGGCTAAGTTATTTTTTCCCCAGGTGCTTGGGGTGATGCTTTTCAATAATGAATGAATAGGGTCATGAACTAGTAGCACTTTGGTGCTTGTGTGTGCCAAAAATGTGCTTTCTCTAGGAGCATTCAAAGTAGACATAAGCAAGCTGGATAATAGCTCCTATTCAAAATATTCTCATTTTTCTATGCTTACCAATGAACACTCAAACAGGGAATCTAGTTTGCAGATCTCCCCCATACCACTGAATTTTGGCTTCCTCACTTATTAGAACAATATGAAGTTGCCACTGAGCCAAAGTGTCCATGAAATCAGAATAGGTTAAATAAAGCTGTGTGAATAATCGTTTTTGCAGCTCAGTGTTGAACTAGAAAAATAAAAGGTTGTCTTCCATAGACCTGAAATGAATTTTTTTATTCATTTATTGAAATGAAAAATAATTTTGTTTCAAACAAAACTTGTCATTTGCAATTGCTTGTTTTATTCTTCTCAGTTAAAAAATCTTAATTCCTTAATAAAATGTCAAAAATGAGAAATAAAAGGCTTGATTTTAGATACAGCAAAGCAAAACATTTACTTTTTTTGAAAAAAAGAGGGTTTTTTAAATAAAAAATTGTATCAAATTCAGGAGACTCAAATTGCTGAAGTTAACTCAAGTGAGTTTCTGGCAAATAAAATATGCAAGCAGGGAAAAGAAATTACTGAATGGTCAGGATAGATGTCTATGCTCTATAAATGGAGAAGAAAATTAGTATGTTATCAGAACACAACATTTAGGCTCTTATCTCAAGCTAACAAGTTTTCTCTCACAACCTCCCAGAAGTGCCCATTTAATGATGTTGACATATCACTTCAGTTTCTAGATAACTGGGCACAAACTCAAATAGCATATCATTGCCTAACCCAAGGTTTTAACATATGCTTGCTGAGCATTTGCAAAGAAAACTGTTTTGTGGCTGCTGTTGCACTATAATCTTTAACTGCCTGTATGACCCTGCTGCCTTTCCTATATGCTCTAAGTGCTATTTTTTGCCATAAGCAGTGCATAATGTAATAAGATGAACTGAAGAGTATTAATGAATAAAAATCTCAGCCAAGATCATTAGGTTTATTGTGGCCAATAAAATTTAGCATAGTGGTGGATACTGATCTTGGGCTGCACTCAAGCTAACAATGCTATTGAGAAAACAAGAGTTATCAGGTGAGTGAGATGACCACAAAGTGTATGAAGATAAGCAAAAACCTCTTGCAGTAGAGTGGAAGTCCTTGGTCAAAATCATAGGACCACAGAGGACAGAAAGGGTTGTCTAGTTCAAGCTCATGATCAAACCAGGTCCAACAGCAGGTCTTCAGGAAGCCATCCACGTATTTTATGACTATCTCCAGTGATGGAAATTCAGTTGACGGATCAAAGGAGGAGGAAATGTGATATACTTACAGTATGTAAAATTATATAATCTCTTTGATAACTTTCAAAACTCTATGCTAGGAATATTCACTCTGTATCTTTGTTCACTTCAGCTCCCCTCTGCCCACTCATATATTTCCCTTCGACTTTGTAAGTGTTTATGTTTGCCAAACTCTTGCCATTTTTAAAATGTTAATAGGACAATTATCTTCTCCTTCTCCTTTAATTATTAAAACTGGTCCCTTAATGATGTCAATCCAAAATAGCATCTCAGATCAGGACTGGTGTCTATTCAAACCCAGAATTTTGTCATGAAGGATTTCATTTCTCATTTTTCATTTTTCCCAATATCAAGGAAATTTTCTATGCTGCAAAAGGCTGATATTTCTTTCAGTCCTAGAATGTCTTATGATCAAAACCCCTAATACTAAAAAGATGTGTTCTAGACAAGGGAACCTTCAAAGGCTCAATCACAGTTGTGGTTGCTTTCCATTTGTAAAAGAAAGTATATGAAAATCAAGGCATCTGGGTTTCCAGTGCAGAGATACACTGTAAATACAAATTTTCCAGAAGGAAAACAATGTCCAAATAGATACATTGTGGTAGATATTTGGAAATGTGTACCATACCTCATTAACAGCTTACTGAATGGAATACTGTATAAATTTTATTCTAATTCCTTTGAAAATGACTAACATAATACACTACTTCCCAGTATTGACTAATTTTAAGGTTAAAGTATCAAAGAATTACCTAGCTTGGAGGGTCCCAAGAGGTTGTCTGGCCCAACCTCCTGCTCAGCATAGGGCCTGTTTACACCAGGTTGATGTTTCTTTTCTAATCTCTTCGTCTCTAAGGAGAAATATAAAATTATCATGAGACAAACTGATTCAGGGCTTGCAAAGCAAGGTGAACCAACAGCCTCCTGTTCACTGCTGAGAGATCGATTTACTGGGTTATGTTATGGTGACATTTGATATGACTGTGTGTGGATGTGGATGGAAAGTGAGCTGTGCCAGTTACTTTTCCTGGTAGTCACTTGTACACGCACACACAGTCACATACAACCAATAATTCATTACTACTTTGTTTCTTAAAGACAACTCAACACCTGAGTCTCCTCTAACACCTTGTGCTGTGATCCATCTTCCTTTGAGCAGGTCTGGGGCACAGTATAAATTTGCTTTCTTATGCAAATGATCTGGAGGAATGATGCCTTATAATCTGCTCTGTTCTACCCTGCTCAGCTGAGTTTTCTCAAAGCCTAAACTGCTGTCAGGACAGATTGTCTTTTTGCCTTTTTAGCCACCATTTTAAATTAAGGGAGAAGAGACTAGATTATCTCCAGGAGTGGTCATTTGCAAAACCTTCGTTCCAGAGTGCATTGCTTTTCCCTATAAATATCTGGTTGCTATGCACTAATTCTAAATGGCAACAGATACTCTAAAAGGTATTTACCTACCTACTCCTTCTTGTGAGTTAAATCACCCTCTCAAGGTAAACTAACAGCCAAAGCTTGAATTTATTTGGGGTGGGATGAGAGAGTGTTGCCAATGTATTCTTGTCTTCAGATGACCTGATTATTTTCTTTTCAAACATGACACTGAAAATCAATCCCTGCCCTTGTAATATAGACAGATATATCCAATAGACATTAATATACTTCCAGTAGGTATACTGCATGGGCAGGATATTGGTATTATAATTCTCTGATTTCTTTTCAGTAGGGAGGCAATCTTATTGATTAGATGAATAAATAAGCTCCTAAATGACTTTTTTTTTTCTCAAACATTTCATACTCGATACTGTTCTGATCATATTTGCACTGAGCATAAACACTTCAATTTCTTGAAAATTCTTCACTAAATGTGGAAGCAATATAACATAGCCTAAAGAAAGATATTTCAGAAACAGGCTTTCTGTTTTGAGAGATCTACTTTTTGACACTTTATCTTGTTTTTCAGGGATAAAAATGACCCCTCAATTTTGCTGAATTTGGGTAGCTTTTTGGGTGAGCTCCTGCTTTGTTTCTGGTGTGGTGTTGAAAGCCAGTGATACTGATAACTGGTAGCCACTTCTTAAACAAACCACCCTGTCTGGAGTTGCTGTCACTGGAGACCATACATACTGGTTCAGGAGTAAGCTTACATGCAAGAAAACCAACTGTCCTCATTTTGTAGGTTAGAGACAAATGCACTAATTGACTCTATTGTGTTGCATCTTATTGAAGCCAGTTGACTTCCATGCACAGAACAGCTACGGAATCAGATGCTGTGTGCATTTAATTAATTAAATGTGATTATTTTGATTCATAGAAAAAAAATGCCCTTCCATTGTTCTGGATGTTTTCATGTTAAACAATAAAACATTCTAGGGCTTTTTTGCTCACCCTTTTTAACAGAGCTGTTAGCCATTAATGGGCATCATGGACTGACTCACTCTTGAGGGAGAATTTTGTTAATGTAAAGTACAATCCTGTTCGAAAGGTCTGGTTTGTGGTTTTTATTTAATTATAAAAAAGTATATTATAGTTCCAGGAAGAGCTAAAGAAGTAAAAATAGGGTGTGGATATGGGTGTTGGTATTCTTTTCAAGCAGGTTCAAGCATCCTAGGTAACTTTGATTTTCCTTTTAGCATTGTAATTTACATTAGTTGCTTATAAAGGCACTTGATTAAATGAACCACTGCTCTATTCTTATGCTCATCAGTCAAGTTTGTCTTGCTGTGCTGCATTTATGTTGTGACTCAGGCCAAACTGCCCTTTTCAATGCAGAGAGAAGGAAAAGAAATATTACACTGCCATAAAAGGCTGAGCTAGCTTGTGCTTCTTTGTTATTTTGTTTTCTGCGGTGGGTTTGACCATGGATGGAGAGAGTTTGTAGGTGGTTCTGCTCTGCCTGCTCACCTAGCTGAGGCACTCCAGCTGGTGGTCTCAGATCAAACAAAAATCTTTTTGAAAGCTTGCATGTAAAGTCAACACTGGCTTCTGCATCCTGGATCCTCTTATCGCACCACTGAGCACAGGAGACCTCAGAAGGCACAGACACCTCGGAGAGGGACAAGGCAGCCCCATGCCCACAAGCACAGTCCTCAGGAGGCAAAATCTAGATTGTGATTACTATGATGAAGATACATTCAGACCTTTTAGTCATAGCCCTGAGATAATTCAAATAGCCTAACAGCAATTGTTGGCTTCATTTTGGTGGCCTAGAATTGAGGAAGAAAATCGGGCAAAACTATACAGTCATCAGGCAAAGAGATAGATACCCTGTTACTACTCCCAATAGTTAGCAAAAGTTTATAAATATCTTTTTATGTCCTGGGAATGTAATAATTTATGTACTGAGGGGAAAAAAAAAGCCTCTGTTCTTTTGTGTTTAGTTCTGAGCTGTTCCAAATGCCATAGGGAGAAAAGGGAACCCAGCACTTAGTCATTCTTCTATTAAATTGGTTGTATGGCTCAAGATCATCTGTGTTGAGCATTTTGCCTCAGAGTCATTAAGTGAGTATTTTATTAAGAACTGCCCTATGTGACACAAAGGTCTTATCATTAGATGTGTATGTATTACACTGAACTTACTAAGGACTTAGCTTACTTCTCAAGTTTTTCAAATTAGGAATGTCCATCTCTCTCAAAAGGGCAAAAATGTTGTATTTTATTGATCCTTTTTTGAAATTTTCCAAGGGATTTCTTTGACATGACAGTATGATTTTATTTCTAGAAAACGTAGGTGTCATTTTAACATACTCCTGTTAGAAATTGTTATCTATTGCCTTGTGCTGGCCGGATGTCCTGCCTAGATTAAGGGCATCACACACCCAAGTGCTGCTACAGCCCCACCTGAAACAGGCTGAGGTTTTATTTCATGATGCAGCAGTGAGGCTGTTACAGAGGAGGGATATGAAGAATGAAATACGTGTTGTTCAGCCTTAAAAAACAAGATTACCATGCTGATTGCCAATTTCTCACAGGTCATGAGACTGGGGTGGGCCCTGAGGAGGATTTTGAGGTTAAAATATTTATTTGGCACATTTCATTTGTGTAAGCGTTCAGTGAAAAATCACTTATGCCTAAAGAACATCTCAAGTCAAGCTCACCCATGGATCTTTACTACATCCCATGGAGAAAAAATTATGGGCTTGTGACTTTGTAATACTGTAATAGTCTTACAAAATACTTTGTAAGACTGTAATACTGAGTCTGTTTCAGACTCAAAATGCATATTACTGCTCCTTTAACAAAAAAACTTGAATTTACATGGAAACTCTTCTCTCTTCAGCAGTTTAATAGGTTGCTGTACCAATCTGCAGGGGAAAGGAGCAGACAGAAAGACACGATGTGATTTATTACCTTTTAAACAATAATTGGAGTTCCAGAAACTGCTGCTTAAGATCATGCAAAGTAAAATGCCATTGCAAAGCACAGGCAAAAGATGGTTAACCATGTTCTCCAAATAAAAAGCTGTTTCAAAAAATGTCTTTGCAGAACTGTATTGCTGATCATTTCTTGTTTATCTGGTTTGGGAGAAACTTCCTTCTGGCAGAGGAAATTTTTAGTATTCAGAGCCATGAAGCTTCTCCACGAGGAGTTGCACAGTTGTACTTTCTCTCAGAAAAAGGCACCAAGTAAGAGAGACGTTGAGTTCCAGCAAAACTCTGCCTAGCACCAACAACAAAATTTTACATCCTCTGCCAGGCTGTTTGCAGCAAGTCAGTCAATTTTAGGAATTAAAAGTAAAGTGAAATGCGTCAGTTCTGCCTCGATCCGTCGAGTGCTTGGCAAAATAGTTTTCACTGCAGTCCAGGAGCCACCTCATCTCAAAGTCAACTGGGCACTTGTCCGAGTTATTAATGTTTCTAGATAGAGGGACAGGACATAGAGTTGTTTTGTTTGTGCAGAACAGACTTTAATGCTTTCCTTTATTTTTTGCTTAGTACAGACTTCCTTTAGTGGGAGGCTTCCAGTATTTTTTTGGTTCTGACTTGGTTGTAAATACCACAAAAATAGTCTCTACTGTGGTATCCCCAATTTCCAGGGAGACTAGGAAACGAAGAGCTATTGCAAAATACTCCTTAGAGAAATTTACAAAGTTTTTGCAAACACATTTCTTTTTTAAGTCCAGGATTTTTATTTAGGGTTTCCCGGGTCTCAGAAAACTCACTTATTTTCATACATGAGGTATTTTTATATAAAATAAAAAGTCATCTTACTCTCCCTTTTCAATACAGTTGTATACAAAATTGTCTTTTTTTTTTTCCTCCATACACTTATGGATGCTATCTCTCAGTGAATAAAGATTCTTTAATGGCCACATAGCAGTTGTCAATAATGAATTTAAATTCTCTATATTTAAAAACAACTTTGTGCCCAAAGTGTTCTTTCCCGGCCAAATCAACTGGTCTCACTATCTACTTTTCCATGCAAACTTTGCCTGAGAAAATATTTGTAACAATTTGCAACAATTTGCAGTTCTGCACCTGTGATCTGGTTAGACACTTTTAAGGACTCTCAGCTCCTTTTTTTTTTTACTTGGAAAATTTAAAGAAAATATTTATCCTAGTCATGGTCAGTTGGAATTGTAATAGTTTCAATTTCATGATAGGTCCTCAATACAGCAAAATGTTCTGAGCTTTTCTCTGTTTTCTGAGCTTTTCCTGCTGAGGTCACAAAGAGTATTTTTAGCACATTACAAGATGCTTCAAAAGTTGTTTTCAGCAGGGTTACTCAGGGAAAACGGAGCATGAACAAAGGTGTTTCTAAACTGGAGCCTTAGATTTTACTTATAATTTGCTCAAAATATTTAGGCAGAAGTGGGATTTCAAGTTTAGCTGATAGCTTAAGGTGTATACAAAAGATTAGTCTATTAATATGTACAAATGTGAAAATTACCAAATCATGTTGAAAAGGAAGCTTGTCTCAAATCCAAGCAGCCCAGACTTTGATGAAGTCAAGACTAAATTCATGTCCTAACTTTAGGACTCAGATGCAAAGGCTTTAATCTGAACTTTTTGCCCACTGTTGTAATTTCTTTTATCCTTACCTATTTACTTTACTGGTAATGACAGATTTAGTAAATATACTAAATTTTTGTTTTGCTCTTAAAGAGGTGTATACCCTCTTACTGTGAGAGATACAGACTCAGAGATGAAAATGTACCAGTGGTGAATCTTCATGTCATGTAAGGAAATACTCCTGTTTCTCTTAATGATTTTGCATCCAGCTTCCACAATATAACAGGAAAATAGAGTGAGGACCTTTGCAGAATAACTGGTCCTTACTCTTCCTAGACTATGACGGGAAATGCAGGAGTTAATAATGTTTTCAGGTTGGATTTTTGTTAGGAAGTGCTTCTTTAAGTGACAAGATGTCACTAGAAGGCGTTGGAAGGGATTCTAGGCAGGGGAGATTCTAGGCAGAATGCTGTAGTGAAATAGGCACAGGGGCTTTTGAGTGAAAATGGCATTGGTTTTATATCATACCAAAACTGCTATTTCTGTTTTAGAAGAAATATGTTCTCACAGGGATTTTTTTTCTTGTTGTGGCTTGACAATCTTGATTTACACTGTCTTGGTTATATAAAATACTTGTTTAAAAAATAAAAAAAATAAATCATACAACATCGGTCTTGATATTCTTGGACATTCTTACCCCTGTGTGGAAAAAGAACAGTAGTCAAGTGAAAGTGGTGGTGTCTGGTAGCTAGGCACACTCACCCAAATAATCTGCCGGTGGATCAGATTCAATTGACAAAAATTAAATGTCTTGTTCTGAAGCCACATTTTCACTCCAAGGCTTTGTTGTCACTGGCCAAGCAGAGTAATTTAAACTGACTTTTTACTCAGCATCCAGCTTTAAATTGCAGCTTTACAACCCTACTGTTTGATGATATCACAGGACAGAAATATAACCCCTCTAGGAGATCTTTTCTTTGCAGATTGGAAGCATAATTTCAGAGATACAATGTTTGCCAAAGAGGGTCCAGGGCCAAAAAAAAATCATAACTAGGTAGGATCTGATATCCTGTATCATAAATTCCAGGAAATGGATAGGATGTCCAGAAGCAAGATTGCAACATACAGTAGCAGTTTCAGGAGTATATCGTTGCTGTGTTTGCCACTGCCTCTGCTTTCTTTAGAAGGAGGCAATAGAGAAGGTACCATGTAGGAGAAGGAGGTGCCCTCACTCTGCTCATTCAACTCTGTATCTGCGTGAAAGAAAATGCATGCCTTTGTCATCCACCTTTGTCAAATCAGCCGAGAAATGCTCTTTGTGTGTTTTCATGGAATAGTCATTGATTCTTTCATGAATTTTAATAGCTGCTCCTGAATTTTCATCAGCTACTATCTGAAGCTCAAAATCTTAAAAATTCATAAATATTTCAGCTGAGAAGGCAGAGAAATATTTAGTTGTTTATGCTAAGACAACTTAGTTTTTGTCCATTAGAGTGGGAGATAACTAAGTGGGAATAAATCTGGATGGACAGGTATCCTGTGGCTGCTTTATTGCAGCCTCTAGTCAGTCTGCATTTTGCTCAGCATGATAAAATTTTCTGCAGTTAATTCCTTTTTTTTTTTTTTTTTCTTTTTCACGGAACAGAAGCATATTTATGGATCACTTGGTCTACTGATGTTATTGTCTAGTGGGCATTTTTCATTGCTCTTCTGTGAAGAACGGTTTAAAATGTTTCCTACACAGCATATTTTTTACCCTCCTTCAGTTCAGTCTTGGTCCAGCCAATGGCTGGGGAATGACTTCAGGCAAAGCTGTCTCTCAGCTCCACGGTGGCAGCTGGACAGGCTGCAGACTGAGGTTAACAGTGATGAGACTCCTCCCTCTGTGTGGCTTTCCCTCCTTGCATGTATTTCTCTCTGTATATATTGGCAATCTCCTAGAATAGTGACTCTCCTTACTGGTATGTAAAACCTTAAAGAAAGTCATTGTTTTTGCTGTAGTTCTGATTCCCAGCCGGGGGTGCTGGAAATTAAACTTGCAGTTTCTGAAAGTGTAGCAAGATCTAGGAGCCTAGCAACTGACTTTTCAAATGGGTTTACCAGATTTGTATGGTATTTAAGCCATTAAATTTACATTATACTTTATCACATTTCAAACAGTCATGGTTCAAAGTTACTGTTTTGCAAGAAGTCACAAACTTGGGTTTGGATACAATTTGTCATTTTCTTCTTTTATTTTTCATTGAAAATAATTTTTGCTATACTGCTATTGTGATAGAAATGTAACTCAAAGTTATCTTCTTCTGAAAGAGTTATCTAAGCAGCTGAGCAATGCTTTATTTGTAATAAGGGGTTTTTTGCATTAGTTTGTTCAGCGTATCCCATCTCATTTTCTGCAGCCATTGAAAACTTATTGAAGCAGCAATATAAGATTAGACCCTTAAACAATGTCACCAAGAATGCTGCATTTCTAGCAGTGCAGTCCAATGGGCAAAAGCACGAGTATGAAAATGATTCATGCCATCTATTAAAGGCTAATTTAAATACTGGAGTAGTGTTTTACCATTCAGATGCTATAAATTATTGCATCTACTGTAGTTTGAGACCAAGTTGAGCCAGCCTTTCCAACCTGCCAACAAACTACAACCCCAAAGGGTTTTTTAAAAATTATCATTTTCACAATAGACAGATCTTTTTGTATTTTACCTCTATGGATAATAATCTTTCATACATTTTAATACGATCCTAATGAAATCTAAAAAATAAATTTCATAGTTCATCTGCTGGTTTACTGCGGAGACTACAGAGCAGTATATTAAAAATGTATTTCTTTTTCACTGTTACTCTTTTTGTAGTATCAATCAGGTAAATCAAACTTGGAATTCTAACTTATTAGCATAAAATCGCATCCAGACACAATCTGCATGATGAACAGGCTTCTAAATTTTTGTTATGGGGACATAAATTATACTGATATTACCAGGGAAAAAAAAGTCTAATACTTTACTCAGTGTTTGTGACAAAACGCTGTATCAAATGATGATTTTTCGAGAAATACAATGTTTTGTTTGAAAAGCACAGACCTAAACTGATTAATCTATTAATTGTAGTACCAGTTACTCATGTTTCCTGCTTAAATATTCACTGTAATAAAACAATTTAACATTTCCCTGTGCACGCACATTCACACGCACACATGGGTGCATAAGGTTTTAAACTGCAAGAGGGAAGATTTAGACTAGATATTAGGAAGAAATTTACAGTGAGGGTGGTGAGGCACTGGAACAGGTTGTCCAGGGAAGTTGTGGATGCCCCATCCCTGGAGGTGTTCAAGGTCAGGCTGGATGGGGCTTTGAGCAACCTGGTCTGGTGGGAGGTGTCCCTGCCCATGGCAGGGGGGTTGGAAATTGATGGTCTTTAAGGTGCCTTCCAATTCTAACCATCCTATGATTCTATGATTCTCTGGTATAACTTTCATGCCACAGAAGTCTGCTAGCTATGGATTTTCATATAAAAGGTTCTGAATTATTTGGTTCAGCTGCACAGAGTATTCTATTGGTATCATTTAGGACCCAATTCTACATTTCTTGAACAGCCATGATTTTCTGCAACTAACATGAATTAAAAGGGGGTGAGCTTCTTGCCCACTTGTACCCTGGTGTCTTTACATCTTTTATGGGATGAAGTGATCCTGTTAGATACTGAAAATATGCAGCAAGGTTTGGGGGTGAGCTTTGTTCAAGCTGTGACTACTGAGACATTAAATACCTGATGAGAGTGGGCCTTAGCAAATCTCCATTGATTACCTACCAGGCACGTCACTGAGTGTCTTCACACAGTGGGATTGCTGGATCAGTCTTTTCATGGAATTTTTAACATCTCATCTATAGATCTCATCAACTTGTGCAATAAGTAGATAATTCTGCCTGACTGTCATATGGAAACTGTACTATTTAGTGTGAATCTTCTTCTCTCCTTGCTTTCCTTTTTTTTTTTTTTTCCCCACATGGTTATCTCAGAATTGATACATAATTATCAAAATATGAATTGCACTTTTACAGATATCTTTCTTTTCTCCACAGTACATCATTTCTCTTTCTATACTTGGAATTATTTAATCTACCAGAAAAGTGTTTTTTAAACCATTCTTGCACATGGTAAACATTTTACTTTTTGGAAGAATTCAGCACCCTGAATGAAATACCTAACTGGCTTAAGTGGTGGCACGGAGCCTGCTCACCTGCACCAAGGTCTCTCACCCTGAACTGATCGAGTTCACAAGTCTGGCCTCAGCAGAAGGTGCTGAGCACCTCTACATCTGACTCTTGATATGCCCAAACCTGTGACCACCATCCTCTATATTCAAGGCATTGCTTATGGCATGGTGTAAAGGAGTGCCACCACTGACTTTCACAGAGACACAAAGTAAGTCTCAAACTATTTGATTCCTTATTTCTTCGGAAGATCCCTTTGCCTTTCTGGTGAAAAGCTGCTTTGTCCTGAGAAGGATCACAGACTCAGACATTACATGATAACCTTTATTTGAAGTAGGTGAGAGATACCAGCGTAATCTTCCCTCGTTCTCTGTGCCAAGGTACATCAAGGTACATGAGCAGGCACGGTACCCTGTTTTGGGAAGTTAAAGGAAGAAATGCACTTCCTGCTGTCAGTGCCTCCTGAGGAAGTTTCTGTTCCTTCCCGCCGTACGGGGGACTGACTCGCAGTCTGTCTCAGATGGCTGTCAGATTGTCAGTGACCACGATAAGGCTTTCAC
Organism: Gallinago undulata; assembly: GCA_026546715.1. Classification (NCBI taxonomy): domain Eukaryota; kingdom Metazoa; phylum Chordata; class Aves; order Charadriiformes; family Scolopacidae; genus Gallinago; species Gallinago undulata. Next base: position 137,699,893 of record JAOTQQ010000012.1, on the reverse strand, counting down.
TTATCCCAGCTGGGGAGGCTTAGAAACAAATAGGAATTGCTCATATGTCTGTGTGAGCAGGCTCACAGGTAGATTTTTACTCAATTTCTGTGCCTTGCATTATTTAACTTACCTCCTGAGGTTCCTGTTATGCAGTAAATCCAGAAAATGACTATTTGCTGAGATTTTCACTGTGTCAGTTTGTGCCGATACATAAGATGTCTCTTGAGCATTTAAGATTCATAGAATCATAGAATCATCTGGGCCGGAAGGGACCTCCAAAGGCCATCTAGTCCGACCCCCCTGCAGTCACAG
>JAOTQQ010000012.1:137603615-137699499 GCA_026546715.1 Gallinago undulata | reverse complement strand
GATGAGGTCTCACTAGAGCAGAGTAAAGCGGGAGAATCACTTCTCTGGACCTGCTGGCAACACTTCTTTTGATGCAGATTACATGAAGGAATCTTAGTGTGACATTTTAGCTGGTTTCTCTTCCGTGGCATGGTGCTCCAGCAGTGCCTACGGCTTTCAATTTGGTTTTTGTTACCGCAGTTTGTAAGAATCTATAGTACATTATACCAGTCTCTGCACAGACACGTCCTGAAGGTTGATAAGGATCGGGTACACATACAGAACAATGATCACGATAAAAATCAGTGTAACAAAAACAATTTGCCTGATGATCACAAATGTTATTAATTGATTAGCATGGCAGCTTTATGCTGTGATTTAAGACAAAGAGAGTTTTTTATTTAAAAAGACTTAAAAATACAGCTCAGACAAAAAAAAAAGAAAATGCGAATCTGTGATTCAAATATAACTGTGACCTAACCATCCTGAATAGCATACTTGGCAATATTACTATATTTCTATTGCATATAGAGCATTGTAGTCATTTACTCAATGTGAGAAAAAAAAAGATTTTAAAATTAGGATTTAAGTTATTTGTTAAGCAGTTCCATATTTTTCCAGCAAGATTAAAATTCATTAATACAAGTATTCAGTAGAGTTTCAAGAAAACTGAATTTTGATCCAGTCTTTAGGATTGGCTGTGTAGTGTCAGGCAAAGCATTTAACCACTCAGAGCCAGGCAGTGATACTTTTACTCAGAATGGATGGTATCTGGATCTATGTTTAGAGCTACTACTTCTGGAGTTTTTCAATTCTGGTACCACTTACAACATACAGTTCTCCCTAGTGTGAAACAGGCAAAGCAACTGCTTATTACTTCAGAGGATGTTCTGAAGATCAGTTATTTTACCATTTCCCTCCCATAAGGTGAACTTTATCCTTTAATACATGAAATTATACACATTGCTGTTGTTGTGTTGTTTTGTTTTGTGTTCTGGATTTGGTGTAGTTTTGTGTTGGTTTTTTTTTTTAAATAGCATTTTGAAAATCAAGCAATAGTTCTGAATAAAGGAGGGGGGAAAAGAAGTTACTATCTCTGTTGTAAGTTGACAGTATTACTTAGGAGTATTTTTCAAGATGAGACTCTCAATTCTGATATCTTGTTTTATTTGCTACCAATAAAAACTTTTCTAACCTGTAGAAAACAAAAGGCTTCTACACATTCAGATTACGTCCTCATCCTCCAGGGAATTTCTAATATCTTGGCAACCAGCTGCATGATCTGGTTCTGGGAGTGATCGATCATCAGAGGCTTAGAAAGTGTTATCTGTCCTCTTGAAAAGAAGGGCTGGTGATTCAAACTTTCACCCTCCTGTAAGTCATTGAGCAAATAGTCCAGCAGATGGATCTGAGGTTCCTTCAGACTTGTGTGTTCCTGACAATTCTCAATATGCTCATTAACCTTGTGCTTTTGAAGAGAAACCCAGTCTGATGCCTGAAGGCTTTCTATATTGACATTTCTGTTGCCAGTAGAGTTGAAGAAAAATACCATTTGGTTTTCATGGGAAAGTTGGGAAACAAGCAAAAAAAAAGAGTTGTTTTTAATTTATCATTTATGCTGACATTTCCCATAAATGAAAACAGGAAAATAGTCAGTTTTCAAATATTAATTATATTTTTTAAAACTGGGTTTTCAGTATTAAAAACAAATACTTTCCAGGATTCAGTTTTCAACAAAGAGAATCCAATTTCTTTGAAAAATCCTTGAGAGTGGGGGAACACAATAAATATTTTCATTTGCAATGAAGGTGCATTCTTTGTGTGAATATGAGTTCAAACAACCACTTAAATATCATTATTTTAATTAATGTGTAAGCTTTGCTGATTTTTGAAACTTCATCTTTCTTTCTTATCTGGCTGTATAAGGTTTATCTTTTAATAAGAGAATACTTGTGGGCAACAGAAAGTTCATGCTGAATTTGCCCTTTCTCTGCCCATGACTACCACAGAGAGTCTCTTGTAGAGCATGGATGCTGCAGGGAAGTCATACTCCAAGTTTTCTAGTTCATGAGGAGACCTTAATACAAAGTCCAGTTGCCTGAATCAGGTATTTGGCACCCCAATGCTTATTGCAAATAGACGTAACACCAAATCTAATCTTACCTACCTGTTGATCTCAGAATATGAAACACCTCTGATCAGTTGTGTGACAAACACATGGTCTTCCTCAAAATTGTGCAACCAAAAAACTTAGCAAGCTCTGCATACAGATCTATACATTATTTAAATATAAATGATGGTATCATAGGAAAAAAAAACAGGAAAAAAAGGAGGGAAAGAAATGGGATGAAAGATGCTGTGGAAGGGCATGCTTGGTACACAGATCATCAAAAATAGTGAATCCCATTCTGCATAAGCCTCTTCTCCTCCACCATAGTTGAAGCACACATGTGAAATGCAGAAACTTTAGCTGGCTAACGATAGACCATACGAGGTCTGCACAGAGAGGCTGCTGTATCTTGGAGTCTCTGCCCAGGCTTGCTGATCTGGTGCCGATAGGGGCTGAGGGTTTGCTTAGGCTTTTTATGTCCCCTCATCCTTTTTGCCTGGGCTTGTTGCAACTGGTGTTTTCTGTCTGGCTTAGCGTCTTTAATCTCTTCTTCCATACAAAGCATAGAAACTAAGACAAGCATCTATGGCCCCGGGAGGAGTCGTAGCCATGAACCAGGCCAGTTTTTAATTCTGCTTTTCAAGGCTATAGCTACTTATGATGTCTGGTTGTGTCAATTTCTAAAATGCATTGGTTAGTAAAGATAACTAGTACTGCAAAAATTGACAGTCTCCAAATTATGTAGAGCAACACTGGATTGAAAAGCTAAAAATAAGAGCAGTGCTATTTATTCTTTCCAAAGGAACAAAACAGAAAATGAAAAACATATTGGTATAGCCTACCAGAACACAGACTTGTATAACGTTAATTTGTTGATGAACTGAATGAAGTGAAATGTGCAAAGAGCAAAATAGAAGGTTATTAATATCTCACTATATAATTTCAGAACTTGTAGCTATGCTGCCACAAACTCTGTGCTGGGCTAATATCTCTGAGAGGTATCAGTAAAGTCTGTGTAACCCTGCAAAGCAGAGGTACTTTGATTTATTTTTCTGCGCAGAGGTACTTTTCACTTTTTTCCTCTTACAAATGTTTATGTGGGTGAGAAGGCTGGCTTTTTAGCAAACTGATAACAACTAACTGCATTCAGCGAAATTGTTCCTCACTGCACATTAATTCTATGGCTTCTACGTCAGTAGTTGCCCCTGCCTGCAGCTGGGAGACTCAAGTACGTGTAGTGTAAGAGGATGATGGGAAGGGAAAAATAAAGCTAGAATCAAGAGAGAGTGGGATACTTTAATAAAACAGCTTAAAGTATCTTTTATGATTAATCTTACCATTCTGATTTCTAAATCAGATACAAATTGTTTAGGCTTTATTCTATTGTTTTATGCAAGCATAAATAAACAGTGTAAGATAGCTCCACTGCACAGCTACTTTTTCTGTTCATCCCCTTTACCTTGTCACAAGTCATCTTACATGGTGACAGTTTGTATAAGCAATATAATACAACTATAGGGCTCCCGTCTTTCCTAAGGTAATGGATATAAGCCCACAATTCTCACCCTGGCAGTCAGGCAATTGTCCGATTTGTCCCTTCTCTTTTTTTAACACTATTGTACTTCTTGCTTTCCCCTTTCATCCACAGAAATTTCATACTAGACTCAGTGCAGTTTGTGTATTACCTGATAATGGGAAATGAATCAAGCTGTGTACTGCTTTCTGTGCCTTGAAGAGTATCTTCATTATGTGATAATAGTGGAGATAGATCAGAGTGGCAGAACATATGTTTGATTAGTATCTCCCAACAAGGGCTCAAATTTTATTGGTATTTAATATCGGTAAGCATCAGAACAGAGATCATCAGTTCAGTGAGAATCTATGCTAGGCTTAGTATAATTATCACTACTCTTAGCCTTGGGTATTGGGTATTATTATGGTGGTAGTCATGTAGAGTTGTAATATCATGCAAGTAGCTTAACATCTATCTTTTCTGAAATTCATTCTGCTTTATATATTTTAAATATGTGTAATATGGAAAACAGAAGTTACCTAAGTGCCCAGCGGGATGATGATCAAAAAATATGGTCCAAAGATGACATTCACTGCACATTTTCAAACAGCTGCAGTTTTACATCAAAATCCTGGGTGTTTCTGCATATTTTAGTTCAACAATTTGATAAGCTATAATGGTAATACTATCATCAAGGCAAGTTACAGAATTCAGCTTAATTGAAGACTTATTGTAGAAAACTCCCACAGGAATGGAAAAAATAATCACAAAACATAAATTTAAATTTACTTTGAATTTTCAGTATGTCTGATAAAGTAGAAATGGAGTAAAATTTATTGCCTTTAAATGATTTTTTTTTTCACTTCAACATCTCAGTATTTCATCAGCAATTCAATAGCAGTTATCCTCTGACCACGGTCTCATTCCCCATGTGTGGTATTCTTGAAGAAATTTTGCTATTAATATTATTATTATTACTGTTAGTAGTACTTCCAGAGAATATATGTCTAACCATTCTACCCCTGGGCAAGATATCCCTTTGCACTCAGTACTATATTAACTCAGAACAGAAAGATATCCCTGCCAAAAGCTTAGAAATCAAAGCAGAAGACAAGATTGGTAGACAAGCCAGGTAAAAGAATGAGCAACAGTCTGACTCACCATCACATTTTGTGAAGAAAACACTGAGAAATTGCTTTTATGTATGATTTAAAATGGTTAAAATACCACACAGGCCTAAAATACCATTACAGGTGAGCAGGAGGGAAATAACAATTAAATGATGTGAGAAAAGACCATCATTCAGAGAATACTCTGAATGATGGTGGAATCAAACACATTTGCCAGGGCTGCAGAAAGAGGGGTCATGAGGAGAGGGGAACAGAGACAAGGGCCTGGTTGCTCATGTCAGCTATTGAGATGTTGGTACTAAGCTTGGGGATGATACGTGAGAAGGTTCCCCTGTAAACTGTCCTGGGAGCTTGTGCTGTGACATATGGGGAGTTTGCATGTAACATGCGGAGAAAAGGTTGAAAGCAGATGAGACATTCTCCAGTGAGGTGGGCAGTGGCCACTGTCTCACCCTTGCTGAGAAGTCACCAGCAGATGCAAATCAGTGGACCATGGGTTTCTGTTGCTCCAGGGTCACTCACTGAAAGGCCTCTGAATAGGAATTTGCTGGTGCCATCTGTATAGAGAAAATAGGAAGCAAGCTCCTTTGCGTATGCAGAGGGAAATAAAGCAGTTGTGTGCGTCATAGCTATTCCTCATTAAACTGTTTGTAAACAACTCATTTGTTTAATCTGCCCTGTAGTATGTGTTACAGGATAAAATGTTGCTGGCAAACTAGCCACCACAATTATAGAGGGCCATGAGATTATGATTTGCAGCATAAAGCTGATCATAGGCAATTTACCGCAAGGTGAAATAATTATATTTATTTCTTGCCTAAGTCATCAGGAGGATCTGCTTAAGGGAACTGTAGCATTTGCAGTGGAGAGCTTGACCAGTAATTGAAAGCAGTTCAAAGATACCCTAAGAGAGCAAAACTAGTCTTGGAAAATAATAATGTAGGGAGTTCGTGAGGGTTTGGGGCAAACTACCCAAGGAAAATTACTGGGTAATTTAGCTAGATGGCTTCTTAAAGTGACTTAGAGTCTAGTGAGAAAACTTTATTTGAAAAAAGTTCGGAGGTCTTCTGTTAGACTAAGAGTGACCCTGAGGACTTGCTCTGAGGGATTTTGTGAGCTGGGGAACTGGTGAGCTGTTCTTTCCCGTCTTGGGTAAACTGATTACAAAGAGATCAGGAACATCAAGAACTTTCAATATTAGAAAGGGCAGTAAGCTTGCTGTGAATCCCAAAAGTGAGTGTCATGGGCGCTCAAAATGCACATGGACATCTAATTTCATACTGGATTCACCCAAGAATGAACATAAAAGCAATAAGATAAAAAAGACCTTTAATCTCAGCAAAGGATAAAAGGAATGAGTTAGTGAGAATGTCAGGTAGATTAATTAAAGGAGTCATCACAGCGAACAGTATTAGGCAGTAAATAACATTAGGGTATAGCGTAATTACCATTTCTAAGAGTTATTTATCACGGAGTAACCCTTTTTGGTCTAGACCAGTCTTAATCCCCCTGGGCTCATGTACTTTTCTGGAGCAGCCACACCTTTAATTATGTAAACCCTTAGCTTTCTTAATTTTTAGGGCTGATCTGTGCTTGGACAAGTTATTGTTCCACTCTGGTTGGATCCTTCCAACCCTCTGGCCCCAGTCCCTCATTTCTTTCTTGGATTTTTGAACTGGAGTCTGGGACAGCACTCATGCTGAAGCATCAACCCTTTGAAACTCATTGTGCCTGCCAGGGCTCTCAGATGCCACCGACCATGTCTTTGTCAGGGATTTCCTTGTGACACTCATTTCCAGTTTGATTTGAAAACTTTTTTTCTCCCATTTTACTACACCCTTCTTCTCTAGGTGGCCACACATGAGAGTCCCCTGTAAGGAAAGGGATGAGTTTCCCTTTGTAAGAAGTAGGACATCTTTCTATTGTGATGTAATATTGTTCCCTGTGTTATTTTGTAGAACCAGTCAAGCAAGTGCCACAGGATAACTTTTTCCCCTCTACTCCAGTGCCCAATTGACTCATATGTCTTTCAAATTAGAATGAAAACCATCCCCCAATGGAAAATGACTATTTGGTTCAAAGCAAAATATTTACAGATGTGTGTTCTTTACAACATTTGTTTCAAAAATAGATAAAAAGGAAAAAGAATTTTAAGGTGGTCAGAAATGACCAGGTATGTTTAAGTTTTGCATTTCAAAAGATCATTTTTGTAACAGACTTCATTGTCTTAAAATACATGTAAAAGTTTAGAAAAACATTTTGAAGGTCAAAATCAGACAAGAATTATCTGATGTTACTGAAGCAATACTCTTGGATTAATCCCAAAATAAGTCTTTTAAAACTACTTTAAAAATATTAATTCCTCAACATATGTCAAAAATGTTCTATTTTTTCCACTTTCAATGAGTGGAAAGAAAAAACTATGTCTCCTCTTACTGGAAAACCCTCCTTGTTCTTCCCAGAGAACATCTCTATAAGCTGTTATGTCAGTGGACCTCCTTCACCTCCGCTCCTTGAGTTCTGGGGCTGAAATTCATCCGATTTAACTTTGATCTTTTAAAGGTTTAGTCAAAGTTTGTTGCTCAACCTTCCTTTGCAGACGCCAAAGAAAGCTGAGGAAGCCCAGAGAGCCCATACAGTTGGGAAGTAGTATTTTACGGAGAAAGTTTCATCTCCCTTGTTTTAGAATGAGCCTATACAGCCAGATGAAGTCAATGGTTAAAGAAGACTAGGAGATGAACTTTAATAAAAAACTGCTCAGTTGCAATGTTAACCACAAGAACAAAAAAAATAGTAGCAAACTTACCTTTTCCCTCTCTGAAAAAAGAGGAGAGCAGAGAAGAGGCAGAGGAACTCAGAGATTTCTGAGGTACTTGCCTCATAATAGAAAATTCCTGAGCTGAAGATGACTTTTTCTTCTCCCTTCACCTTTTTCATTACATCCTTAAGGCATCTGTGGCCATATAGGTATATATTGGTACACGTATATTCTGTCTTCACACCGTAGATGACAACCTTTCCTTAGTGAAATTGAGTAGTTTTTTCAAACTGAAAGATCTATATTAATTAGTCCATTGATACAGATGACTAATTTATTAAGAATTTCTTGGACACCTGAATGAGAAGTGAAAGTTGGTTTAGGATGTAAGCCCGACAGTACATGTGAAAATTTTAGTCTTATCAATCACAGAATTACAGAATAGAGTGATATGACTATGCTACTTGAGCAATCTTGTTATAGTATACTAAGTCCTTGTCTCCACTAACCATAAAAATGACATTTTTATCTTAGATTGGTGAAGATTGTAGTCATTAACATGTAGTGAAGACCAAAGGTGTAATTTAAATAAATTCTGATAAGGTAATCCCTAAACTCCTACTCAATGTTCTTCTCATTTTATTTAAATATGTGAAAACTGTACCTTCCTAGGATTCTGTATTTCTTTTTACCTGGCATGTGATCAGAACACAGTTTTTATTGTTAGCTTGGGTATAGTATTATAAGTGGTTAATGTTAAGTACATAGTGGAGTTTGTCTTTTATACTAGTTAAGCTAATGAGTAAACTCTGAGAGATGCTCATCTTGGTAAGTTTAAGACACATTAGGCATATTCTGATCTACCTACACTATGCTTCTCACATGTATTAATTGGAGCCTACTAGCAATATATTTAGAAACTACTTAAATATTCAACTCCATGCAAGGGCTCCTAGTGCTTAAACATTATGGCTGGAATACTTAGTAATACTGTATAGGCTCTTTTCCATACAAAGAGCTTTGAAATGGTTTTAAATGACAGAACGATGTGAAAAAGCTTTCTTCTTCACAAATGAGAGTCAGTCCCTGTGGTTGCAAAAACATACAGGAACGTGGTTCATAGGAATAAAGGTGTGAGTGTCCTGGAAAAATTTACTTCCTGTGTCAAGCTAGCAGTGGAAATACTTCTTTAAAGATGGAGCAATTGAAATGAATACTCAGATGACTGAAATCACTCATTAATATATTCTATTTGTAATAATACTCATAATTTTTATTACAACACAGAACTGCTGTTACATCAGCTGCTCTAGTTTAAACTCTTTTGCAAAATGACCAAGCCTTTGTATTACTTAGGTAAGAAAATACATGGTGCTTCATCAGTAATTCTGTTTACTTTTCACAAAAACTGTGGAGAAACCCTGTGCTGAGGAAGGTGCTAAACATTAGGCAAGATGAAAAGTGTCTTCAGTTTCCAGTATGGGGCACTGAGCATCTGGCAAGATTGACCTCTGAGAAAGGCAATATTCAAGGTCAACATGTGGGGCTGTGTCACATTCTTTGATATTCTGAGTCCATACATATAACAGTGGATATGCTGGTTTCTTTGGGGAGTTTTTTTTTATCTGTGACAGAGGTGATAACACGTCTAATATTCTGCAAATACATATTTAACAAAAGACTTTATTCAACAAGAATTCCAACTATCTCTAAAGACAAGTTGCTTATGAGTTAAAAATGTTCACCTTTCTGTCTTAGTAGTTTCAGAGCTCTCTGTACAAGAGTCAGAGTTTGGATCATCAGACATTTCCTCCCATCTGCCCCCATCTCAAATTGTCCTCACATCACAGCAGGGACAGTCACATATTCTGACTGACTTAAATGGAAAGACTTGCTTCCCCTATGAAGCTAACAGTGAAACGTTCCTTGAGCAAGTGAATTTGAGGACAAAATTTTGGCCCATAGGCCAAGTTCCTCAAGACAGAAACATTGGAGGAAAGGCAAAATGCCACTCAGATTTTCAGTGTGGTATGATAAATAAGATTGGGAGAAACTGAAACTGCACTGCAAGTCATCCTTGCTTTTAGTACAAACAAGGAGCTCCCTGTGCAACAAGTGGAACAAATGAAGCCTGGTTTCCTATGGATTTGTGCCTCATGGTTGGATTCTCTGGTGTCTAGTAAAGTGTAAGCCCCATTTAAAATTTTTTCTTGCATTTCAGGCATTTAGGTCATCTCTCCCCCATGGTGTGATCTCATCTGAAGCCTGTTCCTAAATGGAGCATGCTAACAAGTGCTTTTTCTTATGGGCAGCAATGCCTTTTTATTAAACTTGTAGAATTTTCTCTCTGACACCATTTTGTCACTGACTGAGGTTGGCCAACAGGTTCAAAAGTTATGGGTATAGTCAGCTAAAAAAAAAGTCTGACAAGCATGGGCAGAAACAGATACCCATAAATACGTAGATAATGTAATGTTATCAGTGATCTGTTAGATTAATCTGGGTTACCTGCTGGCACAATGCCAGCCCATAACTAGCCCATGTGCATGAAGTTCCCAGAGGACCAGGGGAGGTCTAATGACCTCCCACAACAGATGTCTGCCTTGTGGATGAATTCTTCTCTTCTGGAAAAAGCTACCCTCATGAAACAGCTCAAAATAGAAGTGGGCTTGTCAATGCTGCTTTTTGCACACCCTTTCAGTGGTGTCCCATTTCTGTGATGTTTTTGCTGTAGAGGAAGACTCTGAATCTCTCCTCTCTACTGTGCTAAGAGTCTCATGGAAAGCCTGAAATATGTTTATACCCATTAAAATCACAGAAGATTAGTTTTACAGGGAGTTATTTAACTCTCTTATGATTAAGGACAATTTTTCCAAACCATTACTGCTAGGAGTTTCTTTTGTGGCATTCCTTGCCACATTTTTCAATTCTAAAAATGTGGTTTCCTTATGGCTTTTAATGGCCTATTCTGAAAATTTCAGCCTGCTTCAAATTGCAGGGAAAAAAATGGAGTTCATGTGAAGAAGGAAGTTTTTTGCCTAACAGAGATTGGGGCCCTGGTCTGAAAATTCCTCTGAGGCTGTGGAGGCCTGTGCCACCTTCTGCCAGTAAGATTATGCTGTGTAAGTGTATTGTGACCCAAAAAAATGACTCAATTGTGTGAGACAAATGAATGTTGCCAGTTTACAAACATCATCTGGTCACTGCCAGTTATTAGGCAATTTAACACAACATCAAAAGAATCAAGGCAGTTACCTGATTTCTTCCATATCTGCTGACTTAATCCAATATCATTTCTGGCGAGTCTTAAAACAGAGTGAGAATAAATATTGCAGGAATAAATTAAAAGAGAACAGTGAGAAAGGATGTTAAATGCTCTTCATTAATCTGCCAGGGAAGCAAGATTAAAATAATTACAGTTTAAAATTTTACGCAGGTTTCATTAAACTCCAACCAGAATTTTCAATAAAGGATTGCTGCTCAATGGCAATTCTTAGAGATGCCATCTAAGAGGGCGGATGTATTATCTGTATTTTATAGTCATGTAAAAATGTAATAACTTTTGGTCACAATTAACTAACACAATTTTGAGCTGGACTATTGATTGGGAATCACACATAGCAGCCCTAGGTGATTAAGAGGAGATGTTAGGTTCTTTTAATGGTTGCTGGACATCAATACTCTAGGTACTTAGTTATCAGCCACTCTGCTGACCTGCCTAGGAAGGAGAGCGGGCTTTGCAGGCTGTTTCTGTCTCCTGCCCAGGTTGACAGAAAGAGAAATGGAGTATTAACTACATGCATGTGAAATACATGTGTACTGAAGTGGAGAAAGAGGAGTTTGTGTGGGTCAAGATTAGACTGCCTTTCTTCCAGAATCAGGGCAGACAACTTTCAGTTAATGACTGGTGTTTACAGATGGCGCAGTCGGCAGTGTGTGCCCAGTGCACTGATCATGCTACATTATTGATCTACTTAGTCCTTTTCTGATGAGCAGATGAAGCCTGAAATGAAAATTTCATTACTCTGAGAATGAAGTACAACAGATGTGAGACTGGCATTTGCAGTCCTTGTATACTGTATGCATTCTTCCTTGGATGACATGTAGCTCACAACAGATAAAAGTTGTTTCTAGAGCTACAAGGGTATCCTACGTTCTGGGATAAAAGGAGATGTATTGCTCTTCCAGATCCACCATGCAAAACTCATTTTCTTAATCACTAACTGTAAAGATTCTAGTTAGTTTTGGGTCTTTTGTATGCAGCCAGGTTTAGGAAAATTGTAGCAAAGAAACAGAGAGGGAAAGCATATTTGAAAAGAAGAGGTAAGCACACTTCTAATTCTGTGAAAATTCTCAGAAACCTATTTAAAGTTTCCAAGCTAGGATAAAGCAAAATTGCAAGTCTTTATTCTCTTATTCTCTTTGTCAGTTGACATGAAGTTAAGATAATAATATGGACAGAAAGCATTTTTTTTTGCATCTACATTGAACTGTCAACCATGGTTTTCCCTCAGGCAGTAGAAAATGAATCAGGTTGGCGATGTTAACAAATATTTTCTTAAATCTTTTTACTATTGTTTATGTCATTTGCTTTTCATTTAAGCTTCCTCTTGCCTTACTTTATTCTTGTTGACATCACTCTTCCAGTGAAATATCTCCTTTCTATAAAATTGACATTTAGAAGTTATTTGAAATGCAAAGTTCCTGAAACTAAGAATTAAAATCTTTTAGAAGATTGAAATTAATAATTCCAGTATTGAAATAAATAAGAAGATCCAGCCATAGATTAATCTAGTTTTACCATAACATTGTTTTCATTTAAAACCAATAATTCTTACAAAGACAGAACTTGCTCCTCTACTTCTAAAGCAGATGAAATGATACATATGCACTTGTTGGCATACTGTCACCCCTATTTGCTATACCCTATTTGAGATTCTTGTGTCTTTCTCCATTTTCATGATGATATTTTATTTTATTTCTGTATTGCGGCATTTCATTGTTACAATAAAATATAATTTAAAAAGTAAGGACAGCAAGAGTTAGAAAATCCATGTTAAATGAACAGACTTATTCTTACTGCTACTAAGAATGTTGTCTTATCCTCTAGATACCTGAACCAGCTTTCTTTCCAAGAAATAGCTAAAATTTTTAAGTATAGCCTTTTAACACTTTAAGAAAGAAAGAAACAATCCTTCATATCTATATTCCTTTTAATTTACTTTTTTCTTTGTTGTTGAGCACAAAATCAAATTTCATACAATAATAAGAAAACAACTTTTGTTCTCATCTGCTCAAACTTAAACAAAGTAATTTTTGTGTTTTATTTTGAAAATACATGACAAAATTGTTACCTGAAATTGAAGAACAATTGAACTTGATGTGTTTCTGATTTCTGGGAAATACCTGCCATGCTACAGAACCCTGCTCTGTATTTAAAGTTACAATACAAAATTTATTTCTTTGTTTAAAAGAAATTAAAAATGTAAAAGTGAGAGCTGGTTTTTGAATAATAACAAAAGGCAGTACAAGATGAGAACTTTTTATATATATGCCTAAGTTCAGTCACAGTAGCAAAATGCTGTATGGCAGTCAATTAATTAGGGTTTCTTTTTGTGAGTGTAGAAAGTAAAATATTTGTCAACATGGAGTAATGAGGTGGTAAAGGGAAGATCCTCTTCTTTCATGGAGGCTGTTGAGGCATGATTTGGCCTGCTGTGGTGTGCTGAAATTGAGTTCAGGTTCTATCACTTCTAAATCCACACAGCTGAACCTAATTTTGTTCTACTGCAAAGACTGGGATCTTCAGTTAACATCTACCACATCCAGACCTCTTGATCTGTGTGTTATATGGTGGCACCTCCCACAGTAAAAGTTCTAATATTCTCGCAGAACCTCAAACTAATTGTTGTTGCATGACAAACATATGGAACCACGATTCATATTTGCTAGTATTAGTTGATTGCACTGAATATATTTAATCTTGTTTTCAGCACTTGATTTTGGTTTTTTAGTGGAACTTTCCCTGAAACTAATGCTCTTAAATACATATTTTAGTGGCACTGGATCTTGTATTAAAGTATGCCATCAAAATTACATTTTTGAAAAAGAAAATCTCTTTCACAATATCATACTTTGAAAGTGGGAATGATACAGCAATAAAATAAGTTAATGAAGTTCTGAAGTTATTCCACAGGTACTTGTCTTTACTCGGAAGATGTTTATATTCATAGCATCAAAGACCTAACATAGTTGACTTCTCTCTACTGCCTTCCCCAGACCTTCAGGCTGAATTGTTCATACAATCAGTCCCAAATACATTTCACTCATTGTGAGTCAGACCAGTTTCAAAGCTTAAATAGGAGATCTTTGCTAGCTTAATTCATTTAGATGGAAATAGGTGAGGGAGAAGTCACCTAAAGAGCTGAGTAGGCAGATTTTAGTGAGGTGGTTACTGCTGCTAGGATGGTGCCAAACAGGATGGAGTAGGTTGGAAGGCAAGACTGAGGCCAGTGCAAGAGGATCAGCAGTCAAGCCTGTAGCTTCACTGCTTATTCTATGCAATGGGACTTAGTTTTGTATGTCAGCAAGCATCAGACTACATTTTTCTGGGATCAACCTTCTTTTTGGTGTTTGAGGTAAAGAGCGCAGTTGAATAGTTCCTAATTTGGTGGTTCCAATGTGGAATGGAAACATGAACAGTGGCATGGGTTATTCCCCCATCAAGTTTCAGATTTGAATCCTAAATAACAGGATATCGATAACCAGACACTCTTGCTACACCCTTGGAATCTGGGAATATTCCGGCTTGCAGTCTGGATTTGTAGACATATTTGATTTGATTCACACTTGCTGCTTGTGTACTTGCTGCCAACATTGTTTAGATAATGCAGCACATCTGACAGGCTCTGTAGGAAAAGCATGTCAAACAATGATGCTCTTTGTTGTGGCCCGGCTGGAATGTTAAACCGGGCTTTAAACTACAGTGGAGTCAAGAAAAGATTAAAACATTTTTAACAAAGGCTTCAAATGGAGAAATTAAGCAACATAGTCCTTCCACATCACAACCCTTGGATCACAGCCAGGGTAACATTTACGGTGTATTGAAGGGGCTCATTCATCCTGCAGATAAAGAGATTGTTTGTTTTGTTTTGTTTTGAAGAAGGGAACATATTTGCAGTGCAAAATCTTGGTCTGCCCAAGTGTGCTAGGATCACACTACATGTTAATTCTTAAAATGATTTTATTGCTCATGGAAATACAACAATAAGGATGTTACACTCTTTTCATTATCTACTTTTATTCTCTATCATTAGATTCCTACATCTGAAGACCTGTGATGTCATTGAGTGCTTTGACCTCCAGTGTAACCCAGACCAAAGAACATCAGACAATATTTTGCATTGTGCTTCAGGTAAAGTGCTTTTTTTAAAAACATCTGAAAGTAATTTAAAATCTTTAAACTAGATCCCACAAAGGCACACTAGTATTTAAAAAAATCCCACCACCATACTAAGAAAAAAACAAACAAACAAACAAACAAAAACACCATTCCCCCCCCAAAAAAAAAACCCAAAACCCCAAAACAACTGTATCGGAATTGCTTTTAGAAGATTATTTTTAAAATGATTCAAGAAAAAAGCATTTTTCATGTAAGTGGTTAGCGCACTCAGGAAGCTTGACTACCTGGATGACTTCACCCCAGAGTGTTTTCTGCTTCTGAGGAGAAGTTTTCTGCTTCTCTTAGGCATCAGACAATAAGCTCATTGATGAAGGGAGCTTCATTCTGCTGAAGGTGTTTCCTTCCACCAAGAGAATAGTGAGCAAGATAGTATATAACTACTCTAACAGAATGAGGCTTGGGGAGTAATGAGATTTAGGAAAGGTCTTTTTGATAAGAAACACAAATGAAACTAGAGAAGTTTATCAACTAGGTTGCACCTGAATAGGAGATTCATAGATTGTAACTTTGACCTTGTCACTGAGTTACACCTCAGTCTTGGTTTAGATGCCAAAGTAATTTTGCAGAGGAAACACAAGATGAGAAAGAATCCATCGTATGACTAGATAAACTAAGTAGTATTATGATGTAGGTATTTTGATGGACTTTAACTTAATAGAACTTAAAAAAATCTCATTTGGCTAGATGGATAAAATTTCAGGGAAAAAAATGCTTTTTTCTATACAGAGAAAAAAATCACATTCCTTTTCTCAAATTATGCAACAACAGCTAGAAAACACACCAGTAATGTGGTTATGAAAATGCGTGTGGTTGTGTGAGTGAAAGTGTCTTCTCTAGTCCAGGTTGCAGAAGTATCAAAACGATTCCTGAACGCTAACTGATTTTAAGGTAAAATGAACAGAAACAAATGCATCACCACTTTGCGGCTCTACGAACATACCAATGGTTAATCCAGCTAGCAGGAAAAATTCCCCATCCAAGGTATATGCACACCAGTCTTACAGGTATCCCTCTGGTTTTTTCAGATGGATGCCTCTAACACAAAGCAGACCAGACCAGCAGTCCTTCCGTGTTCTACTGCACTGCTTTTGCTCTGCTCCAGTAATCACCTTCCCACTACATCTTCAACTTATATTCAGTGCTGAAATAAGGCATTTTGCATTTTTCGCATTGCAAATGTGAGCCACCAAGTCTTTTACATGATTCTTTCAATCATTCTCTTCTACAGGCCACTGTTGGGATTAAGAACTATGAACTACATTTATAAGTTAATAAATGTCACAGACCAAAAACTTGTCTTTAAGCATTTATTACTATGCAGTTGGACATTTCTGTCCACAACTGAGTCTTTGCAATAAACAATAGACTTATTGTAGGCTATAAAGCGATGTAGAGAAGGCTCTGACATAGTAGTGATATAATATTTGCAACTAGATCCAAAGGTCTGCTCTTTTTGCAGCACCTTCCTTCATACTTTCTTGTATTTTAGATTAATATGACTTTTTTACAAAAGATTTGATCTTGCATCGAGTTCAATAACAAATATCTTAGTTTAGCTTTTTATTACTATTATTTAGTACAGTTTATCTCACATATTTGAGTGTCTAATAGAGGTTATTAGAAGAGGAAATTGTATCCATAGAGAATGATAGCAATTCCTGTTCGATAATGTCACCTGTAATTGGAATGAACAAAGTGATTAAGAACACACAAATGAAATTTGGCAGCTATACTCTGGTTGTTTCAAAATCCCTTGTGAAGATAGGTGAACAAATAATGGGATGTTTCAGTCTGGTGGCTCACAAACCTACCAAAACATAAAGGAAGAAAATCAGTTATGATGAGAGCAGTTCTTTTTGGGGAGAGGAAAAACAACTCCTTCCCTATTAGAATTTAATTAATTCAAAACATGTTTTTCAGCCCAAAATTAAATATTTTGTTTTGTCACATATTACAAGATTATTTAAATCCTGTATTTTTCTTTCTTTCATTTAATTTTTTTGTGTTCTCTTTTATAAAAAATGTTGCTTAACACAAAATCCCAGAAGTTTTACTTGAAAATGTCAAAGCAAAGCTCTTGGCATTTCAAGCTATTCCCAGGTATATGTGTTTTTTTTTTTTTGCTTTCAGACAACTTTTTCAAATAGCTTGGTTTCCAAAGATTTTGTTGTCAAATTTGGTATTCCTTAAAAATTGTGTCCCACCTCATTTGCAAACATAAGCATAACCACATAACACCCTTTGAGGTAGCAAAAGGTCATTGGTCGGTTCCAGTAAAACAAGATGCAGGTAGAACAAGGTATTTCTAGGGAGGAAAGAAAGAAAAGAGTTTCATCCATTGAAATAAGTCAACGAGCTCAGCTTCCCACCAAAGGCACTTGGCATGCACTTCAAGCTCTTACTTGTCTACAAGCCTTTTGCTCTGAGGTTTGGTTTTCCCAGCAGTATTCTGGTAAGTCTTGTCCCATGACAACGTACCACAGCTGCTTTCCAGCCTCCATACCTGAACTTCCTGGAAAGAATGCACGTACCCAAATGTTATGATGATATGAGGTTGGATGGCAACTAGGCTCAGGATCTGCAGTCATCTACAGGTTAAACACTAGGAGCATGCAGTTACATCTTTCCATCCAACATAAACTTTTCCTATACCTTCCTTCAACCCCTCCTCTGTCTTCACCTGGAGGAAGAGATGGCTGGATGGGGTCAGCCATCAGGGATCACAGCTTTTACACCTTCTTTATCACATATTTTCTTTTTACATAGACCTGTTACAGACAGTTATGGGAGGAGAGAAGAAGGTAGCAGTACATCTTTGCCCAGACAGGAGGGTGGATTAAATATGAGATATGTATGCCTAGGGTGGAGGAAGTTACTCCACCTGTGTACATACAAGCATGAGCTGTGTGCACATATAGGTCTTGGGTGGGGATGACAGTCTTGTCTTTATCTCCTCTAGGATAAACAGAGTACACTGTTCTTGAAGTCAAAAGTAGAGCAAGGAAATAAAAACAAATGGGTTTTCAAGTAGGGAAGTCAATTCTGCTAGTAAATGTAGATTTCTGCAGTGACAACTGCCAGGTGTTATTTTGTGGTCTCCTGAGGAATTCTGCCAAATGTAAGAGACAGAAAAGAACTATCTACCCCAGCAAATGGATATAGAATTCATGGATCAAACTAATGAACAGAAAAAAAAGGTGGTTTCCATGAAAAATAAGCTGACTCTAGCGCTGTTTGACACAGTTAGTGATAGGTAGGAACAGTAGTGTACTTTTATTAGTATTTGGCCTGACCTACCTGACTTTTAAAAGGGCCTCAATCATTTTCTTTAATTGAATGAGCTAGACTTATCAATTAGTCTACCCATATAAGATATTCCTGTAAATTATCAAACAATGTGAAATGATTAGAAATTTGTTAGCAGTATCAAGGTGATCCAATATTTTTATCAGCTTTCAAATGAGTCAGCTTTCAGCTACAGTGCAGGAAATCCATGCAGACTTTGTGACATTTAGCAAATATTCTAAATCCGTCTCCTGTAAATGCAAGTACATAATTTACAAGAGAATATGCTGTGGGAATTAAACAGAACACAAAACTTAAGCCATGCGCTGCCTCAGGACCATCTCAAACACTTAATCACCTCTTTGCAACAAGCAGCTGCCAATATGCTAAAGTAAGCTCTGTGCTTATGATGTATTTACCTGACGTCCTGTCAGGTAAATCACTGGTTTTCATTGTCCTGTGTGTTTCTTCCCAGGGTTTTGATGGCTCCAGGGGCTACTGGTAGAATATGGAATCTTTCACCTGTAAGGTCTTCAGTCTGCATCCATAGTAAAGTGCAAAATCTTCCATATCTTTTTATGTTCCCAGTGCATATATTGTTATGAGAAGACAGAAGGAGCTATTTGCAGTATATTAATTATTCTGAAAACCTGCATGCCATTTAGGGTCTTCATATTTAGCTGGAGCTCACACAGGTGATGAAACCCATCAACATTGGCCTTAATTGGAACTCCTGTGAGCAATTTCAGCATTTGTCTTTGTACTTATCACTTTAAAATGGAGTGTTGTTCTGCCAAAAAGATAACTCCTCCCAAGTGACAATGTAACAGAATACTAGCAAACCATGGAGAAATTCTTGATGACTCCATTGTACATAGATTGAATAGGGGTTCCAGTGGTGTCTGTCTGGATCACTTGAAAAACAATTCCTGTAAATACTGCATGTTTTCTGCTACTAAAGAAGAGCAATTTTATGTGAAAAATTGCTTCTTACTTGCAGGTTTATATCCTCTTTTATCTAAAGAGAAAACAGAAATAGGAGGAGATACCACCTTAGAATTCATGGGATTATGACAGAGGCATTTAAGTGCTCTGAATAAACGAAAAATCATAATTGGGGTTTTGCTGACAAATCATCAAATAAAAGATTAGATGAGACAAATGAGTTTTCTATCTGCATTAGTTTAAGAGTTGTAGCAGTGGAAAGAAAAGGACCAAACAGGTTGAATAGCTTTAAAATATTTCTTCGCTTTCCATAATAAGTGAATGTATACCATCTATAAGCAATCGCTGATGCTGGTGTAGATCACAAGGTGATGTGCCAGAAAGAGTGGACAGTTGAATAGAAAAACATTTTCTATTGAGATATGTGTGAAAGAACATACACAATATCATACAGATTTTTCTAGTTGTTCTTGTTGAGTTCAGCAGACATCTGTATTTATGCTCTAGAATTCCTGATATGGATTTAAAAATGCAGTATTGTACTAAACTTTATAGTATTTCTTCCATGACAAGAGGTGATTAGATTATACCTTTGCTCAGTGAACATCCTCCTCTAGTATGCAATTTAGTCCTTTCTCTGTTGGGACTCTGGCACTATCATTCCTTCCATGAGCTCTGAGTCAGGCTCTTTTTTTTAATAGGGAAGACTTAGTAGTCCTTCTGAATCAGTGTTCTTTCTAAACTTCTATTTTGATTAAGATCTGAAAATTTTTCCATGTAGACAATGACCTATGCTCTCAATGCACTTGCTTTTCAGAGATTTTGCAAAGTACTTGACCTTAGTGGCGGACAGAGATGCTCAAACCCCACCAAAAAGCTATATAAAAAGTTTAAGACAGATACCAGTAAAAGAGCTTTCCTACTAATATGAACCAGTGTGCTTTAAAAAAACCTATTTGAACAGCTAAGTACCAAGGAATAAAAATAGCTCTGTAGACAGCATTTGTCTACAGGGGCTTCAAAGCACTTGTTGACTCAGATTGGCCTATAAGAAATTACCACTTCACTTACAAGGGAGCATGCTGTGGGATCAAAAAGAACACAATACCTAAACCATGGGCTGCCTCAGAACTATCTCAGCCACTTAATCACCCCTTTGTAATGTAATAAGTGGTGGCCTATATCCTAAAGGAGACTTTGCCCTTTATGATAAATCAAGCACAGTCAGTGACTACAGCACCAGAGAAGAAGAACTTGGTCTTCTGTGAACATTTAATTTCTTATTCTCAAAAAGCTGATCTGTGTAAACTTTTCCATAACTGACTGGATTGCTACTAACAATATATCTGGTACCTTATAATATACTGTATCTGGGTGCATGGCTATCTGAAGCATGTTTAAATATATAGTTGGCCCTATATGACAGGGGGCCCAGCTGGTCTTATCTGAATAATCTTCAACTGTTTCACTGAACTAAGAGCTCCAAACTAAGAGCACAGCTAAAGTTATAGAAAACTAGACTATCACCAATACAGAGCCAAAGCCCTCAGATTTTGCTCATACAAATCTCCCTCACATTTCTAATGATATCACCACCTTGCAGAACTGAATGCTTAATTTCTGTCTGATTGTTTCAAAGACAAAAAAACTACCCGAATCTGCTGAAATGCAAAGCGCATATGTAGTGGCAACTGTACACTTTTCTTCTTGTGTAAAGGTTTAACATTGTACAGGATTAACTTGCTAGTACAAGCCAAGCGTTAGAAAGGATCTGATGACTTGGACAGAGAGAGGATAGGCAACATTCTTGCTTTCCTTTTAATTCCTGCAAAGAAGAAACTAATCTTTCCTGTTTCTAATGGACAAGCTCTTTGTACATGTAACAATAGGTTTCCCTTTCAAGAAAGCTCGCCTCTGTGAGCCAGATGCTTCCCGAGCACTGACAGAGGCACTCAGACAGTCCCACTGACTGTTAGTGGAAGAGGCAGCTGGGAGTGGAAATGGGGAGAGATGGAGACTGTGGCACTACAGAGAATAGTGAAATGCCTGATTCTTACTCCTACAAGATAAGCTAGGAATATGATTTGAGGTAGATAAATGTTTAGAAGGTACTCAGTGATTTGAACCTACTTCTTGGAATGAGCGATTGCATTAAAAATGGGTAAAAGTTTTGCTGTCCAAGCATCATTCCTTTACAAAATGCATGTTGCAACACAAGCACATACACAGATGCTGGCCTTGCTGCAGAACCCTCATATGCTTTTATTCAGCCTTGGCCTGATCCTGTAAGGAACCAAGTCATCACAAAACTCCCTTTAAGTTCAGTGGAAACTGAGGGCCTGAACAATAATTTAAATATTGTGTTCTATTGTAACTTTTTTGGTTTTGAGCCTTTCAGTTTAAAGTCATCTTTGAAGCCTTGGTGCTGCTATAGCTTTAGCTCTAAGGAATGGTTGTGCTCCACTTTAACCTTTCACATTTTATTAACAAAATCAAAACCAGGACAATTAGATACCTCCTGATTTTCATTTGTTTTAATATTAAGGGAATGTTTGAAATGGCACAATTCTTGGGGAAACTACTTCAAGCCGTGGCTGCAGCAGCACTGAAGTTCTGGACACAGACATCAAAGATAACTTGAAAAGAAGAAAAAAAAATGAAGCCGATAATTCTTTACATTTGGGGATACTTTTGAATAATTTTGTTACATATATCAAAAAAAGACTAAGAAAAGAGACTCAACTACTGTTGAAAATCAAAGTATTTTAAACATACAGTTAAGCTAAGTCATTTTCTTATTTTGTCTTCTTAGGAGAAGACACCAGAAATAAAACTTTCTGGCAACAGTGGAAGGTTGAGTAAGCAGCTATTCAGGAGAAGACCTGCTGGAGAATCTCTGCCCCTGGATTCTTGTATGGCAATTAAAAAATTACTTAGTATTTTGTTCCTGTTCTTAGATTCAGGTTTTTACACCTCAAATGTCTGTGCACGAGCAATTATAGGTTGGCTAGCAGGGTTTGTAACCCTGCTTGTATTTAAGACAGATCTCAATGTTCCATGTCTTAAATGCTTAGGGGTGGATTTTCTGGAAAACACTACTGAGGAGAAGGATCTGGGAGTTGTGGTGGATAGCAAACTTTCCATGAGCCAGCGATGTGCCCTTGTTGCCAAGAGGGCCAATGGAATCCTGGGCTGCCTAGGGAAGAGTGTGGCCAGTAAGTCAAGGGAGATCATTCTTCCCCTCTACTCTGCACTGGTGAGGCCACAACTAGAATACTGTGTCCAGTTCTGGGGTCCCCAGTTCGAGAGAGACAGGGAACTATTGGAGAGAATCCAATGTAAGGCAACCAAGATGATGATTAAGGGATTGGAGCACCTTCCTTACGAGGAAAGGCACAAAGAGCTGGGGCTCTTTAGCCTGGAGAAGAGATGGCTGAGGGGAGACTTTATTTATGTTTACCTAACCTAAAGGGTTGGTTGAAGGATGATGGAGTTGGACACTTTTCAGTGGTTTCCAGCAATAGGACAAGGGGCAATGGGCTCAAGCTGGAACATAGGAAGTTCCATTCAAATGGAGGTGAGGGTGACAGAGCACTGGAACAGGCTGCCCAGGGCAGTCATGGAGTCTGCTTCTCTGGAGATTTTCAAGACCCACCTGGATGCAGTCCTGAGTGATGTGCTCTGGGCAATCCTGCTTTAGCAGGGGAGTTGGACTAGATGATGCTGTCCCTTCCAACTCTGATAATTCCATGATTCCATGATACTGAAGATTGTTTACTTTTTGTTGCCCCAATAATGGTACATTAAAGTGAAACATGGAGATATATATATATATGTATGTATCATACCTGAAATCTCTCTTTTGTTCATATTATTTCTTCTTATGATGGACCTGAATAATATAGCCCCATATAGATCAAATAAAGAGTAAAAGATGTATTCTATTATTGTCACATATCTCTTCACTCCTTTTTCTTGTTCTGCCTCTCCTAAACTCAATTTGCAAACTCCTTGGGATAGAGTTTGTGGCTAAAATTATAATGCTCTTGGGTTAAGTGAATTTTGTATTTCTATTTGTAAGTGCTCTGTACCCCTTGTGGTAAGGTTTAGAGAATATTAAGAAAATTCCCTTTTCAATGTTCCTTGCCAGTGCTGGGTTTTTGAACCAGGAAATTTTGAGGAGTGTGCAGGCACAAAAAATGAAAACATTATTCATTGATAACTGAAAATAACATTTGCCTGAAGAGGTGCTAGGCCTGGACTCAAAAAAACCTGTGCAGAAGGCAAACATATGAGCTTTTAGCTACTAATGGAATGTAGAAGGAAGTAATAAGCAAGTAGACTGGTCAAACATTAGTAGAGGTAGTCAGTAAGGATCAAAAATTCAGTTATTTTATTAAAATACCTCTTTCAAAGATTAAAAACAATAATTTAGAAATTTGAGAAGTTATTTTCCTTATTATTCTTGTACGTATAGACACTTTTAGATTAACAACAAGGTCTCATGTTGCATGACATTACTAGGAAAAGAACTTTAGTATTTAAAATTAAGCATATTAATATATTACTTTTTCTGCTTTGAGGAAATTTAATATAATTTTAAGAGTGTCTGAATTGAATTATGTTTATCAAGAACTTCAGATAACTCCCAGTAAGTCACAAAAAATATTATTTAAATATTTTAACAGACTCATCTGTTTCTTTTTGGATTAGATTAAGGGAACAATCCTCAAAGGTGATCATGGCCTATAAGAGACTTCACCTGAGCTTTACATTTTAAATGTCAGCCTCAAAGAACTACTGAATATCAATGCGTTTAGTAGTTGTGTTTTGCTGATTTTCATTTAAATCAGAATAATTTTAGTCTTTGGGGCTCATTGTACTGCTGATATCTCATTATAAAACCCATTATCAAGTTTTAATAGTGAGATGTATTGTAGTCATCAAATGCAGGCTTCACCATGCACTGGCCTGTGAGGTCAGAAGAGCTGGGTGCCAGTGCAGGGCGAGTCCCAGTCCTCCCACTGCCCTGTTATTTTTTCAAAGCTCTGTCTGTAACAGCTTCAAGATCTCTCTGCCCACCGTTTAATACATATAAAATTAGGATTGTCTCCCCCTGTATGTATCATTTTACATTTACCTACACTGGATTTCATCTTCCATTTAATCTCCTCCTCAGTCTCGGTAGCCAAACCTCATCTTTATTTCCCCAAATAATTAATGTTTTTTTTTTGGAAATTCTCATGGGAACCCTGGTTCAGACCCTTTCTCTGTCTGAGTACAGTCTGTAGAAAAGTAGAGGTGATTCTGCCCCAGAAATAAAACACTCCACAAGAAATAAATGTGAAAGGAATCCCATAATCTTTCTCACAGAGGCTTTTCTGTTGGCAAAGCCATTTCTGTTTCAGCTGCCTTTAATGGAAGATCATCTTAGAGGAGGATTTCTTAGCCATGAGTTCTTTTGCTTATCAGGCACAATCTAGTAGCTGTGAAGTTACGTGTAACTGGTTCAGCCATCCACAGCTGCATGTGAAATTCTTTGCTGATTTTCCACATTGTCCTTTTGTTCAACAAACACAGAGATGGGGTGACTTCTGCACAGCAGTTCAGGACTGGCATTTACAACTACACATCATCCTTCTATAAAGCATTTTACTGTCTCCTACTCACATCAGGAATAAAGATAATTCTCTCTTTTCTTTTGTCGGCAGTAACATACGATGTACGTGATACTTCAAAAAATGTGTCTGAAATAAAATAATTCTGTAACACTCAATAGTGAGAGACATATTACAACAGTAATGGTAACAACCGAGATGTATGACAAGTTATGTGAGCATTCGTTTTCCCACATTCTGCAGATCCTCCCAATGTACCACCAGCTTCTTTTTGCTCATAGACATCTTTGAAAGTTGGATGTTGTATCAGCTTATCAGCATTCATATCTTTTTTTTTTAACAAGAAGCAAGTAGTCAAATCCCACTTATTCTATAGTATAGTAAGTTTTGAAAAGTAACTAGAAGCCATTTTACTATAGGTAAGTATGATTTTGGAAAAGCTTGTTGGTATCTATAGGTCTTAGTGTGATGCTCTTCCTAATGAGGTGTGATGCTTGATATACTCTGACAATATACTAACCATGGGTGATTTCTTATCTTTTTGTGATTGCACTGGGTCTGGTTGGTATGGAGTTAATTTTCTTCATAGCAGCCTGTATGGTGCTGTGTTTTAGATTTCTGACTAAAACAGTGTTGATAACACTCAAATGTTTTAGCTACTGCTGAACAGTACTTGCTCGGAGTCAAGGCCTTCACCCACCAGTAGGCTAGGGGCGGCCAAGAGATTAGGAGGATAAGTCACAGCAGTTGATTAGTTGATTTGAATTGACCAAAGAGATATTCCACATCATATAACATGTTCAACAATAAAAATGATGTAGTTTTTCCAAAGTAGCTGTTACTCAAAGTCTGGCTAGGCATTGGTCTGCTGGTAGGAGGTAGTGAATGATTGCCTCTGCATCACTTGTTTTTTTCTTTTTTTTCTTCATTTCTTAAACTGTTTTTATCTCAAACTGAAAGCGATTTTTCACTTTTGTGCTTATGATTGTCTCCCCGCTCCTGCTGGGGGGAGCAAATAATTGGCTGGAGGCTTAGCTGTTAGGGGCTTGGATGGGGTAAGCCCACTAAAATGATCCAAAATAAGTGTTAAAAATTTTCAGTATCACTGCCCCTGAATTTCAGCTATGATGTGAATAATATTTTGATATTCCTAAACAATGCAAAAAGGTGCTTATCTGACTTACCAAAGTCTCTGGTGCCCAGTCTATCTGGACTGTATATCTTTACTCTTTCTCATGGCAGGTAAGATACATGTGGCTCCCTGCCACAGTGACCTCCTCTTTGATATTGTTTTCCAGATCTGTTAGAACATGGTGATGTCCTCTTGCAAAGGGACTTCAATGTGATTCCTCTTTCTTCCTGCTGAAAGAATACTTATCAATGACCATATCACATAGATAGTCACTTAAAGAGGAAAAGGGCACAGAAAAAAGCCCTGTCATTTCCCTTTTTCTCTATGTTCTTTCACTCTGTCCATTCAGGGACTTTTGTCTACAGGATCAACGCTCCATTGCCAGTAAAAGTAGTCTCCACACCTGAAATTCTGTGTGAAGAAAAAACTAAGCAGCCATGAAAGTTAACGCAGAGGAATAAATGATGACAATTATTATAGTCCTAACTAATTAATTCCATTCTATATAGCACATCTGGAAAACAGTGATCAAGTCTGTGTGGACACAATTATTACTATAGATAACTTATACAGAGTAAATAAGATTTTTTTCTGAACATAAATAAACATGAAACACTTTGTGTTTTCCTGCACACAGTGAAGAAAACACTCAGGCAGATTAGTTTAATAACTGGATGTATTTCTATGATCTTTCTTTTGCAAGAAATTAGAGTAGGTGTTCCAAATGATCTCTTACAGTCCTAACTGCAGTACAGTTTTACACAAGCCCTGTTATTTGTCTCCAAGCCCAAGACAATTTTTCTTTTCTACATTTTTTACTCTCATTTTAATCAGAATTTTACTCTTGCCGATTGGCCAGGAATTATTTGGCTTTCTCAAGTAGTTTTTCCCAAAGGACTCCATCCCTTCCACCAATGGTTCCTTGTTCTACCTCCTGAATGACAGAGGCTGCATGTGGGTTAAAAGAACTAATATATCCAATTATGTGGTGGGGAAAGGGATATTCTGGCTTAGAACTGAATTTCATCTCCCTTGCTTTGGTCTGTGTTCCACCTCCAACCATAAGTCATTGCCTCTCTCCTCCACAGCACACAGGGTGTTCCAGACGGTAACGGGGTAATGAGATACACACAGGCCCTGCAGTTCTCAAAATGCAACTCTAGGAAGCCAAATGGTCCCACTGCTCTAATGAAGGTAAGGCATGAAGCCAGTCTGGTAGAGAATTCATTTTGTTTTCCAAATTATGCCTTGCCATTAGAACTTTTGAAAATATTAGAAAGTAGACTGGAATCTCCAAAAAGATTTATTGTTTTACTAAAACTTCAAATGGAGCCAATAATCTATTGGCACTTAAAAAAGAAACAACAATCAGGAAAGAACTGAATCCACTACACATATAGGCTTCTACTGGGGTGTGAATGAATGACCATGACAGGGTCTCTTGGAGTTACTAGCTGCTTTCTGTTTTATTCCCCAGTCATGTATGTGTGCTTAGACAAAGATGGCTGGTGCATCACTGACCAGGTCTGCCAACATACTTTAGCCCTGACCTGTAAAATAAATTGCACTTTATATTTATTTAGTTGCTGGGTTTGGTCCCCTCTGAATTATAAAACTAAATCTTGGGCAAACCAGTGTGGGATTGTGCTGTGAATTTAGTCCATAAATTCACACCAATATTTGTTTTTATCAGTATTAGATCAGTCCTGGCAGTTGTCCGTACAAATGTATTCCCTGTGACAGAGTAACTGTTTTTATATCCACTGAAAATAACTCTGAAAATTTTCAGTAAGAGGTGGGCCTGACCTGAAATGCAGGTTCCAATCAGTTCTATGCATCTTCTTGCCCTACAGCAATTGAAAAAGAATATTTTCTTTGTTTTACTTTAACAGTCAAATTTAAAGTGACCTACAAAAGAGATAAATGGTTTCTGCAGAGTTCCTTTTGTGGTTTATTTAAGATTTAAAAATGAATTCTTTTAGAGTATTTTTAACAAGCTTTGTGTGGTCTGTTTTTTCTGATACTTCATGGATAAGCGAAAGCAGTATGCCACACAGTGAATGCAATTATATGCAGGGAAAATGTGTATATTTAATTGTGGCTTAAATAATTGTCTTTTCCATTTGGTAACACATAGAAAGAAAAGATGACTTTGGGAAGGACTTAACTTTCTGTTTTTTCAATTAAAATCAGAAGTAGTCTATAATTACACCTTAGTTTCCTAATGGGTCTTCTAGGAAAGAATCAAAAAGCAAACAAGCAGAGGATAGAGCTCTGAATGTTCATATTATCATTCTGTAAGGAGGCTTTTGAATCAAGCAAAAAAGCTTAGAAATGTTGCTGAAAATCTGGAAGGTTAAAGTTTCACAGGTCCAAGCAGTGGGTTCAAGACTAGCCCTTAGGACTTGTGTAGTGACCAGCCAATTTGTTGTGCAGGTAAAGAACGGGAAATGTTGATCCTTCAGTACTGAGAGCCCAGTGAAGCCATGTTCAATAAGCCTCATAGATATAAATATGTTACTACTGGTATTTAGAAGTGCTGACATTAATATTTACAGACCTCCAGGGTTTAAGTTGCATTTCTTTAGGAAGCTGGTACTACTCTTTGCCTGTACTGCACAAAGTACTTGTCTTCAGAAGAGTACCTGCACCTTCTGCTTGGCCACAGAGATCGCTTATCTTCCAAATGCTGAAGGGTTTGCTTCCCACTCGGGTTTCCAACAGAATAGTCTCTTATTTTCAGTTAGGTCTTTCTTGATGGTAGCAGGAGGCTCTGAGGAGCACAGCCAATTGCTTGTGTAGCCTACTGACTCTTTCAGTGTGCCACGGGATGGCTTCAGTGGCACAGTTCTCATTCTTCTGTCGCTGGCAGTTGCTCACACATTCCCTGCGGTCAGAGCTGCAAGCAGGAGAGCAGGCCTTCTAGATATTAATATGGTGCATGGGTGGTTGCATTAGAACCCAACATTCTCTTGAGAATTTAATTTTAAGCCTGGATTAGGCAAGACATATACAATGAAAATTAAAATCCAAGCTGACACTCTTGTCGTAAATTAGAAAATGAAGATTATATATGTATAAAAGATTTTAAGTGTATATATTTCCCTTCTTCGAAGAATGTAGGTGCCAAAATGTAATCCAAGATTTTCACCACTAATTGAGTTTCTGTTCTTTGTCTGTTGAGGTCAGAATTACAAAATGTCTTAAAGACCCTGTCTGGAGTTTGGCTTTTGCTTTCTCAGAGAAGAGAATGGTTTGTTTTATAGAAACCTGTGAACTAGAAATCAGATCTTATCAGGACCTTCTGAAAGATTATTTTAGCAATAGAAAAGGACTTTATATTCCAGTTTGTTTTCTCATATAATAGATATGTCTTTGGTCTTATCTGATACTGGAAAAAGAAAACCCACATGTTGTTATATCTGATTTGCACAAAATCTCAGCAATGTTCAACAGGTAGGTAATGTATAGCACTAAGCTGGAACTCACAAGACTTAGCCTCCTTCACATCTTCCTGAAGACTGCTGGTAAACTATTTTAATATTCTTGTGCCTCAAGTTTCCTGTTTGTAAAATAAAGATCGTTATATTCCGTTCCTTGGTAAACTGATTTGATATCACCAGGCAAAAAAGAGCATATTACCAAGCAAAGATGGAGAACATTCATTTTTCAAGGCATTGTTTGGCATTTGTTTTGATATTGCTCTAGTTCTATAAATCATGCATGAAAAGAAATTTAAGACAAAAATTTAGAATTTTCTCTTTTCAGACCCCCATCTTATCCCTAATAAGAATCTCATCAATTAAGTGACTAGTAAGGTCTGAAATTTATCTTGGTATGCTGCTTTTTATGAATGTAACAAAAATATGCACAATGAAATATATATCCAGACTCTCCCATAATTTTATACTCTCAAGAGTAAATAACAGTATTTATTACCTGTTTTGAATAATTAAATTATTATCATTATTTCCATGGCAGAGAAAATGTGGAAGAATCATTTTACAGAGCCTGCTCTGGATTGGCTAGAGTTCAAATGAAGGCAATTTTCCTGTCTCTGGATGTTTCTGAAACTAGAATTACACATTGCTTTTCTCCAAGAAATCAGAGATCAGGGAGTCCACTTTTATTATAACATTTAGTGGAAAGATCTTTACTGGTAAGTTTGGGTACTCAGAGAAAAATCTCATAAAAGATTGCTCTTCTGCTATTCAAGTAGTGAAGAAGAGGGTTTCTTTTCACCTATAGTATAAGCTGCCCATCTATTTTTTTCTCTGAGCTTGGAAAAAGCAGGTTCATTTATCACTTTGACTCTTTTGGCTTTCAAGTCAGCAAAGTAGAGTTTGAACACCTCTTACATCTTTTTCCCCTTCCTATTTTTGAAAGACAGCCATAAGTACTGCACTGAGCACAAATAAAGATAGACTTTCTCCTGAAGAGCTTTACAGGTAAACACTTGAAAGACTAGACATTCTAGGAAATCCAGATGCTTGGAAGGACTTGAATGAAGAAAGGGTGATGTCTTGACTGAAGCTATGCATAAATGTTTTTACCAAAATATGCTGCTAAATTTAGCCTTGGTGGCTCAACAAATTTCCCTTTGTTACCCAGAGGTTTCTCATTACTATGTTTCAGGGACTCATTTGGCTCGTAAAAGGCTCCACATGAACAGTTCTGGAGACCAACAACTGCACTTATTCACCAAGTGAATGACTAGGGATAAAACACTTATTGTAGTGTGAGAATAATGTCTATGTCCATTCATTTTTTAATCTCTTCTTAAACACAGTCAAGTTAGGGACAATTCTGTTGAGAAACTCTTTGGGTTAGTCTGCAGCCGAGTCATCTCTGGACAATCTTATTACATATAGTGATTGCGTGTTTCTACCGCAGTCAGGGAACACCCCTGTGTTCCCAAATCCAACAGACAGCACCACTGTTTGGTTGCTCTTAAAATAAAGCAACACTTAATAGTTCTTAATTTTTTTTCTGTCAATATTCCCATTACTCATCAAGAGCATAGTAACAACACCAGGATTTGGGCACTGTTCTGGATTTGAACTGACCTCATGTCTTGATGCAAATCTCCTGAAGTTCACTCATAATACTGCTGCATTTGTGCCATGCTATGGAGGTGTCAGGAGTCTAATTCACACCTTCCTCACTGTAATTTTATACTGGTGTAATCTCAATGTATCTCTGTGATTATGATGATGAAGGTAGGTCTCCCACTGAAATGTATTTACTTGGGAGCTATATAAACATGGTTAGAGAAGA
This sequence comes from Gallinago undulata, assembly GCA_026546715.1. Classification (NCBI taxonomy): domain Eukaryota; kingdom Metazoa; phylum Chordata; class Aves; order Charadriiformes; family Scolopacidae; genus Gallinago; species Gallinago undulata. The sequence continues at coordinate 137,668,290 of JAOTQQ010000012.1, read as the reverse complement.
ATATACTCTATGTTTTCACTGCAGCAAAGGCAATAAAAAAGAACTACACCCTTCTGACTTTTTGGAGTATCTCCACATAATAAGTGAGAATAAAAATTGGATCTTTGATTGTTTTAATTTTTTTTATTCCATATATTACTTTAAATCAATTAATACAGATTTAGAGAAGAAATGCCTTTTAATGATGAAAAATCTGCCCAAAACAAAGTATCAACTAACTGTAACTTCTAGAATACTTTTTAGGGTTGTGTTATGGAATGAAAACCCCTTACATACAGAGGTCTCAGAGGAGCTGCCATTCATTAATGTTTTAAACAGATGCTTCACTGAGCAACATATTTAATTAAATCCACAACTGTTGTGTTTAAACAAGACAGATTTTTACTAGAGCAAGCATAAAGTTGAATCCGTAACAACAATTAACCAGGCTTGTTTGTGTGGTGCATTTTATCACAGGTAGAGTGGCTTTTCAAAGACATTAAAGTGTTGATCATCATTAAAGGTCCCAAAACAAAGTTCAAGATCATATTGTGCTTGCAGTCACTACATAAAAAATATAGGTGGCTATTCTTTCTACAAAATCTGATGCTATTTCCATGGGATTTAACGGGAGCAAGACTGAGCTTTTGAAGGTGTTGATGATATATGTATATGCATATACATAAAAGATTATGTAAATATATGTAATTTTTATATATATATAAATAAATAATGTTTTTTGAAGATCACAAACAAGTATATGGCCCAATTGCTTATGTCATAAACAGGCAAGTAGGAAACACTTGCTCTTGGTTTCAATATACAGCCTATAGGAATGTTGAAAGGATCATTGACTACACACAAGATCCAAAGCCACAATCCCTAATTACACCAAATATCATACATGTATAGCCAGGACTAGAATATACAGTGATAACTTCACTTCCCTCAGCTCTCTGCCACAAGAACCTCATCAGATCGGGCACTGGAATAGGCTGCCCAGGGAGACGGTTGAGTCACCATCCCTGGACATGTTTAAGAGTCGTTTAGATGTGGTGTTGGGGGATATGGTGTAGGGGAGAACTTTGTAGAGTAGGGTAGATGGTTGGACTTGATGATCCCAAGGGTCTTTTCCAACCGAAATGATTCTATGATTCTGTGATTTATATTGCTCTAGATTAACACAAGAGTTGGATCAGCATTGTATCTGGGCTAGTCTAATGACCTCACTAGAGTTCCTGTAGTGTAAATAGTAGCTGAATAATGTTAAGACCTCTGTGTGGAAAGATTCCTTTGAGAATATCATATAAGACTGCACAGAGTTATATTCCTTTGTCTTTCCAATAGAGTGCCTTGGGGGAAGCTGTCCTCTTTCTCCTCAAAAAGCACAAGGTCCTTAATTTGTTCTACAATGATGCAAGTTTAAGGACTGAGTGGAGACTGTGCAAATTCAGGGAGAAGGCTGTGTTTCACCAGTTCTAGTGTTGTGATGTGCAGACTCTACAAACCACATGAACTATCAGAAGCATATCAGGATTTGTTTATGGCGAGAATAATTAGAAAAAGCTGCAGTAATTTTTCTTCTATGTACTCATCATTCCTTAGTGTTTATGTATATGTGGTGTGAAGCACACTGCAATGCACACTTGTGTTTTTGAGGAAATCTTAATGTTAATTTATATCAATATTTATACAAACTAGAACCATCTAGTCTTAAGGGCAGTAAATAAAGACACTGGAGATTCTGTCTCTGTTCTGCCAGACTTCTTGTGTCAGCAGAGCAACGGATGTCTTAAACCTTCTTGATTTTCCCAGTGCTTCTAACTCGACTTTGCATAATTTGGCGTGTACACGTTTGGGGAAAGAATTTTCTGTGTGCTTTGCAAACAGGACCTCATTTTTATTGTGACAACTAAGTAGCATTGTAATGCAAATGATAACATTACCATTCTCTGTTTCAATAATAGCACCGTGTGCACTATTTAATTTATTCAACATTCAGAGACCAGCCAAAGCACTGTTTTTTTCTTACCATGGCAGAAATAAATGACGATATACTACTATATTTCTGATGAAAGGCTTTTGTGTCAAAGTGCTTGTTGCTACACAGCTTGCACATAGAATAAAAAACCTTATGGTTAACTTACATATTTATTTTTTTAAGAACCAAAGCAAACCAGCTTTTCTCCATTCCAGGGAAACGGCCTATCAGATTTTGCTACAAAAATAATTACTTTGTCTGGTAAAATGACTGAGTCGTTGCCCATGACAAAAATCTTTGTTCTTTTGGGAACTTGTGGAGAAATTTTGCCCTGGGTGAAATTCTCAGTTTTGCTTAATCATTTGTTGTTGTTGATACTATCTGTTTTTATAAGAAAAAATCAGAATGAGAGTGGTAATAGTTTCAGAGTTTCCACAGCTCAATAAATGGAATATTTTGATAGCTTGTTTTCTGAACAATAAATAAACTATGATTTATCATTTGGTATTTTCTCAAACTGTTTACAAAGGCCTAGAAAAAGATAAGGATGTTATTTTGCAGTTTTAACAGCTTTTCTTCTGATTGTTGGGCTATAATTATGAAATTGCATGTATTCCAAAGGAGAGTTAAAATGAGCTTCCTTTGAACACATAGAATCGGGGGATCTAGTTCTCTTTTCATCTTTCTCTCCATCGTTTGCCTTCTCTGTGAAATAACATTAGAGTTAAAAAGAAGAATAATAAAAGGTGTCAAGACTGCCAAGAGAGTTGCTATGGTTTTAAAAGCATTTGTAGCCAACAAAGCTAGAAAAAACTCAGCACAGGACCAACATTAAAAACTCTAAGGAACTGTCAATAAGGGATATTATGTCAGTATTCTGACCCACTGAAAAATACAGAGTCCATTCTTGGTCTTCTTCAGATTTGATGGCAAAAATACCATTTAATTCAATAACACAGGATTGGATCTTCTATTTGGAACAAGACTATCATAACTGTTTTAGTTGGCTGAAGTTCTTTTTTTCAGTTTTCCCATAAATTGGATGTAAAATGACTTTTCAACAATAGATATAGCATACTATAACAGCAATATTCTTAATAGTAGGAGGTGTCAAAGAATTCACAGTCTACAGATAATTACTCTTTTCTACCTCCAATTATTACATTTAATTTTGTGAAGCAACATTGTGTTTTCATGCTATGTTTTGTTTCACTGTACTGTAATGGATGCTTGTGCATATAACTGAAAGTTCAAAGGTACTGAAGTGCAGTCTCTACTTATTTGTTAATTCAAGATACACATTACTACTGTATTAAAGATATTCCAATAGTTATTCAGTAAATTGTATTTCATTGAGCTAGCTTAGAGACCAGAAAACAGTACAGCAACAAAATCAAAAAGTGTATTAAAGAGCAGCTTGGGAACAGAAAGATGTCACAGATAGAAAAGGTTAACATTTCAACCTGGCTTTTGATCAGGGTTTACTAAAATTGTATGGCTAATTAATAACATAAAATATTGAAATTCTCCTTGACACATGAAATATTAGTCATAATGAAGCAATGGTCTGAGACACCTAAAGAAGCAGTTGCATTTTTTTAACCTGTTGCCTACAGAACTAGTTGCCATAGAGATTATTATCATCATTATTATTACTCTTAAAGTTGTTCTCAGTGCTATTTGTTATTTATATTGCTCTTTTACAGTGTCTTTAAACAAAATTTGTATCTCCAGCCTTTTTCCAGGTTATCATGCTGTGTACCTCTATGAATCAGTTGATTTGTTTTAAAGAAATAAACATTTCACAAAGCAATAGCAATAGTCCCTATGGCTATGGTCAGTTGCACGCTTGTTCTTACATTAAATCCAAATGGGAAGCTTTGATAGACAAAGCTACTTGGAATAAAACTTTGTTCTAATGCCAAGTATTTACTGACCTGGTAATTAAAGGGTCAATTGAATTTATTGGATTTAATTTTTTACTAGGAAAGCAATTTTGATAATTTTTAGTTTTAGTACAAAAATTGTGAACAACTGCTCCGGCTATATATATTGAAGGATCATATTTTTAGAAATACAGAGATAATTCAAAACATATGGGCTCTGAAGAGTGCCTTTGTACACAACCTTTTCAAAACAGGTTCCATCAGTTCCATGGTATTTACGCTGCACTTTCCTGTAAACCACAGCAGGCTGAGGTGAGTAATTGAAGTGACTGATGCGACAGAGTTGCTGCAGGCGATTGCGTCCCTTGGATGACTGAGGTGACCGGTGATCCTCAAAAAGAGAAAGGGCTCCTGCTAACTCAGGCAAATCAGATGGTTCAAGTGCTTGCAAGACCTGTGGGACATGGACGCCTTGAGTCACTGGGGTGACTGCAATGACCCAGACACTCAACCTACCTTGGGCAACCCACACTCCTCTGGCTGTTATGGCAGAAATAGCTGGACACACGAACTCCTATTTTCCACTGCTGGACATCAGCTGCAGCACAGAGATTACTAAAAAGGTCTGATACTTGTTGAACTTCTTGTGGCTCTTGAAAAATCCTATCTTTGAGCTGCCTAGGGTCATCTGGTGTGGCCTCCCAGCAAAAAATTCCCTGAAGATAATTGAAATAATTAGTGAGAGATAGAGTTTGTTAATTTCTCTGCTAAAGGGCCACCACTTTGACTCCCACAGTAGGGTGATGCCATGGATGCAGAGACCTTCTGCAGGAGGAAGGCGGGGGGTAACCCAGGGACAGCAAGCACAGCTGACAGTAGACACAGTCCAAATGAGACCTTAGAGACAGCATAAATCCAAACTGCTGACGGCGCTAGTGCAAAAGCATTTTTGGTGGTAATAGTGGAGAAAAAGAAAGATGTGATGAGTGGACGCAACTGAAAATCCAACACACTATTTTACTGTTGATTTCTAGTTATTTTAATTCCTGCTTTTGTGTGACCAAAATGTAACAGGGCCTAAGAAAGAGGTCCAAATGGTGTTCTGAATGAAATATAATAATTTTTATTTCAGCAAGCCAAAAGTATATTTAGCCTTGGTACAATAAATCTATTACTGTACTGATGGGAAGAGTGAATAGATACTGTAATCAAAGAGCATATTTACAAAGTGATAAAGTAACTATCTCCAGAAGCTTGTGCTTCCAGCTCAGTACAGTCGGTGTTTGAAGTTACAATGGCTCCGGAGACTGGACGGCTCCTGGGTTTGTTTCTCTCTTTTTTTTTTTTTTTTTCAGACGGTGCAACAAAATGGGCTGTGGGCATGAAAAATAATGTAATGGTGGAAAGACAGAGAGCAGTTCAAGTAAAGTCTGCCCTCTAGTTTACCCTTTTATATTGCACCAAGTACTGTAATACTTGCATTTAGCATTCCCTAGAAATATGTTGTATTATTATTTGTTCCATCACTTCCTCTTATCTTGGCTCATGGTGCATTAAGATGATAAATATAGTTACGTACTGTATATTTAAGTGTCTACTTAATATAAAAATAGAAGTTCTCTATAAAAACATTTAATTAAATATTTTAATCAATTTTCAAGTATGAAGCAGACATCTCAGACTAAGCTCATTGAGTCTTACCAGTATTAAACCATTAAGAGTAAGTTTCTTCTGTTACACTGTGGGACATGTAACATAGCAGCCAGTCTTAAGCAGTGCTGATCATCTCTAGGGAGAAGCTAAACAGCCTCCACTCTCATTGAAACCATTGATTTGTTTCGGGTTGGTTTGGATTTTTTAAATCTATTGAGGTTGTACATCATGGTTAAAGGAAGGGAATATCAGTGCAGGACACAGAGATTATTTTTCCATCTGGCACTGTCAAGAATGGAAGGTTTTGTTCATGTGTGCAAAACATATTATATATCATTCCTTTCATATTATAAATCATTCCTTTATCTTATTATCCAGTCACAACTGAGACCTGGTTTGCTCTTCTCCTCCTTAAAGTTTGATAAGAGTGTCTCATAGGAAAATTAAACAAATGTTCTCTCGGAATGGTCTGATGATATAACTGAAAGATGAATTTTTAGTGTCTCAACTCCTGGAACCATGAATGTACTGAACTTTTTATTAAATATCTTCATTCACAGCTCAGATGATCTCTGTACTGAAAACTGTAATGAAATTCAAGATGTGCATGCAGGGCTGAACAGCCTGGAGTGAATTTTGTTGTGCAAGAAAGATTTATGATGAGGGAGGATGAGAATGAATTAACACTGAAATTGTATTATATCATTCTCAGTAGGAGGAGTATACTTTAATTGACCAGTATATGAAAAACAAAGAAATGTTAATAGCCTTATTTACTGAAAGATATAAGGTGTATAATATCTTTGTCTGCCTCTAACATGGACATATTCATTATATTCAAACGCTTACGGTTACAGTCTTCTTTATTCTTTCCCTCTTAACATAGCAGAATTAACCAGGTCTTAAACCACACTGAGTGATACTGTGATAAGGATCAGGGTGTACCCACACACTTCAGCAAACATTAAAGGGGTTGAAGGCAGGAGCCTGGGACAACTTTTACACCCTATGTGATCTACTGATTTCTCTAGGGTGTGAGTGTATGAGGAACATGGGAACTGGGAATCAAGTCTTCAAGAAGCAAATGCAGAAGGATATATATATACATGTCTGAGTGCTATAATGACAACTGCTCTTTCAGTAAATTGGAGTCAAGGAAAGATACCAACATTTGATATGAATCATAACTTGCATCTATTTGAACACTAACCCCTCTTACTATTCCATTTTCCATTCAAGCCGTCTTGTAACTTTTCTGGGATGTCCTCTCATGTTTCACTGTGTCTCTGAGCTCATCGTGCTGTTCTCCTTGCTCTGCCTCCTCTTGTGCCACCCAAAATGATAAACAAATGCTGTGACCGTAGGCTACAAGGAATTTAGCAGGAGCGGGAAGCTTCTGTAGCCCAGACAAAGCCATAGTGGAGTACAGTGGCTGCAAGCTGAAAGCAAATAAATTAAAAAAAAAAGAAAATTAGAACTCCTTTATCTTATTTCCTAAAGGTGTGGGTAATTAAGCATGGAGAGAACTGGAATGAAGTTGTGGTAGATATTTTTGTCACATCAGATCTTTCAATGAAAAATCAACATAGTTCAAAAAAACATGGTAGCTCTAAGAGAAATTAATTTGCTGCAGTAATTTCTTAGAGCAAGAGCTTGTCACTGAGAAGGCAGCCTGGATGTTGATAATGATCCTTCTAGCTTCAGCTGTTCATTCATTATCAGGAAGTACCAAGTCGCTATTTAACAACATTTTTGTCGTAGCTCGTTCTCTTGTGCTACATTTATCTGCAGGCCATGATGAACGTTACTAGAAACAAAAAACTCATGTTTAGGAAATACTTTCAGCAAACACAGCTATTCCAAACAAGGCAGCATAAGCAGAAAAATCAAATCTATTAATATCAACATTTGTGCTGATTTTTCATAACCTTGTCTATACTGTCATAATCATGAATTACAGATAACTCAGGGATAGCTAATCTACACTTCAGATTAGGATATTTCATGACATCTGTACACCAAAGAAAAAAATAAATGCAGTCCCCTCAAAACACTCTCTCCAATAGTTTTTCACAAGGTTGAAATTTATTTTCCTTATTAAATAAAAAATATTTTTTGAAAAGCTACCAAACAATCAAAACAAAACACACACATCCAGAACTCCCTAAAACCAACCCAAAACCTTTGGACTAGCTAATCGATTAAAAGTTTATAATTAATCTCAAAATGTTAGATTTCCACCCTGTCACACCTGCATATAATCCAGTATCTTCTGTTTAATTAAAGTATGTGTTCCAGAAAGGCATCAACTGGAAGACAGTAAAAGGATCAAAGCCACTGACTGTAAGAATTCAAACATGTAGATGTCTTCCCTTATTAACTCATTTCAGTAACTAATCAATTAAAAGTATTTGTTTTGCTTGTACTTTGTTTCTCTTCTAACCACTGGTTTTACAGTCCAGCTATTGTTTCTCAATCATTTTATTCCTGTTCTAATATCTACAAAAATATTGTTCTCTAATGTAATGTCTTTGTTATATCATGACAATGTAAACCATGATGTGTTTTATGGGCAGGCTCAGAAAGCATCTGAAATCTGTATTTTGCTTTTGAATCTTGTAACAGCTGACTGCAGAAAACATTAATTCTCCTACAACCCCCTCCTGAAATCACAGGATTTGGAATCCACTTACACTAATAACTTCTGGGATCAGAACTTTATGCAGAGACTGCATTTAGTTCCCCTGGAGATAGATTTGGGCAGTAAGAGTTATGAATCTTTGCAAGAATGTCCATTTTTGATGTTTTCTTTTCTTTGTTCCACAGGCACCAAATAGAGATATAATGACAGTCCCTCCTCTATGTAAGCGCAAGGCTGAGTGGGACTCACATTTTTAATGATCCCAGAGAAGAGACGAAGAAATCTCAGCACTGCTGCTCACAGCTCTGCAGCAGCTGAGGGAATAGTGGCCCCAAAAAAGGCTTCACAGAGCTACATTTCTCATCTTTGATTGCCACTGCACTACTGCTATACTCTGGATAGTGCTATGGGGATGTGCGACAGCTTTTAGTCTATCATGAGGACTAAATAGTTATGTAATGCAATTTTTTTGTAATAATTTACCATACAACAGATTACTCCCCTTAAGAGGAAAATGGTATCGTGTTCATTATATTCTCTGTCATGTTGTAAGTTTAATCAATCTTTCTTTAGTCAGAAAATGAGGAGATGTGTAGAAGTGTTTCCTGATCTATTGTGAGCATTTGTACAATAGTTTGTTATAGAGTTTATCAGTATTCTTATGTATTTCTTGATATTTTCATCCCCCCCCATCCCATGCTTTGCTTCTGCTTTAATATTTTTGTGAATAAATTCCATCATGGAGTAATTCACTGAACATTAGTAATGGAAAACAAATGCACGAATATTGCATTAATTCCATATATTTGCCTCATGCCCTGAGGGTACCTTCATTTGTACTAGATAATGTCTTATTAACAGCTCTAGTTCTTGAAGTATGTTTGTTGTTTGGTTGAGTAGCTGTATCCCAGGATAGTCACAGGTGAAACCAAGCAAAATACATAAAAACAACTCCTCAGGGCACCATAAACATTTAAGGCCCAAATCCTGGTGTCAGCTACTCATGTATAACTCCCAGTGATGTCAATGGAAGTTTCATGAACATATCTGAAAACACATGATGTCCTTTATCATGGCAAGAGAAAACATGAACCAACAAAGTTTGAATGAAACCAGAAACTGGAGCTCATGAGAGGAGAAACCAGGGGACTGTTGGTCCCACATTGGGTACAACTAAGATGCCAGCATTATTCCATTGATTAGCAGTGAGAGCAGTTTTCTAAAAAAATGCCTTATTTTCTATAGTTTCATCGTATAACTTGGAAGGGAGAAGAATAACATCTGAAATACTCTGTTTGTCCTGGCTTCCAGCTGGGCCAGCTTCACTCATTGGTGCTATAGGGATACATGGTGAAGTCCAGAGGGTTTGCAGACGTGGGTTCTTGTCAGCAACTGTTTCATAAATAGATGCCTACCCAACTCTACCTAGAGATTCATGAGCCATGTCTCCGTTTTCCTCACTGTGTTTCAGGGAGGTAGTTGTGGACACAGACAGCATCAGCTGCACAAGAAAGTTGTCTGGATCCACTCTAAGAGCTTTGGGCTTTTTGGCATCCAGCTGGGACTCAGTGGTCACTTTTCACAGACAATTGCTTCTGGAGCCAATTCATCTTATATTTGAGCTGAATCCTTCTCTCGAGGCACCTGGTCCTCTTTATCTGCCCTAGAGAGACACAAGGGAACTAAATTCCTAAAGGAGGCACCACAGTTTGGACCCTAAAACTTGGCAGAGTAAATCTAGAACTGAATGTTTACCACACTATACTTTTCTACCCCAGAATCAGCTACAAACAAGGGATATTATGCAGATCTATGTGCAGTGTATGGATATGAGAGTTGAAAAGAAATTAACTATACATTAATTGCAGAAACCAGCTGTAAAACTTATTTGTGCACCAGAGAGAGCGACAGTCTTTCTGTTAGTCTGGGCTTGAGCTTTTCTTGATGACTCAACTAGTCTTCCTGAACTCCTCATTTGGCTCCCTCTTTGGCAGAAGGGAAGCTCTAGTCCTACATGTTAATAGAGCAATTGGAGAAATTACACTAGGATTTGTGGGTGAGGAAACTGCTTTAGTGCTGGCAACAATTGCTTACTCAGCAGAGCATGTATTCGATGCATTTTACTAATTGTCTATTTATTTCTGCACTCTTTGGCTGTTGAGACTTTGTCATGAGACAGGCCAGATGGCAGAGACATCAGCACCTGTAATTAAGAGAGAAATAAATGCTACAGTATCATGCCTTATCCCTGACGTGACTTTGTGGGGTTTTTTTGAATCCTGTTGGCTGTGCTTGTGGGCTCTGCAGTTAGTGACATCGTGCTGTATTCTGAATGGTTAATTTCTTAAAAATGCCTATAACTTTTGTAACATGGCTCCTAGGAATCAATTTTCATTTCCTAATTTAGCTGATGATGGAGTTGGGAAGGCTTCTTTCTGAGATTCCCTTCTTATTGCCCGTAAAGGAGAGAATGTATTTAATTTAGCCAGCCATACAGCAAGGTTTAAGCAGCAGATTTTAAAGGCAGCCAGTGATGAAATTCTGTAGACACAGTGCCAGCTGATGTGTAAAACAACAAAGAATCAATTACCAGATTCAAATCTCTACTGAATTTTGTCTTCCTTTTTAGGTAAATTGCAAATATCTCATGAGGTATTTTTCTTTATTTTGTTTAGTTTTCCTAGAAAGCAGGCAATAACATTGCCTCTATCATGAAACTGAAGTATTCATGTTTTGATTCGTAGTGTGGGGAAAATGTCCACACTACCACTATTTCATCTCCTGATGAAAAAGAATGAAGGCTTTTTGCAATCAAGTATAACTTTGTGAAACTGACTGATAGCCCTGAGAAAAGAATTTGTAAGATCAAGGGAGAAAATATTCACAGCTCCTGAGTATATTTATTTTTGATCGACAAGCCTGAATATACACATTCCCTTTTGAGTTCTGAAGTCTGTAACTAAGAACCTGCTACAGCACCAGCGCATTAAAACACCTAAGCCGTTTATATTAGTATGCAAACTGTTTATTCAACTGAATGTACTACATATAGGATGTTTATATACCCTGCTCTGTTTATATAGGCCATTATTTGGTTTAAGCAGAGAAGAACCAGTTAAAACTTACAGAAGACAGTGTGTTGACAGTGTGGGTTTTCTTTTCCCTTTAAATCTTCCTTAAATAGGTGTTCTTCTAGCCTTCACAGATGACTTACAGCAAATGCACAAAAGGAATATTTTATTTTCCTGTCAACCTATGCCTACAGAACCTATATGTTCTAGAAGCAGGATTTTACTTTCCTCAAGTGTCTCTTGCTTAGTGTGGTAATGCTGTGTCAGTCCAACATATGCCTTTGGCTGTGACAACTTTTCATTTCTCTATCACTTAGGCTGTTCATCCATGACATGAAAACTCCCATCATACTGAACTCCATTATCCAAATGAGATGGGGCAGGGAGAGAACCCTTAGTTTCTCCTTTTGTGTGTGCAGCTTGTAGGCAGTAATGCGGACACAATGAACTTATTGGACTTGGGAGTAATGGTGTGAGATTGCTCACACCATTACTTTAGATGGAAATTGAGTCTGTGCTGTCTGCACTGAAGTCTTCTTGAGGCTCTCTTTTCTGCTTTATTTTAATTCTCTTTGCCTCAAGGATAATGAATATGAAACTTTGCATAGACCTTTCCTAAGCCAGCAGTCATTCCTAAGCATCAGCTACGTAATGCTGGGATTTTTGCCTTTGAGAAAGTTGTTTATTTATTTGCATTATTTTTCTAGTATACTAATTATGAGCTACCCTGTCTCCCCAAACCCTCCGGAGCAATCATTTTAAAGCCGAAACCTACTAGCAGGAGCTTTCATTTAATCAAATTTTCATTGTTCATGCATTACAAATTAAGAGCTTGATTCTCTCCCATTCACTTATTATACATTGTAACTCCAGGCTTTTCTTTGTCAGTAAGCTTTGGAGTTAATTTCAGCTCTTATCACTGGCATTTGGAACTTTTCAGTGGTGTCATTTTACTATCATCACATGTTCATTTGTGTTATGATACCATCTGGGAAAGCCAGACCCCATTACACTGGGTGCTGTGATAATGAAGTCCACAGAGGTGGTACCAGGTCCCACCATCTTGAAGTGTAGCATGTTTCTTTAAAAGCAAATGATAAAACAATGTGCCTACTGGATAATAATATTTCATTAATGAGTTTTACTGTCTATGAGAACACAGTCATAGATGAGGATCTCATTGCTGGAAGAAAGAAATCAAACACCCTATGGAACCACAATTAAAGTACAGTAAGCATATAGTTATTTTCAGGTTGTGACTTAGATTTAGAAAATATGTATGGATAAAAGAGGTAAGTATCTGATGAGGGAGAGATAAATATATATATATAATTATTTATCTAATACCCACAAATCGGTACTGTCTTCAATGCAAAATGGAGATGGCCAACCTCCTTAGGAAAACAGGTTCCGCTCCTTGACAAACACATTACCCAGTTCAGCTTCCTGATACAATGTTGTATGTCCCAAACCAGGAAATGAATTGCATCAGGAGACAAAATGACCACAACCCCACCACTTTCAAAATCAGATCTGTGATTCACCTTGACTTAACATTGGTTGAACACCTCCTTTGTAAGTCACACCACACCCACTTATGAATAAAGCAGTCCAATAAACAACCTATAAATTATTCAGTTTATCTCTGCTACAAGGAGAATATGAGTTATTACTCCTACTCTTATATTCTTGAATGATATCTCAGGTAGGAAACAGGTGTGTGTTTGTGTGAGTGGTTGGGGATATGGCAGGGAAGGGAAGGCACATTAGCATGCAAGGTTCACTTTAGATCCTAGAAAGAAAAGTAGCTCTGTCAGTTTGCAGTTTTCCTGGGCTTATAGTTCAATGTTTTTTAAGAAACTGAATTTGTTATACATGACGGTGAGTTGTACATGCAAACAGCTGCCCATTGTGAAGCTGCAGAGAGTTTTATTAAATGTGTTACAAATCTTGATGAATGAAAGTGAAATCTTGAATTGTTAACATGTTTTGTCCTTTCATCATCTCCTTGAAATTCATTCTGAAGATGGTTTAAGAGATTGAAAATTCAGTTTAACTGAAGGAGATGGTGTGTAAACCCAATCTTTACCTTACTTTGTGGAAGATACGTAAGTTTACATATGCTAAACACTCAATGTTGTCGTATCAAGATGGCTAAGCTTCAAATTCCTTTACTGTTTTGCCTGAATTTGACAATACTGATGAATGTAGAGTTTGATTCAGATGAGGGGACACCTTTCCACACACGGTTAAGGCTTCCTGGCTGCAGAAGAATCAGACTGGAGCTAAGCAGGTACTTTATAAAATATGAAATCCATAATTTCCACCAACAGCTTTATGACTTAAATACTCCAGGCCATGAAACAATGAATTTCTCTTCTGGTGATTGTAGAACAGTAGCCTTTCTGGACTTGTATCATCTGCTGATCTGGACTTCTTGGCTAGCTTTCAGGGCACTGACAGCAGAAGAGGGATACAAAAGCAGGAAGTGAGAAAAAAAAGAGAAGAAAGCTGGGTACACATCAGCTGATATGGTATCATGGAAAGAAGAGTTCTGCTCTTGTCAGTATCTGGGATTTCAAGATTTCTGATAGAAGAATGTAATGGGCTCAGCATAGCATTGTAAATTCAGAACTACGTCCTCGCAAGAGTGGAAGCAAGCAGTCACAGAAGCACAAATATCATAGCAGAGCAGTAACATAAGTGCTGTAGTGTTTATTTCCCCAAAAAAGTGATCTAGAAGAGTATTCATCCTGGCTGTGGTCCTCATTAGAGGCAGACCAAAAGCAAAGGAGTAATGGCACCTCGACAACTTAAATCCCCACATTGTCAACAGATGTGAGCACAGCTGCTCACACAACACCGATGTTGCAATGAGCACTCAAGCATGGGCTGACGTGTTTAGGGCAGAACAGGGCATAGCGAGTGTAGAAATCAAACTGGGGGTTGGGAGAACAACACTTTCTGTTCGCAGAAGGACTGATTATATGTTTAACAGGTTCAATCTGTTCTCATCCTGATATAGTAGCGTAACCTCATGGCTTTGTTATCCTGGTGCAGTCTAGTCGAATGAAAGAGATTTTTCAAATTAGAACCATATTCCAACAGTTGTCTGCTATACATAGTATCATGTTCCTCTGTACTGCGATGCTTAAGGGCTGCATCCCCTCCATGACACACAGCATAGCTCCGGTTAGAGACAGGGGAACACCAGGTTGCCCCGGCTGTTGGGAGACTCTCCCTCAGATTTATTTTTCTTCTCTCATGAGGGATTTGAATTTCTCTAGACCAGAAACTGCTCCCTTGCAAGGTCTAGCTAAAAGAGTGGTTGTGCCCATTACTTTGTTGAAACAGAAAAAGGAAAACAAGAACTTGTGTGTTTGATGGTTCTTTTCTTTCATTTAGGGGTTAAATGTTTTGGGGGACTAAATAAACACGGCACTTTTTCTGAGTCTTCTTTCTGTTCCAGTCCTACACCTGACACGTTCTTTTTCTAGCCCTTACCCACAACTGTTCAATTTTCTGTCCTTCTTCCATATCCCCTCTCTTATTTCAGAGCCATTTTCCAAAGTGAAGTCTCATGCAGGATCTTCACTCCTGATAACTTCCCGGTTTCTAGGTTACTAGGAACTGCCTCATCCTCCTAAGGAATGCTTCACAAAGAGAGCACCATTGCAGTGCTCATATGCAGTAACTGTCACAGTGAATTTTTCCTGTATGACACACGTGTTCTCTGAAGATTTGAAAACATAGCACAAACATCCTTCATGAAAGGATGTCTCTTGTTTTACTGTGACCCATTCCCACTAGGTAAGAACTTATGTTATTCCCTTTGTCCTGAACTTAGGAATGTTCAGGACCAGTGTTTGAAATTTGACAGCCTGACATTGTATAATAAAATTCATATTAAGGTACCAAAAGAAATAGCCTGACTCTCTGCATAGTTTAACTCCCTCGTTCATAAGTATCTGCATATTTAGGAGCTTGAATACGAAGCTGGATGTATAACTTGCAGCATTTAAATTTGACTATGTTAGAGGGACTTTGTTCAACGTGATATAACGATTAAGTGGCAGAATTGGAAACAGACCCAGGTCTTCTAGTTCCCACAACACAAAAAAATCACTGGCTCATGCTACTTCCTCCCAGGGTCAATCTATATTTAATGTGAGCATTGTATCATTCAAAGAAAAAATAAATGGTTCCAAAACTTAACATGCATAATTTAGTTTATGCAAAATTGACACTTTTCCTCAACAGAATATAAAATCTTGTCTGCTCAAGTATTCAGCAGTGCCATAAATACTGTAAAAATTAAAAGCCAAAATATGTTTGAATTTCAGAGGAAAATAATGTTGGGAACATTTCATGCTCAGTTATATTAGTGCAAAATTTAGAGCTGATTCTTCAACAGAGTTAATTACAATGAGAATTTGATCTGATATAATTTTGGCACAATTTTCTCTCTACTTTTTTCTATCCAAGCATTTCTTCTGAATCAAATTAATGATCAAAGTAAATAATTAAAATTGTATTTTTAAAATAAAAGTAGTTCATCGTTATATTTTGGATAAGAAAGTATATTTGTAGTTTTTCTAATAGAATTTTTCTGAAATTATTTTAGATTACCTGATGTTATTATTACATATTACATATGTATCAGCCCATTTAAATTTATTCTACTATTCAAAATTATAACAAAGGAGTATTCATAAAATAGTAGTGAGGGAATGGCATAACCCAGGCTGCAGACAGTCTTAAATTTTTTGACATGCAAAGGTTTCCCACTGAATCTGACGTTTTTACCAAAATAGGTCTTTCTGTGAATCCATAATATGAATGTTAACTAGAAAGTGGCTGCTGATTGTTCTGAGATACATTGAATATTTCCTTCTAGCTCTTGAAAAGTGATGTTACTGCCATATTGTTACAATACACTCTACGGTTACTTAAATTAATACAGTTATTTCAGAAGTTCTTTGAATTTTCTATCTTTCGCATGTTTGTTTAAAAAAAAAAGCTGGAAAAATTAAAACCCAATGTGATCGTTGGTATTCATAATGGCATGAAAATCACTTCTTAAAATACCTGCTGAGCTTTTCTTCACTTTTAGTCATTCTACTAAAACTCAATGTTATCACACTAGCTGAGCCTGAGAGAACAAAACAGTCTAGTAACAAAATGATGCCCAAACATTTACACTTCAAAGGAGCTTTGCAAAGAACAAACTTCTCATACTTAATTCCTCTGATTTATTACTCCTTAAGAAGTCATCTTATGCCCCAATCCTTATTATTCACGGACTTGTGAGGAAACCCAATATATTCAAAGTGGCTTCAAGTACATGAAATAAATTGTAGCTTCAAAGCTCTGAACTCTATGAAATTGCTCTATGCACAAAGTCATTATCATGTGTTTGCAGGGCAGTGATCTTTATGAGCATGGACGACACTGTGATCTTGCCTTTGATTTCTCCAAAGGCCTTGCTAATTTCCACCAATATGCCATAGGATTAAGAGGATCAATTGCTCATGTTAAGAGTTTGCAGGTTCTGCAACAAAAAGTGCCACTGAAGGAAAGTAGGAGATTAAAGGAATCAGATAGTAGCAAATTCAAGAATCAATCAGGAAATTTTAAAATATACTGGGAATAACATTTTATCCATTCAAAAAAGTGTAATAGAAGACCAAATAATGGAATATGAAATAATGTCTTTATGTTTCAGTCTGCCCCGAGTGCTACCAATGGGGAATTTTGCTCTTTATTTTAATTGGTGCAGGAGCAAGTTCTTTTAACTTTCGAAATTATCAGATCTAAATTGTGTTTGACAGTAGAATAAAGATCTTGAAGATATCTGACCCAATTATTTAATGCCTGTGGTGTTCCATTTACATGTCAAAGCACCTATGATACCACAATTGTGTGCTCTGTGGGGAAGATCTTTCCACTCTGAGGATAAACTCATGCTTTGCTCAAACTACCTTTCTCAGAAAGTCATGTACAAGAGTCAGTTTAATATGACCTATGTTTTTTAATCAGAAAATAAGGGAAGATCTTTAGGAGCTCAACCCTGAGTTTAGTTAAAAAAACATCTATGAGAAGGCCGTGCCAAACTAGCATGATGGTAAAATAGAATAGAAGAACATCCAAGAAGAACACTCATATATTTCATGTATTCGGTGTGGAGCAGAATGAAAGGTCTTGGTGTTAAATGGAAAGACAATTACTATTTAAACATGTGAGAAAAAAACATTTGGGAGTTTCCATATGTCTTTCCAGTAGACACCTCTATAAGTTAACTGCTTTTCAAGCGCGTCATTGAAACCATACTTAAGAAACGATGAGACAAAATTATTTAAAATAGAAAGAGAGGTTTCCATTTTAATAATTGTGTTTCATTATTTCCTGACTATGGATTCAGTGATGCCTTCAAGAATGTATTTAGCTTTAAAAACAACATTTAAGCACATGTTAAGTTAAAACTCTTTGACTTTCAAAAGGGCCTTCATGTAGTTTCTGTTGCTGAGTTATGAAGTTGGTTTTCCTCTGCCCAGCTGTATGAGAGATTTCAAAACTTGGTGTTACAGTCATGCTGGAGAAAGCTTCATATCAGAAGTAAGAGTTCTGATTCTTCATTGCTTCACATCTTCACATCCATACATTAGCATTTGTAAGAGTCAAATGCACAAGGATGTAAAATATAGTCCTCTGTTTACACTAGCATGAGTAACTTGTGCACTATTTTAGCAAAGGCTTAGCTAAAATTTAACATATGATTGAAAATGCAGGGCACTGGAGGATCAGGATTTGGAACTGTAAAATTTAATGCGACAAAGAGCTTTGGATGCAAATTAGTGAAATTCTTTCATAAAAAAAATTCATAGAAGGTACATCATGGGTTTATAACAAGTCCTCGACTCCTTAACATACTGGCTAGATGGGCAAAACACACTTCTGATGCCCTCCACAGAGCAATAAAAAACATTAATGACCTAGTTCTAAATTCCCCCCCCCCCCAAATCAAAAGACAAGAAGTTTAGAGAAACTCTTTCTGAACTTGAAAAATCTTCCACACAGTTCTGATCCAAGCGGTTTAACAAAAGTTCCTGAAGTAATTTAATAATAACTGAAAAATCTTCAGTAATACTTCAGGTTTTACTTTAAAATTCATATTTAACTTCATTTGAAAGTTATCTTAGAGAGAACTTCTTATGAAAATTTTCTTACTAATTTTCTTTTGGAGCCAAAGATACAGATTTATTCCAGTGTGTTTGCCCTTTATGGAGGTACAGTGAGTTATAAAGATACTGTGAGATTGAGTTATAAAGATATAGAGGGATAGATCCCCAGCTGATTTTGGTGCAACTACATTGATTTACATCTGCTGAGGATTTTTTTCCCCCCACAGGTTTTTGCTCTGAGTGCTTTATAAAAGCCTGCATATCGTAAAACACTTGCAACACACTGTACATGAAAACATAATCTTTCTTATCAGAGGCAATAAAGATATCCATGGACTATAATTGTTCTGCTTATGATAAAGGAAAGACCCATTTCCAATTGTACGATTAGCAGGAGGCCATGTCTTTGCTGCTCTTGCATACCAGGTCGAATGAGGCAGAATCTGACCGCAGTTTTGCAGCCCCTTCAAAGAAGGCTGAGCGTGAGAAAGTGAAAACAGGTCCTTTCCTGCAGACCCAAGCAATGATCCCAGCGTTTGTAACTCTCACTTCAAGCACAGATCTGCTGAGCTCTTAGGAAATCCCAACTGAGCCTTCTACAAAACACCTGCTCAGCGCTGGGGGAATTAACCTTACAGCATGTAATGCTAACACGGGGAGGTGTTGTGCCTGCCAGCTGGCAGCTCTGTGCTGCAGTGGACTTGTCCAATTAGTGGTGTCCACCCGCTTGCTGCACGGTGGAGACACCGCGCTCACACAGCTGAGATTCAAGCCCCCGTCCCTGTGGTAGCCAACATTTGGGACATGGTGTGCCGGAAGGCAGCTTCTCCCATGGCCCAGCAAAAGCGGAGCTATGCGTGTCTGGATAGGAAGTTGGGATCACCGCTCTGAACGTGCCAAGCAGCTCCCGGAGGGGCCGAGTGCCCTGATTGTACGCTGCTCTCAACAATCAGCACGTCTGCCTGCCTTAGCAACAACAACAATCCAGAAAAATAACAATGCCACTTGAGGATGTCCCTTGCAAATGTTTAAACACCAACTTCGAGATTAAAATCATGTATTAAAAAAAAAAATGCTGGAGGAAATCTTGGTTTTGTTGTGATGGAACACATGTTTCTCACTGTTTTCCCGAAAATGGAAAGATAAATGTACACAATTATTCGTGGCTGTTGAGAAAATGACAGATTTGTAGGTAGTATAACAGTCTGCTTTAGCAATGTCTTTCACAGTTACGGCATGATTAGAGCAAGAGACAGCAGGCCTGCTCTTACCACAAGTATGGCTATATGGTGGATTGTTACAAATAGCTAAGTGCCTTCTGATGTCTTATTAATATGCTAGCGCAAGAAGAAAACAGAGAATAGACAAAAGAGCTGAGTCTGTTCCCTTTCATGAGAAACATGGGAAACCACGAGGCAGAAAACAAAGGACACCTCGAGCTCCCTCCCTTTAAAATACTTCCCAATTAAAATGTTAAGCAAATACCATTGGGCTCAGACTGTTTACACAAGGCTGGTCTTGTCAAAGAATAAATGCTGGAAGGGCAGGCAAGAAAACGCCAAACTCTCTCATCTTCTGTATACCTGTAAAAAACTGCATAATTAGTAGAACAGCAACTTTAGACAGGCCCCAAGGGCTAGAACCACAAAATAATTTCGACCCTTCACTGCAGTGCCTACCTCCAAATGGCAGAACCTCCAATTTCCTTTCCAGTTGCTCCTTAATCCTGCAGTGCCTAAAGAGCCTAATTGCCACATATTCATCAGTTATGCTCCCTTAATGCTTAAATGAATGCTGCCGTGCCACACACAGAAGCCCTGAGCTGCCCACAGCCCCAGCAGTGGGGTCACCACCTCGTGCCCACTGGGCAGACTGGCACCAGAGGCTCCATGCTGTGGTGGTTCAGTGTTCTCCTTTCCCTGGCTGTGTGCTTGGTCATACAGCTGTGGTAGATGCTGCAGAGATATTTTCCCATCCTCGTGGAAGGGCAATGGGTTTCACCCAATGGCAAATTGTTCTCAGGAGTCCAGTCGGAGCCCCAGCTTTGCTTGCTTTCTCCTGGACATCATCGGTAAATGAATTGCAACCTCCAGCCTCATGGCCAAAAAGATTAATTTTAGGAATACAGACAAAACAGAGACTTAAAAGGACCAAGATGCCGAGGCAGAAATGAGGTCCAGCAGGAACACCAGAGAACGGCACAACTGCATTTGTTTGCCCTTGAGAGGACCACACATTATAGTAGGTGGACAGTCTTCCTATAGTCCTGCTCCTGCCATCGCCACGCATACTACAGCATGCTACCCATATTTCAGGAGTAACTGGCATTTTCTGTGAAATAAATTTTCTGCTGGATTGTAGACTAATCATTATAATCATATCAGTGTATAAATCTCTATATAAGTGAATTCTGCGTGCAAATGGCCATGCACCAATAGTTTATAGTTCAAAAAATACCATTATAAACTAATAATAGTTGGAGGAATTTCTTTAGATTTCGTGTTGTGTTCTACCAACCCAGTGAATCAGAACTGCTGACAAATCTTAAAACTCTGGGGCTGGTAAACAGTAATCAAAAGATAATCAGAATTTAAACACCTTAGCTTCTGAATATTCATACAGCTCAGTAAATATTATGCATTTATTAAAAACCTACTGCCATCCTTCCCAGAGGCAGAGGGCATGCAATGCCCGACTGGTTTAATCAGCTTCCCTACAAATAAGTGGCCTCCTAAAAATGCGGAGTCAGTATCTCCACTAAAGACATCACTGGGCAAGCTGACCTCTTTAAGCACACTGTTTATTATAGTAAATCTGTACTGGCCCAATAGCCTATCACTCTCCTTAGCCAATTAAACTGTGTGTATAATAGGTTTCCCTTGAAGGTTCTGTGAAAGGCTGAGAATTTTAAGTGAAGACTTTAACAGAGCCTTTTAGCCATACTCTGTGTCTCATTCCTGAATCTAAATTTTTTCCCAAGATGTGTTCCCATGTCTCTCTCACTGTCTCAG
Source organism: Gallinago undulata (assembly GCA_026546715.1). NCBI lineage: Eukaryota > Metazoa > Chordata > Aves > Charadriiformes > Scolopacidae > Gallinago > Gallinago undulata. The sequence goes on along the minus strand of JAOTQQ010000012.1, from coordinate 137,646,887 downwards.
GTACAAAAAGAATCTAATGACTGGGTAATATGCTAGTCTCAGCTGTTAAGCTTGTTTCATTAATGCTAACATTGAGAGGCATTTGCTGTTGAAATATTTAAGGGGAAACTCCAGGCGTTTCAGGATGTTTTTCCAAATTTGGCATGCTTGTGTCAAAAAAATAACATTGTTCTTTTCCTCAGACATCTAATTTACGTATTTTATCTCAGCAATAAAGCAAAAGTGGTTGCCTGAAAGTCTAATTATAAAATATATCTAAAAAGCTAAACAAAATAAAAAAATGCGTCTTCTTAGTACCATGCTTTACTTCAGTATAAAAGCAGGATATTTACATCCCAGTGCTAGCATGTATTCACAGGGTTAGATTTTCATTCCTATTCATTTTCATATTCATATGGACTCAACTTCTGACAATTTACATATTTCAAGAAACTTTAATTTTGATTCTTGGGGTATGGTTAACAAATTCAGTGAGATATTTTAGTGTGACTCACTGTTAATAATAACTTATTTAAAAACACTTGCTTGCAAGTCTAAAGGACAACTGGTACCTTAAAAGTTTTAGTGTTCATCAGCAAGGCATTTTTACTCTCATTTTTAAGAGAAATTGTTAATTTCAGAAGATTAGTTCCTTTCTTAGTCAATGGGATTACTGTTCTTAGCAGTCACTAAGGCATTTTGATGGTCCAGTTCTTAAAGTGACCCTATAATTCCTCTTATTAATTTGTTCTTGCTTAATTTTATTTTACACTATTACCTTTACATCCACTTGCATTTAACACATCTTTTTCAGAGAATTACAATGGAATCTAGGCTACTTAAATAATTTGGTTTCTTTAGAAATAATATCTACTAGATATTAAATCTGACAACAAATATTTATTTGGGTTTTCTTTCAGATTTGTCCTGGCTTGTTAGAAAGCATCCCAGAATGAATCAGAGAGAAGATCAGGGTAATTTAAAGTAATTTTCTTTTATTATGTCTGGTTCTTTTATGGGAAATCCTTTCTTTGGCAGGATCAGCAGCAGAGCCTTGCTGTTCTGATTAAAACATTAAAACATTAGCTTAGACTGGTCAGTTCAGACCTCACTCCAAGATTTGAGATTAATCCTTTTTGCTTTATGCTGTTCAGTGAAAATAATAAAGTTATTTACTTCATTTTTCAATTGCTTATGTAGAAAAAAAGCTTAATACAAAAGAAATATATGAATTATTTTTAGTCATATCAGAGTATTGGTAATGTTTACATTTTTCTTCATTCTATATTTAAATTCTATTTAAATATTTTTTCATTGTATTTTATTTTATTTAGGGATTGTTCAGTCATAAGATTTGTGTTCTGACCATTTTTATAGTGATGACTATGATGATTTGAGCTATTTCTCTGTTTTTCCGAAGATGAAGTTATATTTTCCATTACCTCTTTTTAGAAAAGCTGCTTAAGAAGCTCATCAAGAAAGGCTGCTCTACAAATAACATATAAAACTTGCTAAAATTCTTATAGTATCCATTTACAACAGCAGAGAAGAACAAAAGAATCAGAACTATATACCTTTTTATGAAAAACGTTCTGGAACAAAGGTAAGCACAGCTAAAAATAGGTGCCATATATCGTATCTATTATTTTTCCGTAACTAAAATATGAAACACATTTTATTTGGAAACAAGAGCACTTTTATAAAACATTTTGCTGAAACCACAACCATCGGCTGACGTATCCTACATACATTTTATCTTTCAACGATTTGCAAAAATACTAGCAGAGTACATGCAAAAATTTTTTCACAGTTTTGAATATAAAGGTAGTATATATGCTCAAATTAGCACTTGGATTCCATCTTCTATTTTAAACAATACACTGTGAGCAACAAAAAATACAACATTCAGAAAACAGAAATACGACACAATTTCCAATATTAATAGACTGCTATACACTTTGATAATAATTAGAAAAAATATTGTTAAAACTTATAAACGCTGACTTCCACGGAGCCTGGAATTTACCCATAACGTTTAATAAAAAGTTATTTTGTTAGTAAAAAAAAGTTAATTATCTTTTTAGTAAAAAAGGCTTTTTTTCAGAGTTTTAAAGAATCCCATTATAGAATGTATACTTTAAAATTCTACAAAGAACAACTATTATTTATTTGCAGTCTTCCTTGTATGGATATCCCAGCTATTTGGCTGTGCACACAACATGTCAAAATTGTTGTACTGTTTACCTTTCCATCCCCAGGAAAGTTTGGAGCCTATCACATTACAATGTTTGCTTTCTTTTTTTCCTTTTTTTTTTTTTTTTCTTAGTATATCAACCTCCTAAGTCTCTCTGAAGTCCCATTCCTTCATTTCTTTTAAAAACTTTTTGTTGAATTGATTTCTTATTTACTATCTGATTTTTTTTTATTTTTTTTGCAGATGGCTTATATTTTTATATGGTATTATAAAAGACTTGCGGGGTCGCGTCTTACTCATTTGTTTTGTCCTCTAACAGCATGTGGCTTTCAAAACCTATGTAAAAAGGGCACACTTGACCTACTTAATACATCTGAATAGACAGATGATTATAAACATAACTTTTTCCAATCACTTTTTTTTTTTTAACTTGCATTTGTTAATTTTAAAAACATATTTTCCAAAACATGAGGACATTGTAGGGCAGGGTTTTGATTTAACTGCTGATTTTGCTGCCAGCATCATTGACAACAAATTATTGTTAGATTTAAAATGATCAGTGTACATAAAATATTTGCATACAATGCACTATTACTGTTGTTTGTCCTGTACCAATCTAAAAGCATTCTGGAAAATCAATCATTCATATTTGCATTGAAGATGTTGTGAGCTACACACTGGGTTTGAATATCTAATATGGCAGCACTATAAAATAGGAAAGAGGCAGCAATAGTCACAAATTCACGCTGCATGTAATCATGTGGTCACTGTTTTATATGGACTAGTGACATAAAACTTACTCTTTTTTATTTGTGAAAATATTGCTGTTTGTATGTCATTATGTAGAAATTGGAATTTTGGAGCAATTTGAACAAGCAAGAGGAGGAAGGCTGACAAAGTTGTATTGCGAGAGCTCTTTCAGCTTAGGCGTTGAGTGGAAGAAATGATGGAAGCATTTGTGAGAAGAGAAGGGGATTTTGAGATAAAAGCTGGAACCATCAGCAGAGCAGGGAAGCTTGTAATGAGTAAGTGTGAAAAGGAATTAGTTCAGAGCGTAAGCAGAGACTGTGTAGCTTATAACCTTAAAAACAATCACAAGAAAAAAAATGAACATGAGATGAAACTAATAAGAGATTGAGTTAAGTGACTCAGAGACTATAAAAAGGGAGATTACATAGTCAGAGGACCAGGTAGAAAAGATCATCTTGATGACAGTCTGGACTAATTGAGGAGGCAGAAATTAATATTGAAAAAAATTGTTTAGGTCTGTCACAATGGGACTACTTGTTCAGTTTAATTATAAGGTTCCTTACAGAAGGAACATGTAAAACAGTCTAATGCTTTTGGTTTTCCTGCTACTTTTTTAGATTTATAAAATAATACATTTCAGAAAAACTCAGTAGAGGGGAAGTATGGGACTAAAAGTTGATATCAGCAATTTCTAACAAATTTTGCAATATAGCAGAGTTCTTAAAAATATAATTGTGAGGTTTGAGGGGTTTTTTAAATTTTTCATAACTCCAATCCAGTCTGATATTTTCTGTTTCTTAGAGTACTATATTGTTCCATTCCTGAAAGACTTTTACATAACACTATTAAAAACAAATTGAGGTAAAAATTTCTTCTCTATCTGTAAAAAACAAGCAACAGAATTAACATCAGTGAAACACACATTCCCAAGGACTAATTGTCCAAATTCAAAATACCCTCCTTAATTCTTGGAAACTACAGAATAGTACATTCCCTAAATGGACGTATCTCCCACAGGGGCAGTCTCCATCCCAAGGCAGTCTCTCCACCTCAGCCTCCTCTCCCACCCTTAGAGAGATTCTCAGACTCCTTCTGACAGCCCCCACCCCAGGTTTGGACTTTTGTCTTCCTTCTACTCCTGAGCCCTTGATGTTCTTGCCAAGTCTGGAGCCCAGCCTAAGCCAGCAGGCTGGTTGGCACCTGCTGGGTCACACAGTCTGCTTCTTTGCCTTTCAGTCATGGCTGTGTCCAGATTCTCCCTGACCACAAAGATTTGATTCCATTTCCAGGCTTTAATCTTGTCCTGAAGTAGAAGGAACCCCATTCTTTTTGGCTGGATAAGTCATTTCTCTTTTCTGCCTGGACCCAAATTATCTTTGCCATCAGTAAAATGGTTACCAATTCCCACGGTATTAGTGATGGTTGAAGTCATCACTATCATGTCCTCATGAAAGGCAGGTTGTAAACCAATACAGAATAATAACACTGGGTACAATGTGTAGTTTACACTTATTGGAACCACTGTTTGCCTTTTGTATTTTTAGCTTACGGGTAAAACCACACCCTGTCCTCCCTCCCCCGCCCCTTGATGGGCAAACCCAACAGAAACTCTGCAAGTTGAAACTCATGGAGCTTCCTAGCCCTTCCATAATTATTTTTATCCCCAGTGTAAAGGATGATTCAGCCATCAGTTCTCTAAAGAGAGACAGAGATAAAGAGTATGATAAATTGTTGTTGAAAATAATCCTTTCCATGTGAAGTAGGAGTGTGTATTAGAGGACAGATGGCCAGTGGAAGCTGGAAGGAGGATGCTATATGGAAAGCACTGAGGGAACTCTGTTATCTGTGGCAGAACAGAGATAAAGAGAGTCATGGAACCACTCAACCAATGTGAGGAGGAAGATGCACGTGAGGAAGATAAAAGAAATCACTGCTGTGTTGTTTATATTTGTGTTTTTACTCTTCTCAAAGGCAGAAGGTCTGCCTCAAATACTTTTGAGTGAGTGGAGGTGGAAGAGGGTGAATCAAGTGAGTAAGATGTAATGCAGTGCAGGTCTAGGGAAGGCTTACATGTCCTGGAACTGATGCACTCTGCTGAGAAGAAAACAGGAGAATCTCCTTATTCCTGAGACTTTTGGTAAAGAGTGCAACAAACAGCAATCACCACCCCACTCCCTGAGACATCTGTGGCAGAAATGCAAGGGACAAAGCAAATGAGAAGTTTGACAGTGAACAGAATTAGAGAAGATCTTGGATTTGGTATATTTGGTATAAAAAACCAGAACAATATGGGATCTAGAGCATGAACTGTAGATACTGTGCTCTAAGACGCCCAATCTCCCTGACAGGGATTGTCAAAAGTGTTTAAGAAGCATTCGTCCTACTGTCAGTTGCATGGGTGTTTCCACCTTGGAAATGTAATTCTGAAAGGGAAACGTGGTGGAACTTTAATTATTTTACAAGGTTTGAAACCAACTGCAACATTCCCACACTTCTCCCAGTCCCATGGGCTCAGCCCCTGCTGCTCATACTCCAGAGGATGTGTGCCACAGTGAGGTATCACACTGCTGCCTTACATGAACCTTAATAACAGTTCCATAGAACCAACAAATTTATATATTGCACAAAAGAGGGAACTGTTGCATCTATTTATTCTAATTATTTTTTTTCTTGATTAAGACAATACCCAATGGCAAAGTTTCATTGATCCTTACTAAGCGCAATGGCAAAGTGCAAATGAGGAGTTCAGAGAAAACAGCAAATGGAGACTTTTTTTTTTTTTAAAAAAAAAAAAAAGAAGCCTGGTTGGGCAAACTTGGAGACGTCTGTAAAAAGTTAATGACTTGATCAGCTTATTACAGTTTATACAGTTTTCATATGTGGTGTGAAAAGGCTATTCAGTTAGTCAAGGGTGGCCTTTATGGAAATTACTTCTAACTTTGGGATCTGACTAATACAATTTGTCCTGGAAGGAGGGACAGTTTGTATGTAAATCTTCATTTGGATTATTTCTTCTTGTTTTTTTAATCTTTCAATGTGGCAGACAGTCCCTTGAGTGCCAGTAGATGTGGAGTGGCTTTTTAGCTTCACTTTAAGCCAACAGGCCCTCTTCTTTAAAGGCAATAAATTTTATTCATGTTGTATATGTCAAGAGTGATTGATGTTGGCTGAGATCAAATTAGTTTTTGGTTTCACAATGAGGGTCTAGTCTGCTGACTCAGCATTCTCTGAAAGAGACCATACTAATTCCTCAACAGGTTGCAAGTGTCCCCTCATATGTTCTGTCCCTGATGCAGGAAAACATCTATTGGAATTGCATATGCCTCTCTTTAAAAGACAGGTCATTCTCAGGTGACACATTTGTGAGGTACTGTAAAAAACTAGACCGAAATGCAACTGAACTAAAATGTGTATGTCAGCAGTGGCCTTAGCCCAGCTGGGCAAACCATTACTTCTCAATGGTGTCAGCACATCTGAGACATTACCAGTAGCAAACACGTTGAATAGACCAGCCAGCAGATGGCCTTGGATGAGCTCTATGACAGTAGTAGCCTGAAATGACCTATAAGTTTTGCATTACCGGTGTAATTATCAGAATAACAATGGTAACATGGAGCTCAGCACCAAAATATGGGTATGGACAAGCATGTCTCCCTACTGGTAGCAACAGGACTTAACAAAACTGAACCTCTGTACCATGAATCTGGAATAACCATTTCCTGTAAGATTTTGGCCATTGTTTGAAGTGAGGGACAGAGAGCAGGGTAGGGAAATACAGAAACAAGAATGCTCCTTTTCTGAGCCAGTGCCAGCTTGTACCTGGTGAAGATGGTTATGCATATCCTGAAACTCATAGCCCACTGTTGGTCGTCCTTTATCTAGAGGAAAAGGGGTTTTGTGATTGCATGACAGGGGTGGAAGACTAGTGGTGGAAAGAATAAAAAAATGTACCAGACGTCAACAGTGGCAGCCATTAGCAGTTGGCCATGTTCCCAGTATGCGGGAGAATCTCTGAGACATATCAGGTATTGATAGCCAACATCAGTTCCTGAGTGTCCCTGTGATATGGAAAAGAGAGAAAAGAGGTGAACTTCAGTCAATTGAGAGGCTGCCTAATGTGGCTGTAGACCATGGTTGTCACCTCTGCTTGTCACATCCTTGCTGTGACCTCTGCTGATCTTCCTGCACCTCTCTCACCCAGTTTCATGAGTACAAGTCTGTCTAATTAAGCTGATGCAGCAGGACCAGTGTGGATGCTGAAGGGCAGTGAAAGGTAAGTTACCCATGTGGCCTCATTACATGACTACAGTGCACAGAGGTCAGGCTTTAAATTCCAACTGAAAGAGGGTGGTCAGGGGGACTTCAGGAGCTTTTTGGAGAAGTAGTAGGGCTGCATCAGTGACATAACTGAGGGGACCACTCGAGGGATCACAGTGAGGACAGGGATGGGGAGCTGCAGTGAGGTTGCCCTCACTGTGGGAAGCTGTAGATGCAGCCTTGCTGGGCAGTCAGAACACAGCCATCCCCAGCCCCAGAGCCATATTGAAGAGCAGAAGACTGATTATGTAAGGATTAAGACTTGCTTTCACAAGAGATGCTGAATCACAGTTTTCACTTTGAATCTGTAGTGGTAACATTGGTTATCGTGACCCTGGATGGCCCCAGTGTTCTGTGCTACTTGCTACATTTAGCAATGAACTGTATTTTAACAAATTCTGAGTGACTACAGCAAACCTCCCGTATATTTTCTCAGTGTATGTGCATATTTTGGGGAAACTAGCTCTGACAGAGAGAAACACTTTAGGTAAAAAATTTGCAGAAATATCTTACTTATTGTCCGGTTACCCTATTTTATTCATTATAAAATGAATATACTTTAATCTTACATGAACTATTTGTTTCATCAGATTATTATGGTTTCTCTTTTATAGTCGTAACTAATAAGAGAGATGAACCAGTGAAAACACTGAAGCTAAAACCAAACCCAAAATGAGTACGTGGTTAATGATGTGCCTATTGGCTAAGGCAGAATACAGCAGACAAATGACCACATCCACAAAATCAAGATGTTTCCTCATCTATATTTTAACTGTTGTTAATCCTGTTAGTGTTCCTGCAATCAAGTGTGTCCAGAGGCTAGAAACATAAGACTTGGTGGTTGCAATGTTCAGATTCACCTTTAAGTGCTCAGGCAACCATGGATATGCTCAGCTCTTAGTGAGGTGCAGTAGTTCTCTCTAGGCTGTTGGACTTAAAACAGACATCAGTAGGGGATCCAGAAAATCCAGCAGAGAGGGTGCTGCCTTAACTAGTTTCCCTCCATAGCGTGATCTATGTTGTGATCATTACTGTTCCACTGTTGATTTTTTTGGTCCTTCCAGGAGTCTCCTTTTCTGTTGCTTTCCATTCTCCACGTTTCCATGTCCTAACTTTTTTTTTCCTATTACAGTATTGCATTTTTTTTAAGCAGTGTGTCAAAAATTTGCTAATAAGTACTACTGATACCATGAAATTAAAATGTTGGTAAATTCATTAATTACTCTTATCAATGTCATAAGATTGTTAGAGTTCTAGGTGAAACTGGACAACCACATCTTCATAGTGGTTTCAGATATAGAGTTTTACTTATCTAAATGCCAAAATGTAACTTTAAGAAGTGAAAATAAGTAAAGGTAAAGAAAATATTCACTGAAGCTCTAGAGAGCACTTGATAGTTCATAATGCTACAGATTTACCACTGTCTCCTTTCCACATACACATGCATGGCTTCTTAAAGATATCACCTTTACAAACCTACTGTCTATGCTGAACAAAATTGTGGTCTACAATAGACAATGTGGTCTAATTGTGGACTGATGCAAGGAAACAGTTTTACCTTTCTGGACAGAGCTAGAAGAAAAATAATGTATAGTAGCAATCAGATGCTGAAAGAGATCCAAATGATAGTAGCTCATGGGCCTAGAAAAAAAAATTAATAAAGATACATTTGAAGAATGCACACTGGACTAGTCCACTAAATATATCCTTATGTTTCACTGTGTGCAGGTACATTTGAATAGAGTGAATTATCTGTGAATATCAATAAAGGCTATCTCTTTCTAATGTGGAGGTTGACCAGTAGTAAACAAAAAGGAGCTTTCAAACTATATCATCTCAGAACTGTTATTTTCATCCCTTTTTTTTAAATTTATTTTGTTGTGTTTTAAGCCCTGTTAATTTTCAAACTGACTGGATCACAATCTACTACACTGCAAGTAGTTTGTAGTTTCAATTTTTTTTTTCCTGATTAAAGGTAAATCTTGCAGTTGGCATCATTAAACTATTGACACATTCTGTTCCAGTGTAATTACCTTTACGACTCTGCTCGTAGTGTTCCTTTTACTCAGAATGGGAAATACCTCAAATAGTCTGGTAAATTTTACTACTGCAGGTGGGGAATGTCCAGTTTAATGGCCCCACTGTATTACTCTTTGTTAAACATGTGCGCCAAAAAATACACAGGATATAGATGAGGCTGATTTAACATTGCTGGAATTTCCTGACTTTTTAAATACTTGATCTTGTATCCTTAATATTGTCAGCAAACTGGTAGAGGCAGGAGGACTGGAGGGGCAGACTTAAAACGTGGCACAGAATGGGAGATGGGTAAATAGTTGGAGAAGTAAAAGTAATTTAATCTGATGGGTAATAGGACTGATACCCATAATGCAGTCATACATACACATATACATGTGTACACATACTCTGCCTTGTTTGCTTCATAGTCAACAAAATGTGATTCAGAAATGTGATTTAAATGGCAAAAGATGACGTTTGGGAATCTGGTGGAGGCCTGTGTTTGTCGATAATTCATGCTTCATGCAAAGAGAAATCACTAAATCACATTTTAGAGGGCCAGTATATAGGCTGTAACTGTGTTCAGCAGACAAGATGGAGGTTTGAATTGGTTCCCACAGAAAAGAATAATCTTCCAAGAGAACAACTGGTACCTGGGTTTTATATAATGAGATGGATATTACTGGGGCTTTGACTGGGTCAGAAGGCTCCAAGATGTAATTAGGAGGCATTAGTTACATTGGTTTCTCTTTTGATGGGGCACAACTCTTCACGCAGACAGTAAGAAAAAAACCCTCTGATATATTTTTTGACTTGAGTGCCCAGAGGTGTGTGGCCAGCCAGGGGAGGCATGCCAGGGCAAGCTCACTGACTCAAAGGAGAGGACTTGCAAAACAACTTGGGAACACAAGAAAGGAAAATATCTAGGCAGAAAACCATAGTAATAGTCAGAGAGGGAGCTGTTTTCAAGAGTTTTTTCATGTAAATGTTTCCCTCTTTATTCTTTTTTTTTTGCTAATTTTAACATTTTTTCTGGCATTTGAAAAACATAAGCCATTTCTTTGGCATTGTTTTATTTTCCTCTATGTTTCAATAAAACATGGGTTTGAGGAGGCTACTGGTATATTGGTAAATTGTCAACAATATCCCCTATCCCCAAAGGATTTGTGAATGTCACTGAGAAATGCTGAGGGTTAACCGTTCCCTCAACCTCCCTGTCTCAGTTATTCACTGGTGCACACAAAGAAGGCATGTTATTATCTGGCTGGCTATATCCTGAAGGGAGATGCAGATAGATGCAGGGTTTTCTCCTGGTATCTCAAGTAGGCTGGCTGAGGTGGGATCCGTGGTCAGTGTTGGAGCTAACTAATGAGGCCCAGTGAGAGCACTGATGGCACCATTGTTGCAATGTTCTATCTCTACATATTTATTGAGAGTTCAACATAGGGAAAGATTTAAGTGCATTTTCCTGTGGCAATGCAAAACTAGATTTTGCTATATCACACAAGATGCTTATTCAAACTAACTCCAACAAACTTGCCAGGATCAGCACCTTTGGTTAGTATTTGTGGGCGAGCAGTGGTGATAACAGTTGGAGCTGCATGCGTGCTAGTTGACTTTTTTCACCATTGCCTCATTGGCAGTGTAATGAATCAGCACTTTTGTTCATGAATGTACTCGTCTCCAAGTTGGATTTTCAGCTCCCTCTCTGTACATCTGTTGACTGGATGCAAGTATATGTTCTACTGCCCTTTCATATGTTCTTGGCACGGATGCATTTTCTTGGCATGAGCATTAGACTGAGTTTGTTGGCATTTTAGGAAGTGAATCTGATTTAAAATGCAAACAGAAGAACAAATGAAATAAAACAACAAACAAACACACCAGGAGAGTGTGCCCACAGCGGAAGCTGCGCATGGCTCACAATTTACACATACAGGTTTATCCTTCCTGCCCTCTGTCTCCCAAGTTTACTCATCCTGTTGGGGAGTGAATATGGAGTTTCAAGTGAGCAAAATTTCACTGTTTAGATGACAGATGCTTTCTGTCTAGAGGAATTCTGGCTGATGAGAAGCTGGAAAATGTCTCTACTGCACTTTCCCCAGCGTGCCCAAGGACTGAAACAGCCCAGAGAAAGGCAGTAGTCAAAACCAGCTTTCTAAAGTCCAAGCATATTTTCTCTAGGTAATTTACTAAACTGATTTTCTTATGCACATTTTTTTTAAACGAATCACTGAATATATAGGAGTGCAAAATTATAGTTATGCTTAAAAAGCAAACAACTACTCATCTCAAAAGATTTCAGAATAAGTTTCTTACCTAGTACTGAAATTTATTTTCCTACATGGGAAAACTTTGACATCCTGTTTGAGATGTTTGCCTTGATGATGTGGGTTTAGCAGGATTGCTGGAGTCCCATATTTTACCATCAGATTGATAGTATGCTGAAATGACTAATACAGCTAGCACAGGATTTCATGAAATTACATGTCAGACAGGTACTATTAAACATATGGGAGATGCTCTAGGGTACTGTTGCATTGCAACCCAGTAATGACAGTAGCTCAAGTACAACTACAGATGGGATCTTGAGTAAGATCACCTTGAGGAGAACAAAGTTTTCTATGTTAAAAAAAACCCAACAAACAAGTTCTGCTACACAAAAGGACAATAGGTCATGTTCAAATATGAGAATATATATTAGGTGAGAGAAAAACCCATGGTATGTAGGCCATGATATTCTGAAATAAATATCAGTGTTTTCTGAAATCACTAAGTCCATTTGTCACCTTAACAGAGGTCATATAGTCAAATTTGAAGCGTACTTACATTCATGCACTTGTAATTTATTTGCTATCTGGATACTCAAGTGGTCATACAGGTAGGGGTTTTAAAGGGAAGAGGCTTTGTGACAACATTTTGATATAGAAAAGAATACTATATGCCCAAAGAACTTGAAACTAAAAGTTTTATCACTTCGTACCATCCCTACCTTTATAAGGTTTCTTTTTTCAGTCATGATTATGGTAAAGAAAGTATACTAACACTATTCATGGCAGAGTAGAGAAAAACTGCCTGTGAGAAAAGTTAAAAACCCCAAAATACAATATTTGGAACCTGATTGGGGCCTCTGATTTTTCCCTATTGACTTCAATTAATTTTAATTTTAAGTTCTTTTTATTACGTTATTAAAATCAGAACACACATAGAATAAAGTTTGCTGTCTGCTCTAGTTCAGAAAAATGAAAGCACAGCCTGTACTGAATGATAGAGTTGTGCTTTAATGTCCAGCCATGTGGTTTCTCCATGGAAAACTAATGAGTTAAAGATGAAATTCCTCTTCTAGTTTGCATATATCTTCTTGCAAGGATTCTGCTGAGCAGAAGTATAATTGGAGACTCTATACAATTGAGTCTTGTACTTTTTAATCCTAACATCATAAGCTATGAAACATCTTTCTTCCCACAAAAACGCGATGGTTTTGGTCCTAGACATGCTCAGTTATGGACATTTTTGAAATAAAGTAAACATTCTCAAAAATACCAGGACCATTCCCTTGAATTTTACTTAATACCATCTGGAAATAGAGTGGGGTAAAAGCCAGAGAAACAAAAAGATGTAAAACTAACGTCTCAAAGCTCAAAGAGTTGTCCCGAGTTTGTGTACTAGGGGCTTATTTGGCTCTTATTGAATCAAAAGGAAAATAGAAGCAGAAAGCAGAGAGGAGGTTTCCATTCATGCTTTTCATGTTGTTTTCACTTAATAAACTTCATTCTGAGTCCATAGAAGTGGGTTCACAACAGCCTTCCAAATAAACTGTATCTGAAATTGTGTAAACTGTATTCAGAGGTATACTGGAGGTAGACAGAGACTTTTCACTTGTATTCAAGTATATGAATGTGTTTTTAAAATCTATTATATGATACAATGGCTTTCTAATACCTGTGATGATTTAAAAGGTGTTGAAAACTTTGAAAACTATGACCCTCTGTTGCTCTATTTTGTTGCAGTTTAACCAAGGGGTCAGGGAAAATTCCCGTTCTCAAAATATTTCTACACAGAAAGTGTAGAAATGTATATCTGGAGCTTTTGAACTAAATTTACTATCAGCAGAAATTTTTTTTACTATCATTATTTGTATGCATGAGGTACAATCAAAATCTTCAAGTTTAAGCCAGAAATCTTCAAGGAAGGGTCATTCTGCCTGCAATTGGGTAACACATTACACCATGACTCTTGGATTCTGACATGGACTCCAGAGTGTTCCTGCAATATTAATAATAAAGACAGGTTCCCACTGAGGCTGGGAGCCTTGGTCACATATAGCTGCCATTGAAGAGGTAGTTCGTGCTCAAAGCTTGGCACTTGCACAATCAGAATAAACCAAGTCTGGAAAAATGGAAGAATGTTGCAATTATCAAACTGTCTGAAGTGAAGAACAAAAAAATTAAGCTGGTATTTTTCCCTTCCCTTTTGACTAACTGAGCAAATGCAGACAGGGATGTTCTTCTGTAGAAAAGCAATCAGCCATACACAACCAGTTACTTCTGTTTCCATAAGTAGCAGTCTATAGTAGCTTGTGTTTCAACATCTTTTTTTTACAAGATTGTAAAGAAAAGAATGCCACCTTCATAAGCAATGACACACAGCTAGCTTCCATTAGGCTGATCCTTTCAGCTCCTACAGACAAGTAGAGTTCATAAGTTATTGTTCTAACCCTATAGCTCATGTAAATCCAAAATCTGCCCCAAAGGTTAGGAGAGCTTGTTTGCTTTGAATTTTTAAATTAATTTAAATGCTATTATCATATCATATAACTCCCAGTGAAGACATTATTTTTCCAGATTAAATTTTTTTCCCCCTTTTTTGGAATGCAGATTTTATCTCCAGGAATGTCATAATGACAATATAGTTATCCATATCAAATCATATTTCTCAAATATTCTCATACAGACAAGTCGCCTATGTTTGGAGAATATCTTTTGACATCAAATGAATTATATGAAGGATTCTCAAGCTCCTAGCATCAGTACTGCAATCTAAGAAACAACTGGAATAGGGAAAAAAATATAAATACACATTTAGAGTTTAAAATGGGGAGAAAGAGAGAGTGTATAGTAGAAAGACTTTAGCTGGGAGGAGCCATGTTGTAGGCAGAATAGAAGGTAACTGAGAAGAAGCAGGGCTATTCAGGGTTAAGATGCTTACATGAAACATGAAAAACTGGGTTATGGATGTGTCATAACATTCCTGTGTGACCTTAGCAATCCACAGGCACAGTTTTGTAAAGAATGTGAGGCAGATAACTCCTAATTTTCATATGTAATTAGTTATAAAACTAATATAGTGTGTGGCTACTGCTATATGCTAATTATCTTCATTCATGACTGCTTTTCAAGTATGAGTTTCAAGTGTTAGCATTAAATACACCTTAATTTTAAGTCCCAATCCTGCAAATATTTATTAGTGCTTGCTTTCATGAGTAAGTCATTGCCTAAAAGAAAACATTAGCTTCAGTGGAATTAGTCATGTTACTGAGTGCTATCATAGAAGGAAATGTTTTCAGAGTTTTTTACTTTAGTGACATACATATATAGGCCATGTGTATATATATAGTCACCTCATAAGATTAATTTATAACATTTTTTTTCTATATGTTCCTTGCTGCCTTTTTCTGTTTTTTTTTTTTTTTTGTTTGGGTGGGTTTTTTGGTTGTTTTTTTTTTTTTTTACCACTAATGCATCGTGTTAATTTTTGCTTTCCTTAAGGTGTAACTAGCAAATGAAAATGCCTTGTGTTCTCTTATCATAAGATTGAGTTGATGAAGTAAGTAGCTCAGTCTTATGGTTTTGGGACAAGCTGAGTGTGAGTGCAGCAGTTCATTGCTTTTTCTTCTTTTTTTCTTTTTCCTTTTTTCTTTTTTTCTTTTTTCTCCCCCCCCCCCCCCCCCGCCAAAGTTTGCATTTTTAAATTCAGCAATGCCATTTTCCAAAGCTGAAATGCAACCCGGAGGCCAGTTCAGACACGGTGTGATGCAGGCCAGTTGAATTGGCTGGTGGCTCTACTGTGGATGAGTTAAAGAAGGAATCACCCGAAGCAATGGTAGCTCTCAGAAGGGGGCCTGCCCTTCAACAGTTTAAAGCCTTTGAAGAGAGATTTCCTTTGAGCAATGTGAAGTCTTTGTGGTGATGGGAAACATACATTTATAATTACAGAAGAACACAGTGTACAGTAGGAATAGTATGAAAGCATGCGATTTACAGTGTCTAAGGAGAAGCTTTGATGTAGAGGGCCCCACTGACCTAGTTTGCTGCTGAAAGCCATAGAAACATAAGGCTGACTGACTGCAATCATAGGGATGCAGACTGTGAACAACATTCTTCTGCCTCTGCACTGCCACCCCACACTAAATTAATATTCTGTTGCAATACTGACTGTATGGAAATACTATCTAAATACAAACTAACTGTGCTTAAAAACAATAAAATTTGCTGTGCTTCTCTGGGGAAAATGTGCTAAAAAGAACCATTATGAATCAGCAGTCAGGCTGGGGAAAAGATTTATCTGGGAAGATTATTTATGGAAAAAAATGTTGAAAACTTCATGCCAGGACAGCCTTTCTTTGGGTGGGTGAAGGCCGGTGGGGGCAGGGAGGTAGAGGGGGGTGGGGGGCGGGGGGAGAGAAAAAGATACTAATCTCTGTTAACAAGGGACAAAATGTAAAACCCAAGAAGCTATACTGATTCAAAATGCTTATGATACCAGGGTCTGTGAGAAAGACTGTGCTCAACAGCAGCCAACATGCCATAGGAAGGGTGTACCATTACCTCCAGGGTACGCACTGCTGTGAACAAATCTGATATGAGATCCAAGACTAGATATTCCCCTCCACAGGAAGAATAGGAATGGGGAAAGAAAACTGAAGGAGACACTGGCCACCATATCGCGATACTCCCAACCATTCCCAAGCCAGTTTTGTGAAGAGGGCAGTACCAAGGCTTCAGTAGTACCCAACAAGAGAAGAGGTGCAATTCATGGTTCACCCGACACGGGTGGCAAAAAAACTGTGAAATCACACAGTTGAGACAATGAGAAGAGTTTCTGTAGTAGTGAGTAGTAGTGAGAAGTAGTCCCTATAGTACTTTATATGTTAAAAAATAAAGTATTCCTTACCCCATGGATTCAGGCTCACATTTATAGTGAATCCACCTCTGATTTGAGCGCTAGTAGATTTGGATGACTATATTCAGACTATTTAATGATTAGTCTTCTTGAGCTTCAGAACTGAATTTGGATGCTGAATTGAGCTGAGGTGGGTATCTGGGGGTTTGGTTAGTGACCACATCTAAATAATATTATGCTGAGGTAGCTCTGTCTGCCCTATAATCACTTTGCCTGCGGGAGAGGGCCAATCTGAAGGAGGTCACTGAAATTAAAATGGAAAAATTAATTACATAAAAATAATATGGGTGTGTTGGGTGCTTTGATGGACAAGGATGATGTAGGAAAAGAAAAATATAAAAGTTCAGCAAGAGCTATTTATAAATCTTACGTAGAGGGAGTAATAGACAACAAAGGATAAATCAGTGACTACTACGCAATGTTTGTGCCAGCACAGATACAAACTTTCTAAAGTTCACCTAAGACCTCATAAACATAAGGTACTCAGTGAGGGATGGGAGAGATCCTGGGGATCTTGCGGCCTGTAATTCAGTTGTTGGCTAAGTCTCTTGTAGTTACCTCCAACTCACCAGTTACCAACCTGATCCAGGAGCAGAACAAGCCTTAGGCTTTTCTAGGTTTGCAGACAGCATCCAAACATTACAGTGCCCCAACCACCCTCTGTAGCTTCACTGCACTACCTTTGGTCCCTGCTTGTTATGCCTGCTCTGCCACTATAGATAAGTCTTCAGCAATAAAATAAATAGTCAAATCAACTTTCCCAGGATTAGGAAATTTTTATTACAAATGTGTCAGCCTCTTACCTTTTGGCTTAACACACTTTAAATTTGGGTCTATTTCAGGGAGACAATTTACTCCCCAGATATAATTTCCAACCCATGGGTATTATAGCCAGCTGACTTGCCCATGCCCTTTCCACCTGTTCTTCCCAGACCTGTTCCTGCCTCTGTTTACCTTCAACTAAGTCCAGAGGAGTCCTTCTCTTATTGTCAACATCACCACTGTCACCATTCCCACCCAACATTTGCCATTCACTCCTAGCTAACAGTGAGATGTTAGTGGTTGTTATATGTCCTGCATAGGTTAGACAGCATCCTTAACCCTTTCATTAATAGGAAATGGTACAATTTAAAGATACAGAGACTAAAGTAATTATAGTGAACATAAAAATAGTCAAAAACACATTTTCCCATCTGTCACATTTTTCTCCTTTAGAAGACTGGGCTGAGCAGGATTGGTTTAACTCAGAGTGCACGGAAGGGTGAACTGTACTTCTGGACCAGTGTATAAGAAAAGGGTGATATGGAAGTCATCCACATTAAGTGAGATTTCATGTTATAGTTCTTATTTTTAAACACACAAGATCTTTTCTTTCACAGGAAATTGGCAGAGCTAAAGGTTGCAGTCCTTGTGAACTTTTGACAGATATTCCTCTGGGTGCTTCAGGTTTCTTACTCCCCTTTTTAAAGTCCTATCCTGGTTAATATATTAATAAATACATCCATATTTCTAGCCACTCTCTTTGTCAGTGGTATTGGACTGGAATAAAATAGTCATAATTACAGACACAGATAAGAGATCCTATAACTTGACCTCACAAACAGGCTTCTGTGGCTTTATTGCACTTGTGAGCCATACTCAAGGCCAAACCCACCTTCATTCAGATGCAAGTTTTGGGCAAGCTTTGCTCATGTCCATGCAACATATAGCCTGTCTACCTTGGTGGCAAAATCACATGATCAGTGCCATGTCAAGGGCAGTCATCCAGAAAGACCCAAGTGTTTTACACTCATTGCACAGGTGCAGTCTCACCGGGCAGCATAAAGCTATACATCCCTGGAGGTGGCTATGCATCCCTACAGGAGTGTGCTAACATCTAGGGACACAGGTCCTGAAATTCTGTGAGAGAAAATACACTTGATTTTACCTTATCTCATGGCTTTGAGCAGTATGGTGAAATGCAAAGGACAACTCAGAGTATAACTGACCAGCTGATTCACAGTCTTTGCCCTTCCTCTGCCAAAATATATCATATTGTGATATATGGATCTGTCTTTGGCCACTCACTTGAGGTCTAACACATCAGTCTCCAGAAACAAGCACAGAACATTAGGATTCATGTCTGTCTTCGAGAAGTTCTGATTTTAAGCATGCATAATGACTTAATAATCCTGTTTCTCCACAAACACAAAAGTACATGTTACATGAAACCATCAAACCAATTAAGAGAGATACAACGTGGTTTGCATGCTGACTTAGCAGCAGGGAGTTTTGGAGGTGTGTGACTTGCTCAGAAATAGGTGTGAGGAGCATTATGAGACTGAATGAAGAAGAATCTAGCCTTTATAATAAAAGCTGGTCAATGCATGACATAAAGGCAATTTCAAGGAAAAACCCTTTTAACAGTCAGTGATTCTATGGAGAAATGGCATATCTGACCATCTGCCCATACATTTTGAACTGAATATTATGAAAGAAAAACTGCTCTAAGGCCTGGAGTGAAGTGTTACTTTATACTATGCATTGTGTCTTTACCATTTCGTGTAATATTTTTAGCAATGAACTGAAGTATTGATCTTTATTACTGGACACCAGAAATTCTCCAAGTGTGACCATGTACAATGTCAGTGGATTATGGCACACCTTATGAGGCAAGTATTACTTTCTCCATTTTATGTCTGAGAAAGCTGGAAATAATGATAAGTGAGCTTTAGAATCTTGAGATACTTGTTTTGTAATACAGGATTTGTGGGTCATAAACTCCAGTCATTGAAAAGATGCTTGAGGAACACTTTATTTAAATTATATATATATATATATAGACACACATGCATATCCATAGGTTATTCTCCACAACTTTTAAAAAAACCACAATAAAAACTCCACCGGACCAAGATTTTCAAGTTTATCAGCAGTATCAGGTGCCTCAGTTGAACATGCCCAGTTTGAAGTCTCAAGCTTGTTGCTCTTCAGAAAAGAAACTCTAAAGATAACTCAAACTTCATAAACAAAATTAGCCCTCATATAAATCAACTTAACTCTTCTTAGAGGTCACCTCTATTGACAAACTTAGCTCTATCTACTTTCCCTGCCTTATCAGTATAGGACACCCTTCACCTCCTTTTGGCTTTACAACCCCTCTTAATATTTTCACAGGCACGTCTGCCCATGTGGAATAACACCACACTGCACAGCTCTGTGAAAGGTAGTAGCTATTGAAACATCTTCAGTGTATAATACATTGCAAAGAGAGTAGCCAGCATCCTTGAATCATTAAGGCATGCACAGCTTTGAGCCCAATTTAGCCTCAGCACACTGTCATAGTCACTGGAGCCCATTGTTACTGAGTCTAGAGCTAATGCACTGAGAGTTAACTTGCATGTCTGCTCAGCTTGGCATGGTACAAATGTAGCCTGTGTAGTCGGACTCATATGGTGCTGTTTGAGGCTATTAATTGCATCTCTTTGGAGCTTGTTTGTATAATTTAGGACTGCACCCCTCTGCAACCACTGCTGAAGCAGTGAGTCCAGGGGACTCTTCCCATTCACAATAATAAAATGTTTCTTCTCAAGAATTTGCTTTTTATAAACTGAGGAGACAGGAGACCGGCTCCACTGTAGTTTTCTCACTCTATATCTTTTCGCTTGAGGCTTTACATAAGATTTGATGAAAGGATTTTAATTTTATTGGGATATTTTTCTGAGCTACCCTTAAGTAACCCTTTTGAGCTCATTCATGTTCTCTGTGGTAGGGTGTTCTGTTGCAATTAGACATACAGCAAACCAGTGAGGAGCTGAAAATAGAACATACAAGTCTTTTTTCTCACTACAGTTCAGAAGTGAGGTGACAGTCTGCGCCACTGCTCCATGGAGTCAGAAGAATCACTGTGGTTCCCCCAGCAAGCCAGGACTAGGGCTTACAATGCTATTGTGATAATGTCTGGAGGCCCCAAGTAAAATCAAAGCCTCATTTTGTTTGTTATTGAAGAGCCTCTGTCTCTACTCTGAAGAATTTTTAATCCAAGTCTTGAGTCTTGCCCTCACAGAAGTACTGCAGAAAATTGTGCTCCAAATAAAGAGGAGGAAAAAAAAAAACAAGAAAAATAAATTATTTTCTTCCATTATATATTATTTCTACTATTTGGGGATAGACAACTAAGGCCAGAAGGACTGGATAATTTCCCCAAAAATCATATAATCCTTTTATTGAAAATAAATCTTTGATGTTCTAGTCCAGTGCTGATCTACAAAACTATTCTTCTTCTCAGCTGCAGATATTTTAATTGTTCTAACCTGTTCTTGTGTAATCAGGTTACTTGCTAGCCAGAGCAATCACTAGAGTAGCTTTGTGTTCTCTTTCTAGAAGTGCCTTGGGCAGGCAGAGGCCTGTAGCACATTTCTACATTCTGGACATGTCAATCCAGCCACCAGTACGACCATTATTCCATTCCTGTTAATATCTTCCTCAGGTCCTTAAGCAGAGGTGCAAAATTCCAACAGTCACTGATAGCATTCATCAGATCACCCACTCATACATGCAATATTTTCTTACTTTCCCTTTTCAACTCATATTTTACTGCTCTATTGTCCCGTTCCATTACTTTTCCCAATTATTTCCAAATCAGCCTTCCAAAACCAGACCCTTGGCATCATCCTTCCAACTATATGTTCCAGTGCCTCCAAGTACATATATTGCTCCTTAATTACATACTTCATCCCAACAGCTTTGTATACCATGTCTGAAGACTCCTGCTTCACTGAAAGGGGTACCAAGACACCACTGGGGATCCCAAGGAGTAACAAAACCTCTGTGCACATCAGTCCTGTGTGTCTGGAGACTGTTGCTGGCAGCAGCTATTCATGCTGACCACTGGGCACAGTCCCTAAGGGATAAGCGTCTGCAAACAGATGTTTTTCTGAGATTAAGTCTTATCCAAGATTAGGCAATGCTACTAATCTGCTGCTCCTGTAACACGTAGGTACCAAAATCCAGTGCTATGCAAGTGGTGCCTGCTGTTGGTAGACTGTTACCTCTATCAATAAAAGTTTGCAAGCATCTCCTTCCATGCTTTAGCTGTTGCCAGGTTGTTAGCTCTGGGAGTAAAGCTCCACAAGCATGTCCTTCCATGCTGTGCACAGTGCTCACTCTCTGGCTGTCTTTGATAGCAGTGGCTCAGTTAAGGCTTCTGTTTCCCAAGCACAGTGACTTGAACCAGTTGCATTTGTACAATAGGCCTTAGATTGTTTCTGATTCATGCCTATTGCAAAACTGAACTCAAACTTAACAGCTCTTCTGCGTGACATCCCCACAACCAGTTATGACATACCTCTCTAGTGCACACACCTCAACCCACCCTTCTGTGTTGTAGATGTCCCAAACCTCTCCAGCAGTGTAACAGCACTGACTCCCTTATCTGCCTCAACAGTGTCGGTTCTTGAGCCAATGTCGCTATGTAGATGCTCCAAATACAAGGACAGAAATATCCAAGGGATTGTTTGGCTTTTTCTTTCCTTGACTGTCTCTTCCCACAGAGACCCATCACCAAGAGCAGGAAGGCCCTTCCAGGTCATTCATGCCCTCTACAAAGGGCACAGGGTTCTTAATCTCAGAAACATGTGCCTCATAAACTTCTGCCAGATACAGATGGACTGCTTGGTATCCTGAAGACCCTTAGTAGCCCTTCTTTGTCCAAGAGGCAGAGCAGGTTCAATAAATAATGGAGACCTCTGGAGATGCACCCTTGCCAAACCAGATAGAGCTTCAAAATGACTGAAGTTTGCTCAGGGCTGGATCCAGTTGACTTTTTAACATCTCCAAAGATGGAGATTTTTCAGCCTCTCTTGGTCTCTGTTTCAATGTTTCACCCCTCTTAAATGAGAAGCATTTTTAATTTCTTTCACGCAACTTGTGACTTTAAGCTTTTGGTGTGTAGTTCCAAGAAGAGTGTCATTCTGTAACTTTCTCTCTCACTAACTACTCATTAGGTAGCTAAAAACAGCATTTAGATGCCCCCTTAACTTTTTAATCTCTAGGCTAAACAAACACAGCTTCTCATTTATGATGTCATTGGACATCTACAGTTCCTCATATACCATATCCTCAGTCCTCTTAACAATCTTGCTGACCCTCCTCTGAACTTTGTCCAATTTGTCAGTCTGGTGCTGGGGACCAGAAGTGAACATAAAATTTGAAAGGTGGTCTCACAAATCCTAAAAAGAGAGGAATGATCACTTGCTTCAACCTGTTGGCTATGCTGCTGCGGGACACATCCCTGCCCTTTTGGAGGAACAGAAGATATACCTGGTTTAACAAAGGTGCTGAAGAAGTTCACTCTACGAATAAGTATGGCACACATACTTGAACTAATCCCACACTCTCACATGAAGCCATTCAGATTCAGTCAGTTTTGACCAAGATGCAAAACAACACATGAGAGGGTTGGGACTCAACAGAAACCTGAACTGATGTGACAATATAGAAAGTAGTCTTAAAAACCCCAGAGAGCTGCTATTGCCTCTCAATCACTGAGGCAATCAGCAATAACTTCCCAATGGCTTCTTTGCTTCTCCCAGATTCTCAGCAGCGTTCCAGACATGTGTCCCAGCAGGACACGCCAGATGTGTCCTTTTACTTGAGCAGTAAAGACATTATATTGCAGGTCTCTTGTTCAGACCCAGCAAGGATGCACCCTAGTTTTTATAAGCTTTGCTGTTTCTATTCCCAGTAAGTCATACATTTATTGGACAATCACTTAGTGCTATGACTGGGTAAAATTAAATCTGATTTACCTAGTTTAGATTTGGGTATTCTGGTTTTTGAATGGTGACAAGTAACTTACATATTCACTGTATATTCATTGTAATTGAGAAAAAGCATATTTCCAAATACATCTTAGAGCTCCCAAATCCCTTCCAGAGCTCCCAAAATTCCCAGAAATGAGAAATAATTATCTGTACTGATCAGTTCTCAAAATTCTGGTACACTTATTGCTCTCTAATCATTACTACAGCTAATGGTTTTCTAGGTGTTCTGGAAGCCTAGGTTTCTATTCACAAGAGCAAGAACTGAAAGTTTCATTTGTTTTCCCCTCTCTTGAGGATCCCCATGTTCCTGGTCTAAGGGCTCTTCTTTACTGCTGAAGAGGGTTATATTTCCTTCCTTTAGAAAACAAACATAGTACATCTGCCCAGTTTGGCTTATGATAAAACCTGAATGCTGTGTCCTGTGATTACAAGAATCAAGAAGAAGTAAAAAAAAAAAGGGGAAAAAAGGGAAAAAAAATGTTACTTTATCATCCCAGCAAAATTTAGAATATGTTAAGAATCAATTAGCTTAGCAGAGTTAATGAAAATTTAACTTTGTTAATGTTTAGTCTCAAATTCTGCTTCAATTAGCAATGCTGAGTTCAAGTATTAGAAAACTGATGTTTCTTGTGCTATTGTTCAAAATTAGGACACCTACTAACATCCATATTCAGTAGCCATTAAGCTCTGACTGCATTACAGAATTTTCATCTAAAATCTCATTTTGTCCATAACTATGCTTGAATCCTACCACTGTTCTGTCGCACAATGTTTGTCCTTTTATAGTTTGGAGTATGCAACTTGTCTACTTGTGATCTTTTCACATGATGTGGTTCTGATAGTCTGTACAATAGAGGAATAATTGTATTAATTGAATATGTATTGCATATTTAGATCTGCAGTCAGGCCCTAATAATTCCTCACTGACAGACTCACCTGGAGAGGAATCACATTATTCATGGTCACTGAAATGCCATAGTATTTCTAGTCGTTGTGGATTCATTGCAGTGTTGGATTCTTAGTTGGTAAACGTTGTAAGAAAAGAAATGACCTCTCTAATATGTACACGCAGAATTGTACAAAAGTGATGAAAAGTTATCATTTGTGTTAAAGGATAGGTGCTCAGAGTTTTGGTTTTGATGCAAACTTCTAAGCAGTATGTGAATTTTCTTTAGGTTGATGTCAATTCATTTATATACGTGTGTGTCTTTAGTAACAGTTTAACACAAGTTGAAATGTTGCTGGAAAGCACAAAGAGTTCATTTCCTTCTGATAAAGGGCTTTTTACCATTCTATGTTCTTGTAGAAAAGGATCCAAATGCAGTAATTGGATTTAACACAATGGAAAGATTTGTAAGTAGAACAGGTGAAAACATAACTGGCAACAATTAAAAGCTAATTATCTGCAGCAATCAACTGGTCACCAGCTGTTCTGAACCATATAAAGAAGCTTACACTATAAGGGAACAGCATATGCTATTGGGAAAAGTGTTAGCAAAGACTACAAAACTGGGAGGTGATGTGCAGGAGATTAAATTCCTCTAATCCAAGAGTGATCCTAGAAATCCTTCTGTGGGTATCTGTATTCTGCAGGTTCTCATGTCAGGACATAGTGTTGTTTCTTCTCCTGGTTGCATCAGATTTTAATCACTGTGGGCTGCTAAGTTTAGAAATGCTTATTGTTGTTTTACTCCACTCATGCCTTTGGTAGAATTGCTCACATTAGCAAGCTGCTAATCTTAGACTTCCTTGTTGGGCTCAGCTGAGGAACAGAACCAGCAAACTGGTGGGGCTGTGAGTGGGGTCTGAAGGGTATTTTGTTTGATTGTTTCACATTGGCACCAGAATGAAAGCAAAGTGAGTTTCTAAGTGCCTTCTCAGTTCCCTTCTTTTGTCTGGTTGCCTTTTATCCAACATTAATTAATGTAATTGCTACAATTTCATAGTCCAGTGGAGACTAACTAATGATACTGGAGCTGACTGTTCTGTTTCTGCAATAAATCAAGAAAGCAGTACATATAATACAGCCTTCCACTTCTTCCCACTGCATCAAATTAAAGAAGATAAATATTTCTTTTTCATAGCTTAGGGTCCAGTAGTTAGATCACTCCCCCATGACTTCTTGGGAAGGTCTGATACAATACTTACTTCTGCCTGGGGGGAGTTCAAATCCAACACTCAGCCATTTGAGAGAGCACTCAGTGCTCCGGTCTTGGTAAGAACAATCTCTGCCACTTCCATTGAATCTGTTCCTCAGTGTAGAAACCAGCCCAAGATTTATGGGGCCAGAAAAACTGAAGGGAAGAGAGAGCATTAATAAGTAGCTAAGAAAACTTCCTAGAATACAGCTGGCCTCTTCCAGAAGCGTCTCAAGTAAGTAGGTCTTGGTTGAAAAGAAACAAACCAAGATACTATCCCAGCAAAGGATACTGACTAAGATTCATATGATTAGAGGAAGCATAAGTCTGTAGCCTCCAAAATAACCCCTTGAAGGAGATGAGGACATGCTATATGAGGAATCAAGCTGTCCCACCAGATGACCACCACCATTTGTGATGACGGTCACAGCAATACCTGGGAAGTGGTAGCTTGTTCTGCCGCCTGACCTTTGACATGAGACGCTCAGAGCTGACCAACTCACTACTATTCCTCCTTTCCCAAAGTGAAGCAAAGAAGGAAAAGGGGAAAATGGAGAAGTGTTTTTTGTTAAGTACAGTTGGCACACCTGCCTTGCCTGGTTACTGCCAGCTAAAATGATAATTTGAGATTTAAAAAGTCAGAAAATCTGTAAAAGTTCAGCAGATCTCAGGAAAAAAAGTCTCTGATTACATATATTTACTTTCTCAAGTCCATAGAAGTTATGTAGTGACATGTTCATGATCTACAGCTGGACTTGCAAGCAAAAGCCTGGGATATCAATGATCTCAGAGGTCCCTTCCACCCACTAAGGTTCTGTGATTCTGTGATATTTGTATTTTTTTTTCTGCTTTTAAGAAACAGTGAAAATAGAGGGGGAAAAGTCAGAGACTAAACTTAAAAATTCCCTGAGTGGGGAGTTGTTTCTTCAAAAACAAAGCAAATGTCAATAAAATTTCAAGAAAAAAATAAAATTTTTCTTTAAACATATAGATTATAAAGGAAAAAATGGGCCTTCTTACTGTAAGGCCCATCTTATCGTAAGACTCCAATACTAACTATCCATCCAAATTTTCGAGGCTGCAAGTACACATGGCTCCTGCAACATATTCAGCAAGAAGATGTCATGCACAGTTCCGTATTTGCACAATAACTGTTTTTTCAAGGTACAAGAGGTTAAATTGACTGGTATATTACTGGGTAGAGCTAAGAGTATGTAAATATTACCTGCAGGTAAATCCTGAGCCTGACTTCCAGCCAAGAGCATCTCTGAAGTGAGGCATGCCTAGAGACGTAATGTTTACCATTTGTTTTCAAGTAAAAAAGCTTGTGATTTTGTAGAGGGAAAATCAAGACTCACCATGTATGTTATTTTATTTTCTTATAAGCTGGCACCTTATTGTAGGTAAGAAGAATAATTTTCCTTATGCTGGATACTAACCTTTAGGTTAAGGTTAAGCCCTTCAGAGCGGAGTCCATAGCAACCAGTAGGGAATCTTGGATCCAGCAGGCTGAGCTGTTTGGTGATAGCCACTTGAGGAACAGTGAAGACAAGGAATCAGACCTTCAGATATGGCATTCACTCGTGTCAGAGGAGCTGCTGTCCATCAGCTGTGGGCCACTGGCAAGGTGCCCTTCTCTGCCTTGGTGAAATGCTACCAGTGCTACCCTCATTGATGCCACAAGTTGTCAGCAGAAGTGCCCAGGCACTGGAAAATAAACACATTAGTTCTTCCTCAGCCTGAAGTTATGAAAACTGAAATCCCCCACCTCCCCAGAAAGTACTTCAGCATTCAGTCCATAAAGTGTTTGGCGGAAGAAAAGAAGGACAGCCAAGGGATGTAGGAAACATTGCATCCCTTGAATAATCCAACCTGCTGCTCCATTGGGCAGTCTGGGATCTGTGCTCCATGTGGATCCATCTGGCAGAATGGGATCTATGTCTGATGCAGGAGGCCTCCATCCACTCTATATTCCCCCAAAAGAGTCGGGCAGGGGGTTTCATTCAACAAGAATTCTCCTCAAACATATTTAAATTGTGTTATAATATTAAAAAGTAAATTCATTGCAAATTCAAGACTCCTGATGGGGTGAGGGGGTGTGAAGAAAAGCCAGCATAGTTTTGTAAAACTAAAAAAGAGGGTCACAAGATAAAATCCAGGGAGGACACAGGGCACTCACATGAGAACCAGACTTTCTTCCCTTTAGGGGACAACTTCCATCACTAGGCTGTAGCATGAGTTATGATTGATAGCTTTTCCTTTCCATTCACTGACTCCTAAATTGTTGTCTGCACATGGTCATGTAGGCATTTCTAGGAAACTAGAAAAGGCACTTCCCATTATTCTGAGTAAATCAACCTCTCATCTTCAGGAATAAGGGAGATATGGAAGTTGAACTGTCCTTTAGCTGAATCCAGGTCACTTAATTGAAAATATCGTTAGAGAGCAAGAATTCTCCCTTAGGTCTCCCACTTTCCTAGCAAAGAATATTATATAAAGAATAACAGCAGCAATTATAAAGCCTAATACAGCTGGTATGTGTTAGGTATGCTTTGATAACATCTTCCAGATCAAAGCCCTAGGGAACTAGAGCAGGGTGGGGGCAATTGAGGAATGCCTGATTTTTGGATCTTGGTTTGACTTAAACAGAAGTGCTGAGCTATTCAGTTCTCTTAAGGCAAGGAATTTGGGCTGCACATGGGGTACTGCTGCTTGAGAAACAGTAAAGTGATTAGAGATCTTAGTTGCTTTTTGTGATATATAACAGGAGGTTTCAGCACCATAAGTTTGGGTATACGTGCTTAGATTTCTTTAAGCTCTGTTTAGCACACTTACAGTGCATGTTCTATATTTTCTCTTCCACCAGTGTGGATCCATATTAAGGGAGAGGTAGATAATATCTAGAACTGAGAAGGGAGGTTAATCTGGAAACTTCATGTCATTGGTAGTCCTCTTTAAACCGTCCATCACTTACTAGTTACACATCCCAAAGAGTATTTATATTAGATATTGTGATGTGTCATGCTGGACTAGATCAAATTGGTTTCACTCAAATTTATTTTTGTCTCATCAAATAAAATTCACTTACTTAAACAATTGGCCTTTTGAGAACAGGAATTTATGAATGAAAACATCCCAAAACATCTTATCTGAATTTTATTGACTTTGTGTGCTTCGATAGCATCTATTTCTTCTACTGTTAGTCATGAAAGTTGGTACTAAGGAAATGAGGGACCTTCCTTCTTATGCTGAGACCTTATAAATTCTACATAGATACAGATACATTTCCATCTGCTTTAGGCTTTTTTGTTGTCAGTTACTTATGCTCTGAGAAATACTTCTTATATTTTAGCACTAGACCTGATCAGACAATTCACAGTGAATAATTTATTTGAATAAACTTAGATTTTTCCATTTGTTAGTTGTCCATGAGCTGCTTTTTTATTTTCTTGAATTTATTCATTATGCAAAAGTATTTACTTAATAACTTCTATGAATAACTTAATGAGCAAAGCTTTGTTTGTGGACTATTTGTGTACAGTTTGTTATGAGTACTAGGAGCTTGGTGCTGTTGCTCAGTTTTTCTAGATACTGAGGCCATATATTATGCTTCGACTTCTTGACTGGGTGAATAAATAGAAGCTGGCTTATGTGAATACTTACATTCAAAAATTCAAGATTTGCTTTTCCTGACAGGTAATAGCCAGTTATGATGTGCTGCAACTGCATACATCCCTAAAATAAACCTTTAATTTCCATACTTCCAGGATTGTAAATAGGCCATTCCCTTCTAAAAGGGATTTAGCTTTTTTACAGATGCATCTAGATGAAAGGATTTTTTTAGGTAGCCATCCTGCATTTGCTAGATGTCTGCTCTTTAACTCCATAGTTGGAAGAAGAAAAAAGCTAATAACTATCAATTGTTTTATATAAGAATACTATTGCTATTTGTGAGAATATAAACTACTGCATTGACTTTTTAAAAAAAAAACAACTTTCCTCTTCTAACATTAACACCAACTTTGTGTTTTAAAATATAGCCTTAATATTGTGTCTGTGAAAAGTTCAGTATTTATTTGACAACAAAACAACTTGAGCATGTTTTCTCTCAGAAAATTGGAACAGATTTATATATAAATAAACAATATTCCTTTTGCTATTTATTTTTGAATTATAATATCCAAAACTTTTGGAAAAATATTAAAAATGGATGTTCATAGGAATTTTCAGAATTCAGAGAATCTGATTTAAAAATTGAATAATTCAATGATGGTATTGTTTATTTGTATTTTAAAGCTGATTAACTTAAATTTTTGTTTCTTTTAGTAAATGTTACAGAAGCTTTCTCTGTAATTATTTTAATTAGATGCATTAAATCTTTCTGAGACATTCAATGCAGAAAACTAAACAGAAAAAGCACAGTTTTATGACTTTTAATGCTGTTTAAAGCACAGTAAGCATGATCTTATTTTCAAATTTGTTCATTACAACATTTGTGTAAGATTGATGAAAATGCATTAAGCAAGATATACTTGTCTCCCTTTTTATATTACTTTGGAAATGTCATTTATATAGCACCAAAATGCTATGTTTTAGTAGGGTCGCTGCGTATTTGACATGTAAATGACAGATGATGTCTAAGCATTAAGCTGGGCTATTAAAGATAGCATAGAATCAGTATCAGTACCACTACATGAGAGAGAAAGTTGATAAAATTTTGGAAAAAAAAATCTAATATCCCTGGTGAAAGTCACAAGTGGAGCTATGTGAATTGAATAAAGAAGACGTATCAGTAGCAAGGTGGTATCAGTAGCTCTATGAGGCAGTGTATCAGACATGCAGTAAGAAAATAAGAGTGGCAGGGAGGAAGAACCCGACAACTAAATAAAGGTAGCACAGAGTAATATAGCCTATTTCATATGCTGGTATGTGATTCTAATCAGAGAACAACATATTTTTTTGTTGTTTGAACATTCAAGTGGGATTTAAAAGAGAAGCATTCAGATCACTTGTGTACATGAGGGGATTCTCATTTCCCATCTCCCACTAGTTTTCAACACATCTTAAACTTCAGTCCCCTAGAAATTTCCGCCGAAACTGCAGATCTCCATGTAAGAAATTTGAGTCCTTTGGTATTGTGTTGCTAGTTTTTCTAAAGTATATGTGTGAGATCTGTTAAAAATAGTCCACAAACCCTCTTCTCCCTCCCAGGGCTTCATGGACTGTGAGGTGGTAACTATCATGTGACACAAATTTTTTTAAACAGAGGATAATCCAAGTTCTTATTGTAGAGTTTGCTCAAATGAATAAAAAGAAACAGCCATTAAAAGGGCCAGTGAGAGGCAAAAAGAGACTGAATGACTGAATATGAGTACAACTCAGCATAAAATGAAGAAAAGTTTATCTAGTTGGTAGTTCATATACGTTTATACTTTCTTCACTCACTAAAATTTATGCGAGTCTGGAACATGAGAGAAATATGTCTGGATGGTAAAATAATTTATTTATTTCCAATTTGTATTTGTGGGTCTTCCATCTGGGCTATCTATATTACAGATATATTGGCCCACACTCGTGTTTTCTGTTGGAACAAAGTAGTCCCCTCTGAAAAAGAGCCTAAATGTGGTTCTGGGAACCTCCAGGAATCCCTCCTGTTAATAGATATGGACATGACCACACATCTTGGAGCCTTCTGGCCTAGCTTGCCACAGTAAGCTTTCTATCCCCATGACCTTTCATGCCCTATGTATGGCCAGTCGTGTGCCATTAAAAAACTACATTGGTACATGGCCCTCACTTCTCTTCTAATAGTCTGACTCGAAGTCAGTCATACTAACCCTGTTATATATTATAGCCAAAGGGATGTTGCACAGGACCTAAAGGAGTCGCAGAGCCAAACAACATGACTAGATGTCTCCGGAATGGAGTGGATGTGACCACATGTGCAACATGGCCAAGGGACTGGACACCACTCCCAGGAATTAATGCATTTATCCATGTGGTTACAGCACACATACCACAATCTTCTGGCTGCTCATCTCCTACCCTCATTTGATAGAGCATCTGAGTGCTTGAGTTTGGGATGGGGATTTGAAGCCATGTTTGATAGCCACTGAGGCACTTTGCTTGACAATATCAAATCCAGTTTGGGGTAAATGGCCTGCTCAAGTATGTCACAGGGATATGAAGAGCAAATCAAGAATTAAAACCAGAACAGTCCAAGATGCAAAAAAATGTTTCAGCTATGGGACAGTCTCTTAAACATTGAAAAAGTGACTCATTGCAATTAACTGATTGGCAAATTTGCACCCAAGCACACTTTATTCAATGGAGCTGCTTAGCTGCAGTTCACATTATTTGGCCCATGTCTTTGACCCTGTCCTTTCAACTCAATAGCTTTTACTTCTTCAGCAGTGAGCAGGGAGCGAGAAGCAAAAGGATGTGATGTTTGTTACTATAGCCACTGTGGAGATTTCAAAGTTGCTGTTGGAAACTCTAAGAGTGACCAAATTTTTTCTGTACTAATTTGAGTACTGAGTGCAATAGTCTGGAAATTACGAACTGAAAGCAGTGAGAATTATGCAGTAGTGTTTTTGAAAAATGCTAATAAATGTTTTTTTCTTTATTTTATTTTTTTTATATGTATGTAAATACTTTTTAAATCCTGTGCATCGGTGACTCACGATAAATACAATAAATGGCTCTTCCTTACTTCATAGGAGCAGTGAGGAGAAATGAACATTAATGAGAGTCTGAAAGTTTAGGCACTTAGGACCACAGCTATTTAAGCAAATGTCTGGATAGATGAAGCCTGATTCCTTTCCAGCTAAGTCCATTTTACACATATGAATAATGTTATTGCAAAGGCCTTGAGCCTCATCATTTTTTTCTACAATTATCCAGGCCTGTATAGTTGGGGCTATGAGCTTCTGCTTCTGTCTGGTGTTAACACCCCAGTGAACACAGTGACTTGGCTGTGTACATCACTTGCATTGAATGCTGGGGTTTGTATTTCTCATTTGCTCTCTGTCTTGTCAATGTTCTGGTGGCTGCTGCAGGCCTCAGGGTGGAACAGGTGTACCTGTGAGTCACAGCATTGTACCCACCTTACCTCTAGATTACTTCTCCTGGTTCATGCGTGTTCTGCACCACTGCCTACAAATTTCACTCTGAGGACTGTATTAATCAGAGTACCTATTCTATAGGTTTCCTCATTTAAGTTTAGTCTTTACAAACATTTTTCCAAGAACTCATGTTGGAGACCATATCTTGCAGAAGTAATGGATATGACTGAGAGCAGAGAGGACTACAAGAGTAAAGGGGATGGTGATAACTGCTATATTCAATTATGTGTACGTGTATAGAAGAGCTCTCTCACAGGATTTGATGATATTTTACCCAGGTTTTAGTTTGAATGCTAGTATAACTTCCAGTAGCACTTGCTTGTATTTTTCTCTTGTGATCTCATCTGCTTGGTTTTGCATTGATCTGTTTTGGTTTGCTTCTAGCTTTATATTCCTCCTCGCCTCCCCTCCCTACTTGCTCTGCTTTTGTTTTTCTCATGATACCATAGCAGCAGCACAGTAAAGCCCCATAAAGATCTTCTCACTTCAGTTCAATTTGGCTCACATGGATTACTCTGTTTCTTCTTGAAATTGTATTGCCATTTCCAGAAATGACATGGCAATATTTCACTTGAGTTCACTTGCCTTTTTAAGTGGACCTTCATGGATTTGCATTAATGATATAAAACCATGTCTAATAGAACTACAGTGTGGAGAAAGGTAAAATGAAATTAGTTTAGCTCATTGTCTGCTGTGCCCTGAATTGGTGGAGAAAATAAAATTGTAGATTGTTATAACAGTTATAAAAATCCTGCAGGATCAGTCCTACACTATCTTTAAAATCCATGCATATGCAAACTACAAATATAAAGTTACTCTACTCATCTGAGGAAAAATAAAGTTGGTGAAAAGAACAAAAAAGCTACATACAAAGATTTCAAAACTATTTTGCAGTTCTCTCAAAATAGGTTGCTCTGTTTTTCTTCAGCAAACAACAAATGAACTTCTGAAGATCTCTGACTAAACTGTTTTGTAATGCTTTAAAAATTTCAAAAATTGGTATATTGAAAAAAGATACAAACAAAGAGAAAACCCCATCAACTGTCTGTGATTCACATTTCTGAGCAGACAGCAGCATTGCACAATCATTGAGATTGGAAATGAGAGGGATCCTACATCCAGATGAAACTTCATGGGGATTTCAGGCAGAATATAATTATTTCATATAATTATATTATATACGAGAAGAATATAATTATGCAAAGCTGGAATTTTGTCAGGACACTGTGGTGAGCACCTATGCTTTGTGAAAAGCTTATGAGGATTTTTAATTACAATAAGTGGTCAGAATCTTAGTTTGATGTCTTAGCCAAGAGATGAATTGATACTGAGCTACTAGACTCTCAGTACATGCCTGGGTAGTACAAAAATAACAGAACCATTAGACGGCTTGACTCACCTTGTAGTGATGGCAGAATGGGTTGTATCTGAAATCTGAAACAATGATTAAAAAATACTGTTGCTATTCCACAGAAGAACAGTGATTATGAGGGATGTAACTCTGTGTTCAAGATTCTTTCATTCTGGGGAAAGATATGCATCTGCTAAACATGCAGATACGTTATCTGTTCACTTCAGAAACACTTAAAACAACTGAGTATCTATCCTAAAAAATTACCACAGAATGGAATAACTTTTAAGAAGTTATCACGCTATGGAATGAGTCTTATGATATGAACTCATTATGAGTTGTAGAGCCTTCAATCAGCAGAGTGGATATTACGCCGGATAGCTGAATACCCAAAAGTTTCTTAACTGGTTCAGTACTATCTGTCTAATCTATCTATCTTCTCATGTCACACCCAGCTCTACTGTATCTGAATGTCTTCCAAGTCTCTCTGGGGCAACAATATTTTTTTCATTATTTTTGGTAATGTAATATAAACTGGAGGCTACGCTATCATTATTTTATTGTTACCCCTGAGATATTTTTGTCAGATGTTAATTTATAATGTTGCTAAGTTCTTTCACAAAACCAGAAATTAGAGTTAATACTTTGGGAAAATGGATTTGCAGTGCTCATTAGTAGCTTTTTAACTTTTCTATATGGGTTGTATTAGATATTTCCAAAAACATAAGATTCCTACTTTCAGAATTTCTAGCTGATTTTTTTTTTTAACTGGGTGACGTTTATATCTTGACTAAGATGCTGGACTGAGCAATGAGTATCTGATTCTGACTGACATCGATTTCATTTTTTTTGTAAAGTAATGATAATTGTCTGCCACACAGTTTAAAGCACACACAGTCCTGTCAGCATAGGGCCTAAATAGAATTTTGAAATGTTGGAAGGAGAAAGAACAAGGTAAGTAAAACTGACTGTATTGCTGTCCTCATTTTTCTGTAGCTAACATACAGAGATGAATATAACAGGTAATAAAATGCATTTGTCCATAGGCTCTCAACATGAGGCACCCTGATTGCCAAAAAGTTAAACTCATCCAAAAATATGATCCATATACAAAAAGTCAACTTAACTTTAGCAGAGCTGCTACTGGCTTCACTGTAATTAAGTGCTAATCGTAGGGGTGTGCTGTTTTGCAAGGCTGTAAACCGGTTTCCTGAGCGGATAAACTCGGAGGTCAAAGGCCGGGGAGTTGGCTCCGTCGGGGGACCAGGATCACTGCCGAGAAAAGCAGCACACCTGTCCTGTTATTGTGATTATGAGACAAATGTGAATAAAGCCAGTAAAACAAAGTAACTTGAAAGTCTGGAAAATTTATTGACATAATTGTAACGAGTGGCATATCGTACACACAATGAGCAGGGAGCCGGGCTCTGCTGGGTCCCATGGGACAGTGCTCAGCTCTCCAACCTCAAGCAGATGAAGGAGAGCTACTTACAGGGCTGTTGGGCCACTGCCTCTCAGCACAACCTTGGGAAAGCCACTCGGGCTTCCCAAGGTTAGGTTTTCCGAGCTATAAAATGAGGATATTGGTTAGTAAACTTCACAGAGGGGTTTCCAAGCACGAATAATAAATTACATATAGCTCTTTGGTATAATAGGATGGAAAATTTAATCTATAGTAAAAAAAAATGGCATCTGTTCCATGTGTTTCAGCAAACAGCACTGTGCATAAGAATGTCAATCGATGTACTTAAAATCAAGAAAAAAGCCAAAAAAGTTTCATAAAAAAGGAGGAAAAAACTCTTTGAGAGTAAGTTAAAATGACTGCACTTTATTCATTGGCTTGCAAAGAAGGGAAAAGAGAGAGGTGCTGTGATTTTTATCACCAGAACAGCACATTTATCAGTAAGTAATTGGACTGTTAGTAAGCACTGGTAGGGAACATCCATCCCAGCATGAAATGCTGGGAACCTGACATAGGGAGAAGTATAGCTGTGTTGTTTCTGCATCATGGAATCCAAATTTCTGAGATTCATTTCTATGGCAGATAGACTCATATAGTCTGAAAACCAGGTCATTTTTTGATCCAGCAAGAATTTTATATGAGCAAAGAAAAAGTAGCTTCTTCATCAAACACCATTGGGAAATAATACCCAAACCCAAGAGCTGTTATTTCAGCACAATTATATTAACATTCAAAATAATCCTGACATATGGAGAAATGAGTTTGTGGAAATTCCTGTCACAAGAATGAGTGAAACAATGAATTTAGTTATTTTGCAAAGTCTGAGACACTTCTAATCATAAGCAAAAATATGCATATGCATAACTTCATATGCAGATGTTTGTTCTAGCAGCACATACTGTTAAAGCCTTCAGGGATATATCTGGAGGAATAAGAAAGATGGAACAGTTGGGGGTCTAAAGGAATGTAACTCTCTCCCTTTAGCCCTTGCACTTGTCACAAGACACTTCACAAAACCAGGCAGCCTTCTCTATGGCATAAAGTTCCTGCAGCTGGCCATCGAGTACATCGGAAAGGGAGAAAAGATCTCTCCTGCTTGTACAGCTTATTCAAAAAATGACATTTTCGCTGCCTCCTACACTGGAGAATCTGGTACCAATGGTATTAGTGAAGTGATATCACAGAAGCTGGATTTAGGGTCTGATCCCACCTCACAGTCCCTGCACTTTACATGAATGATGACTGTTAGCCTGCAGTGCTCTCCCTGTGTCTTCAAGGTGATGAGATGATTACTTTTCTCATATAAATGGTATGAATCTTACCAATGTCTAGAAATACCTGATGAAGGGATTAAAGATGGAGCCAGACCTTTCTCAGGGTGACAAGAGTCAATGGCCACAAATGGAAATACAAGAAATTCCATTTAAACATGATAGTTTTTTACTGTGAAGGTGGTCAAATCCTGGAACTGGAATAGAGAGTATGTGGAGAATATTTTCAATCAGCTTGTAGTTATTCAAAACCTGACTGGACAGAGCCTTGAGCACCCTGCTCTCACTGACCTGGCTCTATGCAGTAGAGCTGGAGTAGATGATCACCAGAGATGCTTCCCAATTTAAACTGTTCTGCAGATCTGTCAAAATAGTCATCAACTTTACAACTATCATAATGATTGTTCTGTTAGAGTAATCTACCTGTATCTTTATAGATGAAGAAAATAAACTGTATGACTTTCACCTCCCTGAGAAAGACTATACAGTATTAATGGAAGACAACAGAATTGACTTGTAATTAGATTTTTTAAAATCTGGATGTTACTGATTTTCAATGGTGCAGAAATAATTTATGTACAATGACTCTCCACTCACATACATCACTGCAGTAATACTATGTGATTACTATAGAAGGCTTTTATTTATAGGTCTCCAGGGGCATTGCAGATGTACTATGCAGTTACACCTTATTTCATACAATCCTAGAAAATCACACTGGAAAGGAATTTAATCCCAAAGCAAATTAGCCTAATCTGTTAGATAAAACACTTAAGGATCTCCAAAATGGAGACTCCAAGACTTCTCCAGGCAATCAGCTAACATACTTGGAGGAAGCTTTCCCTTACAGCAAAAGTGAATCCTGCTTCTTGTAATGCTTATTTTATCTAACCTGGCCATGAAAAATAGGCTCTTTTCAACAGCCTTTTATGTACTTGAAAGGTTGATGTCTCTTTTCTTGACTGAATAAGGCCATGTTTTCCAGATCTGTGATCACTCTCACTGACCGTACCTGGACTCTTTCCAGTTAGTCCACATCTTTCTTTAATTTATATAAATGGCATAATAGAAAGGTCTGGCTTTATAGATGGAGTTCCTGCACACATGGGGTTTTTGAGAGTTGGGGGAACAAACCAGAAACAATGCTGGCTTTTGGAACAGAACCAAGCTTTAAAAATATTGCAAAAAAATGCCTTAAAGGGAAAAAAAAATCCCCAAATATCCTAAAGGTCTTCAACCCTTGTTCTCAGACAAGTACTTCTAGTGGCTTAAGATGTTACTACTCTTCTGTCAGAGTTTTTGCCTGAGTACTAGTGTTAGATACATTCACAAAAATTAAATCCAGATTATGTTGCACTTCTTATTTAACCAGCTGTATAAAACCCCTGCATCAAGCCTAAGAGTTGCTGGTTGAGCTAGGCATATGTTTTAGAAAGACAGCCAATCTCATTTTAAAGACTGCCAATGATAAGGAATAAACCAGATCCCTAGATAAATTATTCCAATGGTTAATTACGCAACCTAATTACTAGTTTGAATTTGTCCAGCTAAAGCTTCTAGTCATTGGATCCTGTTACATTTTTGTTTAGTAAACAAAAGATCCCTCTACTATCAGAGATATTTCTTCAGCTGCTCACTGTAATGCAGCTGTTTCAGATGTTGGCTCACTTCTGTAGCCCTCTTCTGTATTCCGTCTAATATGCCAGTATTTCATTTTGCGTGCTTAATGTTTGTTTATTTATTTAAGATGCCAGAACCACTGGGGTTCAATAATCATCTAGTGGTGCGCACAAAGGTAACTGCATCAGTGAAAGCTTTTGAAGCTATTTCATAGTGATTCAGAACAGATCTTTATTGCTTGGAACCCGCTGTAAAAGGATTTCTTCAATTTCATGAAGAATGTCCCTTTTCATCCAGTTGCAAGGCAGGTGAGAGGCCTGAGCAAGTGACTTGACAGCTCAATTCCCTTTCTAAAGAGTGACTGAAGCGGTTTAATCTGTTGATTTAAGAAGACTTGTTTTTTGAAGTAGTTGTTCCTTAAAGTGGTGGTTTGCACTTTTAAGGGTCTTGAAAATTGTCCATATAGTCTAAGCCATAAGAAAGGTGAACAGAACTGTAGCCATCTGTCCCCACAACAGTGTGAAGAGGTCCCATTTAAAATCTGCAGCTACAGTTTTTCCTCCAGTAGCATTACTGAGTCGTGTCTTCTTCAAGAGATTATTTTGTGTCTGGTTTCCCTGGAAACTTTAAGCATAAACAGAAGACATAGGTCTTTTGTCTACTGAGAATTTGTTGATATTTGGCAGATTGGACTAGTAGCTATTGCACATGTGCAGACTGATTCAAACACGCATGTGCAGTGAGCTAGATTTATCCTGAATATGTTGAATTTAACAGCACAGTCACTGGAAGTGTGATATTTACCAGACACATCTAGTCCCTGGGCCTGTGGTGCAGAATCAGTTTGCTTATGCACAGTTGATTTGCCGCAACTAAAATGCATCTAACATACTGCCTGTTAGTTTAGGTCATTAAGGTCACTTGAGTCCTGCACCTTATGTGTATCTTGAACACGCTGGGCATTGGTGCAAATGGGTGCAACTCCCTCTTTGTCCAATGGATGTATTGATAACCACTGCCATGGGACTTATGATCAAAAATATGCAATTCATCAATTCCATTTTGAGCAAATTCTTTAAAGAAGGAGTAAGTATGACTTGCTTCATGATTTTAATTTAAACTTACTGATCTAGAACACATTTTATCTCCAAGGTACTACTGTCCTCCTTTTGTTTAATTTTTCAGAGCTTTAAGATAGCACCTTAGTGCAAACATGTAATGTTAGCACTAAAAGTCTTTCAACCTCTACTTTTTTTTTTTTTACTTAGTTGTGCCTTTTCACTGTAAAATCAGATGAAATCTATTAATGTTGGCTAATTAACAGAATATTCCACAAGCCCTCAATTGTTTAATTCTACAAGTTTCATATCATTGTACCCAAAACAAAATACAGACATTTAAATTGGCTATAAACACTTTCTCAGACATTTTTATTGCTCTTTTACTGTTTGTAGGTGTTAAACGTCCAAGTAAGAAAAGTAATAGATAAGATCACCTAGTCATTTTCTGTTATGATCATTCTTTAAGACTATGTTAGATAGCACTTCCTTGTAGCAAAGAGAAAAAAAATGGAACCATCATTACAAATCCTATCACAGAAAACA
Organism: Gallinago undulata; assembly: GCA_026546715.1. Lineage (NCBI taxonomy): Eukaryota > Metazoa > Chordata > Aves > Charadriiformes > Scolopacidae > Gallinago > Gallinago undulata. The sequence continues at coordinate 137,607,073 of JAOTQQ010000012.1, read as the reverse complement.
AGGAGAGGAAAGAATCCAAGCAATATTGAGAGTAGGCCATATAATGATAAGTATCTTCACTATCTGTGCCATACATAATTTGCCTCTAAAATTACTTTGATCTAATACTCAGCCTTTGATCTCAAGAAATTAACCATCTTCCCTTCTCTTGGTGAGACGAAGGTGAGACCACATAGCCAGCTTTAGTGGCAGATACTTTACTAGCTTGATTCACTGCCCATTTTGCTCCCAGAAGGTCTATGTGTATATGATGCTTTGCTCTTGGTCTGTTGTCCGGCAGTCAAATGTCTCCTTTCCAGAGAAGCAACCCGTTCACACCAGGATATGCTGCAGGTGAAACATTCAAAACATGCTTACTCTGGGTCCTGTGAGTACAACGATGCAGCACTCTCTAACGTCTTTCTGTCCTTGTGTCCTGCAACGTGCATCCTTGGCATCAAAATTACCACATGAATGGCTACAGCAGAGTTTTGCTATTATTTCAGGCACTTAGAAGTGAAAAAGCCTATAAAATTACCAATTGTATTTCAAGACCAGATGGGGATTATGCTATACACTATAGTTCCAGCACTTAGTAGCGTGGCTACGAGGCAAAGCACACTAACTGAGCGGGGAGCCAGGACTCAGCATATAGACATAGGTAGCTGCCAGAACCATCAGTGGACAACATCAACTACATCAAAACAAACAAGCAAAAAATGAAATCCATCCATATATATATAGATGTATGTATGTATATTAGTGGATTTATATCTTTATATACATGTGACTTCTGGGGTGGATTTTCCCATTTAAAAGCTCTTCCTCCCTCATGAGCCTCAACATTTGGAGCAGGACTATACCACCACAATGATGCACAAGGTTAATGCTTCTATAGAGCTCATGATTCACAGTGTGCATTTCCTTGTCTCTCCTAAGTGGAGATTATACAGCTTTTGAGCTAGTAAGTACTGTTTGTTTAGCACAAAGAGTAAAAGCTTTCACTTTTTACAATTTCTAGTCTCTCCTTGCCTTCTGACTCATAATGACTGTTCACTCTTTTATAGTTTCTTCTTCTAGCTGATGTCAAAGTGCTAAATAACAAATGCATTTGACTACATGATAACACAGTGGATTGGTCCCAGGCTGTGTAACTCTATCTATTTAATTAGGTAGCAATCTATCTGAATATGTTCAATATATTTTCTCATCATCACAGCATTTGTAGGAGTAAGTGTGATATCTAGCTGGTCATCATTCCCTAGTTCAAAGTGAATGGGAGATCATAGGACATAAATGTAGCTGACAGTTTTAAACCAGACGTCAGACAGAAAGGAAGATCTTTTAAAGAGAATTATCTGATTACTCTCTGAAAATAAATGAAAGCTATTAACAATCCCGTATTGCCAAATTTTCTGATTCAGGGATGCCTGTATACACTGGGTTGTGTACAGATTTCATCAGATGATAATTAGACAGTCATAATCACATGTCCCGAAAACATGCAAATTTCCAGGTAAGTTACATGTTCAAAACCAAGAATAATGACTGGTTTAATTTCTACTGCCATTCTGAACAGGAAAACTTATACGTGGAAATCAGTCCTGAAACCTCTTTCTATCAAAAAAAGAGCACAGTGGTTTTTATTACATTTTTTATATGAACCAGAAAGAAAAATTAACTTCCTGGCATGAACAGGTTCTTAAATAGAGCAGCTAATGAAATGCAGAAAAAGTAGCCATTCTTCTAAGCTCTATTGGTTAGTTTAACACTGTATGAACATAGATGTTTGCTCACTTAGTTAAGTCCATTATCCAGTATTTCTTGTCAACCCATGAATATTTTCAGTTTTCTGCTTGGGGATCTAAAATCATGCCCAAATGAATTTCCCACTGAAGTCCATAGTAACTTTGTTAAAACAAAAGCTGTAGAACTTGGCAAGAGAGTAGGAAACAAATATCATGGATTTTTTCTCCTTTTTTTTTTTAAGGTAAAAGGGTGCTTTTTTAATGTATTGCAGGTATGCGTTTTGTAGATTAAATCTATATAAGTATATTAGAAATGGCCTTCATTAAAAAACAGCTGCTTTCCATGCAAATAATGAAATGGTAATGCTAACATGTCCTGATTTCACAGTTTTGAATATCCTCCTGTATAAAAGAGAAACTGAAACTGGACATGGTGTAGAAGGAGTAACGTAAAGGATGATAATACTAAAATGTTTACCTAATAAAGGAAAAGTTGGTAATAGATATAAATAGATGAAAAGCATAATACCAGACCTGGTAATGGATTGTTTAAATTTAAGGACGTGTACAAAAGAAATAAGAATAAACCAGCCATGAATAAACTATGAAAGAAAATTGGAATATGTCTTTGGATCAAAAGAGCGATAAGATTTTCATTCACCTGTCCAACAAGAGTGGTAGGACATGGCCAGAGCTCCTGCTGTCCCATGGCACAATGCATGGGCAATGCCAGCGGAGTAATGTACTTCCACGCTATGCACTTTTTATGCACTCTTAAGACAGTATGGTTGAAATTAGACTTCAGCTCCAAAAACATTGAAAATCTCAATGATTTCTTTGGCTATTCACAGAATACTTTTGTTTAAACCATGACATCATCACTAAAATACTAGTAAACCAAACTTAGTTTCCCTGAGGACTATGCTGACAATGGTCCAGAAACTCAAAGATTGCCTTCCAACTTGACTGAAATAAACTGTTCTTGTATTCACATATATGTGGAACTAGTCTACAGATCTGTTGGTGACACATTAGATCATTGAATTCATTGATAATTCATGATTGAATTATCCCTATATCCCCATATCCCCATTGTTATTGAAGTATATGACCAATGACATATTACCAAAACCTTCACCAAAATCTCTGGGCTTTCTGTGTTCACATGAAAATAACTCTATCCCAAAGTAGCAAGTGGAAGATGTAGCAAGTGAAAGATGTGATGCCAATATTTTTTTTCATTTTTTGTTTTGCTAAATATCTTTGTGTTTCATATTTATAAAGACCTTATTGTAGCCTATTTAGTTCACTTTAATTACTTTCAGTTTCTAACCTAGCTCAGACACCTGACAAATTACTATAAAACAGTCTGTCTTTTGTATTATCACAACATAAAGTCTATTTTTATGTTTAATATAAGGAAATTATGCGTTGAAAGGTAAAGCGTCTCCAAACAAGTTGAAGAGCTGGGGGTTATTGGAAGTAGGCAACATGGGTTTACCAAGGGTAAATCATGTTTGACCAATCTGTTAGCTTTCTACGACACTATAACTAGTTCGTTGGATGAAGGGAGGGCAGCAGATGTCATTTACCTTGACTTCAGCAAGGCTTTTGACACTGTCTCCCATAACTTCCTCATTGGGAAACTAAGGAAGTGTGGGCTGGATGAGGGGACAGTGAGGTGGATTGAGAACTGGCTGTGTGACAAGACCCAAAGGGTAATGATTAATG
>JAOTQQ010000012.1:137512403-137602802 GCA_026546715.1 Gallinago undulata | reverse complement strand
CTTCGGAGATTTTCAAGACCCGCCTGGATGCAGTCCTGAGTAACATGCTCTAGCTCTGGGCAATCCTGCTTCAGCAGAGGAGTTGGACTAGATGATCTCTATGGTCCCTTCCAACTCTAAAAGTAATTCAGTGTATAATTAATAGCAAACCTAGCTGATGATAGTTAAAATACATCAAAGCATCCTCCAGCCCATTGGCTTGTTACCTAAGTGATTTCTATCAAATGAAGTTATATGGAGCTGAATTAGAGTTTATTCAGCCTAGAATTAGATTAGGATCTTCAAGAAATCATGAGGAGTTCACTAGTACAAAAAGTCTGCTCATCTTCCTACTTTGAAAACATTCGCTGTTGACTACATAAAACTGAATCTACATGAGAAAATTATATCAAGAAAATAATTACTAGCAAAGCTATATATAGGCTTTGAGAAAGACCTTGCACAGGTCTTCATTTGTTTATAAAAATTCTCTCCTGATTCCTGTCTGTGTTGTCGTTACCTGCTAAGTGAGTCATCAGGATGAAGCTGCCACTTTTTGTCCTATTATCAAATATTTTAAAGATGTCTGTGCCTTCCCCTCTAACTCACTGGCTCTTTCTTGCATATTGATTGTTTATCTCATGCGGATTCAGTGACATCATGCTTCCTTGCCCTTGAGGGTTGGGCCTAAACTGAGCAAAAGAGAATTACAGGGTTTCAAGAAGCCCTCTGTTCAAAGTGTCCTCACAGCTGTGAGTCAACTTTCCTTCATTGATGCTGTATTTTCATAGCATTGTTCAGCTCTAATGATGAGAAGCCAGTTGCACAATTAAGATAGATGCAGTCTTGTTTCCCTGCTTACTAATCTCAAGAAGCTGTTGTGCTTAATGTTTCATCTAACAAGAAGTGTAAGGTGGAGCTTTGAGAAGATGAGAACGTGTTCAGACCCATTTTCTGATGGAGTTTTTTCAGACGTCTCTGAAATCATATATGGCCATCATCCACCATTAATAGCTAGTTTAACTATTATAGCAACTCAGTTCTTCATCAGCTGAGTAGCGTTTCGGTTACGTGCTTATACTGAAGTACAGACGGAAAGAGAAGGGGAAAAAATTTTAGTTCAAAATGAAGAAAATTTGTAATATCCTACTCTGTATATTTGAAACTATACACAATATTCACTTTTTCTGCTCAGAAAATACTCTCATTTCCCTGATTATAGAATTATTTCTCTGTATGCCCCTTGTTCATCACTATCATTATACATTACTATATCCCCATTTTTACACCTACTCAATCAAAATCACTTCTGCATTTCTGATCAGCTATCTCCTACTGCCCTGTAAGTGTTGCATTTTTCTCTTAGTCAGAAAAAATGTAATTAAATAGAAATAAGAATTATTTGCAATCTGACTTCACTCTAAACACGCTTTCTTCACTTGGAAAGTATTACAGCAACTGATTTCTTTGCAGATCTTCTGATGATGTTCCTATTACTTCTGAAAAAAAGGCAAAAATCAGTGGTTTTAGAAGTAAAACAATCACTTCTGTCATTTGCACAGATCTAAATCTGGAGTCATAGGTAGACACTCATCTTAGTTTTCTATCATACCCCAACCTGGAAACAGTAGTGTTTCAGGAGCTGATTCATGAGCAAATCAAAAAGCCTGGCCCTACAGGGGCCCCCTTCAAAGAGCTATGGTGGGGAGCATCACCTTGTTTGATACTAACAGTGTGGTCCAAACGTTTGATTTGTACAATGGTGAAATTAAGAACTGAACATGAATTCTGTCTTTTGTGGTTGATAAAACAGTAAATACAGTATGCCAGGGTGACAAATAGGAACTCTGGATCAGAAAAAGGGGGTACAGCATAACTTGTTAAAGACAGTACTTTGAAGCTCTGTGTGTGGAACATGTCAGAGGCAGAGAGAAGATGCAGGGCAGAGGACAAGACATGCATTTGATGCCTGCAGAGATTTGGGATAGTGCAGAAGCTCACAACAGAGTCTGGGAAGGGAGATATAACTTACCTGGTAAGAGAAGTGGTAGTTGGGAAAAGGGAAGAAGGAACAGCCATGGCTTCCTATTGAGGGCATGTGAGAAACTGACCCCATCCCAAAGCAACTCATAATGCCTTCTATAAACTACCTTAGCTTCATCCTTCCCCAAGATAAAAGGGACAGATGGTGTAATCTGTGTACCACAAGTGGTTTTTCTCATTGGGATTGGTTGGGATATTTTAGTACACTTTTTTTTTTTTTTTTAAAGCTAGCTAAAAAATGGATGTCTCTGTTCATGTTAGATTTCAGAGCATCAACATCTGTTTTCTTCCTAAATCAGCACAAATGCAAAATTATGTTGACACTTTCCACATACAGGAATTTCAGTAAAAGAAACTACTTTTTTTGGAAAATTGTAAAGGGTTAAAAATTTAAAAATCTAAGGAAGAAAATAAGCAGATAACCAGGTGACCAGGCCAAGAAACTGGCTGCCCAAAGAGTGAGCCAGGCCATAACAGGAGCCTGCTTACTGTCAGAAGGTTTCACAAAACTACTTTGTCTCACTAACTGTTTCAATCCCAATAAATTAATGTTTTCTGACAGCAAACTGGGCCACTGGAAAATTTTCTCCATAAATTGAGAATACACACATGTATGCAAGAGTGAGTTTGTATTTATATCTGCAAAAAGGTATCAGTTACTTATGTTCACTCCCACTGAATCCAGCTCTGCTGTCTTCTTGCCGGCTGGTGGAACACCTGAGTTTGATACTGGATAAGCATCACTGGCTGTGATGAAATAAAATAAATAGGTACAACAAATAAATAAGTGGAACCGGATTAATATTATTAGGGACAATATTTTCATAAACTCCTTGTGCAGAGATGCTTTCCTGCCTGTTCCTTCTCTCTTGAATCCATGTCTTTTCCAAAAATAGAATTAAAATTGTTCACTTGAGAAATAGATTGTGCCCACATACCCTCTCTGCAGCTGCTACCAGGTGGCAGTTTTTAGTTGTATCTAAAGAGTTGTATCCTGTGAGCTTTGTGAGTCCTTTAAATTCAGAAAGTATTTAATAACTCAGCTAAAAACTACTTAAGAAGGTACAGGAGACCTTCCCAGTAAACTAAGCACCAAGCATCTTCACTTTGAACAAGCGTTTTTTCAATTTTCATTATGATGGTTACTCTGGTCATTAGAGTCACTTATTACTGCATGGAGGCAGTGCTAACTACACATTCAAGGAGACTATTGGATTTATTTGTTTGATTTTAAAGTCTGTGGGATCCCTTCCTTGAACTTCCATGTGAGTTAGACCTGACTTTTTATAAATCGCTGCCTCCAACTATTCAATTATTCTTATGCTGAAGGACTGAATTATACACACAAAAGGTACCACGCTGGGATTACAAATGCATTCCTACTACTCACTAATGCCACAAGCTGAAGAGCATGATTATTAAGTATCAAAGACAGATTTTTATGGAGAAGAGTGAGTCACAGACACAATATATTCTTTTCTTTTTCACTAAACAAAAGAAGAAAGACAATGTCAATTAAAATTTAACGATCCATCCTTCTAAACAATGTCATCCATACGCGCTAACCTAGTCAAAAATATCCTTCTGTATGTCCCCTCTCTGTCAATGTGATAATAATGCTGTGGCAGAAACCACAAGTTTATAATAAATCACCACTTTATTATAAAGTTCATGTATTTCAGAGTTCTAAAAATTTGCAATATAAGATTGTGGTTATTTATTGTTATTCATTTACATCAATTTGGGAAGTCTTATTACTTATTCTATTCTTACTATTCTTACACTTATTACTAATATCATGATATTTTCTCTTTCCTGTAAAAAAGTCATTTTCCTGTATGCGTATATTTATTAGAAGTGAAACATTTCTTCTGTATCTGTTAACCTTTAAAAACAGTGTGCAACAATCCTTGATGGTTGGCTCAAGGTTTGCATATATACTTTTATCATACCTGAGAAAAGGGAAATCCAGAAAATGATTTGAAATTACAGATGCTGATAAGCACTGTGCTATAAAAGATGAAAATACTGATCTGAAATTATATGACTTTTAGACTCACACTGTTCTGAGGTTGTATTACCAGACCCATGGATGAATGGTTGTGATACTAACCGATGCTGATCTCTGAACCTACATTTTGCACACTATTCCTTTGATTTGGCCTTTATTATGATTACCTAACTTTTTAAGAAGCCCCAGACCTATTTTAATTTCCTGCAAACCAGCTTGCTAGAGAAACGTTTTTTCTTTCTACCTTCAAATATCTATCTGCCCTCAAAGCTTCTAAATGGTTATATGCAACAACTTACATTTTCAACTTACATTTCAATGGCCTACAATGGCCATTGATTCAATCCTGCATCTGCAACTGGTTTTCCAGAGCAATGTATAGGCTCTTGCCATCCTATTTGTTGATCTACAGCTGTAGAGAGCAGTGATATTTATGTCACTGTTATTTTCTGATTATCAGTTGTAAAGCAGGTGTATATAGATAGAAGAGTTTAAAAGTAGCCTCTCTTTATATAGGCATGTGCCTATATATACGCACCACAACTTTTGTAATGCCATTTTACAGTAGATGTAGCATAGACAGATTACAGAATGGCAATATAAACCAGGTTGTGTTTAAATGATCCAGGGGTCCTAGCAAAGACATTTGACTGACTGCCCTGTATGCCAAGGATATGACTAAGCAAGAGACCGCCTTCCCAAATTCCTTTCCCATTAAGAATGGGGTGTGGCAAGGGAAGTCATATGTGATTACTTTGGTAAAGACGTGTTAGCCATATGAGTTTGAGATGGCAGTATTTTTTGGGTGGCAAAGCAGATGAGTAAGTTATGTTGGTCATTCTGACTATGTATCAGCGTGGCTTTTGTACCACATCACACAGGCACTTCTGTATGGTTCGAAAGGCTTTTTTTTTTTTTTTCCAACAAATGATTTTAAAATTGTGTTTAAAAATAGTGTGTTAGCTTATTTTTCCTTATTGAAAAAATTGTTTCATGAAATACAAAGAGGGGAAAAGTTATTTTGAAATTAGCATAAGCTCTTTAGACAGAACAGTGTATTCTCAAGTAACATAAAGATATTTTAAGATTACTCATTAAGAGAACATCCCTTCCACAGTTCTCCTGCTAGTTTGACAAGCTAGTGATAATGAAAATGTCATTTTTATTAGTAATGATATTGCGAGAGAGAAGGAATCAAAACTTGTTTCTAAAGCCTAGCATTAGTGTATGTAGACTAGCAATTTTAGGCAGAAAATAATTTATAAAACTTTTTGACAACATACATGGTGTTGAAGTTCCTGAGAAGAAATAAAATGGGTAGTTCATAAAGCCACTGTCCATCCTTTCACAAATTAGGTGCTGCTGCTGCGCAAAGAGCACTCTGAGATAGACTGCTCTGTTATTCAGATGCAATGAAGCTCTCTGAAACAAGTTGAGTTCTTCTACACAGGAGGAACAGTGTATGTTCTCCAGTCAGTCCCTGGCAGTGCAGCATATGTTCACAAGCCATGAGAACCACCTTCTTCATTCAAAAAGTGTAATGCTCTTCTCTCCCCTTCCCTTTGTAAGCACTTAGCAAGCGAGATGGAAAATACGTGTTGAGAAAGTGAAGACAAACTTTTGTTGGGAATGGTGGACCAGCAGCCAGTGGTCTCCTGGAGGCCATTTAGGCGTTAAGGAAAGTAGCAGAACCTGATTCATCCTTTGAAAAGTGACAGGTTTGTAACTTTGAAAATATCTGTGCTGATTTGTTACATTATCTTAGTGATGATCTACTTGATGATCTACACTACAAGTCTTCTTGATTTATTCATTATTGCAATTCTCCTCATTTCTTCCATATACTTTTTTTTCCCATCTTCTGCGCAGTATTTTAAGTAAAGAGTTCACAATGGGAATTCAAGTCTGGAGTAGCTGCAAAGTGGGAGCCAAGAATAAAAAGAAAGAATTAACCATACTTAATATCCTTTTGCTTTTGAAAACTTTTCAGATTTAAGAAATAAAGAATGTGCCTTTTTCCCCCCACTCAATTTTAATTGGTCTTTTAATAATGTCTAAGGACAAGAGGAGGGCAGACTCCTTCCTATTCTGATGATAGGGATAAAGGTGCACGGTTTGCATATAAGTTGTGTGTATGGGAGGACTAATGACCCTGGGGAGCAATGGCCCGTAAGAGTCTACACAAAGCTCAAGGTGAGCAGTTCTTTCATGGTCAGACAGCGAGAAGCCGGTTTCTTGGAAAGGGGGACAGTTGGGACCCACTGCCCATATTCAGGAGTGTTCCTGGCACCCAACAAATTCCAGGCTTTCTCTAAGTAGACACATTCAGTATTGGCTTTAAAATCTTCTATACTTTTTAGCAAAAAAATCCTTTTTTGAAAAATAAAGATCCTCTTTCTAGTGAAGTCTGACTATTTTACAGAAGTGGGTCAATAATGAAAGTTTTCTCATAAGCCTTTGAAAGGGTAGTTTGTTTCTAAAAAGTGACTCTCTTAAAATGGGGGTTATCCTCATTTATAAATCTAATACAGTATATTTTACTGTTTCTTTCTTTTTCTAGTTTTTCAAAACTGGTAGTAGAGAGAGAAAGTGAATTCTGTTCCTTCTTGACCATCTTCAGCAGAACTCATGTTGACATCCAGTCAGCTACATGTGAATAAATTTGCAGAAGATACCAAATTTGCACAAGTGTCAGGGAGAACTTTTATTGCTCTAATGATACATCCTCCTGTGTGTAATACAACACACAATTGCTGTAAAATATTCTTCAAGATTTGCATGACAGAGTAATCCAGACTGCAGTCGTCTCCTTGGCAGGCGTCTTGTAAGCTTCTGTGTACAGATGTGTGGTACTCCTTAGGAAAAGGCAATTCTAGGGATTTTTTTCAATTAAATTTCTGAAAAACTTTCATGCTTGAAAAACAGATTTCTTCATGAGAAATAGATACATTTTTCAAGAACTTTGCAGGCCAAGACATGTCTTCAGACATTTCTGAATAAAAGGAAGAGAAATTAACCCAGTAGCAGTCAACAGCCCAACATTCAAGACACTGGCAGGGCTAGAAGATGCAAATTCAACTATTTTCTCTGCTGAATTCACTGTATGAATAAAATGCATGAATAAAAACCATTCACAGCATTTTTACACTAGCCAGGTGAGTGGCTTTGCTGCCAGACTTTTTTATTATAGGTGTTTGGCAGTTTCACATGTTGTACAAAACAATTTTTAAAAGTTCTTCAGTCCTAAAGATAACATGTGACTTGTTGACTGGACTGCTCAAGGTTTTTTCCTAGCAGCCCTTACTCCAACTAAGCTCTGATGTTGGCCGCATGATAAAACTTGGTAGGAGATGTTACTTCTACAGTACTAGAGCTGTTTCTCCACCAGCCTCTGCTCAGGACTTAGTTTAAGCCTTTTCACTGTGGCCTAATTGATTACTCCAAAGTTTGAGGACATGACACCCATAAGACCAGACAGATCCTGTTTCACAGATGTAGATTATGTGTTCACAGGATAATAGAGCATCTTTTAATTAACCTTTTGGAAAGCACTGCAAATTAGCTGTCTGACCATTTTACCTCTGCAGGAAGCTAAACTGCAAATCTGCTATTTTGTGATTATATTTGCAAACGCCCTTAATGGGCAACATTCACCTTCAACATGCAGGAGTACAGGCAGGGAGAGTGAGCAGCAGTCTTTCTCTAATGGCTGCTCCATGATCCGTCTTCTAATCCCTCTTGTGATTCAAATGTTTGCTTTGCTGACACTGCTGGACTTGGAAAATTTCAGTACCTATTTAGCCAAAGGAAAGTTGACAAATATTTTCTGAAGATATTATGATCATTTGCCATCTAAATGTCAAATAACAGGGACAATACAGACCTTTAATATTTCCTAATGAAATCTTAAATTGTGAATGGAAATAGAGTCTGACTCCTCCTCCCTCTGAGATGATCTGATGGTCGTGATTTCATTGGTCCTCAGTAACTCCAAACTGTATTTCTCTTTGTGGTGGCTTGACCCTGGCTGGACACCAGATGCGCACCAAGCTGCTCGATCACCAGATGCGCACCAAGCTGCTCTCTCACTCACTCCCCTCAGCTGCACAGGGAAGAAAAAATATAACATAAGCCTCGTGAGTTGAGATAAGGACAAGGAGAAATCACTCACCAATTCCCATAATGAGCAAAACAGAGTCGACTCAGGGTAATTAATTTAATTTACTGACAACTAACACCAGAGTAAGATAATGAGAACTAAAAACTAAATCTTAAAACATCTTCCCCCCACCCCTCCCTTCTTCCTGGGCTCAACTTCGCTCCCAGCTTCTCTACCTCCTCCCCCGGAGCAACACAGGGGGACAGGGAATAGGGGTTGCAGTCAGTTCATCACTCATTTTCTATGCTGCCCCTTCCTCTTCACTCTCTTCCCCTGCTCCAGCCTGGGGTCCCTCCCACAGCATACAGCCCTCCACGAACTTCTCCAACGTGGGTCCTTCGCATGGGCTGCAGTTCTTCATGAACTGCTCCAGAGTGAGTCCCTTCCACAGGGTACAGTCCTTCAGGGACAGACTGCTCCAGCATGGGTCCCCCATAGGGCCACAAGTCCTGCCAGCAAACCTTCTCCTGTGGTCTCCTCTCTCCACAGGTCATAGAATCATAGAATTATTTTGGTTAGAAGAGACCTCTAAGATCACCAAGTCCAATGAATCCTGCCAGGAGCCTGCTCCAGCACTGGTTTCCCATGGGGTCCCAGCCTCCTTAGGGTACATCCACCTGCTCTGGCATGGTGTCGTCCATGGGCTGTAGGTGGATATCTGCTCCACAGTTAATGTCCTTGACCTGCAGGAGGACAACCTGCCTTGCCATGGTCTTCATCACAGGCTGCAGGGGAACCTCTGCTCCAGCACCTGCAGCACCTCCTCCCCCTCCTTCTCCACTGACTTTGGTGTCTGCAGAGTTAGTTTTTTCACTTGTCTCTCCTGGTTGCTGTGCTGCAGGTGTTGTTTCCCATTCTAAAATCCATTATCCTGGAGGCACTATGACTGTCACTGATGGGTACGACCTTGACCACTGGTGGGTCCATCTTGAAGCCAGCTGGCATTGCCTCTATCAGACACCGGGAAAGCTTCTAGCAGCTTCTCACAGAAGCCACCCCTGTAGCCCCTCCCCTGTACCTGCAGTTGTTAAGGAAGGTAGCTGCAGTAATTACAAACTATTTGGCTCTTTAAAATCATTAGAAATATTCTTAACTTTTCAAGTACAAACATATTTAGTAATAAAGTAATTGCAAAGTAGAAGGTAAAGGTTTACACTGAGAAATATTTACTCTTTTTTGAAATGTTTTCCCATAGCATGTTTCAGAGTTCTTTCGAAACAGACTTGTTCCCCAAAAAGCTCCCTTTCACCAGTCCATGTTTGTCACTGAGAATATAGCTTACCTGATGTTTCTCCTTCAGTTTTAACTCTCTCCAACATCTTACTGCATTGATTGAAGAAGAACCAGCCTGTTATGGTCTAGTCTCTGGTTATTTTGTCTAAATACTTCTTTAAAGGGCTTATAATTCCAGTGTCACTCTCTGGCACTTTACAGCTCATGCTACAACTTTCCAGGAGTCATGCAAAAATTTAATATATTAGCAGAGAGAACAGCTCCATCACATGCCAGATTTGGCTCTAGATGAGTGATAATACCAATTTCTGTACCACTCTGCCAAACTGCATAGTCCCGTTTTCCCTATACCCTTTCCTGGCAGGCCCAATTGCCTTTTCATGCCATTGGAAAAATTTCCCTGTCTTTTCAGTTTTTGTAAGAAGCAAAAGTACGTTACATCAGTTTTAGCAAACAGGCTTTTGGGTTTGGTTTTTTTTTGGTTAAGCAATAAAAAAGAGTAAGTATATTTGGCAATCAATGAAGACAGCTAGAAGAAACCTATCAATTTTAGCCCTTTCATCTGGCTCTTGAGAAAAGAGATATGTCCAGATGACAAGCATGCTTAAGCTATCCTTTCTTCCTCATATAGAAACATAAGGTTTATAATACAGACTTGGAAAAAAAATATTCTAGTTACAGTCCTAGGATAATGTGTGCAATGAATTAGCTCTGTCATTCCAGAAGCTTTAATTTGTATGTCTGTTTTCTGGAAACTTTCCTAAGTCAGCTAAGAAAATGTTCCAGATTCTGCCTGTGTGAATGCACATACAAGTAAATGCCTCTTGGATCGTAAAATTACTCCTGTACGCCAAACATACTCCTGTTAGAAGCCTCACCCTTGATTCTGATCTCAGACCACTGCTACACCAACCCAACTGAGAGATCAGAAACAAGAAATTAAAAATTCCTTGTATTTTGACAGTAAGTAGCTTTTTTTAAAATGAATTCCACAAGTCTCAATGGAAATTACCCTGATGGACAACTTATTTATTGGCAAAATTGCATTATTTTATGGCCCTGATCCAGCAAAGGACTTAAGCATGTGCTTACTTTTTAGCATGAGAGTATTCTTATTGGTTTCAGTACAGATTCACATATTTAAACCTAAGCTGTGTTTAAGTGCTTTGCTGGATTGTGGCCTGTTTCTTCTGTCAATAACAGGAACTTAATGGAGATTATAGCTGCTATGGAGAGATGATATAAGTTTAAACAACTGAAAAAGATCAGACTGCACATTTCTATTAACCTTGTATATATTTTAGACCATAGTACACTGACTATTCTTAAAAATCTCAAGTACAATTTTCTTATTTCCTGAAATTTATTTACTTCTTTGTCACAAGTATCCTAGATGGTCTTTTTATTCATTGGCACATCCAAACTGAGCATGTGTGACCATTGTCATTGTGGAATAGCTGTTCCCTGGCTGGTCTGGTAACTCATGAGAATTGAAAGATTCAGAACCAGAATAACAATTTTTATTTTGGTATCTCTATATATAAAAAAAATGAAGCTTTTCTAGCTCCTCGTTTATCTCCACCACCCAGGAGCACACCAGGTCTCCAGTGTGCCTTTCAGTCTCCTTTTTGAGGGGATTTTTTCTGTGTGAGTTTCCTAGGACAGAGATTTAATAAATGAGCTTCTGAGATGTCTTTCCTGTAGAGATTGAGTGCTTTAAGCACTTAGGTTAAGATTTGAAGCCTGAGTTTTGCAACTTGTAGCTGTGCTGTTGGGTGACTTTGTTCCTATGGTCATAGTGTTATCTCCTTTGAAGAAGAGCTTGCAGGTTGACAGGTGAACACTGGCAGATTACCATCATTATATTCTTTATTATAATGCGCTTTAAGATTATTAGAAAAGATGGCACCAATTCACATAGACTTTCTGCTTCATCTTCCCTACATTACCTCACAGGGACATTATGAACTGAGGCAGTACAGTTCTATAAATGTCTATAAAGCTGTACAAATTGCGAGATACTATTATCTGCTGTAACTAAGTTGCTGAAAAGACATCTTTTGTTTAATGATCATTTTCATGAAATCTCACAAAGATCATTGGATCCATACACCGAGAAGCCCTTTATTGGTAAGTAGGAAATGCAGGTATCATTTCTGGTGGCTCCAGTAAATTTCTAAATTAATATTACACCCTATATACCAGATGCAGGATATGCAAGCCCATGCGAAGTACCTCTGCAGCTCTGCTATTCTGTTTCCTCTACTGCCAGACTATCTACATACAGCAATATATTTTATTGTGAAGACCTTCCTTGTCGTCAACTGAATGCTGCCATGCTTCAAAATGTAGCGCGCTCTGAAATCACATGCAACTGAGAGACAGCTACAGATACATTGTGTCTAATGAAAAACAGCCTTCTGTGCCAGGTTTTTGAGGCATACAAGACTGGATATGCCTGAAAAATTAGACCACTGTGTAGTCTGACCAAACTGATGGCTACTCAATGTCTTGGGGCCAGATATTTGTCACTGTCATCAACTCAAGTAATGAGTTTTCTGGTCTTGGCATCCATATGACGAGACTGCAAAGCCAAACCTGTGCTGTTCTGTCAGTCCAAGTGCAGTGTTCATCTGCATGTTCCTGTGTTTAATATGAGCGTGTCACATATCCCTTGTTCTGCTGTGTCCTGGTTTCAGCTGGGAAAGAGTGTTCTTTCTAGTGATTGCTGTGAAAGGAGTATCAACAATGCATATAGTTTTAGTTGTTGCCAAGCAATGTTTACACTTTTCAAGGACTCTTTTCAGCTTCCCATATGGAATATCCAGTGGTATATTCTGTAGTATAGATGTCATGCTCAGTATATAAATGGGGGTTGGCTGGGGTGGGCAGGAACTACCAATCACTGCTCATAAAGGTGCCAATTCACTGGGTGGTGAAACTGGCTTGTGTCACTATTGTTATTGTTATTACTATTGCTATTTTCCCTTTCTGTTATTGTTTCTATTGAACTGTCTTTAGAATCGTAGAATCATAGAGTCATTCAGGTTGGAAAAGACCCTTGGTATCACCGAGTCCAACTGTCGAATCTATCTCAATCCACGAGGTATTTTCCCTTTACCTTTTCCCTCCTTTTCTTCCTCTTCTACCAACTTTTCTTGGGGCAAGGGGGAGAAGTGCATCAATGGTTGTGTGATCCTACCTGCCAGCTGGTGACACAGTGCATTAAGATAAGCATAATCCGTATCCTGTTCACTACACCATAAGTCTTCTGGGTGTCAGGGTGGGTGGGGCTGGAGCTGTGAAATGTACTGGTTACATCTCTGCCAGATTTTGCTGCATTCTCATTGACAGTTTTGGCAAGAAACTCATTTGGGCTTTTAATACGTCCCCATTTATAAGTTGAAAACATTGCTAAAGTAGTGTTTGGCAAAGTGAAAAATTAGCAACAAATACCTGAGACTAAATTTACTCTGAACTGAAATTAAATGATACCTGAATTCTTGAGTTCTTTAGGGAAACACTGCCCCACCAGACATCCAGGCCACCTGGCAAATATTGGCCCCCTGAGTTCTTTTTTACTGCTGAAAGCTATAATCATGCAAGATCTCTTTGTTGTCAACAAGGACAAAACAGAGATTCAGTGCTACTTTTTATAGACTTTTTAACTTGGCATGTTCCTTCTCCACAAATCAAACTGATGGCTTGATGAAAAATGCATTTTCAGTGTCTATAAATCTTATCTCACAAAGCTGTTGATAAAGGTACAATTTAGGGATGGAAAAGGAAACCTGGTAACTGAAATGTCCTTTTGACCTTCAATATTCAAATATCATATCTTTTTCATCATTCTTATGAAATGATTCTTTTGATATGACATGTAATGGATGGAATTAATTTAAAAATATATAGATTATTTGTAAGAAAGTTAAAGCAATACAGCTGTATGCTGTATAGATACCTAGAGGGTTTAACAACAAAGCAGTGTTTAAAATGACAATAACTGTAATCAGATATCATCATAACTTGATGGCACAGGTAAAATAGACAGAGTAAACATCACAGTATCACAACTTGTTAAAAAAGGCAGTGAGAAAAAAGATTAGCTACTGTTGTCTGTATTGAAAAAAAAGAAAATCAAATTATGAAATACAGACGAAGGGTTACTACACTTAAGCAAGAACATTTTTCTTATGCAGCGTATATTCCATTCATGACAGTATCAAGTGAGAACAAATGAGTTGTAAGAAAAGCAGCAATAAGAAGAGCAAAAGGCAATGCAAAATATAATTTAGTTTTCTAGAAATGGTCATGGTATGTATAACAAGTAAAGGAAAAGCAGTAATCTATAAAAAGGGAATGAGAATCTAAACTACATTGGCATATGATTCAAATATAAATTTACTCAGCTCTTAGAAAAGAAACTTTTAACAAAGTAATGCTGAATTCTGAATAGAAACATAGAAAAAACCACATATCTTAATGACATTCCATTCTACCCTTAATCTAGGGGCCATGCTTCTCCAATGTATACAAATGTGATAAAATAATTCTTAAACATCTTGCCAAAATTGTTTTGGGCAGTCATTGGATAAAGTCCGAGAGTGGAGAGGATTCATTCAAGACATTCTGAATTCTCCTGTTGGGAGAATAACCTACATATATTTGATAAATCAATATAATGTGCAAAGTACTTTAGGACTGATTTGTACTAGTGTTAATGATTAATAGATCTTAGAGATTTAATATATTATTGTAAAATATTGCAGATGAGAAAGAACCAGTAACTCCACATTCCACATGCATCTTATTGCCTCAACATAGTTTAGCTTTTCCTTGTTTCTGCTTCTGTTTCATTCCATTGCTGACAAATAGTGCAGAGATCTGGCTCATAAATAATTCTCTGCAATGATTGCAAGCTAAAATGCTGTGCCTTTCACAAAAAATTTACACAAATTTTATGCTAGTGTCTGAAGGCTTTGTGGGAATATATACTGTTCAGGTTCTTGGCAGAGCTGACCTGTGCAGTTTTCTGATGAAGAAATCAGAAGAAATTAAAAAACCATTTTGTTTCCTTGGATGCTTTGCCTACCATCTTGATGCTTTCATATACAGTTTAAGAGACATTGGTAAAATTGATAAGATGCTTTTAATAAACATGGTTTCCATCGTTGTTAATCTTGGTCAGTCAACCATATGCTTCTACAGCTTGATGCAGAGGATTTTCTCCAAACTCCTCCCCACATGCCGTAAACTGCTGTTAAGCATGAGGTAGGAGATACTGACTTTCTATTCATTCTTGTCTTAGTGATAAATGGAACAGGATATAGTCTAAATGACAGACTTTTATGGTAACTGGTCTGTCATATAAATTATCTCTTCCCCTCTTTAGAATGAAACAAGACAGTTACATAATATTGTAAGGTGACTCAGTTTTTACTAAGAATGATAGGCCAAATGATATGTTGAAAATTTCTGGATTTTTCTAGTTTTGGGTTTTTTTTGCATTGTGTAAATGACCAAATGTAACTTCAAGATATCATAATAGTAATTCTCCATACTTATTCATAGTATAGTCCTCTCCACATCCTACTGCCAAAATATGTTGCAGTTATGTTTGAGTATTCCTCGAGTCTTATACAAAAATGATTTCTGGAACAAGAGAATATACCAAAAAAAAAATATTGGGAATAAATAGCAATCCTGTATCCTTAGAACTCATAGATATCCATGGTAGGATTAATCTCGCTGATCTTTATACGCATGGAGCATAGAGGTTCCTGGGTGAGCTAGCTTTCTAGACTGCCATAATAGCCAATGTCATGAACTGTGGATTTGAGTTCAGCAGTTAACTCACCATGAAAGGAATATTCAAAATAAGTTGGAAGAACTGTGCCTAGAACCGTTACTTTTCCTTGTTGACTGAAGTCAATAACACTTTGCAAATGAAGACTAGGTGCTTAGATCAAACTTATACCTCTGTTTTTCATCACATGAATTCCACCCCCATCTTCTCTTTAAGTCCATGATTAAGGCAACTTGTAATCATAGACATTAATATTCAAATACTTGATATTTTTTATTCTTAGAACATTTATGGCACAATTTGTGTTTTCTAATCCTCCTAATTTGTCTCTGTTGCTGGGAGATACTTGGATATATCGTTTGTAGGGTATCTCAAAGGCTTTTCATCCTAAACTTTGCATATATTGCTTCTGGGCAGATGCTATATTGTCAGGATATGTTTTCTCTCTTTTTGTTCTCTTCACTGTGGAAGCACATGAAGGAGAAGAGAGGAACTAAGTGTAGAGAGCATGCCCTCTGAATGGATAGCCATGAGTCAGATGTGTTTCGTGCAGACTCTGCTGTTTATTTTATGATAACCTTATGACAGGAAAACAATTCCTCATGTATATACAATTCAATTATAGTAATTCTATGTTTGAACATTTCCTTTCAGCCTAGTGGATATGGGGTAGTTTACACTTGAATAGCCTATGTGAACAAGGAATGGCAAGTGATTGAGTGTAATTAAAGCATACTTAAAGGTCTAAAGAGCATTTCATCCTACTGTGCTCACACACAGGATAAATAGAAACAAAAAAATTCACAGTGCTTAACGAAACCTTTCCAGATCATCTTTCTTTTTCTTTTTTTTTTTCATTTAGGAACTCAATTAAAAATGTATTTCTTCTCTTAGTTGTGCCTGGAGGGGATGGAAAGGAAAGAAAGGAAGTGATTCTGGCAAAAATGTTAGTTTCACAAAAGAAAAGACAACATAAAAAACTATTTCACATTATAAATCACTATATTGAGCATCATACAGACTCTTTGCTTTAGATGTCAAAACAACAGCACCTGCAGGGTGCTGTGACAGTCTGAATATGTAGGAAAACATCAGTCTGCACTATGAGTTCAAGAGTCCACTAGATGGTTGGCTTAAGTGTACTTAATGGGCTTGTACTATCTGTTCGCTGTCTTGGTTGCAGCCTCAGTATAGTCTGATCTCAGAATAACTGCACTGTTCATAGAAGATGTGAAACGAAGAGCTGGGATTGTGAGCTAGAATAGGTTCATCTCTTGAGTAAGAATTTTGACATGAATTTACAGCATCTAGTTTCCTTAAATTTTCTCTCCCAGCCATGCTCTGGTTTTGAGGAGAGGATTGGACCTGTGATGAACTGACGCTATGGGTATAGCCTCACTCTTTCTGAAGTCCTAATTCTAATGATGTAGAGCAATATTTGTAAAAATTTGGAAATTGAGAGACACGGGCCTGTCTAACTGGCGTGTTTCTGCTGTTTCCATTCCCTGTTAGGCGTCTGTCGCAAGCTCTAGATTCCCGAAGATCTTAGCAAAGTTGTCTTTGGGCAGAAGTACCAAAATCAAGTGGTGATAATATTATATTCTACTTTTTCCAGAGGTGCAAAAGAAGTCTCTTGCTCAACTTTACACGTAAGTGGTGATACTAGTGTAAGTTCAGAAATATACCTGCTTAATAATTTCCTGCCATCAAAGAGCAGGAAACCTTGCTGAGGTTCAGAAAGTCATTAAAAAGAAGGACTGTCTTAGGGTTTGTGGGTTTGGTTTAAGACAGCCAAAGCTGACATTAATCATTCAAGTTTTCAAGTTACATCTACAAGGACATAGGACCCACAAGAGTGCTACCATCTCTCTTCTCTGCAGTCAGCTGCTCCAAAAACCCATTCATTATTCCTTTACGACATGCTGCTGTTCTATGTGCATAAAAACAACTCCATGAGGAGTTTCCAAATCTATCCTGCCATTTTTGTCAGCTCTGTGCACAAATATATTCAGGCTGCTAAAACACCTTCCGCTTCTCTCTCTGGAGAGAGTGAATTGCTGCTTCCATTATTAGCTCTGAGAAAAACGTCAAAACTACAGCTAGTCATGAATGTAGCATCATGTTCACTTACAGGATTGAGCAGCCATGCTCACATTACACCCCCCTGAGCCCTTCATGTTGGCTGCCTATAAACTAGAGGATTTATTTTAAGCAGTCCCTCCTGGTTTGCAAAGCTCTTAATGCTAAGGGACCTGGTTTTTCCAAGATTTCCTTCTTGAGCCTCCTCCCAGTGCATATCCATGAGCTGACACCACATACTTCTGAGCTGCGCCACTTAGACTCACTTGCAACATTAGTATGAGCTTTACCTCCTGCTGGGATAGCTCAGAGAGCATGCATTTCACTTCTCCAGACTCTCCGTCTTATCCCATGTGATCAATAGTTGTCTCCATTTGCAGTTGTCCAGTTAATGCATCTCACTATGAAATCAGATCTCCTAGAAGGAATCACAGGCTGGATATCTCAACCTCTGAGACACTTTAAATGGGTACTTAATTTTGGAAGTTTAGCAGATAATCATATTTTATAATTTATAACAGGACTGTTTCTGTCATATGGTATGATAACAAAAAGGTATGCACATACATACATATACGTATAAGCACCAAAAAATACCACAGGGGTCTTTCAAGAGAAAAAAATATTAATCTCCAATTTCCTATCCCTGGTAATGAGAGTAAAAGCTCAGCTCTGAACACTCCTCAAAAGCTGCTGTATAGAGAAGAGTAATTTTTGGATAAATAATACTGTTGTAGCAGTATTCGCTTAAACAATTTACAATATGTGATTTAATCAGGAGAGTGCGCATAAAGCTCTGCAGATCTTACGGGCTGGTACACAGTGGGCTTCTCACGTGTTTACAACAACTGCACATTGTAAAACTTCATAAACACTTAGAACCAAGCCATAGACTTGCTGAAAGGATGGACTTGTGTTTGGAATTGTTCTGCAACTAAAAACTGGAAATACATAGTACTTTCCAAATTGGTGTGTATTAGCACAACTGCAGAAGAGTGGATTCTTGTTTTCTCTCTCCCGATTTCTGCTCATGTAGTCAGTCAGGTCACAGGTCTTAGCTGTGAAAACCCTAAGAAAGTGTCACTATGACATTAGTTTACTTGCATGCTGATAGTCCCAAGCTTTGGGCTCTGGTCTCCTTTTTACCACAGATTTCCACAGGTTGGTGGAACTGGCCTCAGGGACAGTTACCCAAGAGGAGCACACATCTCACTGTCAGATCCAGACTCCGGTATATTAACAAAGACCTCACACCACTGCTAACTTCTGCTGTCCCTGACTGCTGCATACAATGCTCGCTCCATGACTGCTTCAAAGTCCAAGTGAAATTTGCCGTTGAATGCAGTGCGAACAGAATCAGGCTCCTAAGCCTTTTAACCCATAGCCTGCCTGCATTCAAACAGCCTGGCGGCTCTCCATCCTAGGATCCCTGAAGCTTAAGATCACTTCATTTTTCCTCTCTTTGTGGATCAGAAGTAATTGGGTTTGAACGGGTTTTTAGTAGGAAAATTTCCATATTATATTTTAAATTTATATACAACTATATATTTTTCTGCTGTGTTTCCTTATACTGTAATACTCCTGAGGAAGCTTTCCAGTCCAAATTTCCTTTGGCTTTTCTTCTTTGTCATTTTTGACTTTTTCCCCATTTCTTTAGCTTGTTCCCTTCATATCCCCTGCCTCTTCCCCCCCCCCCCAACTTGGTGCAACTTGTTTAAAAAGTGTTTTTTTTGTTTTGTTTTGTTTTGTTTTGGCAAGAAAAGAACACCCCTGCTTACTTTCTTAATACTTGACTGAGCTCAGCAACAAAAAGTCTGCTCAGCACACAAAAAAAGAGCCTAGAGATAAGTTTTGGAGAACTTGTTTTAGACGGCCTCAAAGCAAAGAATAAGTAAAGATGTGCCAGGATTGGATTACCCACTGCTACATCTACCCACAGACTACACAGACAAAAAGGCCTTCTTGTGCTTGCAGGTCACCATATTAACTCACAAGGTTCACTCAACAAACACGTGTCCTTTTCAAAAGCTGCCCTTTTCTCAAAGCTGTGGTTTCTGTATCTGTGGTTTTGAGCAAAGCAAGCAGAGTGCTCCGCCAGCATTTCAGGCTACTCATCACACTAAGACATCTTGTCAGAATTCTGCCATCTCCATGAAGCTGGCGGTAACTCACTGAATTTCACAGAAGGAGGTACTTTCTCTTTTTCTTTTTTTTTTTTTTTTTCTGTTTACCCAAACCATAGATCACACCCCTGCTAGTGAGTTGGGACAAAACTTCCCTAGTTACTGTGTTTCTTTTTGCAAAGGGGAAAGGATTTTAAATGGAACCCCCCGCCAGGTCTCCTACTTGCAGCTCTGCCCATAAACCAGGAGTAGTACAACGTCTGCTGCTAATCCAGAAGCAATATGCTGCAGTCATTAAGGTAGTTACTTACTACTGCACTGATGAATGCACAAAAAAGAACAGAAAGGAAATTTGGCAGAGCAGATGGTGGATAATGATAGTGACAGTGAACAAAAATACTGTGAAGTATTGTGTCTGTTGGGGAGCCCGTTCCCCAATGTAAATATAAAGTAAACATGACATAGGTAATTTTACAATCTACTGGTTTTGGCAGCTAGTTTGGCACTGGTCATTGTGTCTATTTTGGGGATCAGCTGTATGGTCCCAGATTGCCATTTTTCCTTTGCCTTTCTTTCTCTTAAATTTCCTACAGTATATTATCACTTCATTTTAGTTTCACTTATTTCCTCTGACAGTAGAGCAGGCCAGGCACTGACTGCAGAGTCAGTTCCTCCCTAAAACTCAATCTGTCTGAATGTTGCAAAAACTTTTCAAATGAAATGCTTTATTAAAACACATACATATTCAGCAGTTCACCTTCTCAAACATGTTTTTCCCCTGGGTACTGCATACACTAAGGATGCCACTCCGCTCCAAGGTGGAAGATATTTCCCTCTTAACAGGTACCCTGCCTGGCACACAAGACAAAGCTGTGACACTTGAAAGTGCAGTTTGGCATTCAAAAAGAGTGAAAAACAGACCTTTTTTGTGCACTTCTAGGAATTTCCATTTGTTTTTCTCTCCTCTTTTCCAACCGTTTTGCTACACATGCTTTTCTGACAGGTATCAGTGGAGTTTTAGAATTAGATTAGGTAACATGGATAAATGATATTAACTTGGCATCAAAGGTTATCTGCTTCCCTTGCTTTTCACACATTTCCCTCTCCTTCCCTCCTTTTTAGTGCAAACTTTCTAAAGCTTTTTCAAGATAAAAGGACTCATCTCAGGAACAAGCTTTGCTGAAGGTTATACAGCCACTGTTCATGGAATGTCAGCTTGCAACAGATTTTTTCAAGCTATTTTACACATCCCTAATTACAGGCTATTAGGGATCAAATTAACTAGGTCAATTAATGAATCCCAGAACTGAGTTATAATGCATTCATATATAGGGGTAGTAGCTGGGATTAATGAAGTGATTCTGTACTAAAAGCATCAGCAATTAGTATTTTATTTGGAGGCTGGGGGGCTGAGGGGAGATTTTGGGAAAACCAAGTATTTCTGCTGCCAGCTTGATGATTTAAAACAGAGGTGTTTGCACATAAAACTTAATGATTCTCTCACAAAAGGTAATAGGATGTGTCAGCTTTTCTCTGAATTTGCATGGAAATGTATATTTATATATGTCTGTGCTTGCATAGTTATTCTGAGCAATGGAAAATCCAAACCTTTTAAAAGATCTTAGCTGATTGTTGTGATTTATTAATAATCAAGGCAATTGTGAGTTTTTTAATGACAAATTTAAAGAGAGAACAGGGTAGTGTCCTCATTTCTCAGCCCATGAGCAAGGTCCATACATCAATGCCTGAATTATTTTAAGATGATTTAGTTTACTCCTAGACTCAGATTGTAAAGCAGAAGCGTAGCAGAGGAGGCCTTATGCAGCAGAAATGATCCATGGCCTCATGGGGCACATTAGGCCACCTAAGTTCATGGGTCTGGCTTGGACACCTCGCTGAGCTATTCAGCAGCAACCCACACTGGGCAGAAGAACCATTTCCTCTGCGTTTACTCTGATGTATGAGGTGACTCTGAAGGCTGATGTGAGGGCAACAAGAGATTAGAGAATACTTGCTTGTGAATCTTCTATGATCATCAAACCCACCCAGGTCTGGACAGAAAAATGCCAGTCGTCTTTGGCTTTCTATAATATTTTTGGTGGCAAGGACTTAGACCTAGATAGTTTGGTAAACCAGACTCCCTCTTCTTGGAAATGGAGTGGAAATGGGCATTTCATCACTACACAGCAAGCTTCTCTAATGCATGCCAATTTTTTCTAGCATGATGTTTGTTTTTAGACGCTTTCTTTTCAGAGAGACTTCATAGGATGAACATTTCCCATGATATTTATTAATTGGAAATAATTTTCTTGAAATAATAACTTTAAGAAATGGTAATAGCAGTTATTTCTTACAGCCATTGTTCTTTGAAACTAGATTTGTATGGTGAAATGAAATATGTTGTCTCAGATTTGGAGTTGATCCATATGCCAAGAATACATATTAGTTTTATTTAGGCTGTTTAAATCTTAACTTCAGTGTTTCATGACTGAATGTTTAACTATGCATTTTTCATAGTTTTCTTATTTTTCTCCCCCCTGAAATTTCCTAAGCTGCAGGAGATGAAGGAAATGAATAAATATCACAAAACTGATTGCCTCTAAAACACCACTGGATTACTGATTCACACGTACCATAATTGTTCTTTTAAAATAACACATAAAATTAGTAATCCTTCAGAGTACTCCTTCATCATTCTGTAGCTGATGAAAGATGCATGCTCACCAGTTGTGACCCTACAGAATTCCTAAGAATGCATCTTTAGACCACAGATAGGCATCTGGACTTCGGTGTTGTCATTTCCACATCCATACAGCTTTTGTGCAGCCCAGATTGCTTTGCAAAGATGGGCAAACATTACTGGTGAGGTCATGGATAAATCAGTGACTAGAGTTAGTCTTACTGAGCACAAAGGTTTGATGGGAGCTGTAAGCAATGTTTTTTCAAAGTCAAAAAAATCATATCTGATGACACCAGATGTTATAGGTGTATTTCCAGCTACATCAGAAAGAAGTATTTTAATAATTTCCAAACTGTAAAATCATTCAATTTACTCAGTTTCCTTATTTCAGTGATTCTTTCTTGTCTTTGTAGTTAGAAGAGGGGCAACTTAAAAGAGAAGGGAGAGAAGCAGAATGGGAAAGATATAAAGTCCATAGAGCAGAAACGAAATGGACAACAGTGGCAGTAAGAAGGAAAACAATTCTTTCTCAGTTCCTTCCTGTCATTGAGGAAGATAGCTTTCATTTCAGAAAGACCAGCCAGTTGTCACTACCATTGCACTCGGCAAGTGCTTTAGCTGTTAAGGGACAGGTAACATTAGAGACCCCGGGAGTTTCTTACCCTGACTTCACTGACTTTCTCTACTTCAGTTTTCATGCTGGAATTTAGTCCCCTCCCCATGCTCTTTGGTCACAGCATAGTGGTTTCCTGATACTGCCAAGCAAGATGGCCAGGTCAGCTCTCCATGCCTGCCTCCCATAGCTTCTGTCATGGTGGAACTCACTGCTGCACCGCTTGTCCCTTTTTGCTCTTTAAGGCTGTTTAATTTTGTGACTGGAATTTTCTCTTTCCCAGCAGCCAATACTGGGATTTTCCCCAGTCTGGAACTTCTCTGGCCTTCGCCAGACACAAATTGGAAACAAGGACCAAAAAGTAGGGTGCTGGAAACATAGGACCAAAGTCCTGCAAAAAAAGAAAATGCAGCTCCAAAAGAGATGACAACTGATCATGTACACATAATATCATTGATTACTTATTTTATTTCTAGTTAGAGAATACTATATCTTCCAACTGCTTATAAGTATCATATCAGAGTATATTAAGAAATTGGCGTTATTCAACACAGAGTACTTAAGAATAAGCAATTTTACTTTGTAAAAACTGTCTCCTTTTGTGATATTTTGGTTTTGGGGTACATTTAGTTTTATTTTTGGGGAGGTTTTTAGGTTTATATACAGAGTTTTCACCACTATTGAAAGCCTTTGAGGAAATATTAGAAATTTTTTTTCTGACAATTACATTTGCTAACTTCTACAATTTGTTTGTATTTGTAAGATTGCAGAAATTGACAGAAGGTAAAATTCCAAGTACAGTATAAAAATGAGACTGAGTAGGTGAGTGAGAACAGAGAATATTGAAATTTTAGAATCATCCATTTAAGTCATGAAATACAGGACACATAATTCTAGAGATGGTGAAGTTTATTGACATGAATTTTGAGGAAGATAAAGTTTAGATTTTTCCATTTTTATAATAGTTTCCAGGCTATTTCCTTTTAAAATCACAGGTTACAACTCTGACAGAAAGTCATACACAGGAGCACAACTATAATGCAGCATTATGTCTGCAAATTATACTAATACAATATAAGATTTGACCTCAATATCAGTTACAAACTTGCTTTCTAACAGATGAAATAAATCTAGAAAGTCCTTGACCTTCCTACAAAATTCTAGGGTGCAGAGAAGGTGCAGAGAGGGCCTGTAGGGGAGTCATGAGCAGGTGTTGTCAGTTGGCTCTGGGAAAAAGAAGACTAGAGGGATGTGTGGTATAAAATGAGGGAAAGTGTCATCTTGGGGATGAAGAAAACTGGATAAGAGGATAGTGGGAGAAAGACTTTGACTTGACGTTTGAATGAGCTTATTGAAGTGAGTTGAAAGAGGTGTGTTGTTATTCTTTTTTATTTTTATTTCTTCTTATAAAAAATAGTTTGGTTGGCTGGTTTTGAAATTCTGGGCAAATCCCAGCTCCTTCTTCCTGAAAATTTGCATTTAGAGGGTTTCAGCCTGTGAAATTTCCGCAAAAATGTAATTATTTTTAGACAAGCATATGAAATTTAGGTTTGGAATTTTAGAATACATGCATTAATAAAAGCCACATAAGAAGTTCTGCAGTGAGATATTTAGCCAGGAAGAAGATAAATGAAAGAAAGTCACAGCGTTTTCACTGCACCAGACACAATTCGCACAATTCACTAAAAACACAAAGTCAGTGGTTTTGCTTTCTCTGTCACTGGAAACTTTCTGTTGAGTTCCAGATAAAATCTGTTCTTAGTCAGTTTATTCCCATTGTGTCAATTTTCATCAAAACTTCTAGCCTTAGGAATCTAGTACTTCCTGATATTTAACCTATCGGCATTTACAGATAGAAAGCACATCACCTTTCAGTCTTGTTTTTGTTAATTTGGCAGTGCTCTTCCAGTCCCTATCATGCATGTGTCCCACTAGCTTGATCTTTTAGTACCTCTTCTCTGCAGATGTTTAAGTTTTTAGTCATACTTCTTGAACATATATAATGAGAAATTTGAAAGTATAGCAAGACCTCACACAGTGCCTAGGCTCTTCTAGAAATAAAATCCAATACAACCATAGACCAAGGGAGTCTTCAGTCTACTGGCAACTCATATTGTTCTTCAGTGTGTCCACTCAGGTCCTCCTGCATTTTTCAGCTTATGAACTCTCACCTTACATCAGAAGTTTCTGTTATGAGCTGCTATACAGTTACTTCTCAAGAACATCTAGCTCTTTTGTATGATATCCTAGTTGTCCGCTACTGATAAAAGTACGAAGTTGAGAGGTGGTAAGCAAAATGGTATTTCGCTCTCTGGCTTCTTGAGGAAACACCAGACATGAGACTAGTAATCAACACCTGTGTCAACACTGAACCTTGAAGAGCTCTATGAGTAACTCATCTCCAGCTCCTCTACCGTTACTGCCTGACAGTTTCATACTCACTTCATAGATCCTTCATTCCTTTCTTCGATTTTAAATGACAAGCTTCTTACTTGGCACCATTTCCTGAAGTCTTGATATATGAAATCCAGTGCACTTCCTTTGTCTAGAAAATCTGTTTAGGATGATCTACATTTGATTAAATCCCTGTTGTTTTACATCCTATTAAATTGTCTTTAAATATCTTTTCCTTCAAAATCTGTCCTAGAGCAACGTACAGAGTTACAGGCTTACAGATGCCTGATTACTTTCTCCTCTTTTAACCGTAGGCGCAGATTTTGGTGTTCTACTGTCATACCAAATTTGACTTGAAAGGTGTGTTTAAAAATATTTCTTGTAAATCCAGCTAGGGAGACCACCTAATCCCCCTAACTTGAGTGTATTAAGCCTCATGACTTCTGTTTCCACTACAGTTGAGATAACAAGGGTGTGGAAATGAAAGCTGCCATTAAACATTCTGCTTTTCCTCCCAATTCAACATAATTGTCCTTTTTGAAACCCGAGGCAAAGTTTGTTTCATTTTTTGGCCACACCTAGATTATCTTTAATCTCTGTTTTATCCTGACTGCAAAGCCGCCCTACTTCTTCTTTCTTTGTGCCTTTTTTCTTCAATTTATATGGCTCAAAAAGGAAATACCTTGACTCAATATCTTCTTCAAGGCCAAACTTAGATTCTATTTTGACAATTTTAAGTTTCATCTTTCATTTCTTGATTCATAGCTTGTTTCCTGTTAAATATTTTCCTCATGTCTCTCCTACTTATTTCTAATTGCCTTCTTGAGGTGGTTATTCTTGTAGGTCATTTGAGAGTTCTTTAAAAATTTTCTGTAGTTTAAAGTAAAATGTTTTATAAGATTAAATACTTTTGACTTTGAAATTCCAGGCTTCTTCCATGACCAAATCCCTTGGGATTCTCCTCTTAACAGACTATTAAAAAGATGTATTAGTTCATCAAAGCTTGGCCTTCTGAATAGCAAATTTTAGTTGAATACCTGTTTTTATCATTTTATCTTAAATGGCATCAGTTCCTATTTACATGACTCAAGTTCCTTTTCTATGACCAACTGTTTTACAAAATCCTAACTCATATAATGGGTATAATAAAAAGTATTTTCAATGAGGTTCTGATTTTACATTATTTTCTGATTCTAGTGGATTTATTTTACCATGCTTCCACAAAATGATCCTGACCTAAACAAGTTATTTCATTCTTCTTTGTTATTCCTTTAACTTCCCACACACTCACACACTGAATTTAGAGCTTTTTTTTATTATTTTTATTTTGAAGACTGAGTCTCCTTGAATATCTATTGTCTATTTGGCAATGGTGTTCTTTGGTATTCTTATCTCTATAACATTTGGTTTCATCTCTAATGGGTGTAGCTCAAAATCCTCCCTCTCTCTGAGGAACACAAAATAATTTGGAAGTATTCATTAGCTTCATAACATACCAATGAAATAATTAATTGCAATGGTGGAAGGTGCAAGAGCATTGCATGTTAAGAAGGTTGAATGTAGAAACACCAAAATTCCATGGACAAGTCCACCCTTGTTCTTTATAGATACTTTTACTACACTTATCATCATAATATCTGAATAGCTTCAGCAGTGTGGTAAGCAATATGACTAACATTTGACATTTGCACTTCATTTTGTCCTTCTTTTATCTTTTCCCTCAGTGCTAAAACATTTTGGGTTTCATTTTTAGTATTTTTATGTTTCTCTTCTTCCTATTTATTGGATGGAGTGGTCCATAAAGAAAGACATCTGCCACCTGTGCAAAGGAGAGAAGGTTTTAGTGACTGTTAGGCCAGTTCCAGGGTCTATTTGGCTTTGTGTCTTCTTAGACCTCTGTCCTTCAGAAAAGTTTCTTATTTTGATTCTGACCCCAACAGAGGTACAGCAGCAAGGAAACTCACCTGCTGTTCAAGGATGCCATTCTAACTTTGCTTGGCAGGTAAGAAAAAGAGATTAATTCCTTAATGTGTTTCTTCTGCAGCACCGTTAGGACTTTGCCAGCCTGCACAATAGAAGAAAGTCTTATGACCTGAAGCTATATCTTTCATAATAAACACTGGCATCATGCCAAAGTTCCTCATATCATGTTTCCATATTCATTTGTTGCCAAAATTGCCCCTATCTTTGTACTATAGTACAGAAAGAAATCAGGCTCTTAGCCATTCCAGTATGGCTTCCAGACAGGAAGGAGGGAGACGAAAAATTACACCAGTGTCCTTTGGTATCATCTGTTGTCTTGCATCCAATTCCAGTAGCACCTTAGGAAAAAAACTTCCTGAGTTAATCAGTGGCCCAAGGGGCTCCATTAGGTTCTATCATTTGGTGCCTGAAAAGGTATAGGCCAAATCCATTTGATTTTGTTGTTATAAGGTAAGGAGAAGGGATAAAAGGATGCAGGGCAGAAATTAGGCTAGACAGTCTGAGAGATATTTAGGAGGTATCACTTAAAATTTGTTTCCTTCATCTGGCATCTGATGCTTTAGAGCTGTAAAGAGAAATCAACTCACCCAGTGGCCACAGATAGCCACTGTAGACTTTCACAAGGGGCTCCTGAGATTTCTAGCGATGTTTCTAGTAAAGGGAGCACCACAGTGAAAGCTGGCATATTTTCAGAGGCTTTTAGGCATCTCATCTCTTAAACAGAGATAATTACACTGACTCTCTAAGAGTCAGAGATCTATTAGAGATAGAATGAACTGCTGTTGTATGAATAAGCAGATGTATTTATAATTGGAGAATGTCTCTTTGCCACTGCATGGGGCCATAAAATCATCATTGTCTTGGTGTTTAATATGGTTCAGCACCATTGTGAAAGCATTGCAGGAGTTGTAATCAGTGTCACCATTATTACTCTTATCTGCTCTACCATGCACCTTCTCATAGATCCTAATTTGCAGACAGAATTTGGAGGATTTTTACCTTCCTCCTTCTCTCCTGATTCTTGGATTTCTTAGTGTAGTGAAGGAAATGAGTCACTTTTCTATTTTTTTCTCCTTGACTCATAAGAAATATAATGATGTACAGCTTTTGTTTGCTTGTTCTTGCTTTCCATGTCACCCAAGCACCATTAGGAATACTCTGTGATTAGATAGAAGAGCTGAAGAGCTCCAAGGGGGGCAAAGTAAGAGAGAAAAACCTCTAAGCACAGGAAGAGACATCTCAAAATAACCTTCCTGTAGCTAAAAAGTCAAAGGTTGAGATGTATTAATTTTAAAAGGCAGATGGAATTCTTGTGTACATTCAAGAAGCAACAGCTCCAAGTGTGTTTTCAAGGTGAAATTTCAAAAAAACATCTGCCTGACTTAAGGCCACAAACCTAACTGGAATCCGAGTATTTTAAAAATCTCATGCCAAAATTACTTTAGAATAAAAATATACTGTAGACTTGAGGAGTGGTTTTTAAAATACAGCCATTTTTGTGCCCATAGTCCACATCTGCAAGTAATTATGGGTGCAAATGTGGATATGTCAACATCTACATACACTAATGTACCTGTTAATCTGATAGTTAAATGTCTGTGTGTTATCAAATAACATATTCTATGAAACTGTGGCCACAGTTATTTGTAAGTGTAAGAAGGGAAGTCATGTCAAGGTTTAACCCTTACAATTCTAATGCTGTTCTTTTTATCATGCACAAATGGAAATCACATTAATATTAAAGATAAATATACATATTTGGGGGATATATTGACACCTGCCCTCATTCCTGTTTTATTGAGATTTGTGTTTTCCACCTATGTTGTTCTCATCAGTCTTCTTTTTCTTAACAGCAAATAAATGAGGTACATGAACTTGTATGAACAGAATTGTCAGTAGTTAGTTTTTAATACTTCACAGTTTAAGAGGATCTTCCTATTTTGGTTTTTTTTTTTATCAAAATAATACTTTATACACTGTGGTGAAATTCACATTTAAAAATATAATTGTGAACCCTTCTACACAAAACCTTACCCAATGAAAATGTCAGACTTGCATATCTACTGCCCACTTTAAGAGGAGGGATTTAACCTTTTTTTTTCTTTGTCTTTCACAAATATATATTGGTTAGTTACTGTCCTGAGATGAGAAATTTTCCTGACTAGATTGTCATCTAAATTATTGCCTTACATAAAAAAAAAAAAATATAGTTCCACTGAACTGGCTTTCTAATAAGATTATTTTGCTGTGTTGAATGATAACCATTCTAATTATGAGCTACTTACTTTCAGCTAGCTCTCTAGCTTTTAGGGTGGAGTTTCTCATTTCAGATGTCTGGCATGCACATGAATTTTTTTCCTGGAGAACTTCAGTCATCTTTGGAACTATGATTAAGAGGCTATATTGTTTTGCTGATTATTAAAGTGTAAACTACTAGCTACTCCGTTAAGGTCTAGCATGTTCAAAGTCTGGCTCAAGAAACTGCTGGGTGAAAGAGCTGCTTATTGATACCCTTCTGAAAATCTTATCAAACTAGTTGCAAACCTCTGAAAAGTCACCTTTTGCTTGTGCTAAGAAGTTTGTCACAGTCTGGAAGTGATGTCCTTGGGAGATCCTTAGAGGTCTTGTAATCTGCAGCTAAGAGGACTTCTCTGATAGATTTCCCTCACTGAAACCTGTTGTGGCTTCTGGTAATCACACATCAAGGAAACAAACTTTCCTGATTGCTTCTTGCCACCTTATGGAGTACAGTATTGTCCATACTTTGACATTTTGGTATTTTGACATATTCTGGCAGATAACACATTAAAAGAACATTAGCCTGAATTCTTGCCTCCACCAGCCCTTTGTGTAAGCACTGTGACACAGGTTTTAATCACCTGTGTGTATTCAATATTTTTCCCCCCACCAGTGTCCTTCCTTCACTCTTAACAGAGGAGGGTCTGAGTTTGGGACTCAGTCAGGAAGGTATAATGAATGGAGTTGTATTGTAAACAAAGTTTCATAGATCTCTTCCCTTAGTTGTTGCAGAAGTTCAAGGTGTGCGATCAAAACAAAAACACTGAAAAGAAAAAAAAATATGATTGCGCGAGAAGACAGGTTTTACTACAGTCTTTGACAATGTGGGTATGTTTACAATGAAATGTATAATGTAGAGACAATTGAGCAGTTCAGGGATCAGGAATAATTCTGCAGCAGCACAAGGTAATTGAGTCTTCCCAGTTGACCTCAGGGCTAGCTGAAGCTTTTACAGCCAAACCACTCTGTGCACCTGGATTAGCTTGAGTAGACAACAGATTGCAATGTAGAAAATACCCAGAGCTTTTCTGTGTTGCTTGCTTGCATACAGCAGAATTTGCTAGGGTGGTCATTCAGTAATTTTGCAGTCCTTTTTCCCTAACTCATAGTTTGGGAAATACCTTCTGCATGTGGGCTCTGTGCACAGAATCACAAGCAGAACTGATGGGAGCCATAAACAGAATTGTTATAAATGCTAAGTGATCAGCAAGCAAAATAAATGTATTACTTTTTTAGAAATGCATTAAACTAGGAGTCTTTACAGATAATTTCTTGTGCAAAAACAATATTTCTGTGTGCCTTTCAGTAGACGTGCTTTTCAATAACCAAGTCTTTCAATGCCATCCTTAGACTTCAAAGCAGGGGAATAACAATCATGGTCCACTTCACAGCTGTGCAATAAGATAATATTATTTTAAGGAGTAGCATTTAAAAAAAAATTGAATATAGATTGAGATTTAAATATGTAAGAAAGGAGGAATGGGCCTCTGAACTCAAAATTAAGTTAAAGTTCAGTTGTTAACTGTATATACAGAGAGAAAGTTTGAGACAAAGATTCTGTTTGCTGTGTACACTGAGGCTGCAGTAAGGCTACACAGCCAACTGCCATTTGAATGTTTCCTGAAGACTGACTGTTGGACTTCACAATGTTGGTGGGTTGTTGAGGTTGGGGTTTTTTTTGTTGTTTTGGCTTTGTTTTTAATATGGATACTTTTAAAATGCAATCAACACGGACTGCATGATGGAAATGAGAAGTAGCTGCACTCTGCTTCTTATTGTTCTAGGAGAGATGATTTTCATTCAGATTCTTTCTTCTTCCTTTTAAGTTTTCCCAGCCTGCAGTCTATTTGAGGATTTTTGCCGAACTGTTCAAAAACCTTGCTGCCTTGCATATTGAAGTCATGAAATACTGTATATCTCTCTGTAGAAAGGAAAAGTACACACTGTAGTGTTCTAACTGAGGTCATACTTTCTCAATGTCTAGACATGGTTGGTAATCTCTCCCTTTTATAATAGTGCTGTGCTTCCCATGTACTCAGCTGTGAGGAAAGTACTTTGTGCTTAGTTGCATAAAATATGCCAAATTTCCAGACAACTTTCTGTACAGCATCTCAGATTGTTTGGGCTGGTGTGTGTGATCTTTTATGAAATCAGATTTTTTTCTCTGGAGGAGCTTTGCTTGGTAGACCAATGGCAAATTTGGAATAAAAATATGACTGATGTGGTTCCTTAATGCTCAGCTTGTTAAGCAAATGCAGTTGAATCCAGTCCCCAGTAAACAAGCTAAACTTCTTGTTCCACAAGAATTGTATTTTACTAAAAATCTTTGTAGATCATTCTTTATGCAAAAAATAATATCTCAAGTGATGGTTTTGAGCAGAATAAAGCAAACATTTAATAAATTAAAACATATGCTGAATCAGTGTTCGCCCTTATAGTTCCACTTTTTAAATATTAATACTCTTTTCTAACTCTTTGTACATAAATAATCTTTTAAGAGAGTAACATTGAAATATAGACAATCCACATCAAATGAATGTGAACTTTTGATGTAATTATCAAAGGTCTGTTGGATTCTGTTTAATTTTAATTAGTATTGGATTTCAACCAACAAATTCATGTCTCACGTGGATTTTTGAAATTTAAACATTATGCCCCCTTGCACGAAGGATTTTGGCTTAAGTTGGCCCATTATAAAGGTACTGGTTATTCATAAAATCATGTTGAAGTTCAGATTTTAAAAACTAACAAGCTAAGGATTTGTTTTAACACGGAGCAATGAACTAATTGACCTATGAGCTAATTTAAACTCCTGTAAAGACTTTTGGGTCTGGGTTTTTGTTGGTTTTTTTTTCAATATTAGCTGTTGGACAAATACTTTAACATCTAAAAAGACTATTCTAGCCTGAAATTGTTCCTGATATATAAACTCAACCTAAGTATTTATACAATATTGCCATGACTTTCACTGTCTTGGAGAGCTTAAGCAGGGAGATACTGACTTTTAACAGGCAACTTTTAACACTTTGCACTTTTAACTGTTGCAAATAACTCATTTGCAATTTGTTCCTATGTGCTTTTAGTGACTCCAGTCCTTTTTCCCTGGGCTGCACCAAATCCCTTTTGAACAGCAAAAGAAGCACAAAATTAATCAGACTAAGGTTATTGGACCTATGGGGCATTTGAGTTTTGCTAAGAGAGTATAAACCAGTTTACCTTCCTCCCCTCCCCCCCAAGATCTTTAACCAAGGAGGAAAGCCCAGCCAGGTGGTGTGGGGTGATTCCTGGGCTCTGAAGCCAGAAAGGAACACTGTTACCATTTCATCTCTCACCAGGGACTTAATTTTTTTGTGAAGAGTGAAGCCAATACTCCAGACGTGGCAGCTGTGCCCTCAAGAGTGGCTGGCAGCCTCCTTGCTTGCCTCAGCCACTGCAGGGCAAGGAGCAGAGGGTGGCCAAGTAAGGGAGAGGGTTGAGTTCCTCCCCAGGTGACCATAATCAGGTTTGAGGGTGATGGAAAGAGGAGGGTTGATACCAGGAGCCACATTTCTGCAGTGCCCACCTCCCCATCTCACTGTTCCCTCTCTAACCTCCTCTCCCCAGTGCTGCTTTGGCCTCATAAAATCATAAAATGGTTTACATTGGAAGGAACCTTAAAGATAATCTAGTTCCAAGACCCCTGCCTTGGTCAGGGACACCTCCCACTAGACCAGGTTGCTTAAAGCCCCATCAAATCTGGTCTTTAACACTTCCATGGATGAGGCATCCACAGCTTCTTTGGGCAACCTGTTCCAGTGTCTCGCCTCCTAATTTCTTCCTAATATCTAATATAAATCTACACTCTCTCTAATCTATATCTCCCTACAGAGTCCAAATAATCTCCTCAGCCCTATTCTTCACTCTGTTCTTCTCCAGTGTTTTCTCTGGCACCAACTTCACACCCATACAACCTTAGGTCACTTTACCCAATGTGAAAAGTGAGGTCTCTCCCCTGCATCCATTTAGGATGATTTTTCATGCATCCAAAGACGTCCTTTTGCCTGGGGCCATGGGCTAGCAGCTCCACTCTGCAACACGCTTGTGATCCTTGTTCACTACACTTGAGTGTGTTTGAGCTCCTGCACTGATTTCAAGTCATCTATCCAGGCGATTCAATGCATTCCATGAGAGATAACTCCTGATTACTTTTCACAGCATCAGCTTTGTGTCCCTTGAAAACTGCACCCATGATTCAGACTGCTTTCAAAGAATGGTTTAAAATGGTTTAGTACCAAGGTCTTGCAGTATCTTGTTAGTAATGGCCCAGTTAATTAATGCCTTGCCATTAATCCATGTGTTTGGAGAGCTATCCGTCAAGTAGCTTTTAAATCATGTAATGTATGCTTTATTAATTACATATAATGCAAGATTTTAAAACTCAATGTCATGTGTAGTATGTCAAATACCTTGCAGAAATTTAATTACACTGTAACAACACAGCTACCTTTATCAACCAGACCTATAATCTTGTAAAAATAAAAAACTCAAGAAAATAATTTGACAAGAACTACTTTCTCTGAAACTGTGTTGAATGATATAGCTTTATTTTTAGCATGTAATACCCTGTTGATAGAGGGCTGGGTTTTTCTGGCTTTCTTTTTTTTTTTTCCCCAAGATTAGTATCAGGATAACTGATCTATCATTTCTTAGACCATTTTCTTTAAATGTTACAATTACTTTGGCAAGTCAGCAGTTCTTTGAAATATCCCTTCGATCCCAAGACTCAATAAAGAAAATTAACTCTAGCTGTTTGGAGAATTTCTTGGTTATTTTTTAAAATTTCTCAAGTAAGAAGTATGAGGTTTTCAAGGTTTGAAATAATTTGTTTTAGCAGAAGATGTTAACTATTCAGGTGGGCTAATTTTGGAGTTTCATTCCCTTTAATCTTTTATTCCAGTTACTATTAATTTTTGGGGTTTTTTTAAGAAATCTGCTGGCCAATATTACCATTCATTTATTTCCGAAAGGAAAGATATCAAGACCTCAGTGGAACTTCAAGGCAGATATGAGGCTGATACTCAGGTCTTGTTCTGACCCAAGGGTGGGAGTGTGGGGAACTCTCAGCAAGAGGCCAGAACAGCAGGTGAGCACAGAAGTACATGAACGTGCATTTGAGAGTTCACCTCACACCGATCCCATTAGGTACTTGGACATCTTATCTTTGGTAAGCATAATACCAGAGGAGTCTTGAGGGAATATTTAATGAAAAGGGTGTTGAATATGCATGTATGTCAGTTCTTTTTCTTCCTCTTTAACTGGAAGTATTTTGTTGTCTACCCTTTCCTCATCATTCTGATCTGTCATGACACTTACCAAATCATATCATACCAAGGCATTTCTCTTTTCATTTCTAACAGTGCCATAACTTCATGCAACACAGGAAGTCTAGAGGCCTAATGGGAACTGTGATTCTTCAAGGGTTGTCTGTATGGTGATATGCCTGGAAAAAGT
This sequence comes from Gallinago undulata, assembly GCA_026546715.1. Taxonomy (NCBI): domain Eukaryota; kingdom Metazoa; phylum Chordata; class Aves; order Charadriiformes; family Scolopacidae; genus Gallinago; species Gallinago undulata. The sequence goes on along the minus strand of JAOTQQ010000012.1, from coordinate 137,567,911 downwards.
ATTGCCTGTGGTGAGCATCAAAGTACTTCTGAAGAATTGCCTGCCCTAGACAATACCACAGCTTTTCTTGTATCTGTTGGTTTACCGAGCACAACAACAAGTGTGGGTGACTTGTTGCTTTGTTGTTTGTTTGTTTTCATCTGAGATTTTCATGTACTCTGAAGATGGATTTGTCCTCCTGGTCTTTGAAAACTCTTGAAAATGTGCACCCTAGAGGTTGAAAACCTAGAGACAAACACAGAAGTTGAGGTTTCATTGTCTGCAAAATTTAATAATTACAAAAACACGTTGACTTTCTGGGACTTAACATCTTTAGACTTTGGGTCTGGTGCAACTGACAAATTCTAAATAATGAGTTCAGGAATATTTCAGAATAAATTATTTCTGTTTCCAGATAACTAAAAGAAGATGGCTGTGGAAAACTCACATTGTTTGTGCTGGTTTTCATTTTCTTTCCATTGCCAGCCCCAGTCAGAGGTAAGGCACTGTGTTGCATAGACCTGTGCTGTGAGCTAGGGTAACAGTTTTTAGTAATAAGAGGTTAGAAGAATTGTACCCAGATAATTGCTCATTACTTATGAAGAAAGAGCTGACAACAAGATCATAAATGTAATGATTTTATTTGCAGAATTATGAAAATTAGAACTGAAGCTCTTATTTATAGGTGAATCAGAATGTCAGAACCAAAAAATTTTGCTCTAATATTATTATTAATGAAATGGTGAACTGTTCAGTGTGATTCATTCAGTCTTTGATGGAGATAAATTTAAAACTGATTTCTAGTTCACTATTTCCATTTTTTTTTTGTTTTAGCCCAACTTGTTATTAAGAAGGATGCTCAGTCAGTGCTTAATTACAGTAACAGCTTCAATAAAATCCAGGCATTGGTACCAGTACCTAGACCTCTATCCATTGCTCTTCAGCTCATGCTACCCCTATAAAAATGCAGTGTATAAAAACAAATAAAATCATGGATTGACCATGTTAAAATGTGAGCTAGTTAACCTACAATGAGCACACTTGGAAAAAACGTAGCTCCAATTCCCTCTATCAATATTCTCTACAATACAGGGGCAGTTGTTTTCTTTGTTTAATCATGTCTTTGACCACAGTTCAAAAGTCAATATTCTGCTGTCAGATGCAGGCTTGCATGTGAGGAATAGGTAGGGAACTTAACTAGGAAGGTTTGTGAAGAGGGAATTGAATTTGCATCTAATTCACTAAGCACACATGTTTAGATGACCTTTAAAAAAGGGAATTAAAGCAGTTTGATCACGAGCTTTAGGCAATCTGACTTACTGAGGTGATTGAATCAAGAGGCTCAGGTACTTCTTACCAGATAACTGAACTGGAAGAGAATTATTTTAATTAAATATAATTTCATATAAAATTCACAGCTGTGTTAGCAATATGAAATGAATCTAGAAGCACTGCAAATGACTATCCAGAAGCTTCTAGGGTAACAGGAAACCATCTCTGTCAGTTCAGTTGGATGCTTTCTTGCTACCAAACAGTGCAGGAAGAGTATTCTGGAGATTTGGTGTCAAAAAGTGGCAACGATTAGTTGCTTTATCACCAAAAAAAAAACCCAAACCCAAACCCAAAACAACAAAAAAAACATCATTGAGACATCCAGAATATACCATGAACAGAAATATAAAATATTTGTTTATGGCATCCTTGCCTGATGGCACTTGGGCAAATATCTAATGTTTACTGAGTTAAAATGTATTTTAGTATTACATTCTCAGAGGAACACTGATGTTCTTTTTTAATTACTTAAGAACATTTAATTTCTAGATTCCTTTAATGCTAAACTTTCATTAGGCAATAAATACATGAAGCAGAATTTTGATTATATGACCTGTTCCGTGTTTAAGAGCCAAGCATCTCTGGCTCCGTGCAAGCACTACATGCCCCTATGGATTTAGAGCACTGGGATATGCCATCTACAATGAAATACTTTTCAAAAGGGAGAGTTTCTTCTTCTTCTAAATAAGAAACCAGAGTTTCTTATTTATTTTCCAAATGCTCAGCAACACACTTTCCAGAGGCATGTCAAAACTTTGGCTGTCCTCAGCCCACGTGAGTATGGAAGGTGTGTGTCTCAGTATACCTGTCCTTTCTAAGGAGGATAGTAATTTACTTACCAAGGGGAAAGGGAGGGTGGTAAAAATAGTGTGTACACAGTCTGTGTCAGAAAGCCATGAGCTTATTCTGCCGGTGTTTCAAGCTGACTAGGAGCTTTGTGTGTATGTGTGGCTCTGTTCAGTGTGGTGCTAAACCCACCTAATAGAAACTGTCCGTTGCCTTATTAGTTGAGCCTTGGACTAAGCTACCCACTAACACAACTGTTTAGTCTTGTTTGACTTGAGTACAGGCAGAACTGCTCACAGCTACCTGCAAAGCAGCTGCCAAGTTGTGCAATGTGGAGGCTCTATGGGGCAGATTGTATTGGCTTTAGGACTACCTATGTCATGCCTGTGATAAATGTAAGGTTAACAAACACTTGTTCCACTGTTCCAGCTCAGATCCATTGAGATTTCGTAGGATAATAATCACAGTGAAGAAGAACAGGAATGAAGAGCTTCCTCTCCTCTTAATGGCTCATTAATACTAGTTATAAATGCTCAGATGCTGATTACATCTTCATCCTGTACAAGGCCCCCCAGATGTGTGTTAACACCTGTTCCTCTTGTTCTGTAGGTTACCTGGTTTATTGACTGTTCCATAATGCAAAATCAGCCCCACAAGGTGACCTCCTCCAGCCCTGCTCCTGAGGCTTTCTTACCTGTCTTTCAGCTAGGCAAGTACATCATGCCAAGTCCAGTTTGAAGAATGGGCTCTCTGGTTCTCTGCTGAGACACATAAGAGACATTTGAGACAGTGCATAGTCATATGAGATACAGATATTTAATGATGGTAATCCCATCTGGGTTGTGGACAATTTTTAGGGAATCTTCAAATTCATTCCTGCACCACATAAATAGTTCCTTTTTGTTTTCGGTGGTTCAGTTATCTGAACCACATTATCTGTAAAATTTTCGGAAAGTTTTAGTAATTTATTTACCATTCGTAGTCCTGCTAATTATAGCTACATGTGTTTTTCTATTCTTAAATATCTGCTTTCCAGGTTATAACAATATTGAAGAAAAAATAGTTTCCAAACCTGTTGCATGTACATGTAGTGTGCAATTTTGATGAACTTGGACACAGATTGGAGACTTATTATGTCTATTATGCCTAGAATATTGAGGAAATCAGATGGTCTTACCCCCTGGGCTTTAATGTAGTCTAAGTAACAAGATGGAAGTTACTGCTAGACTGTTTACAGTGGAGAACTACACTGGAAAGATACTACAGACATCTTTATTTCTCCTTTATGTTCCCATTTTGCATCTCAGCTGAAAGATCTAATAAGAGTCTAACACCCCTTTAGTTCTCATTAATGGGAATTTATGGTTTATGGATTATGATTGAAGTACCCTTTAGTGTTTATGTATTTTTAATGGAAAGAATTGATGTTTTTATTGGAAAAACAAGTCCATGGTTGTATCAGAGGAGATGTGGTCTTGCTGAAGAGTCAAGGCAGAGTGGAAATGTGAAGACCTCAGGTAGTGTTTCAGCTGCTTTCCAGAATCTGGAAACCAGTTCTGGTTGCATTTGAAAATTTCCATTGATGATTTGAGTGCTCTTCTTTTTATTTAGATATATTGCATTTTTGTGAAAATTGCAAATTCCAAACTGGTCTATAATACTACCCAGAGCATTTGCATTTTAGTTCTTCACTGAGTGTCTGATCACTTATATCTGCTAATTTCTGCAATAAGAGCCCCTGACATATTTCTTGACAGTTACTGTTCATCTAGTAGTCCTCACTTGAGGAAGTTTTTGACACATTTTATGACATTTCTCATTAGCTAAGGGGTATATGTGAGGGATAGGTCTCAGGTCTGGCTCCCACCAGCCATAGTGGCTGACAGGATATATACAAGTGTTTCAATATATGTGCAAAATTTATAGAATATGCAGACATTATACAATGTGCATGTCTGGGACAAACAGCATTCTGAATAACTAAAAAGTGTATTTGCTAACTTTTTAACTTTATTTGGTTGGTTTTTTCCTATTAAATACTTCGCAGTCCTGACCTTACACAGCCAAATTTCATCTTGCAAAATAATCTGAAATAGAAGTCTTTACTAGGTCACCAGCACATGGTGCTTCTGTACCCACTCAGTGGTTATTTGCTTTGGATGAATCAGTAAGCCACGCTATCAGGCTCCCAGCCTTTCTTGAAAATAAATATATTAGAAATTATTATAATGATAGTGGTGTCCTGATATCTGTAGCTGTTGTTGCTTTGTGTAAATAGCTTCATTTAGCAGTATGCAGGGACCTTAACAAGTTGTTCTTGCTCCAGCTGGTTTATTGAACACTCTGTACTCCTGCAGTTGAGTCTACATACTCTGCTATGCAACTCAGGCTGCTTCGGAGGGGAACAGAAAATCACACATTCACCCTCTTCCTGTGCTTTATCTGACAGATCATGTGCACATTGCTGAACACCAGTCCTCAGTCTTCTCCAAGACCTTTATCAGACATCCAGAATCCTCCACAGAGGAGGAAGAATAAAAGATTACCAATTCCTCACACCTGGAAACTTGGCTCATTCTTTTCCTATCCATCTATTTCCCCATAGTCACGGGGATATTTATTTCTAACTTTTAGGTGTTAAATATGTTCCAGACTCCATCAGAAGAGAAATTTCTCTACAACTGTGTCCCCTGCAAGATATCTTCTCAATTGCATCTAGAAAGAACCATGCTTTCTAAACAGCAGCTAACTTCTCATAAGCAGTCTGGGAGTACTGGGAGATGAGTTGCCCCTGCCAGTTTCCCACACAGCAAATATGCAATCAAGGGTCTTTAACAGATTTCCATCTCCTACTTTGCTGGATTTTCATTTGTGGCGTAACAAACCCTGGCAGAAATCCTGAGCAAGCTTCCAATCACTTGAATTGAGCCTTTCCTTGGTCTGATTTACTGTAAGGTCTGATTCAGGATGTTCAGTCTTTTCCCTCAAGCTATTTCATCTTGGAGAACCACTCAGTGTTTCTCTGATTCAATGATGATAAAAACCAATCCATCTATCAAGATGAGTCAGCAGACTGGGCCTGCTCACACCCCTCTCCCCACACACATACATAGCACTAAAATGCCAACAATCTGCATGTTGAACATACGTGCAGAACAGCTATGATAAGTTAGAACAATCGTTAACTTATTCACAGTGCAATTCAAGTACATCTTGTACATGAGTTTCCAAAATTATTTTAATAACAATCATCTTTGACTACACAGTTGAAGATAGTTGGATCTCTTCCTAAAGGCACGTTCCCACAGTTATATCCGTGGCACCTCCATTACAGACAGTGTTGTTAGTTCTCATTAGCTAGGACAAACAAGCCAGTGAGTCACAATCTCTCTGCATAAAGGATCCCATTGTTTTAAACTGATAAACCAGAGATTCTGCTCTGAGCTGGTGTAAACCTGACATTGACTAAAGTTTTCTGGGATGTTTTAAATCTGGATGATTTAAAGGCAGCCTTTAAATGGACATGGACCTGAGGTGTCAGGGAGAGAAATCTGTTACAACAATACGGCTGGTTTGTACCTTTTCCAACAAAAGTGACTTGGCTTCTCTCATTGTTGGGAGAACACGTTATATTTGCTGCAAGTATTTTTCCAAACTCCTCTAAAAAACTAGGCTTAAACTAAATCGAATGTACCAAATATTTCCAAAGTTTACCCAGTAAAATGAGTTGTGTGTTTATACACTTTTCACTTAATAGCTTATTTCTGGTAGGTGGCAATTGTTTCCAAAGTATGCTGAAGTATATCTAATTTATACTACTAGGAGAAATATTCTTCCTCTTATGCTTTGGCTCCTACTTTGTTGTTGGGTTTTGTAAAATCTTAGCACTAATGGTGAAAGCCAAACACAGAAATATTTTTACCTGCACTTTGCCAGTAACATCAAAAGAAGTGCTATTATCTCAACAGCAATTTGGACTGGTTATCAAATGATAATCTTGGAATAAGTGAGTATGATTTGTGATGGTACTTATCTTTTGTAGGTGTGGTTGGCATTTATTAAAATGTTTTCTTTTTCCTGCTGGATAACATGCCAAAGACTTCAGGCAGTAAGTAATTATTCCATGTAAAATATTTATTCTCTGCCAGTCATATGTCTTTCTCAAAGATCTGAATTTGCAGCAACCACTTAAAACCATGTAAAAGCTTAAACATGGGGCCAGAATGAAATCTGATGTAAGCAACTACAACAGAACTATGTGTTCTGTGTGTGCTCAGTAGCTCTTGTGAGGAGAGACCAGCTGTAATTATTTTCTGTATTTATTTGGAACCTTAAGATTCAATTTTCCAATATTGGGCACTCAATTTATGTTCCAGCCATAAGACCTGTGACCCAGCTATGAACTCACTAAAGTTTCTGATAAAGATTTTGTGTTTTAAGACTGAAAAAAGAAATTTATTTCCCTTTTCATTCTGTTATATTTTGTAGGTTATTCTCCTCCTGAAAAAATTTTCTATGAGTGAAGGGAAAGCTCCAGAATACATGCACAACATAAAATGAGGTTGACCACACCAGTTGCTAACAGATGCTCTGCTTTTGAACCATAATGATGGCCCTGAGCATCTCTGTGCTCACAACAGCTCACTCCACACAGGATTGTGTACTGTGTGCCTTCATGTGTGTAAGGATTGTGTACATGTGTGCCTTCATTGAAAGGCTAAACTGAACACATGGAAATAAATTGTACTAGTCTGAACTTGCACTAATTTATTTAAAGCTTTATTTTCTCAAGTCTAGTGCTAAGAACTGAACTCATAACCTAAGACCTACTTCACCCTTCCAAAATCATACAAGAGACACAATCAACAGAGCAAATAGGGTAATAAATGTGCATGTACAATCTGTATTATCTGCTTTCAAAAAGAAAAAAAATTCATTTCAGTATTTACATGTCTACACCATTTACATCTTCCTTTCCTGACTTCAGCAATTAGATACAAAGCTGGCTTTTTTTCCTCTAATTCCTTCAGAGAACATGCATCCAGCTGCTGCTGCTGCATTGGTGCTTGCCTGCAGGACTGGCAGGTGGTTATACTTTTGAGAGATTCCAGGGCATGTTTCCTTCTTGAGAAATATTGGAGGGCACAAACCTCTTGTCAAATACAATGAAAAATCAAAGGAAGGTGCTTCAGGAGGTAAAATAAACTTCTGAAAGAGACAAAACTGTAATGCAAACCACAGTTGCAGTAACAGCAGACATTGCCGTTCACCGTTTTACCTCTTCAGTAAGCTATTCTCAATAAATTGGTGCACCTAAAACCTGTGTTCATTTATTTAAATTTTGTATTAGGGAGCAACTTTCTGTTAATGTTCGTGTAACTCCGGCTGCTTACAAGTGTTACCTCTGATGTATGCCGATGTGACAGGTAATTCAGACCCTTGGACATAATTTCAATGTTTTTTGTCTCCTCTGCAGTGGTTATGAAGGGACATTCACGAACAATGAAATCTCTAGAAAATTAGAAGCCAATCCCTGTCCTTATTGCACAGCTAATCTCTTGCTAAACCTTTAATATGTTATTGCATTTCAGCAAAGTCTTTCTTCCAGTGCTGAAAAGCACTCTGCAAAAGTAATTCCCATTCATAACAACATATTGATACCAATTACTTACAAAATCCTTCTGCTTTGTAAACACAGCTACACTGATAGAATTTGCACCTTTAACTTTTCCACTTTTTAAAATGGCTAGGTAATGTTTTTGGAGAGCACTGAGCTAAAATACCACCTCAGTCATACAGTAACCTTGGTGATTCTTGGACCCCTAAGACCAGTCTTCAGATACTTTGCTACAGAGAGTGGCTAGTGTCAGGCCCTTCACAAGGTGGTAAAAGCCAGGGAAAGAATAAATATATGGCATTTTCTCTCAGCATTTGTCTTGCAGATAAGAGGTTCCTGTGAAAGAATAATTATGATATCTAATAAACCTCTAAAAATTATTGCTGCTGGAGTCTATTCATAATTCTGGATATTCCTGATATGAATATAAATACTGTATGATTCTAGTAAGTCATAAGAAAGGAATGGTCATTGCTGGTTTAATCATATTAAATTAATGAAATGTGGTGTGAAAGTTTGTAGCTATTGGAGTCTGAAGGTTGTGTCCACCTATAGAAAGACTCACGCACACACAAAAAAAAAAAACAAAAACACAAAACAATCCTGAAAGGTTTGGTTTATTTTTATATTGATATCTCTAATATCAAACAGAGAAAAACTTTGCCTTTCTAAAATTTTGGTCAGAAAATATTCAAAGTCAGAACAGCCAAAGATGTTTTAGGATACAGTATACTCTGAAGACAAAGCAGAATTATTGGATAACATCCCTACTAGTTCATTTGTCATACCCACAACAAAAGTAATTTTTTATTCTTTAACTCTGTCAGAAATTCAATATTTCTCCAATACAACTCTAATAAGGACTAAACTAGAAAGTCAAGTCAGCAGAAATGCTGGTGTGCAAGTATTAATATGTTGTAGAAACATACTGGCATGTCTTAGTTTCATAATTTGACCAGCATGTATTACACTGATCATCTTTTTAAACTGGTATCTCTCTTGGAGATTTTACTGATATGTTAATTACAACTTCTGAAGCAAAGCTGATAATGTCATTTATATATTGGCACAAAACTGGTAGATTGACAAGATCTAAATTCTGAATTGCACATGAGTAACAGTGGGAAGACACAGAAAGACTTAGAAGGGCACAGAAGGAGTTGGAAATATGGTGAAGAGAGGGATGGGACTAGATTAGACTGCATCCTTGGTCTCATTAGAAGCTTTGTCTGATAACTTGTTGCTAAGCATGCAGCACTCACATGAATAAAAATATTCAGTTCTTGAACTTACTGCTTCAATATTACAAAACTGAGCACTTTTTCTACTTCTAAATTGCAGACTTCCAGTTTCCAACATCTTAAGATACCCAACATATTCTTGCTTCAGGTCCATTTTTGTACATATGAATGTAACAGGTCTGCACTTACTCTGGAACACGAAAGACCTCCTGGATTGTTTTTTTCTAGGAGGACATCCTGATTTTTTGTTAGTGTATGTGACTTAAACATCATGCAATTGTCACTGCTGTATAATTCTACAAGGAAATGACACTTTCACAGATCAGTCTATATCTGATTTGTCCTGAAACCTGTTATTATCTTGCACTTCTGATCGCTTGAATGTGGAAACATTTCTGGGCTCCGAACATTTTGAAAGGGATTACATGTGAATACAAAAAGTAATGTTCAAAGCGGAAAGTTTCAGACTGACTTTTAAAAGTGTTTGGCAAGGGACATTCAGTGAGTTAAAAGGATTGGGAGTTCCAGACGGAAGGAACAGGGTATGCAAATATTCAATTAACATCAGTACGAGGGTGAGACTTTGCAAGACACAGAACAATCTAGAGATGAATCTCTGGGAGAATTGGCAGGGATGTGAGTGACAAGGAAGTCTTATAAATCATGTCCTGAAAAAAGCATGGAATGTTTGATAGCAAGGAATGAAATGTCATGTAAAAACAATGCAGCACATTACCCAATTAGGAGCAAATGCAATGAGAACATTTCAGGGTAATGCAGGGATCAGCTTACTTCTAGGCAAGAGTCCAGCTCACACATTTTAGAATGGCTACCGTGGAAGCAAAGTGTGTATAGGAAAGTAGGCGTGAAGATGATTAAAATAACCAGGCCTGCTCATGATTGCATGGGATGAAGACAGTATAATTAACTTGGCTAAAGGAGTGTCTTATCCTTGTGATATATGTAAACTGATAAGAGGCTAAACAAGTGGAGGCAGCCGAAAATTGAATGAGGTGGAATGGAGACTTCAGAACAGCTCCAAGAAACTTGACTCATTGTGTTGCTGTAAAACATGTCCATTTGATCTGCAACATGGAAAGATCACACAGGCTGGTCTCCATCCTGAAGTAATTCACATTATAGTGACATTTGGGTACAAGTAGGACTTCCACAATGTAACTTTGTGTTCAGAGCCAATTAAAGATTAGTTTGGAACAGATTACCATGGAGTATTTGGCAAAATTTTCTTGCAAAAAACCTGATTTTCCAGCAGACAAATAGGCAGGATGGAGACAGTAAAACTGTGGTTATACGGTAAAAAAGATGTAAAGTATACATGCAGATCCTACTATTTGAGCAGAAATGAAAACTCAATACTGATCCACTAATACAATTTTAGAAAAGTTTTAAGAAGCAGATGTAAGGAAATCAAATTTTATTTTTCTATTCATCATCAATAATTCCGTAGTTTATTGTTACAGTTTTATTTGGCTTTTCCAAATGAAATTCTACAACATGAGGAAAAGAATTCTACAGTTCAAGGTGACCCCTGAAGTTCTGATGTACTGAAGTTTAAAAGAATTTACAAAATAAAGAATAAAGACAATTGTCAAGAGTTCAAGTAAGAGCTGAGGAAAGAGCTATTTCCCCTGACACACTGAATCATTTTTTTGTTTGTCTGACTGGTCCGCTGAATAAAAGTGTTGGTTTTTCTTCAGATTTTCTACCTAAAAAAAGCTCACTACCAAACCATAAACAAATGAAACCAGAAGAGCTTGGTTTTCACTGAGCAAAAGCATTCAAGTGATCTGGAATGCAAGTTTTAATCTGTTCATTTTTATTATACATTAATGAAACTAGTCTTTCTAAGAAAGTCAAGTAAGATGCCAGCTGAGTCTCTACGCAATGTTCTTACAAGCTAAAGTTCTCAAAATAAGTGTTTTGAGTGATGAAGACCTGGCTGTGGTAGCATCACCTTTCTCATTCTTACCATGGTTCATAGCACTATCGTTAATTTATCTGAAGAATTCTTTAAAATAGGAACAGGCCAACCAACCATCATATTATGTCTATAAAAATGCCTATAGAAACAGTGTATTTTTATCTCCTTAACCTTTCAGTTAAAATTCCTAGGTAACAGTAATCTAAATTTTAAAAAGTAATTGTTTTCAGAGAAAACTTTCCATTCTTTGAATTACTTAACAGAGGATGAAAGTGTAAGAAGTGACTTTGCTTTTGTGCAGACATGTTAGATTGGAATTCCTATTTTTGTTCCCATCGTTGGCTGTTTTTTCTCTGAAGTGCATACTTGATGATTTCTTTTCATAAGGCTTCTATACAATGCAACACTGACATACAAGGTTGAGTAAGTGAAGTATTCAGAGCAAGTCTGTAGTCCAAATCTTATGGAGTCCTTTTGTTTCTTGACCCAGCACAGCTGGTGCTTACAATTTTTAAGACTCTATAAATGCAAATGAAACTACAGAACCAATTTCTCTAACAGCAATACCTTCACTTTCTGGTCTTAAAACTGCAGAAAATATCCTTCCTTAGAACCACAATACAGAAGAGTTACAATCAAACTGATATCTTTGTTTTGGTAACAATAATACAGGTATTTTCAGTAGTAATGAGCTGTACTATTGAATGGATTAAATAAAAAATTCGGGAGTTCATACTACCTGTGCAAGACTGACACAAATAATCATGACAGAGTCCACTATTCCAAGATACCAGCACTTTCCATTTCAATAGTACTGCTCGTGAGATACCTGGCACTACAACTACAGTGATTTTCAATTCTTGTCAAGCTTCCTGACCATGAAAAATCTACTATGAGCTCTAAAAATTAATGTTTCTCTCTCAAACACTTAGATTAATTTTAATCAAGATTGTGCATCATCCCCCTTTCATATTCTTTCTGGAAATGAAGCAAGGGGGCTTTGATTCAGAATTTTTATGGCAGCTACTGAATTACTTGGAGATTTAAAGGAGTCACTTTTCCAAAGCTGAGAACAAATAAAGCCATTTCTACTGGGAGAAAGAATTTAAACAGAAAAATATGAATAATTCGGAACTGTTCGGAATACTTTACTAGATGTCCAAATGCCGCAATCAATATAGAAGGAAAAACTGCTCTGGTAATAAGCCAACTTGGCTTAGAAAGGAAGTGAAAGACGTTCTTAAAAATGCATATGTATACAATATTTATATGTCTGTGTGTGTGTATAGGCACATAAACTGATCAATACATATAAGGATTAAAATGGGGGAAAGGCAATATGTAGGTAATTGATAATGAAAACAGAAGTGCAAATATTAAATGAATACCTGGAAAAGTTAAAATACAGTGAGAGGTGCTTTATAATACACAAGTAAAACTTCACTGTGCTAAACAGAAATTACATAAACCTGGAACACAGAGAAGATGATGAGAGAATGATACTACATAATTTCACCAGCTCAATAAATTTAGTACAAATGGAAAATAGTGTTTCAAAGAGTCAAATATTAGGATAGTCATCTCAGAAAATAGAACAAAGGCTACAGGAGTATCCTCTTCTTGGGGACAGTACAGAGCCTAGAGCAGAGGAACCCAATCTTGCTTTGACAGTGATCCCTGTGTTGTAATTAATAAAATTATTAATTATAATAAAGGGAAGCACTTCCTTTCCCTTCTTACTATATTACTAAGCTATCAGGCTTTATTGCAGTTTTAAACATGTCCAAGTCTGTCCAAACTCAAAATTTAAAAGAGGTATTTATAAATTGGAAAGGGTTCTAAAAAGATCTATAGGAAAGATTAAAGCATTGGAAAATGAGGCAATACTGAAAGAACCAGAGTTCTCTTTTTTTTTTTAGTTGAAAAGCAAAAAGGTTAATGGACAAAAAAGCCACAATATATATATTTATAGACACCGTAATACCCATGTGGTGGGTTAACTTGTCTATCTCTAGTTTTTATTCCATCTGGTCTTCCTCTTCCTCCAAAGAAAGTATTAAATACACTATACTGTAATATGGACACTATACACTGATTCAACTAGAAAAGTCGGGCTAAAGACAAACACAGTGGTTTTTACACCTTTAAATCTGAGGCTGCAACATAAGCTCTGCCTGGGCTTAAGAATCATCCTGGGAGAGAGGAGAACATCTGATCTATAGGATTGCAGCGGAAATCCTCACCCAAGAACTGGGGCTATTTATTGTCACTAGCTCTTTAATCTAAGAATGGACCAACTCAGGAATTTGTACATCCACACTGTGAACAAGATCATGGAACCTATTAGATTAAAATAAATCCAGGGTGGAGGGAATAGCAAAGGATGAGAATGAGCAGTCAGTGTCAAGAGATCCTGAAGTGCTGGCAATGCTGGTTACTTTCATGATCAAGATAGAGGTAAAAAAATTTATATGGATGGTCTGTTCATGAACAGTTATTGATTAGAAAAACTTCTTTATAGAGAAACATAAATCTTTCGCCAGAGATCTCTGGGAAAGTCTTGTTAGCTCCCTGTAGCCACAACTTCCAAGCTGAAAACCCTAATCTGAAACATTAATGCATCAATAATAGAGTATTTTAACTATAACATAAAAGTAGCTTGTAAAATTCTTTCTTCGTAAAATGTGTCTTCTTTTGAGCAGTAATCAGTTTTTTCTAAGTTCAGAGATCATCAGTACTTACAGACAAGTAATGCCACTCTCTCAGAAAATCCTTCTATATAACTTGCATGATTGCCATAATCATCTTTTGTACCATTTTTTCCTTTTAAATATAAAGGATAAAATTGATATTAAAACCTTGAGCTCAGGAATAGCATGACTATTCCTGTAAAGTACTGAGTATCTTTACTTCTCAGGAAGGTCAATGAGAGCTCGGAGTTACAAACATCTAATTGGTAAGTAAAATTTCTATTTTATAGAAAGAGTCAAAGTCTGGAGCAAAGCAGACTTTTTTATATTTGCTTAGCAGCAAATATATGTCATTTTCGAAACAAAATATTTAAACATTTGAATTTGACAGACCTGGAAAAATATAATAAACAACTTCTAATTCATAGAGCATTAAATTTAATTTAAAAAAAAGGCAAAAAACCCACAACCAAACATCAAACTTAAATTACTTATGCCATTGTTATTCAACGGACATTAAATTTTTATCAGAACTTTTTTCAATATCGACATAATCCTGCAAAACATTTCAGTTTCATACAAAGAACATTTGAATGGAAAATTGCTTCATAGAAAATTAATTGATCATCTCTGCCTCTCCCATGAAATGGTCATACCACTTAAGTCAACTTTGACTACACCTTAAGAATTTTCATATTCCATGAATATTCCAATGTTAGAAACAAGGTATAAATTAGAAAAAAATGTTAGTAAGCTATTTGAATTTAAACCTTTAATAATTACTCAGTGTATTGGCCTACATATAAATCTTCAATTTTATTTGACTACTGTCATTCTAATTTTTCTATCTGGTCAGATGCTATTTTCCATTTGCACAGTAAAATATAATCCAGAAGAAAGCAACTTGGAAGATGTTTCACACAAGAATTGTTGATCTAATCAGCTCGTGTGAGAGTGATTTATAGATGCTCCATGTTAGAAGAGAGTCTATTAGAGTACTGGCGGCTCAAGAGAAAGATACTTCAGCTGAATGCAATTCTGTAACTTTTCTTTCAGCCATTATACAACGCAGGACTTCATGACTCTCAGTCATGAGACAACTTAGCAGTAGGTCAACAATATTGCCTGTCGCCTGTTTCTTCTTATGCTTTAGTCTGAATAAATTATGATTCCCATCTTTTCTGTAACTGAAGGCAGAGCAAAAAAGGAATGACTCCTGCAGTTGAATTTCATAGGAAACTTGTAATTTAGAAGTAATATTTACAATTACTGTTAATATTGTTTGTTATCATGATAATTTTCATGTTTACAAGAAAAATAACTGACCTGATACAAGACAATCAGTGGAGCAGTCCTCAGAAATATCTTCACTGCCAGAATCAGAACCAGAAAGTAATACCCGTCGCCCTCCTGAAAAAGGCAACAAGAAAACCAGCTAGAGCGACAGCCATTGCATTCAGCAGTTTTTTCTTTAAAGGTTTCCTATATTAATCCTTCCTTCCAGACTTTATAGACAATACGTATACATACATGTATGATCAGTGATGCTGAGGTATCAGCATCAAGACATCAGCAGTTCCTTACAACACTGTCCTACCTGTATTGCTGCTTCTGATGTTGCTCAGTCTCTAACTGATCTAACTGATCTCTAACTGATCCCAAGGTCTTGGCTATGCACACCCAGACCTATTTCTTCATATCTGCTAGAAGATACCACCCTAGGTCTAAGAAAGCAGGAGAGTAGAATGGCTTGCATTTGTGGACTGGAAAGAAAAAAGTCTGAAACTGAAAAAAAAAAATGAAATGGAAACTTCTGGAATAAAAAACAAAGATTAACTTTTGACACTTGAATTCAGTTGAAAAATAAGGGCAATCCTAATAATTTATCCACCCTATATTTTTCTGGTCTTTCTGCTACAAAGCCAGGAATCTAGACTCCATTTGTCCCTGGTGTATTTTTGGAGTCAGGCTAAATGGGTTTGGAGACGGGTCTCAAATCTCCCCTGAGCCTTTCACAACACCGTAGAGACAGGACTCGGGAGTTGAGATCTTACCTTGTACTGACCTGCAGCTCAGTTTTCATGGCTTAGAAAGCCAAGACACCAATTAGTCTGTAAACTAACAAAATCCAGAAACAATATTTCTTACAAGCAGCTTTCCAGACAAACTGGTAAGGATTCGGAGGGTGAGCTGTCAAGAAATTTAGCTGTCTGAAAGGTTCCCAATCGAAATATATGTAGGATGAAAAATTTGTCAAAGGCAACACATATTTACAAACTCGCATTTTATGATGGAAGATTTTCATCAGGAGCTTTTCCAGCTCTCTCTAATATTGTACTAATTCAACTTACTTTTACTTATCTCTCATATATACTATGCAATGGTCTTTCAACAAGCAGACCTTCCCCCAAACAATCTGATCTGAACGAGGTATTTTTTAAAGATGCAAATCAGCGTGCAGCTATGGAGACAATTCTTCTAGTCCACCTCTTTCATTCACTCTTCCTCAGGTGATAGCTTAGACATATGACCAGAAGTTAATGAATTACATTACAGCTTATTCCCAACTGTGATATTTTCTGGGAGTCCAGAAACCTTCTCCATTATATGATAGATTCATAACTTCAAGGTTATATGCTATGACACTTCTAGAAGCAACATGTTAATGAAACTGAGGAATGTTATGGAAATATTTTTCTTTTATTGGCTACTTTTCAATTAATTTAATTAAATTAAAATAAAAATCGAGGCTTACCTTTAAAGAGCTATTCTTTATATTAAAATCATACTGAAGTAAAGAGAATGTCACTGAATCACCACATTATTTGTAGTACTTACCTAGTCTGACATCCTTTATTGTTTTTTTCATCACTCAGTGCAAATCCAAAAGATAAGTGGCTGAGATCATACCTTCTAATAATCTTCCATTATTTATTACTTAGGACAGACTTTTTGATTAATTAGTCTATAACTTGCATCCCACGAATACACTTACAATCCAGGCTGTAGCTTTTGAAATTTTTCTTGGAAGATTAGATTCTTCCATGAGTGTTGAAGAGAAAGGAGTAGAAGATTCAGTGCTAGAGGATATTCTTTCTGGCCAGACTGATAGATAATGCTAACCATGAATTTATGCTGGAGTCTAGAGGAAAGTGAAATAACTAAAGGAAAACTAGCAGAAAGTTGGAAATTATTTTAATGTCTTTCTTCTTTCGTTTATGAAAAGTTCAATATTTGAAAAATAGGAATTAAACTATTAATTCTATTTCTACTAATTGGAAATATTGTGAAATGACTACCATATGCATTGAGTTATAACAGTTCCAAAGTGTTTAAACCCAAGTAGAATAATATTTGATACTGCTAGTGGCTTAGTCATAGAACATAAGAAAAAGTGGAGTTCAGATGAAAAGACATTTATTTCATTTCTTGAAGGTAATAATCATTACCTTATGAAAGAATCTTTAAAGTCAAGGGTAGTATCCTTCTTATCTTGACTGTTGAGATCTGGACAAGTAGGCAATGCTGACAGTGAATAACCGGAACAAGCTCAATTATATTTTCTGTGTTTCCCTCATCCTACTATCATCCTACTATCCAATACAGCAAATACCTTTCTACAAGCAGCAATTATTATAAAACTAGTGTTAGGTAGATAGTTACCCTCGAGCTCACTCTGTCGTGGATTGTCGAACCAGGGAAGAGTTATTTCTTCAAGGGGCCAAGTTATGTAGATTTTGCTGAAACTAATCAATCTTCATCAAAGGGCTATATCTTCCAGAATTCTGGCTTAAACCAAACTTATTCAGAAACAGATGGCTTGGAATGAAGGTATTAAGTAATTTTTTAGTCTCATGAAAACATTTTGGAAAGCCATCCAGTCCTCAGGAATAGGTGAAGAAGTCATATATGAATAATGGGAATTGTTATCATAGCACGTAACACACAAAATCAGAGCATTAGGCTGGAGGCTGATCAACCACATAGGTTCGTTCAGGCTTCTGTCTTTGGTAGTTACATTTCATTTATGCTAGTTGAATGACATATTAAGTGACCAGTTGTGAAAAGTGCCACGCAAGGACCTTGAGCAGATGCTAACCTGTTCAGGGATTATATGATCTAAAAGAGGCTTGTAAATCTTATATGGAGAAGCAGCAGCAAAAGATTTAACAGCACTGGACAAAGAAGATGTCACATGAAAATTGGTGATGGCTAAAGCATTTTTCTGGGAATAACTAAGAGGCAAAGATCATGAGCATTACCTGGAAATAGAAAGCACTGAGCAAGTTGTTCATTGTCTTTCCATTCCTGATACTTCCAATGAAATTAGGGTGTATCTATCTTCCTTTAACTGAAAACAATATCATCAAAGAAGCATTTAATTCCATCATTAAGCTTCTCTTAATGATATTATATTGTTATTGTTATTAACAACTGTAATATTTTTGCAATAATTCTTTGTTTTCTGTATACACCACACTATGCTCAGAGCATCCTTCTCTGGCTCTGTACATTCTGGATATTCAGCACATCTGCCTTTCCCATGGCAGTTGGTGAGTGAGATAACTTTTCTTCCACTATGGTATAATCCACTTCATCATTTCATGCCTTTCAGATTGGAAAAAAGTACCTCAGGAAAATAAGGTTGCCTTAAGTAAGCAGACTCCAAGTGTCTAGCACCTACATGCAATGCAGGATCATAACGTATGCAAGTGCCAAAACCAGTCAGCAAAAACATCACAAACTGAGTTTGATGCAGAGCAATGCCAGATCTGACAACAATAAAACCGCAAGTAATATATAACCTTATCAGCATTCAGTAGTTTATATCATCAAGAGCTGGCTGAGTGCAACTTTAGGAAGAAGCCTAGTATTTTAGCAATTTTCAATCACTGTTAATTATCTTGTCTGCTATTGGTCTTTCCTTGCCTGGTGTGCCTTTTTCTCAGCATATCTGCTCTCACTTACAGTCCTGTGCAACTCCCCGCAATCCTCTCAAATGTGACATCAGGGCTCCCTTACTAGTTATGATTAGCTGTCTATCTGCTCATACAACTTAGTGCATTTTTGTTGTGACAGATAGAGAAGGTTTGGAGCAGAAACCTGTAGGATTTAATACTAATCCAATCAGCACTGACAGACCTGTCTTATACAATGAATAAGATGGAGTTGCAGGAAACAGGGCTGGACAGGATGCAGGGTTTCCCTGCCCATGGCATCCGAGCATTGGTCATGTTTCTAACTTTTGGGCACCAACAAGCCCTTTCAGAATGCTGCCCTTTTAAAACTGTAGATGTATTTATACAATCACCATTCCTTTTCTTTACATAGCCTTAAGTTTCTGAGTTCCTCAGGAAAAGCACTGGCTACAGAAGGGTTGACTGCAAACTGGACAGTCACTAGTGTTTTGGTCCTGTTAATTATTATTCTTCTACTGTAGGCAGGGTTAAACCACCCAAATGACACCACACAGGGTTTACGAGAAGAGCTGGACAGTTCTTCCTTAATTACAATATATTTAAGACTCAAAATACACTGGCATTTAAACAGTACAAAGGCAAGCCGTTACTAATTATTGCACTGTTGACAAATAAACTCCCAAGTGGGTGGATCAGTGGGTAGTCCTCACTGCCACCTTTGACTTTCAGTTATTCTACACCTTTTCTGAGAGTGTCTTGTATGTGAGACATCAAGTTTTGTTTCGTCAAAAAAACTTCCTTTTGGCAGACATGTTATGCTATGTTAATACTGCTATATGCCTCTAGAAATACCTCAAAAGAGCTTGAATCATTTCTCATAGACAAAACTGAACGAGTAACTCTATCCTCCCATCTACAAATCTCTCCTTTCTTGATTCTCAGTGTATTTGTCCCCTGAGACTTAATGAATCAATGGGGATCACAGGACTAGTTACAATCAAAACTAGCTTTACATCTCCTCATTGTGAAATACAAAAAGCAGTTTCCCACTGTGCTCCCAACAGTGAACTAGATAAGCACCTTTCTAAAGAACAGATGTAATTCAAATATTGGTAGATGTAGACCTTGTCTAAATGGGAAGGGAAGGGAGAAAAAACTCAGCAGTTGCCAGTGTCCCTCACAGAGCTGGTCTTCGCTATGCCCAGCACTGAGGAGACGCTTGTCCCTTGGACAACGTCCTTCAGACTCCTCTCTCTTATTAACAACCAGCGTAGATAAAATACTCAGAAAGTTACTAATTTAATTTTGTTGATTGTTTGTTGAATAACTGTAAGTATGAATGTCCAATCAGGCAGTTACATGGAAGATTCCTTGTAGTTTTTCCAGCAGAAAATGAAAATACATCAGTAATTCTCTGTAACGACGTCTTCCTAACCTAGGAGTCCAAGCAAACTTCACTCAACAAGTCCATATGAACCTATCAATCAGACACTCAGCAAGCAGACAACCTGTCAGAAGAAATGACCTTGCATGTGTGTGACTGGCTAAAAGATTGTTGCCAGCTATGAAAGAAGGATGTGGTAGCAATGACTCAAGAAGATTATCATTTTCAGGCTTAATATTATCATGTAATACAAATCATGACTAGTATCAAAGTGGACCTCAAAAGCTGAGGCTAACACAAAACTATTTTAATGTTGGACTACTGAGATGCATCTCTGGGAAAGGTCATGACTGGATTATTTTTTCATGGATAGATATCATATATATTTCTGTGACTCTGGGTGGCAAAGCTGATAAATGTTGTATCAGAATTAGCAATACCAAAACTCAGAAGACTTGACTTTAAGAAGAGGCAAGTATATGGCAAAAAATAATGGTGGAGGAAAAGACAAAAGGAAAAAGGAAGCAATGACAGCAGCACCAGGTGAGAGCTGTGCCTAATGCATCTATGGAACTGAACACGGCAGTCAAAACACAACCATTTTACAATAAAACAAAGCTTTGACGTAAAAAGGTGTTTCATCCCTTCAGGAAGGATGTGAAATTAGTTGTTACTGGGAGCAATAGAAACATGATAGAAATAAGCATCATCAGTAGAACACAAACTGCAGAAGGAAAAGCTTTGAATAAATATGCAGGTAGCAAGGTGGAATTGTCTAACTTTATATGACAATCTATAAAGAAGAGAAGAGGGCGGAGTGCATAATAGTCTGCTCATATGATCATTCTTTACAGAAGACTGATGAAATAGACTCCAGTAGACAATTCTCAGGAGCAAGGCTGTCAAGCTGTTACACAAGAAAGAGAAAAGCACATTCATCCAGAACTTCACCCCTTCCTGATTAAAGCACTCTCTGGAGCTGAGGGCTGAAATTCCCATGGGCCCAGAGAACCAAAACTGCAAGCTGAAATGCTGCTGTCTAAAGTCTCTTGGGAGAAAATCCAAAAGCAAAAAAAAAATATTTTAACCATAAGGAAAATATAGATCAATGCTTCCAGTGAGAAGGTTTCTAGTCATCAGATCTTCAAATCAAAAGCTGTGACAAAACAATCATCTGAATTTTCAGGGTTTTCATTCTTATATCAACTGTCCTTGCATCTTCCTCTCCTGTCCCCTCTGAGATATTAATTTTACTGCACAGTGAATTTGGTGGTTAAAAAGTAAACAGATTTATTTTTTTTTTTTACTGAAATCGAAACACCTTAAAAACTGCTGCCTTTTTGGGGTGGGGGGTGTGTGTGTTTGTCTGTGCTTTTAAAAGATTCTCTTTCCAAACTTTCACTTTGGATTAAATTTACCCCACAAATTTTCTGTTAGATTAACTAAATGTAGGATTATGTGAAAAGGGGCTAACTACTATCACTTGATAGTGATAAATTACTTCTGTGTTAGGAGGAGAAACTATTGACGTGACAGCCATTTCTGTCTCTGTGGCATTAACAAAGCAGCTCTTACAAGGGACTAGCTTGAAATAAATTCAAATAAAAACATGATAAAAAATTAATTCCACTAAAAATAATGGTCCAAGTAACTGCCACACCTTGAGATTTGGGGTATAATCTAAGTATTTCCTTAGAGATCCTTTCTCCTCTGCAAGTCACATGAAAAATCATGGCATCACTTAATGTTGTTTTTTATCTGTAAAATATTTTATTGTTAGGTATGTAGCATGTAATATATAGTGTAACTTAGTTCACATGGTAGTGACTATGCAGTTCTTTTCAAATTGCAAAGACTCATTAACATGAAGATAATGAAATATAAGCAGCTAGACCAGGCTCCAGAATTGGTTGATCCATATTCTCTCCCATTCTGGAGACAACAGGAATTTCCTCAGCAGCATCAGCAAGTAGCAGATAGTTGGTGATCAGATTTTCCATGAGATTAGATGGCTGTCTTTAGTGACAATGAACCTGTTCTAAAAGCAGAATTCAGAGAACATCAGCAAAATTGGAAATTTTTGGGTGAAGAATTTCCCTTGTCTCCAGCATAGAAAGTATTAGCATAATCCCTCAAGTGCACACTAAGATACCTGTGAGTTATTTATTAATAGTTAAATAAGTTATTTGGCACCCAGAATCAAGTATGATTCTTGAAAAGGGCTGACAGCAGAATACATTTGTTAACTAGAGACATACCTAAACTTTGCCAAGAGAAATACTGAACTAAACATGCACTCACTGAACAAGAGAGTGTCTTTTTTAAGTTGAAGTCCTTGTTTACAGTTTCCTTTTTTATCTTGTCTTATTTCTCTAAATTTAGATTGATAATATTAGCACCAGAAATAAGGTAAATCGGAACTAAAGAAGAGTTTTGCTTATTGCACCATTCAAAGCTTATCTCTTTCTGCACCATTTTCTTTATATTATAATAGAAGACTACCCTTGTGATATCCTAAGACCTTGACTTGTTTATATTCTGTTCATTTTCTTTAGTTTAACAAGGTGATAAATAAATGAGCTTCTCAAGGAATGAGAAACTCTCAGGGCTAGAGACTGAAGTTTTCTGTTTATTCACAGGCCAGGTATAGATGCTGACAGGCACAGTGCAAATATGTGTCAGTAATCACAAAGTCAGCCTGAGGGAACAGGACTGTTAAGTGGTTGTTATTAGTGTAACTCCTTGCTGCTTCACATTTGCGACCTTTTCTGAGCTGAGATGGTCAATGCTATCAACCCATGGTCAAGTGTGTAGAATCTAGACAGGCAAATCTACCATAAGGATTGATGAGTAGACTGTTCTCTCACAAACCTCTTCTCTTCTAATGTATTTTCCATATGAAATAAAAAAATAGGGTGAAATCTGATATCTGTGACATAGTAACACATATAAAACTGATGGCATGGTAAAATCACTCAGGCAGAGAGAGCAGTCTCTGGAGCACCCTGAGCAGAGGCACACTGCACTGCTATTTAGATCCTCTCCCTTTGGCTGCCTCTCAGACAGACGGCTTCTCAATCAACCTGTAGGCTATTTATCTGGGCATACTTGGTAGGCAATTAATCTACCTGGCATGCTTGGACATGCATGGTCTCATTCACTCTTAAGGGTACCCTCCAGCATGTCTGTGCCCGTGCTTACAGACCATTGTCTAGTCTTGATGATGGTTTTGACTTCTGGAATGGCCATCAAACAGCAATACAGATAGTCTCTTGGAGTCCATCACTACTGAAGAACCTTGGAAGTATTCCTGCTAACAAACTAGCAGATGATCAGGAATCTTGAGATTTTCATGTGAGTCAATACAAGTATCAAGATCTATTGTGTATAATAATACGGCAAAGAAGAACAACATACTTAGGAAGTTTCACAAGATTTACCCAGCTTTCAGATACTGGGAAAATGCTTTAAAAACTTCTGAGGCATCATCACTGATGTCAAAGGTCAATATTTTCAAATGACATTCTCACAAATCAAATTAAATCAAATAATCCATTTATTTTACTGTGAATTTTTTTCAAAGTTATTTTTGCAAGTCTACTGACAGTAGATTGCATTTCAATTGTAACTGCCCTTTTGATGACAAAGGACGGACCCAAATTAGGGGAAATGTGTATGCAAAAGCATAAACACACACACTAATCATCTTTGTACATTCCTTTAAACATTTGTTTGTCTCTTCCCTAAAAATTAGCAGTCATTAGAGCTGCATGTGAAACAGAAATCCAACTATTGATGAAAATTTGTCATTTTATTTTATATTTTAAAATAATAAAAAAAAGATACAATAGTTGGAAATTTAAACAATATCAGTCATATGGCCATTTCTGCAGGACTGGGAATAGACATGCTAGGATATTAGGATATTGTTAAGGTATTTTAGGGGAGAGAGGGAGAGAAGATCATAATTATATCTTTTAATATGAAGTCATAACTCTTTCAAATCTGTTTTATTCTGCAAACAGTATAATTTACAGTAGCAATTCTCTACTAATCAGGTGTTGTTATTGTAGTGTTCTGTTTTACCAAGACACTTTAGTGTTAAAAATTATAAAATTTGTCAGTCGGTTTTGAGTGTAGTGCAACTATTCTTATGGCTGATAAACTGAATAAATAACTCCCTGTGTGCAACATAGGCAGAGCAGGTTTGAACAGTCTTTGGTCTGCTTTCGATTTACATGTCTATACAAAGATGTGCAACTCAGAAAATATGATATTACTGCACAATAAAACAATTGGATTAAAAGTGATCCTACTGAATATTTTTGTTATCTTCCACATAACATTGCAGTTGCAAAAATATATACACATATTTGTTCAAACTCTGTGTTCATTGAAATACAGCTATTAAGGTGTCTTTTTTAAGATAAACTGATGAGATTGCAAAGATTCTCGTAAAGATAACAGAAAGGGGGTGTGCTATGATTGGTCTTGAGGTCATTAAAAACAATGTGGGCAGATAACTTTTAGTTGGCACCAAAATCACTACAAGTAAAGATAAAGAATCCTTGAATGACAAGAGGCAACATCCCCTTTCCTGAACCAGGATTATCCTACAGAGCCTCAGGAAAACCCCAGGGTAAAGGTAAGGAAGGAACAGTTTTAGTGCAACATCCCTTAATTATATACAGATGTTTACTAAGAAATCTAGCTATATCATCTGCACTGCAGAGAAAAACAGGGATTTTATTTCTCTGTCTGTTATCAATTAAATCATCAAAACAAAATTATCATTCAAATTACAATGTATCATTTCACTTTTAGAATGTATAGGGAGGAGGCAATCTATAAAGCAGAAATCTGCTAACCATCAAAGCAACAAAGGAACATTAAAGTTCAATGGACAGTTTGTTCATGCATGTTTTAATCTAGTTTTTTTAAAAATGGAAACCACGTTCACGTGGTCAAAATAACACTTGCGTCAAAGAAGCCTTTGAGGTTCAATCCAGTGAGACAGTCTTTTTCAGTCTTTTTTTTCTTTCTTTCTTTCCCTTTATTTTTTTTTATATATTTTTTTTTTTACAAAACCCCAAAATGTTTTCATGAGGGGAATATGATCCTCGGAGATGCCAAGGTGGCACTGCTAGAGTTTCTGTGTGGGAAAATATCTGCTGTGAGGGAAGTTTGGCATAAGCATAGAACATCAAATGCTTTAGTTCTAACTGCATTCCCTCGGAAAATGGGAACTGGTTTCTATTAATACTTACACTCTATTGTCTTCCACTATACATGTGTTATACTTGTTCAGTGTTACCCTTTATGATATCTATGTTTTAAAGTATTCATCTGATTTTAGGAAAGGAATGTATTCCAATCATTACATTTTCCTGTACATGCATCTTGCATAAATTAATAAAATGCCAGGTAAGTAGTTTCCTTATTGTTTTTAATCTGGAAAAACTGTAAAACCAATAATGACACATTTTTAAAGAAAGTAGATACCTGTTTTTTATGGGAACAGGTATGTTGGTATGAAAAATTAAGATCCACCTGAGATGTCAGATAGGATCCCTGGGTGCTTCTGTTTTTTCCACTAGCAGTTATTGTCAGAAACTATTCCCTATAAAGATATTAATATTTTTTCTTGCGGTGAAATTTAAAACCTTTTTTCCTTCTAAAATTGAGCAACAGATATGCCACTGTACTCCCTGATGCAATCCTTACCTGGGACAAAGGGTCATATTCATAAAAAGGTTTCTGTGGTCAGGACCCTTTAATACTTCCCTTTTAAAGCTGAAAATAAAGACACATATGATTTTATTAGAGATGCACAAAAATTCATAATTACGTAGCCACAGAGCTTAATGTCTCCTTAAGGCAACCTTTAAGCAAGGATGGATTTTTCCACCAGGTTGAAATGCAGAGACTGGAAACAACCTTCTGCCTGTGTCCCCATGCATGTGTATTGACACACAGTCTACTCGCACAATTAGCATCTGAATTTAAACTTAGCTTTGTTTAAACTACCATTTATACCTATCATTTCTGGCACTCTGTCCAGCAGGACAAAACGGCCTGGAAAAGAGAATAATTCTCTAGTATGCAAATGCAGTCTCCCTACTGTCATCTGTCCTTTTCCGTCAGATTAGTCTGACTTCCATTTTAGAGCTCTAGTTCAAATGTTTTACGTGGGCATAACAATTACGGGGAGAGTCATGTGCTTAGAAAAATAACTACCATGGGATTTGCTATTGCCTTTTCTCTCAAAACTTAAGTGCGTATACTACATTAAGTGTAGTTCAGGTTATATGTATGTATTTGCTGTCTCTTCACTGCATGTAAACATGCATTTGGGAATTTGAATAGCTACAATTTCAAGGCAGCATCTAACAGCACTAACAGCAATTGTTTTCAAATTGCTTGTCCCCCCCAGCCACATTGATATTGCAAAGAAAAAAGAAATAATAAAACAAAACACACACAAAAAAATGGGCTTATGGAAAAAAAAGTAGCTAAGAGCTCAGAATTTGGGAGCTCGTTTGTTTTGAGTGCTTGTGGCTTTCCATAGCTGAGCAGTGCGTTACCTCCGGTAGGAATCAGCTGTGAGGCTGCCAGGGAGATGCACAGCAGCCCTTCCCCTGCCCACCGCTCCCGACAGCAAACGTTGGTAGGATTATTTTAATTCAGGACCTACTTTCTGACATAGCAGGTACCTTGTACATACACTTATCTGCCAGCCTAAAAAGTGACAGTGGTTTGTCGCTAAACAAGTATTAAATGCACCATCCAGTCTACTTTGCTCAGAAAAACGGCTCAGGAAGCATCGCCACAAGAGATTGAAAAGAATTTATTGTTTTACTGATTTGGAAACAGTGCATATGTGGGTTGCGGAGGTAATGTGCTGCTGAGACAAGTGCGTGTTCCAGCTGGCTCAAAGGCTAGACATGCCTCCTAACTTTTATGTTCCTTAACACTTAAATGTGCCAAGAGAAGCTCCTGGGCATCCCCAGGAGCAGGCCCAGTCCTTTGCCTGCTGACAGCATGTCTAAACCTGAACCTGGTCCTATTTCGAACACACTGGGAGCTTGAGAGCACACCTTGAGACTTGGCTTTTAAATCAAGCTTTCCACAGACTGCCAGCTGCAAAGCCCTGGATGATAAGTTTACTGGCGAGGTTTGTATTTCTTTGCTGAAGTCAAAGCCTCAGGGCAGTAAGATGGTATGGATTCTTGGCCCTTCCATCCCAACTATTAGTTGATCTTCAAGTACCTCATGCAAGATATGCCTTTAAAAGTACTGATTGTGTCACATGAGAGATCTATGCATTTTTCTGTGATACAATATAAGCCCCAGCCTTCACAACAAATATTTAATTCCTGTTTACTTCAGTTAATTCTGCCTATTGTTCTATTTGCAGACTACACCTGAAAACAGGTAGTTGCTTTCCTTTACATGTATTTACCACTCAAATTCTGAATAGCTGCTTCATTTGTATACACACGAGAAGTATGAGAAGCACCAAGTTACTGGAACTATTTTCATTGCGAATACACAGTAATCAAATTATCACCGCACTTAAAATCAGTCTCATGGGGTAAATACTCACAATTATGAATGTGAAGTTCTGCTTTCTGCACATGCTCTGCATTGATGACTTGAAATGTGCTAATGAATATACCCACTATAAAGTTATTCCCTACAATATTTAATATGCTTACCAAGAGACAAAGAGTGCTCTATGAATTAAGAAAATATTGCATCACCCCATAACAAGGACACAGCAAAACTCAAGACTTTTTTTTGAAAACTGGGAAGGAAAGAGTTAAATGACATGGCCTTGCCGCCTAATTGTGCCCTCTGGAAGTTGCATATAGTTGTTGGGGATTCCCCAGGGGCTTTTCTGCTGCATCCAGTACATGAGCTCTATGAGCAGAGATAGAAGGATCCATGGAGCAGGGCAGCATGAAGGTGACTGGAGTAAGAGATGACTGGGGTCTGGGTGTGTATTTGAGCCCTTTTAAGTGACTCCTGCTTTCACCATCAAAGGGAAAAGATAGCGATGCACCTGGGAAGAGCCTATGTACCTCATTTCTGCACTGTCATGTGTATGTTACGTTACTGGTAGTGTACTGAGATCGTCAGCAGCTACATGGAAGATGTGTGTGGTCTGTGGGTTTACAGGCTGGTAAGTCAGAGAAAGGTGTTAGACTGAGTCATCTGCAGAAAGATAAAGGCACTGTAAATAATTTTTTTTAAAAATCATTAATGTGATGATCTTTGTATGGAGCTACATGTTTGAGTGTAGGGCATATGGAGGTAAATTAAAACTTGAATTCCCCAGATTTCAGAAATTTAAACTGAGATCTGGCTATGCATTCCCTGCTGTTTAGAAGCTTAGGATTTGCTACACAAAATACCTCCAAAGAAACCTAAATCATGTTTAACAAAAGGGTTTTTTTGTTTTGCTTTGGTTTTGTCACTGAATCTACTTGGGCTGGGTTACTTTTGTTGTTTTTTTCTTTAATGAAAAATCATTCCATCAGCAATACATGATCATTTTGTGCAATTTTTCTTTAGAGCTTTATTACATGGAGGTACAAGTTGCTCACTTGAATAATTTAGTGTATTTGTCTTGTCCTCTGGGCGCTCTGGCCCACCCCACACAATTTTACCTCCCCTCACCATTTTACCTTTCTCTCTATCCTTTTTGCTTTTCCTCTCATCCCTCTGGGATTTCAGGTCCTTTAGCAGGAGTGTTAGTGGCTCTCCCATCTGGTTAATGCTGTGCCACATCCCGCTTTCCTACCTCTAAGCAATTCTCTCCGAGCATACAGGGTAGTTCAGTTTTCACTGAAATCGGCTGAAGGAAGGACAGAGTTGCTGATTTTTTCATGAATCTTTTTGGCCACCCCACCTGAATGGAAACCACTCTCATATGTGCAAGATAGTCCTTCCCAAACAAATATACTGCTTTGACAAAAACTCAGCTCCACTGAAACCCAGCTCTTTCTTCCTTGAAAAAAAATTGGGAACCACATACTTATTAAGAAAAACACTGAGTGACTGAGGTCAGTTGGGGCATAATTGTAGGTCCAGTAAGATCTTCACATGTACATGCATGAAAAAACCCTGCTGAGTGTTTATCATTTTTTAATGAATGACATTTTTTTTTCCCTTGAGCCCCAAAATAGCTAAATCTAAAGTAGCACTAGCTTGAAACACTCACTGTATCCAGTAGTCCTATTACAGTTGTCTGAATTTCAGTCTGATAGGAAAATGGGCGTAAGATCTGAGGTATATAAACAAATTAGAGAAAAAGGCATTGAGAGTTCCAGCTCTAACATAACTGCCTGTTTCTATAAAGAGTGAAACAACTATAAAAACGAAAAAACCCTACAGCTGAAGGTATTACATTTCTAATTTGTAATACATCGTGTCATAATCACGTGGGATGCTCAGCAGGACAAATAAAGACAGATTACCTGGCCAGAATAGCTTATAAAGTCCTGATATTTTAAACACTTTCATAGGGTGTGGTGTTTACACTACAAAGAGTGCCATTAACTGCACTGTAACTACTCCTGGAAGAAAGCAGTGTCATTGACTTCAATGAGACTACTCATGGTAATAAGCACCGTGCCAGGGGTAAGTGTCTGGAGACTATTATTATTATTATTAGTTACATGCTCTTCATGTTGCAGTAGCCTCTAGAAACCAAGCCATGGAACCGGGCTCCACTGGGTTAATCGGTATGGGGCCCAAAGTTAAGAATGAGAATAACATGGATGGTGAAGAGAGTGAAACAAAGATGAAAGTGAGAAAAATAGGAAACAAGTGACATGGCATTGTTACTTGGCAAGTTGTTGCATATATTTCAGACTTTCAGTTTTAAAAAGCTAATAATAATGGCTTTGTTTAATCAGAGACACATTCAGCACAAAAGTTATTTACATCTTTTAACAGACTCTGAAGGGCTCTTCCTATCCTGGCTCACTTAACCCTCTTCCTGCCCTTTTTCCCCACTGTGAATTTTGCAAGCAGGATCCACAGCAAACCGTGCTTTCTACAGGAATGAAAATTAAAAGGCACATATTTTGTTGTGGTGGTGGTGAAAATCTGTATGCACGCTCTTTTCTTTCACTCCATTGTTTGAAACTTTGCTAGTTCCTTTTTTTTTCTCACTTCCTCTTACTTGTATTTGTAGTGTCTGAGAGAGGTTAAATGGTTTCTGTGTTTGATCAGTCACAGACTGAGAGTACCCTGGAAATCAGTGTTTTCTACAAGTTGAGTTTTGTGACTGTGTCCATATGAATGTGTGAATAAGTGCATATGAGTAATTGCTAAGAATGTGCAAGTGCAATGTGGTAATTCCTTTTCCTTCATTCATGGCCTTTTCAAAGGAGAAAGCACTAAATTGATCTAGAGGCAAAAAAAAAGTATATAATGAAAATATCCTTAAAAACTGTAATTTCCTAAACCAAATACAGACCAGAATATTGTGGGGGGTGAGGGTTAACAGTACTGTAGCAGTTACAAAATTGAAAAAAAGCATAATTCTTTACAAATACATGCAGTGTGGGAGGAAGGAAGGACTTGTGGTTTTGGCACTTGACTGGTGCTCACAAGAGCTAGATTTTGTTTCCAGCTCTGCCACAGACTCTGTTCATAGATGCTATCACAGTGAAAATAATAAATAATAGTAGTTATGAGCACTTCTGCAAATTATTATCGTCTCTCTCTGCCTGTAAAAAGGGAGCAAGAGCAGTGCTTTCCTCCTGGTGCATGATTTTAATGTACTGGTATTGTAAGAAGACTGAAGATGTACAAAGCGGTGCTGTGCAGGGATCCTCTCGCGAGCTCAGATACCTGAAGCAGACCACAACATGTGAGCCCTGGTGCTTTGCCCAGCCGTGTCTGGGCAAATTTCTGAAATTTTAAAGGATTGTGAAAAGAGCAATAGTAGATGTCAAATTGTATGTTAAGATGCTCGCTTTAGTGTTTTTAGTTTAAAATGTTTTCTCTGCTACTAAATGAGTGGGAGATCTGATGCCCCATTCTTCCATTGACTATCTGGTGAGGATTATTTTCCCTGATTCAAAGTGAATATATGAGCTAAGGAGGAAGAAAAATCCTCCTCGTTGAAGGGAAGGGTAGGGATTTATAATAATTATCACAAAGAAAAGCCTTGGGAATGATGATAGTTGTCTACTACCACACCATTAAGCTTGAAAAGTTTTCAGGTAGTTGGCACAAAAGGTTTAATTACCATAAACACTTCTCCCTGTCCTAGCTTTGCTTCAGTTAAAGAACATTATTTTTAAAAAGCACTCAGTTTTTCCACTGGTTTCAGAGAGAACAAGGGGCCAACAATGGCTGCCTTTGAAATTTCTACCTCAAAGCTCCTTGTCTAGGTATCTATGGACTGCTACTTCTTACTTTATCTTCAGTAAAAAAGTTTGTTCCAAAACTTCTGCTGCCTTCATCTTGTAGTAGATCATCTTCATTAAGAAACATCATTTTATAAATGGCAGTGATGAAAAAAGTGCCAAGTGGATTTTCTAGTGAATTACAATCTCCCAAGAAAAAGTAAATTATAATAAAGAAAGGATCACCACTGCTTTCCTGAAATTGAAGTTGATTTTTCTTTCCTTTGCTCACAAATGCTTCCTCAGCATTTGGTGCTTGGAATTCCTTTGCATTCATCGGTTTTGTTTGATTTATTTTCTTTTTGGGTTTTGGGGTTTTTTGGGGGTTGGTTTTTGGGGGGTTGTTGGGGGGTTTTGGGGGTTTCTTTGGTGTTTGTTTTTTTTTTTTTCGAGAGATTGAAAAACTCCCTCTTTGATTTCTGTTTGCTACAGGATATTGTCCACAGAGTCCATCAAAAGCTATTTCACTCTTAGTATCCTTGAAAACCGAGTGCTTAAGTAATAGCCTGACTCTGGACTCTGGTGTCTAACTTTAACTACTTAAATAGCTGTAATGCTATTATTTTTACCATTACTATTATTTTTCATAGATGTTAGGTTCACACAAAATCACTGTATCTGCTTTCCTGCACAAGTTAGACCATTCAGTTCTAGCCAGCTTATTTCTGCATTAGGCTCAAGGATTTACAATAGAATTGGTATATTCCTCTTAATAAGATATCCAGTCTTGACTTAAAGATCCCTAATTATGGAAAATTTACCACATCCCCTGGAAATCTGATTCACAGTATGATTACTCTCACTGTGTCAGTTTGAACTTTGCTAGTTTCAGCATTTTTTTATTTATTAGCCTAAGACCA
Organism: Gallinago undulata; assembly: GCA_026546715.1. NCBI lineage: Eukaryota > Metazoa > Chordata > Aves > Charadriiformes > Scolopacidae > Gallinago > Gallinago undulata. Next base: position 137,535,735 of record JAOTQQ010000012.1, on the reverse strand, counting down.
GGGTCTAATACTCTAACATACCTTGAAACAGCGATTTTCTCCAAGGGGAAAAAAAAAAGAAGCAGCAGCTGTCTTATTGCCAAGTACACTTTTTGTTGAGGAAGATGGCATTCTGCAATAGGACTGGAATTTAAATTTAGCCTTACTGTGAATTTTAGACTATGGATGTGCCTATCTCTGACAGATAAATAAAATATTAGTCTTCTGTCTTGTGGCCTGAGAAAAGATATAATACAACACGATACCTGGCAGAGTAGATTTAAGTGGGTGACTGAGATGCGAAAGAGAAGCGATCTGATGTTCATTTCTGAAGTTACATGTGTTTAAATGTGTACTATTGACTGCATTCTCATTTTGCATTTAATTTGTATAGTACAGCTTCAGTGAATTGGCATGGGAATGGTGGTCAGGGCTGAAGAGAGAGTGGAACTGATTCATATTCATCATAGGTCTAACATGCTGAGCAGTGTCTGGTCTTTAATTTTGTAAAGACTCCTCATGATATTTGATATTAGGCTACAAGTCACGGAATGTACTGTTGTAACTTGTACAACATCCTAAATAATTTTGAATTGGCTTGTGTTCAGTTCTTGTGATTTTTTGGGCTTCCTTTTTTCTCATGTACATAAATTATTCTTCCCAATCCCATTAAAGTTAAATATGCTTGCTGAGTTGTCTTCCAAGAACATTTTCTTTAAGCAGTCTACCTGAGATAAATTAATTTATAAAAAAAAAAAAAAAGAAACAAAAAACTTACAACACCTGAATAAAAGACCTTTGGGGCTTGCTGCCTTTGTATTATGATTTATTTCTTGATGTAAAAAGATCGCAGGTCTACTTTTCTCCCCCTTGTACTAATACAGCTACTATTATCTGGCCACATACGGAGAAATCCTGCCCCAAACAGCCCAGAGCAGAACCCTGACCAGTTTCTCATCCACCTCTTCAGACCCTGGTGCCAACCATAACAACTTGCAAAGACTTAGTTTCAGCTGGGATGACTTTTAAGAAGTAGAGGGACTGCTAGGAGTTTCAGTCTTACTCCTACAGCAGTGGGAATTCCAGCAGTGACTGGTTCCAGAAACACATCCATTCCCATCCCCTTTATCTATCACAATTTTCAGAGAATTTTCCCCTGCAAAAAACACCTTAGTCCCATGTCTGCACAGCTATGGGATTTTATCCACACGTATGGACAGTAAAAGCATCCAACAGTTGTAGGCCAACATCAGCTACTCCAGACCCTGCAGAGTGGGGATGAGGACTACCAGCCACCCACAGAATAAAGGGTCAGCGGAATAGCGTGCTACAAGCTTTCTTCCCCTCATATGCGAGACAAGCTTTCTCCTTCCACAAAGAGAAACAATTCTTTCCCTGGAAGTATGGCCTGGATTTTCACTTGTGTCTCCTTGACTCCCAGAGGAAGCAAATATAAAAGCATCATTTTCTAGTCAATCTTTATTCTTTCAAACTCCTTTTATATCGTTCACTTTTGCCTCAATGAGGATACTGTGTGAGCTTCAGGATTCAAGCTTTTGCATCTATAATTATTTTAGGATCACATTTATTTAGCTGTAGAAGATATTAGTAGAAGATAACAGGAACATACAGTTTCAGAATATGAAGCTTCTGTGATAGACAGACCTTAAATACAGACTATGCATATGGGGATCTGCATATGTGTTAATCTCAGAGCTGAAGAGGTTTGGTTTTTTAATAAATCTGAATTAACATGATGTGCACTTTTTTATATAGATCAGAGATGATCTTTGTGGAAAAAGGTGGATTTAAGAAATACTTCTGGGAAACAGGGAAGCAGTTTCAAGTAAAATATGTTTTGAAAAATTTTATCATGTATGGTGTATATTTAAATAATACAGAAAGGAAAGCTCATAAATTAGGGAAAATAGAATAACATTGAATTTGGGACAGTAAAGCCGTTCAAGCCAAAATTCTTAAAGGTTCATTTTTTCAGCAGTAAATCTGGATGCGACCTGAACTCAGGAAAAATACTATGCCACATTTGCCACTGGCGATACACGGGCCAATTCAATGTGTTATGCTGCATGACACAAAACTGAGAAATTTTTTCGCTAGGTCCCACCACTGTGGCCACTACTGAGGATGAAAGTGCTGGGAAGTGGGACAAAAAAGTCTGTAAACTTCTAGAGCTATTCTGCCCATCTCTAAGTCAGAACAAGTTCATTTACTATTTCATAATTACTATTTTTCTATTGGTAGTAGTTTTAAACATCTCAAATAATAAGATTTGTAAATATAATTCCAATTCTTCTGTAACAATAGATTACTATTACTGTCTTGCAGATGGCTACCCAACCTGTAATGCCCAATGTACATACATAGAATCATAGAATATCTCAAGTTGGAAGGGATGCATAAGGATGGAGTTCAACTTGCTCCTCGCTGGGATACCAAAATGTAAACAATATGACTAAGAGCATAATCCAGATGCTCCTTGAATTCTGATGGGCTTGGTGGTGTGACCTCTTCTATCTGGAGCCTGTTCTGGTGGTGGACCACTGTCTCAGTGAAAAAACTTTTCCTAATGTCCATTCTGAACTTCTTCTGACACAGCTTCGTTCCATTTGTTCGCGTCCTATTGCTGGGCACCAGAGATAGGAGATCAGCACTTCCCACTACAGTTTTCACACATTTGAGTATGACCCTGTGCAGGGAGTTTCTGGCTTTCTTCATAGTGTTTTTACTACCATGGGGCCTCCTAAGTAACCTGAGTCCCCTTCCTGGGAGGGAGTAAGCTGTGACTGACACCAGCAAATCACCTTTGGACCCCACGTTGGACCCAGTTACTCCAGTCCTGAGCTACTTGGGAAACAGTTGCCAAGTCTCACCCATAAACTACTCTAGGGATCTCCCCATCCACCAGGTCTCTGACAAAGGCTTAAAATGTCTTGTGGCTCTGGGTCATAAGAAGTTTTATCATCTATGTCATCAGATAAAGAGGGCTGGCCACATGTGATTGACTATAGTATTTTGTAAGAGTTACATCAGGTAATATTTAGAAATGTATTTAATCCCCAAAAGGAATCTATCTCCACCTGAAGCAGCTGGTATTGAAGGACCTGCTATCAGGAAGTAACGTCCTTTAAGAATGTGTAAGTTGTTTCATGCTAAGGGTATTTAACTTTATGAAATAAGGGTCTCTTAGAGAACTGGGAAGGGAAGAAAGAGGAAAACGGAAAAACTGAGCAGACTGCATGTTATTAATTTTTAGGAGATACTTTTCATGCTGTCCTCACCCATCCAAAAGAATGTAGGTGTGGAGAACTAAAAGCTCTTTCACCTAGAAGATTAGATTAGAAGTTAAATCCTTAAATTATAACTGAAAATTATATATTTCTGTAGAAGGTGTAGAAGCAGTATAAAAGTTGTAAACTATAAACCTGTCCATTTGTAATGCAGCCATTAAAACACAGTGGGACTCCTTTTTTTTCCCCTCTCAAGTGACTGCATAAATTACATAGTAGTAAAGGCATTGTCCTGATTTTTTTTTTAATCTTATTGTATGTGAATTTCCATTAAATGTTCCTTCCTTAGTTACAGGAATGAGCTTGGCTACCTTTTGCTGCCAGCTACACCATTAGGGTCTGCAATTCTTTTATTGGCTGAAGATGCATCTTCATCTTGATACATTCTCTCTTCTGATACATAAGGAGAGCACAGTCTCCACCTAATGAGACAAGGAGGGACTGGATGGACAGGGTGAGGGAATTTCTGTCTCTTTTTTCTTTTGGTTGCTGGTAAATCTTCTACCATTAATTACAGAAGAAAGAGATGGAAAAGTTCTAAAAGATCATCCAGCCCAACTCCTCCTCAGTGCAAGATGATTCCCTGTGCGACACTTCATATTTTTGCTCAGAAAAAAATTTAAACAGTTTGTGTTAGTTCCCATATGAATTTATTTCATAGCACTGTTTCATGCAATAACTTCCACTCAGGGAATCCGAAATAATTTCTGTCTATCCTTTCCACTTTACCTGCCAGATATTTGTAGGGTGTTATGTTTTCCCCTAGGCCACTGTGTCGCCAGTTTTATCCTCAATGGTATAGGTAGGGCTGTTAGACCCATCTACAGTTATGGCTGCCCATCACTTCTTGTTATAAAGTCTTGTTTCACGCTGCTAAGTTAAACTTTGGTCATTTGGACAGAATTTTTACTCTCTACATGAATGTCTTCAGCTTATTTCTTTGGAGAGTATTGAACAGTACAAGTCAGTCTTCTCTGAGACTGGGATTAAGGGAAGAAAATCTACCTCAAGAAAGAAAAAAATACATTCCTTTCTCTTGAGAATCTGTAACAGACACATGCCATGCAGAACACACTTGACTTTTGGTTTCTAGGGAGGATGACCCTTATCACCAGGCCTATGCTTTTTGCCATCTCATGACATCGGTGTCAACCTATGCAATTCCAGGGGAAAAAAAAATCTACTATTTACACAGGTTTAACAGAACCTTGTTATGCTGATGACATTCTTCAAAATTTCTATCTTAATTAAGCAAGCTCAACAACAGTAGAGCTCTGACACAACTGGGCCTGCCTTTGCATGACTGAGGTTACTTTAAGAGGTCTGAAAGTGTAGAGAACACCTTTAAGCATTTTCATCCCAGCTGTTCATGCCTTTGTGGGCCTGAAGATCATGCATGAGAGCAGGAAAATGGGCTTTTCTGTGTTCTCAGCATTCCTTTTGCTAAGATGTGTGTAGGAGGTGAAGAAGAATGATCCACTAAAGTGCAGAGGTGAGGAAGATGGGAATTGCTAAGAGAAGACTAAAAGAAGGAAGAAGTACGAGCAAAAAGAGAGGCAAGGATTATGGGCAAACAGAAGTCTCAGGCAGATGATGGGGGAGGGGATAAGAGATAGCTCCACAGGAGCTGTGGCAAGCAGAAGACCGAAACAAGGACCAGGCAAGAGAAGGTAAACACGAGCCAGGATGTGAGTATGGAAAAATACATTGCTGATGGATCATACAGCTACAGGCTGTATCATCATGAATATTCTCAAAGGGACTGAATTAAAATTGTGCAGGCATTTCCTACCACTTGAATGCTTGATTTTGCAACCTGAACATTTTTTTAACATAAATTTTTAAATGTAACTCTCTGTAGATACGTAGTCCAGAGTTATTCATTTGGATTGTGTTGTACACATATAATCATGCTTAGCTTCTTTGTATGGAGATGCAATGGTACAACTTGCTCCAGGCTCAAGCCTTAAGCTCTTTTCACGTGTCCACAGCCTCAGTCTTATTTGATCAGCATGTAATCACTTTTGTCAGTCTTCTCTGAATTCCTTCTAAATTACTAAGGAGGTGCCCAAGACTGAATATAATAATTTGTCCGTGGTCAGACCAGAGCTATAGGGAAATATTCTTACACTATATATCCCCTTGCATAGTTGATACTTCCATCAGTTACACTCTTTTGCTGCCATGCTACACTACAAATTCACATCTAATTATATGTTCTGTATCATACCTCTGTTTCATTAGTACTTCCCTAGGTTTCTCACTGCTGCCATGTGTGTTTCTACAAGGAAAACAATCCTCTGTGTGTGAAGGTGGGGTGGGGGTGGAAGTAAACAGAATACAAATAATAATTCAGATGAAGCAGTAGAAGTCAATCTACTATTCCAGAAGCTGTTTTACTGGTTGAATCTACTAGTAGTTCCACCTCTCTCCAAGTTGAAAAGGAAGTCTAGAGGATTAGAAAACCAGTCTGGCTTAAAGGGAAATTTAATCTCCTGTAAAGATTATAATAATATGAAATGCTCCTCAATTTTTTTTCCATTATGTATGTATCTAAAGCTGTCTACCTGCTTATACAAAGAAATAGAAAGATGATAGTAGAGATAATAAATGTCAGGAAATATACAAATTTTGGATGGAGAGCAAAAGAATTTAGGAAGACAACGGGTCAACACAGTTAAAAGGTAACAGAAAGAATGTGTTAAGTGTATCGAGGGCAAACAGAATCAAAATGACAATGTCGATTGATTACTAAAAAAATTTGAACAAAGAAGAAAGAGCAAAAATGCTAAATAAATGTGTATGGTTTATGCTTGAATGAAAAAAATCTGATAGTATTATATACTAATGGAATGCTTTCTACTTTAAGAGTGAGGAAGAATGATGATAAACAGAGCTACTAGAATTAGACATTTTAAAATCAGCAAGTCCAAATAATATGTATATAAAATCTTTTAAAGAGTTGGCTAGGGAATACTGGGAAAAAGAGAAGACTGAAATAAAGCTAATACTGTAATAACCAATCAGGCAACTCTGATTTTACCTAGTCTTTGCAACCAGAAGTTATTCTGGCCTGCTGCTTATGATGCTTTTAACAATTTCTTGGGTGGGATATAAAAGTTATTCATTTTAGATGGTGTGAAGTTTGGAAGGAAGATAAATAACACAGAAGACAGGCCATTGGTACAGAATGACCTAGTAAGCTAGTTGTGGTGAACCAAAATGTTTCAGGATGGGAAAATGCAATGTTGTGAACACAAGAACAAGGAAAGTAATCCATAAAGAATTGAGGTCATGGGCTGAAAAAGTCTTAGATGGTTGAGTTGGATAGTCAGCTTAATATGAGTTGGGACAGCAATGTTATAGTCAAAAAGCCATTTTGGAAATCTCCGTTTGCCAAGGTTAAATTACCACTGCACTGGAATTACTGTGTCCAGGTCTGCTGTTCATGATTGAGTGGAGAAAAGTGCATGGAGTTCCTAGAATATTAAGATATATGGGAGAACATAAAGGGTCTGATTTGATAGAAATATATATATACAGATGAGAACAAAATTTGATAATAAAGGGTTTCTCAGTCTAGCAGACATAACACGATCTAGCAACTGGAAGGAGAGGCTAAACAAATTCCACGAGAAATATGGAACACGTTTTTAACATTAGAACAAAGTGCCAAGTGTTGTGGTATAGCTTCTATCACAGGAATTACTTTTATCGGGGTTGGATGTTTTACTAAACCACAGCTGTTGGACATGAAGCAAGAATTAAATCAGAAAAAATACTTAAGACCGTGTTGCCATGTATATTAGATAATCACTTATTTAATGCTGTTCTTAAATTCTAGGAATATTTTACCCTAGATGTACAAATTTGAATATTTGCATGTTTAACATTTATAAGTGATTTCTGCTTTTCTGCCTCTGACTTTGGAATAGAGAATATTTGTATTCTTGTGACAGCTCTGAGATACAATAATTAAAACACCCTAATATAGGTATGATTTAGGCACATATCAGAAGAACTTTCCCAGTCCTTAGGAAGCTGGGTAGAGCTATAAGTTTGAATATCAAATCAAGTGGTTTTTTAGGTTTTTTTGTGTGTGCCTCTAGAATTTCTGAGTTTCGAGCTCTGATTGCTACATGCTCTCTTGCAGTTGCATGATCACTTTTTCACATTAAAAATGTTTTTTTCTTTCTCAGATATGAAAAAATGTACTGGCTGAACTTCCAGCAGCTCAGTAAGACTGGCAAGAATAAGCTTATCTGTAAATTTAAACCCGTATGTACTCCTGGGATGAAAATGCCCATAATTATACAGGAAGTACCTTCACATAAACAAAGCAAACACATTGAAAATGTATTGAGAAATGTTTACATTTACTCTTTGAGGTATAATAATATTAGTTACAATGATTATAGTCAAACTCACATGTTATTCTCTTAATAAGCACATATATATAATTTGATACGCAGCAAATAGCAGCAAGAGCCCTTTTACAATTCTCTTTAGCACAAGGTCATGTATATTGGACAGGCATATCATGGTGTTCCTCTGTGAAGCCCTGATCAGCTATTTCTATTTGTGATATAAAAAAAAATATCTCAGTGCCTCTTTCTTATCTCTGTAGTAAGCCCTTGCATCCTCTAGATCATACCAAAAAAAACCTCAAAAGATTTAAAATTAAAAAAGTAGAGGAAGTCTAACCAATTCTCTATCCACTTCAAGTTTGACTATTCAGTTAAATAAGACACAAGGTAAAACATTAGTGACAGCAATATACTGACTTTGACAAATGTAGGAATGTTCATATCATCAGGACACCATAAATGTGCCCGTTCCAGTACATTTCTAGGGAACAAGAATACAACAGGAGGGTGATGATGCATTTGCATTAACCTATGTGCAGCATACACAACAAACCAGTTATTCAACATGCTGTTGCTATTTTCTATGACGTTGGATGCTGCATGGCCCTTACTATCCTGAGCACTCCTGAATGCAGATAGCTGTTCCTCCCCTCTGAAAGACTGAGTGCAAATCCTGTTGGGGTGGAGCACCAGAGATAAAGATATTGCAACTTGAAAATGGTGATAGCTGCTGAGCTGGCGTCACACACTTGATGAATGTCCAAAAGCAATTTATCAACCATTTGCTTTTCATACTTAAAAACGCTTTGAGATGCTGTGATTAGACTCATGTGTGTGTGCCCCAGATCTTTTAGGGTCGTGGCTGTAAAACAGTTCTGAAGTGCATTCAGGCGTCGCTAATTTATAGGTATAAAAGCCGGGGGCCATCAGCTTCTGGACTGCTGTTTTTCTTTGCAGAGGCAGATCCTGAGATGACTGTGTTGGGCTTTATGCTTTTCTCCCAGTCTTCAGAAGAAAGTGGCACATGACCACTGACCAAGGAATTTGCAAGTCCGGGCCGTCCTGCACTAACAACCACTGGCCAGTTTCCTGTAAATCCTGAACAGAGCAGAATCAGCACCTCACAACTGTATCTCTTGTGAAGGTCTTTACAAACTCGTTCCGTACCCCATGGACATGGTGAGATCAAATTTTTGCCCATGAGGAACCAACGGCAGAGACTTAAATTTAGCCCTTTCATTCCCAGGCCCAGGTTATCACCCTCCCATCACAGAGGGAAGCCCACAAATACACAAGCCTTCCCCAGTCCCTACTCAGAAGCTGATGAGTTCTGGGTGGAACTGGCCACACAGCGCACAGTTCCATATTTGGAATGTTCCATAACTGGAACTGGGTGGAACTGGCCACACAGCACAAAAGAAGCTGATTCAGCTCATTCCCAGATAATTTTCACCGTCTTTCCCTGCTGGAATTCGTGGGAGGGTTACAGCGACAATGGCAGCAGCAGCATCAGATCTTCCTCCATCTCTCCCGTTTGCAGCAAGTAGCAAAGGGAGAGTGGTAACTCCTGCACCGGTGGGAGTGGTTTGGGGAGCTCTGCAGGAAGGATAAGTGTTGGAGCTGTGTCGGGAAAGCTGACCTCCTCTCGTGCTACGGTTACTCAGCTATTTCACAATTCTCTTAATGGTCTTGTCTCCTGAGGTTGAAGAGAGGCTTGCAGCTACTTAGTGACCAGTCTAAATAGCAGTCTTGCACAGCTACAAATTAGATTAGAGGAGGCTCTGAAATGCTGACAGATCTGTACCTATGGTCTCCAAGATTGGCCCTGACCGTTCAGGGAATAAGTGACTGTGAATAATAAGCTCTGGGAAAAATCAGTGCTAAAATTCATACTGTTCATCTCTGTGTCAAGTGGCCAGTTTCCAAGTTCTCTTCTACTCAGGTTTTAGGAAGTCTGTGGGTAGCCCTGATGCCTAAGTCATTCAACTCTGATAACTCCATGATCCATGAGGGAAAACTTCTTTACGGTGAGGGTGACAGAGCACTGGAACAGGCTGCCCAGCGAGATCGTGGAGTCCCCTTCTCTGGAGATCTTCAAGACCCTCCTGAATGCAGGTCCTGAGTGATGTGCTCTAGGTGTTCCTGCTTTAGCTGGGGAGTTGGACTAGATGATCTCTAGAGGTCCCTTCCAACTCTGACAATTCCATGATTCCATGATCCATGATCTGTGAGACAGAAAGTCACAATGAAGGTTGAAGTTAGGGCTAGATGCTACATAGGATGCATATGAAGACGCATTTCAGTGGTTAATAGAGACAGGCTAACTCAAAAAGAAAGGGGCTAGAAGACTCAATTGGTTATGATAACTCTGTACCCTAAGTGCCAAAAACAGAAGGTTTGACAAACTGTAATCTAATCTATTTCTGAGTTGAGAGAAGATATATCAACACTGCAGCTAGAGCAGGTAAAAACATGGCATGAAAATTAGACAAAAAGAGGAAGTGTAAACAAATATAAGACTGAAGTCCAGTATTTTGTGAGGCAGCTTCCTGAGGTGGGTAACAGGGAACGCAATTTATGCAGTTCTTGTTTCTGTTCTTCTGATTCTTTTGTACATCTGAGCATCAGAGGCTATCACGCTGTGCTTACAGACTCAGATGCTTTGCCTCCTTTTTTCTTCTTGTTGCTAAACTGCATTTAAACCCCACAGATGATAATGTTTCTTTTCCTTTGCATTGCTTGTCCATGTAAGCAGCTGTTACAGTTGCAAAGGGATTGCTATATGACTTTGAATGGGAGATTATTTACATACTTGTAAGTAGAAGTAGGTTTGAAGGAATATTATTATTATTAAATGGTGACCTGCATGACAGCAAAATTCAGTAATACTATGTTATATAGCATATCAATGAGTTCCTATATAGTCCTGCAGTCACTGTGTAGACCTTTTTAACTGACAACTTTCTCAGTTCAAAAAGTTTGCAATTATCAGAGAAGCAAAGCTTCAGTAAATGGAAGACCTGTCAGTCCAGTCTAGCAGGAGTAAATGCATTAAATTATTTACGAGTAAACTCTGCTTCCTTCTAAAACAGGGGTGTGAGAATTGTTCCCAGAGGGAGTTTGTTTTCTAATTCCCTTACTTCAGTTAGCATTAGTATATTGTCTCACATAAAACAGTAATTTACTGTATTTATTGCCTTCATTGTTTGTGAGGAGTTGTAACTTAGCTTTTTGTTTTGCTTTAAGCAGGTTGTGAGACAAAATATGCTTTTTGCCTTTTTAATGTCAAAGAGTTAGTTGAAGCACACACATTGTTTAAAGTAAGTCACATTTTATATTTGACATTTAAATAATCCAATTTTTTTAAAGTTTCTTAAGGTATTTGCCCAGACAAACAAACAAAAGAAGAAAAGCATGGAAATGAATGTGCCGCTGAATGTGCCACTGTGCCAGCATGGCACTCTCGTCACTGATCGTCACTGATCACATGCCTGTATCTGTTCGCTGGAAGTGTTGTCCATTTTGCCCTGTGTGTTTGTGAGCCCCCCTCCCTCATCTCTGTACACAAATGCCAGTGTGCTCCATGGCAGACACCCATGGCTCCTGAATGCTCAGCCATCCCAGAAACCTCATCCTCAATAAAGACTTAGGTGCCAAATACCTTCAACCTCCAGTGCCTTCAAACTGGAGCAAGAGTAACTACTATACTCTCTGGAAAACCACAAGGAACTAGAAACACGCATTCATTCAGCACCACCCAAGCCCCTTTTGTTGAGCATAGGTCTCAGACTGACTGGTTCACAACTGCTGTAGAGATGGCAGAGGTCTGGAATGAAACCTGGCGGCACAGTGACGTGCTTGTGGTTTTTGTGCCACCCACAGCTGAAGTTTCATGCTGTGGCACATTTCTGTTGGCAGTCAGATGCTGGAAGCCTAGGAGGAGCTGGTCTGTGAGCCACAGGGATGGCTGGGAAGCTGTCCTCCTGGCACCTTGGTCACCTATATTGGAGCTCCAGCAGAGTGGGCGCACCATAAACACTGACAACCAACAGAGGAAGGGGTGGCAATCTGCTAGCACTGGTGCCCAAATAGGTACTCGGTCTGTGAAGCACCCCACATTCATGTGTGGGAGAAATTCTGTCCCCACCAAACAGGCGCCGTCCCGCAATGCCACACGTGGTGCCCTGTGAGTGCCCCAGGCAGCTGCAGACCTGCTCTTGCTGCAGCAAAGGGATGCACAGGCTGACTTCTCGTTTCTTCCTCACTTAGATTTCCCACTGTGAGCCTGCTTGATGCAGGTGTCCTGGCTTAGAAGCTCTCATAGTGAGAAAAGCTGTGCAAACCTTACCTTTGCCTCCTTCAGAGGAATAAATTACTTCAATTCACTTTATCTTGAATGTGAACAAAGATGTTCAAGATGCTGTCATAAGTTTGTTATCATCTTAAAGGAATGGTTTCTTTTGCTGTTCAAATATTCCCCTCAGTCTTACTCCCACCTGCCTATCTATCATATTCAAGATTAAATGCAGAGTGTAATAGCCACTAACCTAGTTAGTGCCTGCAGATTTGTCTTGCCCTGGAATAGTTATTAGCTTGGCTCCATTTGAAAGATTATAACTTGGTGTCTCAGCAGGCAGAACCCTTCCTAGGATCTTCTCATTAAAGCCCAAGTAATAATAGCCAGCATAAAAAAGTGACTCTGTACTATTTAGTGACATTTCTGCCCAAGCTTACAAAAGAAATTACAACTAATGATTGATTATTTCTCACCATTAGAAAGGAAATTTTTTATTTTTAGGGCTCCTAGTAAATTAGACTAGAATGACTTTTGCCATGAGAAGTCTGAGGATGAAGTATGCTGTGCTTATTTCAGTAATTTTCAAAGTCTTGGAAGACTTTCTTCCAATTTCAACACATAAATCAAAGAAAATAAATCAAGCTTTTTGCTTCTTCTTGCTTTAACAAAAAAAAAAAAAAAAAACAAAACCCCAAAGCACAAATCAGTTTTCTACAAAGAGTGAGAAGTGATTTTGAAACCTTAATTGTTGATCAGCAAATACGTCTAAATTTAAAAAAAATAAAATCCCTGGATACTTGTTTGGACAGATATTTTATATTTATATTAATGATATGTAAACCTCAAATACTTATGAAGTGTAGATAAGCACTAAAGTTTGAAAGCTAACAGAATAACTCTAACTTTTGACCAGTTGTAATGCCTCTACTTCAAAAAATATTTAAATGAATGATGAAAGACTCAGAAAAAGTAACTGAAATTATTCAAGAGGAGAGATGAAGGAAACTTCGTCTGCTCACTTTATGGGAAAGAAGTGTAATTGGTGATGCTCTTACGGTCTTTAAGTCCATACATGGAGAAGAGGTTCTCATCTGGTTCAAAAATAAAATAAAATAAAATAAAATAAAATAAAATAAAATAAAATAAAATAAAATAATAAAACAAAATAAAACAAAATAGAACTGGAAGTGGAAGTTGTACTAAATCAGGTTAGGGACATTTTTAAGAGTGATGGTAATTAAACAGTGGAACAACTCACCTAGGAGTGCAGTGAATCCTTCATAATTGGAAGTCTTTAAATCAAGGCAGACATCTTTAGAAAGATATACAATCTTCACACTGCAGTTACAGCCTTGGCACAGCCAGTATTGAGCTTTCTGTAGCCAGAATTGTGCAGAAAGGCAAACCAGAGCTTATAATGGTTCCTTCTGGCTTTAAGTTCTATCTTTGTGAGACACATTTTTCCTATTTTTAAGATTTATTTAGCATGAATCATTACAGTTACACAGCATATCAAGGCAAAGCTCAGACTGAAGTTTTAAAACAGAAAGGTGGAGAGATTTTGTGTAATCATGTAACTCTGGGGGTGTGTTCGTATCACATAAATAACATCCCCACTTGCTTAAACTAAGAGGCTGGGTTTCTTCAGTAGTTAGGGATGAAGAGAGAAACTCCTTCAAAGGGCAGTTGATGGTAGTCATCACTCTCTCAATCACCCACACAGGTGGCTCTGGAGACATGCTTCCAAAGGTTGGCTGTTGTTTCATGACAAAGCCCCTGTCAAAAAACGAAATCTCACCCTTTTCCCTGTCCCAGACACTGTACTTTTGAAATTACAATAAAAGAGATAAAAAAGATCATTCTCAACTGGACCAGTTAACTTTTATGGCTTACAGTGCAGATGGCACAGCACAAGCAAAGGGATAGGGACAGAAGGACAGGAGAAGGACAGCCGCTGGACATGGTAGGTCCAGTCCATGGGCATCAGCCCAGACTCGGACAGTCACAAGCAGGTCCAGAAATTTGGCTCATGTCTGGAAGTGTGATCATGATCTCTTTTTATATCTGTGAATTAGGTAGGGGTATAGAGCCATGCTCTTCCCACAATTTCAGGTTTTTTATCAGACCATAGAAGAGCATAACCTGCCAGCTTACAGAGATTCTCTTACAGAGAATATCTTGGTTCACTTTTGAGTTTCCTAAAGCACCCTGTGATCTGGGAATTTCCTGCAGTTCAAAAGGGGTGGCTAGGTGGAAAGGAGGTGAGAGACAAATGTGGCCTTCATTGTTATCATATCATTTCCTGCACTTAAGATGCATCATCAGGAATTAAAATAAAAATCCTCCTGCTCTAAAGAAGGTGATAGCAATATTTGTCTGGGAGTTTTAGAACAGATAAGATTCTTGAGGTTTCTGTGTCTTATACATCCATAAAGATATGTAAGTACCATCTCTCAATTGAAATTAATGAGAATTAGGCACCCAAATATCTTTGTGGATTTGAGTACTCATGTTCTAATTACTGTGGCAATTAAACATGCTGAAAAACAGGTTCAGCTGCAGGAACCTTGTCTACGCTAAGGCCTGGTGAAATATTTATGTAAATTTTCTTTCTAGACATGGCTTGAGTTTGCACTGGTGACTGTGCAAAACCTCTGTAGAGGACACGTACAGTAAGTACAGCCCTGAAACTAAACCTGTGCACTTGGCTTAGGAAAGGTTATAAGATACATATTCATGAACTCTGTGTCTTCCTTCAGCAAAGCAAGATAGTTAAAAACAAAATAATAAAAGATAAACAACTCTTACATAATTCAAATAGTAGAATATAGAAGAAGTCGATTTTTTCCTAAATCACTTCTCTACTAGATCTCCACAAATCAGTTGATCAGCTCACTGTACTGATTTCTGGAAGCCACAGGACTATATATCCAGCATTTCCTGTAATAACATCTACATCTACATCTACGTAAATATCTACAGTCTTTTGTACTTCTTTCCTAGAGAAAGAAGAATATAAAATGACTGCTTGTTTAATTTGCAGTCTCTTAACTGTTTGGGGCCATTATAATTACCAATATTATTCTTATGCATATACACACTACTGAAGCACTAATGTTAAAGGAGACACCTTCATTCTGAATTTTCTAACTTCAAAGTAATGAAATCCTTTACTTCAATACCACAATAATGTACTTTTCAATGTTAAGTACCTAGTCCTAGTGTCAGTGTGTAGAACAACCTTGGCTAAAAAAGCCCAATTAGGTCATGTAAATGAAGTGCATTTTCAGCCAGTCCTACTGGGAAAACCAGCTTGTCTGAATGGTAGTAATTACAGAGTTGATGGGGAAGGGGGAAAACAAATTTGCTATGCATGAGCCCTTCCCAAGTAGCCTTTTTTTCTTCTAAAGCTTGCATATCTACAATAATGGCATTAAAGAGGAAGGGAAAAGAAGGACTTTCTCCTTACAAAGATTGTGTTAAAACGAGTCTCTTCAAGAGTCTGAATGATACTTGAAGTTCACTATAGGAGAGATGCTACTTTCTCTGATGCATCTTTTTGGTTACTTCTCTTTGCTTATCAGCATCATTGGGCTGCTTGTCATAATTAGCAGCCTAGGTGTACACATCTCCCTAAAAGCTACCCTTTGTAGCTTATTTCAGGCAGCCACTTCCATTTTCATACTTGGGTCCCTTCTTTTGATTCACACCCTCAGCTAGGCCTGTGAAAGTCAATCAAAAAGTGACATGCAGAATTCCAAAAAGTAGATTTCTTCTAGGCTTTTTAAGGTGTTACTCTCTTTTCTCTGTGGCTGCTCCTGAGAACATACACCCCATTGATGATCAGGATTCACTCTGTGTCACGTCACCTGCGTTCATCAAAAAAATCAGAGTTCATGTTACTGAATTTACTCATCTGAATTTGCATCACAGTGTGTAGCTTGCTCACTGCAGCTCTGGGTTGCTGGTTGGGCTGTCTCTGACAAGGAGAAATAGGGCACCAGTACAATTACCTCCAGGGGTGCTTCCTATGTGCAAGCCATTCTGGCTTCTGTGACTAAGGGCTCGTGAAGGTCAAATAGCCCTTTCTTAGACATATCTTTCAAATTCTCCATATTTGTTTACTCCTTTGATTTCTAAATAGTCCAAATTATTTTCTGCCTATTCCCTACACAACAGTCATTCAAAAAGATGCCTCTTTCCACAAATGTAGGGCTATTAATCACAAATGTTCTATTTACAAGTCACTGTATGAGTGACTCTTTCATATATTAGTCATAATGTAGTACATAGCTTTATTTCCTTTATTTAAAAATAGCTAATGATCCTCAGTTCAATGTGTATATTAATGCCAACAATATCAGTGTATTTTGCAATGCTGAAGAACTAAGGGGGAAGGGATTGGTCAGGGATGAGTTACTTGTTTTGAGTTGTGTTTTTGTTTTGGTTTGGGTTTTTTGTTCCATTGATGCATACACAGAGCAGAAAGAAAAAACAAACATAACATATACAGCAAAATTGCCAAAAGTATCCAGTTTTTTTACCAGATTATTGAGGGTATTTCTGGCCGTCGTTAAATAAGAAGTCTAACACATAAATATTTTATTATGTCATAAGGTAACTGTTTTATGTGTGCAATGAAGGGAGCTAAAAGCAGTGGAGTCAGGAAGGAGAGGAACAAAAAAGTAGTAGTAAAGAATATTTTTTGCCCTCTGTGCGATCAGTTTGTCCAGGCATTGAAGTAGACAAGGACACACATGTTTTCTGGGTCATGATCTGCACTTCACCACATCAAGATCCCAAGTGTAACTGAACGCTGATCCATCAGCATTATTTTTGTTTGATTCATGCTGTGTTCAGTAAAACCTTGTGTTACAGGCATGTGATCCAGCTCCTGAAGAGTAAGAGGTATGAACAGAAATGAGGTTTGTGTCACTTGTGTAGGTTGATGTGCTCTTCCCAAAAGGAATGACCATTTCCAATGAAATCCTCTTTCAAGACTGATAAACGCTGAATTAAGCAAGCTCTTGAATAAGTTTAAAAGATGTTTACAGTTGTTTCATGTTTTTCAACAAAGACAGTGGCACTGCCATTTCACAACTAAAGGACGTGGTTTATATTAATTTTGGTGTCAACAAGCCTTAGTGTTAACCAAGGTAGCGTTCTTGTCAGGTTACATTTCCAGAGACTAACCATTACAAGAGGTATCGTATTTAAATTTCAGACTTGTGGATGTGCATTTATTCTTACGCAGAGGTCAGACAGAAAGCAGGTCAAGGTGCTCTTCTCACTCAGACTAGAAAGCTCCTTCAAGTTGTCTCAGGTTCAGGAGCAAGTTACAGCACTCTTGTAGACTACTGGAGAACTACAAAGTCTCCAAACTGAGGAAGTGGGTCCTGAGCAACTGGCTGTTGGTGGCCCTGCTTGAGCAGCGGGGTTGGACAAGGTGACCTCCAGAGGTCCTTTCCAGCCTCAGCCGTTCTGTGATTCTCTGATTCTGTGAACATGCTGACCTTTCTTCCTTTTTGTCTACAATTCCCCTAGTCTAAGTTCAGGAGCTGATGCAAAGCAAATTTCTGCCTATCAGTAATCACTCCTGGCATGCAGTGGTCATGTCTTTGCAAGATGGACTTGTTCATGATACAGCAGGTAAGGCTGGATTAAGGTCAAGCCTTTCCTTACACAAAGCATGTGTGCTTTGAAAGTTAGATATATTAGTTTGGTTGAATGAAGTTATTTAAGTGTCCTTGTGTGCACGCTTGAAAGAGCTTCATAGGGGTAGAGACCACTAAAGACCATATGTCTTACTTTCATTTTGTGACTTTTCCTCCACTTCTTGTAATTAGAAATAGCGAGAGCATCTTTGTAATTTTACCAATGCATTGTGTGTCTGAGATTCCCAGGTGCTTTCATTGCACCTCCTGGGACATATATTGTGGGTATGCTTTTGATGTTCACGGTAGAATGGAAATGCACTTTTTTGCAAAGTGACATATGTATATATGAAAAATGTTTCCTTTTCCTAAACTTAACCTGAGACCACACATCAGTATCTATGTAAATAAATCTTTTTCTGCAATAAAAACACGTTGCTTGTAGTCTGTCACATTAAAATAAAGATTTGAACACAGTGAGAAGTCATAAATGGAAAAGAAAAAAGTATTTACAAGAAAACTCCTTTTGAGCCAAACAATTCAGTTGTACACTGTTGTTCCTTTATATTAGAAGATACTGTAGGAAGTTTTAATATTGTTACACCCAGAACATTGCAATTTCATAGCAACATACTTTAGTAATAAAACTAAACAATACCCGCATATAAGACCTAATGTAAAGATTACTAGACTTGCTTTTTGCTTTTTTTCCATTGACTTCAATGCACTTTGAACTGATCCAGATTAACCTTCCCAGCACTGCTGGAAGGAAGATGAATATGGAACTGAGGCAGGCAGAGGTAGTGGCTCTATCTGGCAGAGGGTGATGACAGGACAGGGGGCTCGGGTTGTTTTGATTTGCTGAACTTGCAGCTGAGATATGGGAAGAAACGCTGTCACCTCCTTTATTGATATCTGTTGGGAGACAGTCATTATGTATTTCTCCATATGTATGCGTATGTGCATGTGAGCTTTTTCAGAGCTTTGGATGAATGCCTTTTACATAGCATTTTTAAGATCAAAATCTATACAATTATGTGGATTCCTGCATGTAAATGATTTCAGGGAGTCTGGTGTTTTAGCATTTTTAATTTTCTAGTAGATTTTATGATAGTGTAAAGTGATAAATTATCTTTTGCGGCTGCCAGAGTTATTTAACTATCTACAGACACACCATTAGCAGGAGCAGTCTGTGCCCAGTCGGTGTTCCTCACCCCTTCTGGGAGACTGCTTAGAGGGAAAAGGATTTCCAGGCATTTTTTGTGCAAGGTCCTCTTGCCAGCAGTGCCACCAAGGCGCTGGGGAGTCCTGGCCAGCTATGCTGCACTACGGGCAGGAGGACATTTTTCTACCACGCACTGGAGAAAGCTACCAAACAAGCATCGGATATTATTGACTTTCCATCACTACTGGCCTGTGTTAAAACCAGTGACATAGAAGAGAAAGGTTCCATTTCCCATTACCAGATATCCAATCCCCCTAGAAAACATCTGTTGAATCTGGGATGATGCCATGGTATTAGCTCTTCTGTTGCATGCTGTTTCATTGGCTGTTCTCAGCGCTGCCCTGTCTATCACGACGCATAATCTCTTTTCAGAGACATTTCAACCACATCATTAGGGCCCCCAGTCCCATTTCTTTGAAAATCAGTGGTAGTTTTTTGCCTTTGGCGCACAACTTGAAGTTTAGAAACTTGACTCTGTGCAGGGTGTAAGAAAGGGAACAGAAGTTTCCTGATGATTTCATGTGACAAAAGTTGTGCAAGGAAAAGAAGTGGGTCTGCAGAAATCCTGCAAGTTGCCGTGTTTATATTCCCAAGAAACTCACACAGGAGTGCCTCAGACACATAACTAAGTGCTCCTCAAAACGCTCATTACTGAAGACAGTATAAGAAAACGGTCTTTAGAATTCATGTGATATACTACCAACTGGAGGGAGAATAATACAGAAATACTTTCTTGATGATGTGTGCTAAAGCAGCAGGCATTTAAGAGCAATGGATGTCAATCTCTGAGGTTTTTATAAAGAATTGCAATTTATGACGTGTTAGGGTAAACAGTTGGATTATATTTCTGAAATGCATGTTCCATCAGGTAAAATCATTGTGATTATAGGCTCTAGTACTTTAAGTAAGTAAGTTATGCACTAAAAGGCTGTAAAACAAGTATGCTTATGCTTAACTGTTAATCCCTCTTTGTATCTACGCTGAGTAAACTACAAGAAAAGAGAAACTGCATTAAACAATAAGGGCATAAATGGCATGTTATGTCATCTTGATAAACAATGACTGTTATACTGTTTTCCTTCAAGAAGCAACTGTGACTGGCCTCTGTATTCTCCCTCAATGGAGAATGTGCCTTAGTGTAAAAAAAAAAACAACAAAAAACCAGGAGGATTATTTAGAAGTTACTTTGTTCATGCCCCTTGGTGAAAGCAGCATTTTCTCTGCATCTTCTTGCATTGCTGCTTTTCCTTCATTTCCTCAGCTCTTATCTTCTACAGAAAGCTGGAGTTATTTCAACAACCACCTACTATCATGCAGAATGTTAGTTTCGAATAAAGTGAAGTAAAACTTGCTTTAAGTGGTTTTACAAATGTTTGACAGCAGAAGATAATAAATGAAAATAAATCTCCAATATTTCTCCTAATGCAATTTGTGGCATGTCAACGTCAAAGCATTCTAACAACAAATCAACAAATATTTGAATGAAAACAATATACATAACTTATTTTTCTATATTAGAAACAACTGGCAAACAATTACTGTATGACTTCATGAATTAGTTGGTTGTTTTGAAATATTCCTGCTAGGATAAAAAAAAAAAAAAAAGAAAAAAAAAAGGCTATATGGGCCTTTGAGCCTGAACATATTGTGCCAATCATAAGCATATGCAATGTATCTAAGCCATGAGGTAAAAATTTTCTTTGTAAATTATTTCATAAATAAATAATTTGCCTGAAAAAAGTTTATGAAAATATTTTTGCCTTTATTAAGTTCTCTACAGTTCTTTTGTGGTGAATATAAACAGATTGATATTGACATCTTCTTGATCTGCTTTATTTTAACTTGAAATGCAGAATGTATCATGCAAGCATTTTTTATAGAGATACGGTAACAAACTTTTTCTGAGAGATAGATACAGTATTTCATTGGAGTTGTCTACTTGAAACTATGAGGACATATTTTCTCCTCATCTTTGCTTAAGAACGGCTTTTGCAGTTTCATTTTAAAAGCACTTACATGGAGAGGCTTATGTCTTTTAAAAATACATCTCTCTTATATTGTTCTACAGGTGAAAAAAGGTGTGTTTGTTATTAAAGGTTTACAAGTGTTGAAACCTGCATTTTCATTGTCATCGATCTTCTTCACGGTTTGTCTGTCATAATGTGAATAAAATCTGGGAAAGCTGCAGCCACACATATGAACTGGCTGGGATTTAAGGTGTGGGGGGCATCGTTTCCTGGTTTAAAATAAAAATACATTAATAAGTCTCACTAGAGCAGAGAAGCAAAGGAGAATAACCCTTGCTTAAATACTTTCCACTCAAGCCCTGCTTGTAAGATGCTCAGCCAAGTCATCAGACAAAATACCTGCAGATTTTAACCCTTCATAGGCAAGACATCTGCCAAGGGAACAGATACTCCAGGCTGACATACTCAGTAACAATAACAAAATCTAAATTGCAGAGAAAAACATGTTTGAATTGGTGTGAATGGGACAAAAACATTTGCTTTTCAGAATTCTGCATTCACCAAAATTTGTGAAAACGATTTGTCTTGTTGACTGTGATTCAGCCATGGCATTTGCAGCTTGAGAAAAAGTAAAGGTTTACAAAGTCAAGAAAGGTTCTCCGTGCGTGTATTAGTGAGGTGCTACTGAGCATGGCCCGGGTACCAAAGCATTGAGGCAGACTTTGTAACAAACTTTAAATTTTGATATTACTTTCCTTCGCATTCCATATTTAAACATCTCTGCTGCTCCAAACTGATTTTCTGCTGATGGGTACAGAGGGAGTCCCACACATAATCTGTCAGTTCTCCTTTCCCTGTCTCGGGGATCCTACTGTGTGCTTTATCGTGCCACTATATTTTACCTTCCATTTTCAACATGACAAGTTCACCTCTTATATGTGAATTATTGCTTTTTTATTCATAGAGCGCTTTATCAGATGATCCTACAAAAGAACTTAAGGGGGAAATGTGTTACAGTGTGATTTACATGAGCAATTACTTTACAAATCTGCCAGTGGATTATACTAAACATATATGAAGAATGTTTAAGTTTGGCGAGAAAGCTGCAAACACCGTAAGTTTTACAGTAGGGTTTCATTTGCGTCAGTGTGTATCTCTGAAGATTTTATGCTTTACGTTTCACCATGTATTTGAAAATAAAATTGTAAGGAAAAAGTTATGTCATTTCAAGCATTTGGGGGGAAGCAGCTTCATCTCCCGCACTGTAATGATTTAACTCTTTTCCAGCTTCTCCCTCGAATAACGTGTTAGTAGTTGCAAGCAACCAGAATGCATCTATTTTTATGTGAAATTGGTTTAAAACGACTTGCATGGAAGGAAAAACACGCCATATAAAGTCACCTAACTGCAGAAAAATTGCGTCCAAATGCTCAACAAATGTTTACATAGTTTTTAACGCCTACTATATTTGGGATTTTAAAATCCTTCCACAGGAACCTTTTATGTACTGCTTCTCCTTAGAGAGTGTTTTTACATTAAGGTACAGACGTCTGGCAATTTGTAGCACGGGAGGAATCGGAGTATTTTGAAGTGAAAAGGTTCTGCTCAAGCACGAAAAGTTGTAAGGGGTTTTCCGGGAGCAGCTGGGGACCGACCTGCGGTGGGTACCAAAGAGCAGGCAGCACCGCGGCACGTTCACCCCCAAAACCTGGGAAGTGTCTGTCCATCCGCCTCCACACCCGCAGAGAGACGGGGACCAGACACGCCGCTAAATCCACGCAACGCCCGGCTCTCCCAAGGGAGGCAGCTATTGCCGCGCGTGGGTCGCACCTTGTATCCCCCCCCCTCCCCACGGCCCTATCCAATTTTCTGTGTAACCCCGCAGGACGGCGGCCGGTCCCTCTGACAGCAGAGCAACCCCGGGCCGCGGCCGTGGCCTGCGGGGCCATCCTGCCACCGACTTCCCCCGAGTCCCCGCGGCCGCGGGGGACGACGCGCCTTCCTCCTCCCCGCCCCGCGCGGCCTCGGCTGGCCGGGGCTCGGGCCGCGCAACTCCCGCGGCCGTGGCCCGGCGGCGGAGGCCGCGACGCGTCGCGGCGGGCGGAGGCGGGGGGGGTTGGGGGGGCGGCGCGGCCGGGCGGCGGGGCCGCCTGCACTGTCTCTTTAAGGGCGCTCCGTCTGGGGTGGCGCTTTCCTCCGCGAAGGCTCCTTTGATATTAATAGTGTTGGTGTCTTGAAACTGACGTAATGCGGGGAGACGGAGGTCCTGACAAGCGATAACAGTCCTGATAACGCGCCCGGCCGCCCCGCGCTCCCCAGGCCGCCGCCTCGCCGCCGGCGGGGGCCCCGCCGCGCCGTGCCCCGGCCCGCGCCCCCCGCCCCGCCGCGCCCCCGCCCCCGCCCCCGCACCGCCCGCCGGCGGCCGGCGGGCCCGTCGCCCCCTCCCCGCCGAGCGGGGCCGAGGGGGGAGGCTGCGGCGCCGCGGGGGGGGGGGGGGGGGGGGGGGGGGGGGGGGGGGGGGGGGGGGGGGGGGGG
>JAOTQQ010000012.1:137421048-137511952 GCA_026546715.1 Gallinago undulata | reverse complement strand
CCCGCGCCCCCCCCCCCCCCTTTCCCCCCGCCGGTGGGTCAAAGCCATGTGTGATGGCTGGAAATTGGCGACTTCAAAACCGCGGTAGCCCCGCTGGAGTCGGGAGGGTCAAGTTCAGCGGCGGCGGCGGGCAGGGGGAGCAGCCCCCTGGCCCGGAGGCGGGGAGGGGGAGCGGTGGCGGCGGTGGCCGCGGGCTGGTGAGGCTCTGCCCTCCCCTCCGCGCCTCTCCGCGCCTTATCTCCGCGGCCGCCGATTCCCCGGCACCGGGGCGCTCCGGGGGGAGGGGAAGGGAGACGCGGGGGGTGGAAGTAGAAGACGAGCAAAGAGGGTTTGCATCCGATGAGCTGCAGTCGCACAGTCCTGCCGCTCCTGCCGCTGCTGGAAGTTTTAATGGGGATCATGACAAGCGGGGCACAGAGACACCATCATGAGGAGTAGTAAGTTTGGGGAAAACTTTTTTTAATTTTTTTCCCTGTTTTTGTTTTTTTTTTCTTTTCCTCCTCCTTGCCCGGGGACACACCAGGGGAGGCCGGGTGCGGAGCTGTGCTGCGCCGGGAGGGGGGCTCGGGGTCCCTCCCGGTCACACTGGGGGAAAAGGCGACATGGTGGTGGTGATTTTTTTTTGTGTGTGTGTTTTGTTTTTTTTGAAATCGGAGCGCAGACAGACGTAAAACTTTTCCCTCTTAAAGGCGAAGCTCAGCTCTCAGCGCCGCGTCCCCACGCTCGGCTCTCCCCTGCCTGCCACAACTTTGTGGAGAGTCTCACTTCCCTCCGCTCCCCCCGCCCCCGCACCCCTTCCCCTCGTCCTCGGGGGCTGCCTGCGGGGGTCTGCTCCCCGCTGGAGTTACCCGCCTGTTTGCTTTTCGGAAGGGAGGAATGAATGGAGGCGAGGCCGGGGACGGAGGGGCTGTGCGGCGATGGGCGCTCCGCGGTGGTTCCCGGGCGGGGGGGTGGGGAGCGGCCGCCGGGCCGGGCCCGGGGCAGTGTCGGGCCCGGGGTGCTGCCACCCGCCCCGCTGCCCTTGGACGAGCAGCGGCTCCCCGGGGGGGGGAGGCTTGACATTTTAGTGGGGAGGGGGCTTTGTTTATCTGCCTCCTTGCTGCAAATCAAGGCGCTCAGGCATCCCGACACTCCTACGCGGTTTCTAGTGGGGCCCGCTAAGCCTCTTTTATATTTTATCTTTTTTCACAATCGGTTGTATTTTCTATCTGCAAATGGCAAACTTCTCAAGTGCACTATGGGGAGAGGTGATGAGTTGAAGTGGAGAGACGTTTCCCATCCATCACTCCTTCCTCCGCCGGTGCGAGTACCTTGCCTGGCAGGGCTGGAGCCAGGGGACATCGGCACACTTGGGGAACCGAAGCGACAAAGCCACTCCGAGGGGGGAAATACTTTCAAGTAAAAGAGAGTGTAAGCTATTATGTGGACCATGCTGCTTTCGCTGCTTTTACGGCAAGCAGCGCATTTTGAATGTTGATTGTGAAAAACAATAATTTTATACGCTTCAGGTTTTTATTTAATCAGGCTCAGTAAGTTTCTCGAAGAACCATCAAAGTTCCTTGCCATTCAGGCAGGCTTCTTCAACTACGCCACTGAATCCTATGGATGTTGGTGGCATCATGTTACTTTCCTGTTGGTTTTAGGAAAAGTTGAACATTTAGAAAAGACTGCCAGAGTTAAAAATGCAAGGGGCAGCAAAGGAAAGTAGTGGTAAGAGCCAGTTCCTGACGTGGACAAAATGAGAATAAAAGTTACAGTAGTCTTCTGAACTGCAGTTTGTGTTTGCCTCATGTTCACAATCTGTGTGTTAGGTAGACAGCTTGCTCAGATATTCCACCAGAGTGACATTTAAAAAAAGCCCTCCAAAAGAGTGAGGATTTTTTTTTTTAAAGTACTCTGTGTCTATGAGTAAATACAGGGTTTGTTTGAGAACATCAACTATTTCCTGTAAATTGTGATTGCTGACAAGACTGTCTGGAAATGATATCAACACTTTGAAAGATTTTTTTTTTTCCTTTTTTAACCACTGAATGAAAGTTTGTTAATAACATGGTCAAACCAAACAAGTGGAACCTTTCTCTGTAGAGGGTGGGGGGAAAAAAGACCTTTTTTTTTTTTTTTTTTTTCCCTCCTGAAAAATGTATACCCTCTTAAGATTTGCCACATAAAGTCAATAATGTTGGAATTCAGTGGTGTATCAGTGCCTGTATACAAGTCAATCCTCAGACTGTTTGTGACCACGGAAATATACTTCACCTTTTTAAGACCACGACAGATTAGATATGAGTAGTCAGTTCATAATCCACCCCGTTGTGTCTGATTATCACCTTTTTTTTTGTTGTTACTATGTTAACTTTTCTCTGTTTGAAACTTTGCATATATGTAGTTGCAACAAAGTAAGTAAAGGGCAAAGTTGCATCAGCTTTTAAGTTTACATGTTTTGCCTGTGATCCTCTAAAACAGACTCTAAGTAACGCTGGGCAATCTTTGCGTGTGAGAGTATGGCTTTATTTTTTCTTTATTTCCTAGTAATGTTAATAAAGGGAAAAAAATGTAAATGACAACTTCAGACATCTGAGGCTTCTTTGGGCATCAAACACTTATGATCCAGCCAGGTTATCCTCTTATATTTTTAATGCATTTTTAGCATAATTTATATGGTAGCTTTGTGGGTTGCCTTATGTTTTTATCGGTGATCAAGTAAATTCAGTATTATTTTATGAATCCCTAGCAGGATGATTTTTCTGTCATGTTTTGTCTATCGTTCGTAGTAAACTTTCCTGGTACACACTATTATCATGCATTCTCTGGCTGCATGTGAAGAATATTATTATTCATGTATCATGATTGTGCATTAATAACAGCATAGCACTAATTCCTGTGTGTGGACTCGAGTGTCTGTGAGATGCAATGGTTGCTTGTTAAATCTCTGTATTTCAATTATATTATATTTTAATGCTACTTGACACATAGGGTTTTATATTTTCAAAGCACTGTGCAAACAATGACTAATTACTTTCTGTTCATGCGAATTACCTCTTTCAGCACTTTATCAGGCAGTTGCTTTGAAACAAAACTATTTTACATTACAGTGTGAAAGAGTTAAAAAATTAGCAAAGACGTTTAGGAAAAACCCAAAATTTTAATTGCAAACAGGCAACTTTGGGTATGTATTTAAATTTTTCTTTTTATGTGGAACTTTCCTTCTAAGTTTGGGGGGGGCGTATGCATATGAATATTTATGTCTCTTACAAACTCTTGAGAATATTTTAATGTAATAATCTTAATAGAAACATTCTCAGATCTTAACTGCAGCCGCACTGGCAGTATCGCTTTAATAAAGGTTTGTGGGTAACACCAAATATAACATTGTGAGAAAGTTTATGGTTAAATATTTTTGAACATGACAGACTGGGAATCTCACAACCCTTTTTGTTAGGTGAAAGTAAAGTGGAAATAAATTACATTTTTAATACAGTTTCAGTTAAAACAAACTGCCACCTGGTAGTAAAAGTATTGGCCTTGAACAGAAATATATTCTGATTAAGATATTCTAACTGGTGTGTAAAATGAAGCTATTCATTCAGTAAACTGACAACTTTCCAGTTGGTGTTTGCACTTGCTTAATTTAGTTCCCTCTACACAACTAGTGAGGTAGTCTGGGTCCGGTTTTGGCAGTCCAGGGCGACTATAAACTTCAGCATTTTTGTCCCAGATATTACACCTCACGAGTTAAAAAGAATAGCAGGCAGGTATGATGGGGAAAAAAAGAAAAAAATATTCTTTTTTTTTGTTTCTGAAACTTTCTAAAGTTCTTACCTGGTATGAAAACAATGCTATTTTCAAATACTGGTGATTAATACTATAACCAGCGTAGTCTGCACCCATCTATTGTATAAATACCATCGCCTGTTGACCTTTGGATACATTAATTACAGCATATCTGGTCTAGGTTCTACTATTTTTGTCTGTCCAGAAGATAAATAAAAGTGCCCTTTCCAGTCCTCCTGGAGAAGGAGAAGAACTTTTTTTTTCTTGGTTCTGTCATGAATTATGTAGTTCTTTTTTCTATCCTGTGCCAGTGAAGTTCTCTTTTGACTTTAAAAAGATAAGCCTGCATCTAAAAGGAGAATATTTGATTACTTTAAGCCTATTTTCGCTTCATTTTTTATGGTAGGTACAAACTTTCTGGGCTTTGCTTTTTTGGATTGTGTGTTTGCTAATTAAAAGGAAAACACATAATGAGTTATATCAGATGATGTGAAGGATTAAAGGACAATTACACCATTAAATAGTGAATGTTTACAAGGGCAAGACATGTAACTACATTTTTCAGATTATGCTTATTATTCTCTTCTTGATGTTGCTTTGCACCTAATCAATAAAGGGCCTTTGAGAAGGCAGCTCCGTAGCCAGTTGTATACGTGCCCAGAACATAAGAAGCACTGCTGAGGCAGAGGAGTGCGGGGGGAGAGAAGCGGTGGCATATTACTCTGACTTCTTCTCGTGCAGACCAAGGCTCAAATGAAATAGGCAGCGACGGGAGAATAACTACCATGGTCTCGATTTAAGTCCCCAGTGGACATTTTGTCACACCCCAAAAGCGTTGCACAACCGAACACCATTCCACTTGGTGTGTCGTCCGGAGTCAGAGGAGTCTGATTTGGCGTCACGGGGTTTAGAAGACTGTGATTTAGGTGAACTGGCATAGCTGTGTGTAAGAAACTTTGTTTAATAGCTGTCTATGTTTTTTATTCGTGTTCCGTGCTATCGGTTTCTTATTTTCTGGTACCTTTAAAGTGATTCTTTAAAATTTAATAGTAACAGTGCCAGTGAAAAGTACAGCTAAAATTTAATAGAAATTGCTAATCTTTCTATCAGTGGTTTTTATTCCGGTCCTGCTGCATTAACTACAGAATCTTACTCCTCCTGCGGATCTCTGTATGTGGGTTTAGAAAAGCTATAGAGGCAATATTCTTCCTTAAACTGTGTAGCTGCCATGAGTGGCACTTCTGTAGGATGTTCCTACAGAACCCAGTTGGTTCCATCCCGTAAAGTTCGGTGGAACTTTTCCATACTCGTAGATGCGTACCCACAGGGGATACGTGCAAATACAGCAGCTACAGTAGGGTTATTTCTACCTTGAAAATAGAATTATTTTGAATCACAAGATTTAGTCTTAATAGTATTTTTTTTTACTTTCTTAGCTGCAGTTCACGCATGTCTAATTTCTTGTAAGTCTGCTTTCTTTCCAGACTCAGATCCCCTTTTTTTCTTTCCCTTAAATTTATTTTAAAATATTTAATTTTTAAAATGTTACTAGCCCTTTAAAAACCTGTAATAAATGCTTTACAAGTGGCTAGACACCTTCCCTGGTGGTTTAATTTATACAAGCAGGAAACTTTCTCTCCTTCTTTCTCTCTCTCTTTCTTGTTTTCTTTAAACCAACTGACGTAATGCCAAACTTTGCTTTAAAAGAACAGACAGAAGTAATTGGTAGCTTTTAACTTTTAATAATGTTCTGGATTGGTTTTAGTGGCCAAACTGCCATTTTTTTAAGATTCAAGTAAAAACGGGCTTGTGGCCTGAGGAAGAAAGGCCCTGTTGATGCAGTTATTTTTATTCTTGTTTTTCAATCTGTTATTAAAAATCTTTCCTGCTGAGCTCTGCTGGATTTCTCCAATTGCTCTTTGTGATGGCTGGTGCATTTCAGGTTACGGTAACTTAAACTGTTTTCTGATTTTTATTTATTTTTTTTTTCCCCATGGGCATTTTAAGATGCTTTATCCTTTTTTTTTTTTTCTTTTTTTGTTTGATCCCCCCTAAACCTATTCTCTCTTGTCCAGCACCTGAAGGCTTCTTTTTGGAGAAACATTTTTTTTTTGATTCAGAGACAAATAATATGTTAAACGTACCTTTGGTGGCAGTTCAGTGAATGTTATTTTCCTAGTATGAGAGTGTTTTACACCTGCTAGTGACGCTGATTGGGAAAACACTCGCTGCCCATTGCAGAAGATGGGAGATTCTGTCTTGCAGAGCGGCCACTCTCTGCGCCCTCCATCACAGATTTTAAAGCTAAACCAGACTTTAAAATACGTTTAGTAATAGTCTGTAGCAATCTATATCTATTTTTATTAAGCTGATATTAGAAACAAGAAAACCCAACAAAAAGATTTTTTAAAAAATTAACTAAACTTAAGGAAATCCAGCCTATTGTCTTTTTCCCAATATCTTTATTTTGTTTAGAGTTTTGTCTTATCTCATTTTTTTCTTCTACGTCTGTTAGTTTTTTTTTTTAACACGAGCAAACTTTCTACGGTAAACGATGGAGTTGGGCAATAGACTTGACGAAGTTGACGTCAGGACGACTTCATAAATTGGCAAGTAGGGAAATCGTTCAAAGACCAAGTTGGCTTGTGCCAGTTTTCCCTTCCTTTAGGGGAGACACTCCACCCAGTAGGAGGTTACCCCACCCAATGTGGAGAGCTATAATTCAGTGGCAACACTTTAAATGTCAATCCTCCCTAGGGTTTAAACCCCAGACTTGTCTTGCCTCAATCTTTATATTTAATCTAACATTTAATCTGTTGAAGTAACATCTCCTCTTCCTAAGTACTTTTTGGGCCTGATCCTCCGATTCTCATTCTTGAAAAATAATCACTGATGTCAGGGTGGGCTTTTGAATGCAGTAAAGGCTGCAGGATTGGCCTCTGCAGAGTTATGTGTGCCTGTGTCTGTCTGTAAGTAAGATTGTGTGTCTGCTTGCTGAATATTGTATAATCTGTGTTGTTAAAGATGCAATCGTAACATACTTCTTCTGTAGGCTTAAAAATCTGAAGTAGTCCTGGAGTCGTAATGTCGTAAAACAGATTTTCCTCAATAAGTGAAGTGTACTTATTTTTATTTATCATTTTCTCAGATTAACAAATGCATTAAAATGAAGTTCCAATTCTGAAGAATTTAAGGCATTTCTGCCATTTCTTTGTATTTCTCCGTATCATGCTTTAGACATATTTTTGAATGCTGCTTTTGGCAATTTTTTTCACCTCTAATGGAAAATGAATATCGCAGCCCGTAGCTTAGTGCCCGCAACAGCCCTTGGGGTACTTGGATAATACTGAGAACTCCCAAGACAAAATTTGGTTTTGGGGCATTCTCAAAATCAACATGTAATTTTATAGGCACATTTTACTTCATCGTGGCGTCTGTTCTCATGCATCCTTTTTGGATCCCCCATTACATTTAGTGAGGCTGACAATGCAGGAGGAAATACACAATTTGATAATGTAAAAATTTTATAGAAAAAGCACTGATGTGTTCATCTTTCTGCATTTTGAAACTATGCCAGTATTTTTAGTTTACTGATACATCTGAAAAAAAAAGTCCATAAAAGATGTTAATAATCATCAATGTGCTTATGTTTCTCAGCAAGATTTTCTTAAACAATATGCTTCAGTTTTGCCTCAAACCATTTCAAGCCACCTCTGATCCAAGAATGTACCAGTTCTTGGTTCCTGGAAGATTAAGCATGACAGTTTCTATTATATAATGAACAGCAGTATTGTTTGAACAAAGGTAACATATTTTGATTTGTGTACTTTTTTTTGGCAGCTGGCACTAGTGTAGGTCTAAAACGAGTGGTGATCTAACAGTGTAAATATCTGAATGTTCTTGAAACATACAGTATAGATGTAATGTGTTTAAATCATTGAATCTATCTATCTATATTATATAGAATGTGTATGTATGTGTATATACAAAGCCGTAAATGGTGTGTTCTGCTATCTGTAGCCTTCAAATGTGTATCCTTTGGGTATTCCTGACCTACTTTGCAAAGTCTGCAAATCTAAAATACATACTGAAACTTAAAAAATTAAACATACAGCTTGGTGGTTCAGAAAAAAAGCCAGGGAGGGTAGGGGGTGGGGGAAAGAGAGATTTTTGCTAGTAGTTAATTTTAAAAAAGAAAAGAGAAAAGACATACTTTGCAGACTGCTTTTGGATATCCCTGTGACTTTACTGGGATTATTTTAGAAAACAAATTCTCAACTGATCTAAAAAAAGTTTGAAGTAGATACTAAAGTTCGGTATCGCCTAAAATTCCTATGTGCAGATGTGGTTTAATGTTTAATGGAAGTTAAATGAGTTAGGATAAAACAATTTTCTTTGAGGGTAGATGGTTTTCAGTGTTTCCAAAGTATGATTCCTTTTAACTTTCTCACACACTGCTCTTCAAGCAAATGCTGCGAGTTACATGGAACATCATCCAAAACTTACTATGCGGATGAAATGTTGCTTCATGAATTCAGTTAATGAAGGAAAGATCCCTCCAATTTCAGCTTCCTAATCTGAACATAGTTTGCTTTTCTATTTAGCATTCTCATTTTTAGGTGTATTAAATTTACTCATCAGATGTTCTCCAGCTGCAGTTATAGAGTATAGATCAAAACTGCATTACACGCCGATCAGTGCTGAGCTTTCTCCTCCTGCACGCAGAGAGATGGACATGCGCGTACACACACAATTAATAAAGTAAACCTTGTCCCAAATACCCAAGGAAAAAGCTTGTGAAAATAGATTAGCCTTACCATGTGCCTTGCAGGTAAACAGTATCTGACTCTGCTCGAGAAATGGGAGAGGAGAGGTCCCCGAGCGGAGGGTGCGTGCCTGTGCCCCCCTGGCGCCCAGTGCTGGATGCTCAGGGCTCTTGGTAAAAATCCCACATCTCATCTTAGCTGTCCTAGTGGTAGGAAGGAAAGAAACAGTAACTAACGTCTCCTATCTACTATATATCCTGCTTTCTTTTGGTGGCCTGCTACAGAGAGCTGAAATTTATGCCATCTAATTAGTCTTCTTCCACATTCTTCAGGTCTGGAGTTTTCTTTAGAACTCCTGTTTGCATGTTACATCTATCATGGAAAAAAAAAATATAATGGATTAAATTAATCCTGTAATAGTTGTTTGAGCATATTGTAGGAATGTAAATAATTCTGTGGCATTGAGCTCATATTTCCAGTCTTATGGGGGAGGTAAGATCAGAAGTTATCAACAATATATATCTGAGTCATTCAGCTACAATAAATCTCCTAACAAATACCCACCCTTTGCACACCCAGAGATACTCTCCAAGACTGTTGAAATTCTGCACACACCTGTATCTTACGTCTAAATTCAGAAGTATGAATAGTAGGTATATCTTCAACTACAGTCAGATGTTGGGCTACAGCAGCAACAATCAAAGTAGTCCGTGGACAAAAAATTTGATTGCCACATCATTGCTGCGTGGCCCTCAAGGTTGTCTTCTCCCTGGAAAAAGTCCCGAGGAATCGTTAATTGAAAAGAAATGTGGGCTATGGCTCTGACTCCAGCTCTGCCACAGCTCAGGATACAAAGCATTAAGCGCTTCATCTATATCAGGTCATGCATAATCCACTTTTATCTAGGTATCATTCTGTCATATGTAAGGTATGCTCTGCCTTGTTGTCTCTGTTACTCTGCCTCTCCATTTCTCTCTTGCGCGTATCGGTCTCTCTTTGGCTGCTCTATGCACATACATACATTCTAAAAATAAATGGAAATGGAAGTCCATCTGTGTTGCATAATTTTTTTACAAAAACACCAGTGTTTGTATTGTTCTTTCTCTGAGCCCTTAATGAGTTTAAAGAATTTAATGTGACTTAATGAGGGTTCTTATACTATTTCTGACACAGACACTAATGAGGGAAAAGTAGAACAAATTGAAAACCAACTTTTACTTGTGGTTAGTTTCATGATGTCATCAAATGCAGGATATTACAACTCTTGGAAAAGTTTACAAATCTAGGCAAGAATCCATTTTGCATCACTGCCCTTGAGTTGTTTACGACATGAAGTTTGCTAGCGAAAAAAACAAAATTGAGCATAACTTGGTGGGTTTTTTTTTTTTAATGTTTTTGCTGGTTTGATTTTCAGGCCAATGATTTTTATGAAAGTGAATCTAACCATCTTTGCCTGGCAGCCTGGGAGAAACTTAGATATGACGAAATACTGATTAAACGCCTCTGATTATGGCCCCGGTCTCCTCTTGCATTAACAAGGGACAAAACTTCTCTTAACTTTATCTTGAGTAAGATTGGATCCTCATTGGGAAAATTCCTACTTACATTGAAGCTTACTGAGAAAAACTGTGGGTTTTGGGGATCTATGTTACACTTTTTTACAGTTTGCTACTTTAAAGCAGTTTCCTTGGGCTAACGACACAGTAGCAATATTTTATGAGGTTCCATCTTGCGTTTTTGCTGCCCTGCTCAGGCTGGTGAAGAGGTGTTTCACCACCCTTCAGTCGGGGCACAGCTTGCTCTGTCACCTTCAAAAGTGATTCTTTTGGTTTTAAATCAGTTCACTTCCCAAAGGGGCCTGAAGATAAAAAGTAGGTTTGGGTAGTGCACCTGCTTCTGAACTCTGCTGCTGCTCACTGCCTTCACGACCAGGCTTTCTTCTTGTTCCTCGCCAACTATTCTCTTCCAGGCTTGTAGGAATAGCAGCGGAGCAACTGAAGCTCCAGTATTACACGTATATCCATGTAAGCGGGCTATAATGCCCTCAGAAAGCTGTATGCCATGCTGTAGGCATCAGAATGTTTTTGACAGGCCAAGGGAAGCAGTGACCTTCCCTGTCCACAGAATGTGCTTTTGATATAACTAAATGGCAGAAGGTTAGAGCGTAGTAAATAAAAAGCTTGTCCATACCACCTGTGGGGTTTTTCCAGCAATAGTTAGTATTTTTAACAATATCGGATAAATGGCACGATGGTGTGATTGCTTAGGTTGAAGTTAATCCTTGGCTCTTACGCTGTTGCTCAACATATCATGTCTGAACTGTGATAGATTTTATTACTTTGCATTTCATTTTTTTGCAATTAGTTGTTGGTTTCATGTTGTTGACTGCAACATGAGATAGTTCAAATAAATGAATAAGAATTTAAATTGGAAATAGGGGCATTTTTAACCAACTTTCTTGAGCATTATCATGCAAACAGAAGAAGAGAGTAAGTCGTTGGGTTGGTTTTTATGTATGTATATGTGTGTTTGTGGTTTGTTTTTTTCTTAATGAAGGTTTTCATAATTTTGTAGTTCAGCAAACATGAGTATGTTCTGAAACATTTCTCACAGGTCTGAGTCGATAGCTTTTAGGTAGACAGTTTTGTTTCAAACTATGGAGTCTAGAGCTGAAAACCTGTTTTCTGAAGTTTTAAAACCATTGGAAAGTAAGGTTTATTGGACCTTAAATATCCCAGTGGTGCAAATTTATTTGGTGTTCATTCTTAAGCTTAACTCTCCTTAGAGATTTGCTGTGGTACTGCATTATCTAAGGAACATTTAAAATGGATTTGTCTAGCTTTTCTTTTTTTTTTTTTTTTCTTTTTTTCCCCTAGTCATTTCTCAATTTTTACTTGCACACATGAAAATCTTTCCTAACAAAGATGACCTGGGAGTTCTGCTGAACTTCCTGGTGCAAAACATTTTATCTGAATGGGACAAAATTAAAAATCTGAAAAGCGGACATTTTTAAAGATTTTCATTTCAATAGTGGAGTGTGACAGTGGCTAGTTGTTGATGGGAAGGAGCTTAAAAAATAGGCACAGGAGAAAGAAAAAGCGGCTGTGGAATTTATTTTACTGGGTGAAAGGAGACTCACAGTTAAGCAAGCTTTACCTTCTTGGGTTTTCAGAATTTATTGCCCAAAAGACACAGGACAGCTAGGATATTGTAAAATCCTCTATGACGTGAAGTGCTCTTACTGCATATGAATACAGTTTATTTATATTTTTTTCTCTCCAGCAAACTGTGACTTCCTTTGTCTTGTCAGAAGGAATTTCAGATGTAACCTTACCAGAGTAGGGCTGCCGTAAACCCCGCGCTCCTCGGCTGTAGCCGCGGGCAGCACGATACGGCCCAGAGTAGTTTTCACTGAGCTACTGTGCTGCTTTCAGGCAGGAATGGGATTGCACTGACTTCACTTTTGCAGAAAAACTACGTTTTCATAAAAATGCACTACATGAAAGAAGGAAGGGCAGGAAGGAGAGCGGGGAGAGCGCTCTGATATATGAGCTGAGATTATGGATGTCGTAATGCCATTTATTGTAGGATACTATAGAAAAATCACATTGGGACCAAAGTTCCAGTGGATTACCATGCGATATTTATTACCATTTTCCTGTGTTTTCCATGGTTAGGATCTAATCCTTCAGTGTCTGGAGCTGTGTGTAGTTCAGAATTTGTCAATTCAGAGAGGAAAACCTTGCCAGCTATGGGTTTTCTCTATTTCAGTACCTGTATTTATTTATTTCCCTCCCCTAAAATTTCCCAGAGCAAGGGGGTTGAGACCAGCAGGCAGAGATGGGGGACAGGTAAGCTGAGGGAATAGCAGGGGCACGTATCTGCTCAGTAAATAGTATTTACTGATTACTGTTTACTGCCAAGCAGATTACTGCAGTTGTGTTTTTGTGAAGCAACCCGCACGCAGCCAGTGCAAAGGAATGAAGCGAAGTTGTGTGCAATTCTGAGGTGACTAAAAGATGTGCTTGTGACATACTTTCAGCAAAAGCCATTTTTGGTTGCCCAGTCCCCTCCCCAAACACTATAATTTTGCAAGTGACACATCTGATTATGAACAGCCATCAAAATCCTCACAGGCATCTTGTTTGAAAGAGGAATGTGCTTGAATTAAATACTTGCAGGTCAGAGAAATACGTTGAGTTGTTTTTTTAATTTGTTCTTCACCTTTCTGCCCTTTTTCAATTTGTTTGATAGTTATTCAGTTTTGGAGTTTATTTAAAAGAGATGATAAATTATACGCTTTTGCGTTCCTTCGCTTGGGCAGAGCTTCCATTTGTTTCCTTGGGAGAGCTGGTCCGAGCAAGGGCTGCTGCCTGTTTTTGCCTTGAGACAGAGAGGATGTGGTTAGTATAAGGGTCCCCTCATTCTCAAAGCTCCCTTACTGCGATGAGCTCTTTGCTTCCTGGGAAAGAGATTTTCAGTCTGATTTTCAATCTGATTTTTGATCCTTTCTGTTGCGTTTTAGGGAATGGTGTGAACTGTCTTATTAGAGCTGGCAATAAGAAGAAGGAATGAAATCCAGGCACACCTCAATTGTGTGTTAGGGGGAATAAGGTATATAAAGCCTCTGCCGAGCTTGCCTGGTAATTCTTTGGTTATCATCTTCTCATGATGGAATATGCACGTAGAAAAAACACAGAAGTTAATGTTTACTTTTTGGATGCTTTATCGTCAAGCAAAGAGAACTGACAGTTTCATGGTTAAGTGCCTAAAGTTGTTTTTGGCTTTGAAGTTGTTGAATTAATCACTGCAAAGCTAACTAATTGTGTACCTTTTAAAGCTTCCCCCTGTCCTCCTGTTAATCAAAGGGAGATATTTTTCTGACTTTGTAGTTGGGTTATCCCATTAACTAGCAGCAAGCTCTTCAGCTTTTACTTTCCTGAGTTATCTCAGGAATCATTCTTCTAGTAGATGGTGAATTTACTTACTGATCTGGTTATTTGTGGCTTTCAGCGACCATGCTCTAGAATGGTCAGAGACATTTGAAAACACTTTTTAAAATTGTGTAGAAATTCTGAGTTTACAGATATTACGGCTGCTGCTGTTTCAATTTGTGAAACATTATTTTGGTGTCTTACTGAAATGTTGCTTAGCCAGAACTCAGAGTTTCAAGGAAATTTATTTTTATTTTATTTTTTTTTCCCTCCTTAAATGTTAGACATGGGCAAAAAATGACAAGGATCTCATCTTTATAGCGTGCTGTGCATCAGGGTTGATAGAACTGCAGGCTAGTTACTCCCTGGTTTTAAAGAAAGATGAAAAAGTCCCTGTGAAGATTAACTTTATTTCTGGCAAAGTGTTCACAGAATTTTATTATGGCAAAGACAGAATCAAAGGATGAATGGACAAAGTTGGGATTTTTGCCACTTGGTTGTTTTTTTCTGAGGCTGCGTAAGCTTTTTTCTTTTCCTTTTTTTTTTAAATAAAAAAATAATGTAGAATGAAGTGTTTCCCACAAGAGCACCTTCACAGGTTTAGCATAAAGAAAGTACATCTTAATTCAAAGACACCAGTGCATTTCTTAAGTCTTTGAAAGCAGTAATCCAACAGGTATATAAAGCTGTAATGATAAATATGATTATTATTTGTATCTAACATTGTTAAAATACATCATTTATTTTATTACGTGTTCAGATTAATGTTATTTATTTAAAATATCCAACTTATTCTGTGTTTTAAATAGAAGTCTCTTGGCTTCTCAGTTTGCTATTTTTTTTGTCAGCTGGCTCATTTCATCTCATAAACAAAGGTTTCACTGCAAGAACTTTTTATAATTTAAACAAAATCTCTAATTGCAGTTGGAAATTTTGTATATATAACTAAACTAACAAGTCTGTGTATTGTATGGGAGAGGCTCTAGCAATATTATTTATCTTAGGGTCCACGTTATTGAAGGCTGGACTAATGACAGTGAATCATGCGCACTGTATATTAATGTAGTCCACTTTCAGCGCTATATAAATAGTATTGTAAATACACACCTGCAAAGTGTCTGCAGTTATATGGTCATTGCACAGAGTCCCTCTGTGCTCTCCTAAGTACATATCTCTGCGTGTATCACATCTTGCTAACCAAGGCAGCATACTGCAGCTGCTGTTCTCGCGCGGAGGTGTCTATAAAATGAACGCTGTGAAACCAAAATTTTGGGATCGCCTTTATGCAGAACACATGGGTGTACTGTTGCTTGGTCTTTTAATACCCGCACGGTCCTTTTCACTGCGTAGGGCTAGCGGCACAAGATGAGCTGGGTGTCAATGTGAAATGTAGGCTGGCCCTCTGAATGGGGTAGAAGGCAAGGTGTGACTTAAATCAGCGGGAGGTTTCTTGGCTTTCCCAGAGGGGGACGTAGTGAAAGACTTGTCTGAAAAAGCCATTATTTCTATCAAAAGTCTCAAAATGTGGCAGCAGGTTCTTTAATTTTCATCCACCACAGTAGCAGGGCCCTTGTCTTAAACTTACTTCCTAAACT
Source organism: Gallinago undulata (assembly GCA_026546715.1). Taxonomy (NCBI): domain Eukaryota; kingdom Metazoa; phylum Chordata; class Aves; order Charadriiformes; family Scolopacidae; genus Gallinago; species Gallinago undulata. The sequence continues at coordinate 137,496,886 of JAOTQQ010000012.1, read as the reverse complement.
TTTCCGTTATTTCAGCGGGCAGCCACGCCGTCGCTGTCAGTTCCCAGCGTGGGTTTGCATTCACCCAGTTAGGGTAGCCCAAAATCTAAATGTGTGCTGCTGAGTGCCCGCAGTAGCTGAGGCTCTTTTCCTACGCTGCTCCTTGGAGCCTGTTCAAGCCCATGGTGGGAATCCTGGGCTGCTTTTAGAGCCCAATCCTTCCATGGGGATGGAGAGGCTGTTGGCTCAGGGGAGACCAGCGCGTCCCCAGGCCACCTTCACAGTGGTGGCTCTTGGCCCTGAGCAGTGCCTGCCCCTCCGCAGTGGCCTTGCAGAGTCCTTTGGACAACTGGGTCTGGCTCCCATCCCAGAGACACTCCTTTGGGTTTGCTGGTGGCAGCAGGAGTGTGGCTGGGAGCTGGATGCTCAGGCGCCCATTGAATGTGAACAGCGGGGATGAGCACTGGATTTGGGGCCCTCTCCCCCTTTGGCATCAGGGGGTGCAGGAGGACCCCAAGTTTTGGGCTGCAGCCACTGATGCCAGCTCCATGGTGGCCCTGTAAAGGGAGGGGACCCCCTCTGTCTAGCACCTGGAATGGCGGAGGACAGGAGAGACAGGGATCTCCTTTTTAAAAGAAGGTTTGTTGTTTTTTTTTTTTTTTCTTCTCACCCCGATTCTTTATTCATAAACCTAACGCAGTTCCACAATTCCCAGACATGTAAAGCTGCAGGGCTTTTTTTGTTTTGTTTAAATCTTTCTGAACCAGCCAAATTTTTTGGGGTTGGCACAAGGTGCAGCCAGTACCCATGGTCTTCCAGGGCTTGCTTGGTCTAGAAGTCTGCAGATGTTTTCTGCTGGATCTGGCTCTTAATGAACAAAAAAGATTTTGGCGTGCTCATTTATTTAGTTTCAAGGGGAAAATGTGGTTTAAAATGTTGATAATTATGTTTTACGTGAACTACTCAGACTTTATGCGACTGTATGGGAAAATGAATGCTCATCAATTAAAAAAAATTCTTTATTCATGAAGCATTCATATTTAAAGTGATTTGTCTTTTTTTTTTCTGCCATCCTTAATGAAAACAGGGTTTGAAGAGCATTACAAATAATTATATTTTTTTTAATTACACATATTTCTGCATCAGAGTTCTTGAAGACGGCCCACTGTGATCCTCTGGTGAAAATGCCAGGGCTTTTCAAAAGCCTTTTATTTATCCATTCTCACTGTTCCTCTCTTCGCAATATACACATAGTAACTGAAAAAAGAAAAAAGAATGTATTCCAGGAGGGATCCACCTACAGGTGTGCATAGGTCAAGCACATACTTCTCATTCAGAATGATTATTTTTCTTTTCCAGCTGTCAGGTAGTACTTCCTACTGTCAAAACCCAGCTCGCACACTCTTTCAGAGGGTATACTTATCACAAAGCTGCAGTGCATTTTAATCAAGGTTCCCAGAGTATTTTACAAGCAGTAATTGCCTCTTAAGGACAGGATGAAGTATTATACCCATTGTACTGACGGGTGAGCCAGGGCATGGGGAATCTAAATAACTCTGCAGTGTTAGAGTGAGACAGTGGCAAAGCTGTGAACAGAGCTTTGCTGCCTTCACGCCTGGTGCTGCTAAGATACCTCCCTCTCCACCTGCCAGCTTTCCTCTCTTTTCTCAAATCAAAATTTTTCAGACATGGACTTTTTTTCTTACATATTATATGGCAAGTGCTGTACTTGTTCTGAGGCTGAGGCAGACCTGCATGTGAACGTGCTCTTGTTTTGTGTGTCCGTGATGTGTGAAGGCCCGTGTGGCAGGACTTCCACTTCATCCTGAACCTTACGTTTTGCTGCTGCCTTCTGTGGCTCCAGTAGGCAATGGGATCATCCCCAAAATAGCTCCTGGTGTGTTGGTTACTGATGTTTGACCGCGCCATGAGTGACAAAAAGAATCCCACTTTTCAGCACAACAGTTCACTCACTAAATGATTCCCCAGCTTGATATATGCTCTGTCTTGTATTTAATTATCTTGTAATTATCAAAGCAGTAATGTAGTTGTGCACAAGAAGTGTGTAGATCAATAAAAACAACTCAAAATTATGAAGAAGCACTGACGGGCTATGAGCCCAGCCATTCTTTGGTGTTAATTTCTATTTTTCTGAAAAGATTTTGACTTTTTTTTTTAAAAAAAAAAGTCAGAAAAAAAGGATTTAAAGTTCTCTACTGTTTAGTCTTAACTGATGGTGATCACGCATACATTCTCAGTGCTTTACAAGAGGCGGTGTAAGTGCTAATGAAAGTTTGTATTGGAGTGGCCCCTAAAAATATCATCATTGTTACAAATTTATTAACACCATGAAAGATTTCCTGTTCTAAAAAGTCTGCCAGCAAACGTCATAATCCGGAGCGGGCAGAGCCATGTGGTAGGTTTGACTGAGCCCCTTTGACAATTATATCATTTATTTAACTGTCTATCTTTAGAAGTTGGGAGGCTAAGCTTTGGTTTCAGAGGCATGCCGAAACTCTCACGCTGCATGCGTGGCGAAGGCAATGGAATACCAGGGTGCTCGCTTGGGCTTTAACTGCTAAATAATGTGGTTGCACATGACACAACAAGAACAGAGGTATAATCCTGTCCTGTGAAGCAGGTCACATGTTTCAGGTTCTCTCTGTAATGTATGCAAAGTAGCTGCTTAAATCATTATGAGTGTGTAAATCATCTTCTTCATAAACAATACCATCAAGGTACAGTCAGGCAACATGTCTCTTGTGGGTTGACTGGAGCTAGAATGTCTTTCAGACGTTGAGGAGGTACGTCAATGCATGTGAAGCAGATTCATCTGTTGCTGCAGTGTGGTCTCTTCAATGTTTTGGATTTCTAAGATGAATATTGCTAAGGCTGTCTTCTTCACGCTGAAGTGCAGTGAAAGGAGGAAGATATGAATGAGGCAAATGCAGCCTGTATGATCCGAGGCTTCCGTGAAAAAAAAATGTTACTTTTGCTTTTCCTCTGACTTTGTAAGTCATGCAACAGATGATACCCGTTTATTCCTCTGCATAAGTTTAGTAAGTATTCAGAGCTCCTGTTACTATCTATGTTGTACATTTGGGGAGGAAAAGATCTGATGAGCAGTGTATTAGACTCATCTTCTGTTTTAGCTATCATTTCCCTAAATAGATTATGATACTGTTTTTTTCTGTCTTTCTTTAATGAGCTGATATACTTTCTGTACCTCTTGAGTGACAGTCCGCACCTCTTTAACACAGTCCTCAAAGCTGACTAGTTCAGTGGTGACTGAAACTGAAAGAGAGACCTAATCTTGTTAAGAACCCCGCTGTTCTTCTGGATAAGGTATAAATACGTGTCATTCTTATTACTACTAATAATTACTGGAGTTTTTGGGTTTTTTTGGGGGGTGGGGAGTAGTAAGTGCACTGTATTGTCACCTCTCCACCTCCAAATGTTGTATTTTGAATTACTTTAAATAGTTGTTTGGTATGTCTTTATTATGGTGAATCATGGTTTTAATATCTGCTTTAAACACATGTGTGAGTTCATACTAAGGCAATGGAAGCTGTCTTTCATTTGCTGTCATGTTACGCTTCTGCAGCATGTCAAATGCCCCTGCTTTATAAATACAGGTAGACCTTCTATGCAGAAATCCTTTCCCTCTACTGTAGGAGAGTCAGACAGTTTTGGTTAAAAAGTGAATGCAAAGATGGTGACTCCATAAATACAGTATGTTGTTCTTCTCAGAGGTGCTGTCTCTGAGTTACGATTGTCCAACATCAATTTTAGAAGAAATACCAGTGAAATGGCACTGGTGGATGCATTGGATATAGTAACTGACGATGCTGGCAGTGGCCATCTGGTCTATAATGTTACCGAAACATCACTTTTCCTACTTCCTATGTCTGTGCTGTGTCCTTTAGTGATGGGAAGAAAAACACAACATCAACTTTCAGCACATGTGGAAACAAAGCTAGAAGAGCAGGGGCATCCCCAACGCACTGGCAATTTGCTAAGCGCCCGAGGGCTGCATCTCATTTGCATTAAAAATGCGTAGATTGCTCCTGCCTTTATCTTGGCTGCGGGGACGTGGCTAGCGAAGGCAGCAGGGCCCAAGATGGCTTGTTTTAACCTGGATCCAAGTGGTTTGGATCTGGCTGGAGCGGCTCATGACGGGACACGCCGGTTGCCCAGGGGGCTGTTGCGCTGCCCGGGCACAGCTGCCGCGGCGCGTTCCTCGCCCGGCTCGCCCCGGCCGCAGCGGCGGGCCAGGCTGCCAAGCCCAGCCGCTCCCGGCCCCGCTCCCGCTCACCTCCGGGCCTTCCAAGTGGGATTGGGTTACGGTACCCACCTCTGATAGTTAATGTGCTTTTAAAAGCTAGGCGGGCTGGTTTACGCCAGTGCGTTTCCAGGCCTGGGTGAAGCACTCCGCGGCGGGTGCGCGGGGGCTCTGCAGAGGGCTGGGTGAATCGCTGCCCTGCACAGAAGCCCTTTTTGTTTGTTTGTTTCTGAACTAGTGTAGTAATGAAAGACAAAAAATAATAAATAAATAGGAGGAGACCCTCTTCTTCCCCTCCCCCCCCCCCCCCCCCCCCCCCGCCTGTGCCTTTTCAATAGAGATAACTGTTATCTCTTATAAAAGTCTACATAAGTGTAAGTAATTGCCTGCACTTGGCTCTGGTACAGTGGAAAAGCTGTGATCAGCAAACTCGTATTGTGCTGGGCATGTAAGGGGAAGTTATCGGATGATATGGGAACGTGTTGGCGTTAGTGCCTGTACTTCTGTCTCCCCTACCTTATTTACGCTTCTTAGCAAGTCTTTAAAGACTTGATAGTGCTTTCATATGACGTCGGTTTTGAGAGAAGAAAGTTTTGCTGGGATCACGCTTATTTAAAAAAAAAAAACAATACAGAAAGACAAAGCCAGCTGAGCTGCTGTATCGGCTCGGCTTGCTCTGTTCAGCGCTGAAGGTCCGAGTCCTGGGTGAACATCACCGACGGGCGCCGGATGCAGGGCACGGCGCGGCCCCGGGCGCGCTCCCGCCGGCTCTGCCCGCCGCCGGCCTGCGGAGGGAGGGAGGGAAGGAGAGAGAGAAAGCGGGGAGGGAAGGGGAGGGGGGGGAGGGGAGCAGGGGGGGGCGTTCTCCCTTCCCGCCCGCATCTCCGCACCCCTTCACCCCCCCCGCGACAACACCTGTGGGGAAGCTGAGAGTGTGTGCGTGCGTGGTCACGTTTGCAGTCGCGTGGAGCGCCGCGCCGCGTAGCCGCCTCGTGTGTGCGTGTGTCTGTGTGTCCGTGTGTGTGTCTGTGTGTCCGTGTGTGTGTCTGCGTGTCCGTGTCCCTGTGCCAGCGCTGGCCGCCTTATCGCAGGAAGCGTTGCGGAAAGCGGTTGCTCCCTCTCTCTCTGCCCGGTTCCCAGCCCGCCGTGATTAACGACTCTTCCCCCTTCGCTGCCACTCAGGCGCTGGGCACAGAGCAGTCACGGCTGGCTGTCCCGCTCCAGCTGCAGCACAATCCACTCTCCCTCTCTCTTTTTTTTTTTTTTTCTAAATAAACTTAGATAAAGCCCTTAGAATGAATACAGTCTTTCTTTAATTATTATTTTTTTCTTTGCCTTTCCTTCTGAACACCTTCATATATATATATATGCACATATATATGAAACATAATTTCGTTTTATATTGTAAATACATATATTAAAAGGTAATCTATGTATGTGTGTATATATAAAACCCCAAATTCGGTTCCACGTTCTGCGGTGATAAGCCTGACTTGAAGCAAGTAGAACTTTTCCTGTTCATAGGCTGGTCCTTTCTAGGACATTTTTGGAAATCACTTTGTTGACTTCACTTGGTGGGTACTTTATTATAAAGAGCATGTGAGTCTGGTCAGTTTGCTTGGAAAAAACCCCAAACCTAACAATCCTAGTGGAGAGGGACATATTGGGATAAACTAATATTTTTTTCATACAATCATCTTGGAATTGTCCCATGACATTTAATGAAAAAATCCCGTCTCAAACTGGTATTTTTCACTTGTACTATTACAAATTCATAGAGTGGAAATCTTAAGATATTTGCATGCTAAGGTCCTGTGTACTATCTCAATCTGTGGAATATTCCAAGAAGCCCAGAGACTAGCATTCCCTTTTGAAAATTAATCCTTTAATATATTTGTTTCCAAATTGTGGTCTGCAGACACATATATTCATGGTATGATACTGATCTGCAGTATCATATCCATTTCAGGGTTTTAATTAAAAGTTTGATGCGAAGGCTGCATATTTGTTCCCTGTTATGTTCGAAGTTTGATAGTGGTCCATGATGAAAAAATTTAGGAATGTTCATTCAGGAGAATTATGGTCCTAGATCATTAAATTTTGCTTTCATTTCATCCTGTAATTTTTTCTCTCCTTTCAAACAGGATTAAAACCAATGAGAAAGAAAATATTTGAAGCGATTTGCAAAGTTATTTTATTTTTATAAAATTAGATGGTGTGATGTGCTGTTATGTGCCAAACTGCAGACAGACTTTCAGCTCATAAATTAAGTACACTTTTTTTTTGTTCTGGTTTAAGCCCATTGAGACTTCTGCCAGTTAGCTTTTTCTCTTCTGTGATCATCATGCATAATAGTCTGATGTTGCAGATACTTGCAGGAGCATAGCGAAACTGGTAGCATCATGTATGTGGTTTGATTTTTAATGTATAGCATATTAAAGCATATTTTCTATCCTGAAAGATGTTATATGAAATTACTGCAGTATATATTAAAACAGACACTGGACTCCTAACTAATCTAATATGAATAACAAAGGTACATAATAATTAATACTTAAGAAAATTATATTTTTTAAACAGAAAAAATTATATTTAAAAAAGACTTAAATATTTACCTTTTTAAAATAAGTTTTTTGGATTTTGATCAGTGTTAAGGTCTAGGTATACATAGCTTCATATACTGTTTGATTGTGTTTATTTACCTATTTGCTGCCAAAGTTTTAAGTAAAATCACACCACAATCCTGGTGGAAATGGCTAGCTAAACACCTGGAACCAGTTTGTGGAAGTGATTAAACTGGCTTTTGCCAGAGGCTTCCTCTGCTGGTGCAGTGACACTATTTTCTCCATTTTACATTCTGCTCTGTGACTCTCGTTTTCAAAACTAAGATTACCAGAAGCTGGGGAGGGGGGAAGGCAACAGAAAGCTTATTCTCCTTTTCCGTTCTACGGATGAAAATAGAGCACGAGATGATGAAATTTGTTACTTTTAGAATGTGATAAACCAAAACAATTGGATGAACAATTGTGCAGTGAACAAATCACATGTGTAATTCTTTGTTTAAATTAGTTTTAAATGCAAAACAGGTTTTGTAAACTTTTTTTTTTTTATTGCTTTCTTGCATACCTCAGGCATCATTGAACTGACGAGCAATACTTTAAAAAGGTTTTTAATTATTTTTAATTTAATTCCAGCTTTCATAAGGCATAAAAAACCTTAAAATCTAGTAAATAGAAAGCACGGAATGAAATCTGTAATATGCATCAACATAAAAACATGTGTAAACACAAAAGATGATGTTGAGCTGTGTAACTTCTTAATTAAATGCATATAGATACCATGTATACAAGTCACTAACCAAAGGAAGACTCCTTTTTATAAAACAACTACATTTAGTTACAGCTGGCATCTTTTAATAATCATTTCCTGAGTTGCTATTTTTCAGAAATACAGTGAAAACATAAATAATTTCTTTTAACCTCATTGTATGTATATGTTAATGTTTTTGACCTGCCAATTTAAATCATGATTAAAACTGGTGATGTATAAATTACTGTGATTAAAGTCTATGTCTGTGTAAATAACCATCAGCGCAAATACTGCGGTGAATCTGAAATATGCCGTGTACCTATTCCTCTTTACTTTTTGAGGGATTTGGCACAAAATCATATTATTTCATTAAATCAGTAATGTGTTTTGTTATTGGATAGTGTGAGGCAGAAATACTAAATGCTGTTTTCAGATTACCTAACTGTTTTTGTATTTTCCAGATATTCCCTAGTTGGGGTATTTTATTAAGACAAGTTGATAGCATATACAGTTAATAGTATATTCTTTCTTCCTCACTCTGAAATCCTGAGCAGTTTTTTGATCCTTATCTTCAAATTTTGGGACCTGGAGAGAGTCAGGCACAATTATTTATGTAATACAAGTGAAAATGCCAGGGGGGATTGAGTCCAGGGATTGGAGTTCTTAATATCTTGAGCAAAGTCTGTGGAAATAAGGATGTATGTTCATATTCGTTAATTACAGAGCATTAAGAAAATAAGACCAAATCTAGAAGACCTTTTGTAATTAACCATGCTTTTGTGGGAGTAAAATCTACCTCTGACTTCTCCAATGCCTCTTGCAATAAAGGCTGAAAGATACTATGCGACTGAATGACCAAGGCTTTGTGCTCTGTCTACCCACTGGGTAAAACAGTGCCAGATGAAGACCTCGGACTACCAAAAACAAGTATTCAGCTGAGAACTATTAAAAAACCCCAACCCTGAACTTGTCACAGCTGTGTCCTTTTAAGGTCAACACCAAAAAGACTCTTGTCAAGTTGACAGAGGGAGATGACTTACTGATGTAACCCAGGGCAAAAGAGATAAGCATTAAAAATAGTGTTACATTTCTGTTAGATAGAGTGACTTCTCCTGACAGCTTACAGGGAGAACCAAGCAAAAAAATGCACTGAGTTAGTTACTCTGGCAGTGAAGCTGATAAATCACATAGAAATTTGATTGTGCCAATTCCGCTGGGTTTTAGAGCCTGCATTTTCCTATTTTTAATAAGAACTTACATAAATTGCTCAAAATATGTCAGAAATTAATTTCACTGAAACAAAACTCCTTGAACTGAAAAGGTAAACAAGCTGGTAGTTAATTTCTAATAGCGTTATTCTTTATTCGTAGCATTCAGATGTGGACATGGAAAAAAAAAAAAGAAAAAGAATTGATTAGAGTTTCAACATGCAAGCAGGCTTTTAATTTTAGAGAAAAGTATGCCAAAGATGGGATTCTTACTCATAGAAGGAGGTTCCTGGCTGGAAAGGGGACATATTGCTTGGTGTGGAGCAGTTCATCACCTTTACGTCTGGTTTCTATATGGTATGGCCAGTTTTTGTGTGCATTTTAAACATGTTTACAGTCAATGTGAAATAATAACTTCTTTTCTAGCCTGAACTCCCATGTAACACAGCACACCAAATTCCACCCAGAGCGTAGCTTATGCTGTGTAATAAAAAAAGCTGAATATCATTAGCATATCTTACAGAAATATAGTTTCAAAGCATTTTAATGACAAGGAAGGCATTATAATCCTCCCCTGCATATTACTTAATGAATCAGTTTGCTTGCAATAATGATTTTACTTTTCTGACGACAGCATTTAGGTTTCCTGGCAGATAGAGATTGTTTTCTCCTTTTTCTCCTGAAGTATTTTTTTTCTCTCTCCCTGCCTTTTTTTTTTTTAAAATTCTTTTTAACCACTCCCTCCTTTATGGTATCACATATTTTCATTCACCCACCCCATTTCTGCTGGTTTTGCTTTCCCCATCCATTGGCAAGGACCTGCAGACGTGCAGGAGCCTGGTTGCATGGGTGGGCGGCAGTGCTTGGACCTCACGCAGCCTTCTCGTGGTGGGGCAGGCAAGACGTATGGCTTCTGGCCGAGGACCTTCAGCATGGCCAACTGCCTAGCAGTCCTTCTGGGGTGAGAAGTGGGCAATGGCTGGGTTTGGACTCTGCTGGAGGTTTCTGAGGTATGTGACCCTTTCCCAGTTTGTGTGGGACTAGCACCAGTACAGTACCAGCCGTGGTTGAGTTTGCAAAGGATGATATGGAGGTTGGAGCTGAGCTGGAAATGTGCTGGGGACCACTCTCCAGAGAAGACAGCTTTTTTTAATCCCAGCCTGAGCTGCCACCGAAAAGGAGAGCCTGACCGGCCTCCTGCCAGCCCCGAGGCAGGAGCAGGGCATTGTTGGCCTGGGCAGGCAGGCCGTGGGTGTAGGAAGGGAAGGGCAGGGCTCCTTCATGACCAACATGGTTTAAGCCCATCATGAAATTGCACCCTCAGATCTCAGCTACTGGATCTGCCCATGGCATCTTCTCCTTGACTTGGTGACATCTTTGCTTCTGATGAGAAATGTCACTGAGCTTTACTGTGATCTCTGTCAGGGTTACCCCCTCCTCTGTGCTGTATCTACTTGTGGGTGAAACCTTGAATCTCTACATTTTCAAGAAGCAGAAGCAAAAACTCCAATATATTACCGGGGGGGGGGGGAAAGTTTTATGTGATATGTCAGGCAGAAATAAGATGCTGGAAAGGCCTGCCAAATCATGGATTATCAGAATGCTGGTTATAGCGAACAGTATGTACCATAAATAAATACATGTTTAAATGCATTTCAGTGTAGCAGAAAGAAATAAGAGCAGGAGTGGTAGATCATGCTATCGTGGAAAAAGAAGAAATTTAGAGCAAATGGTTTGGTGTTTACACAGCTAAACCAAAATAATGTGTGAAAGTTGGTCAGGCTTAAATGAACCCCATAAAAAGCTTTTTAGGAATTGTAAGGTTTCCCTTGGTCAGTTTGACCACATCAGGCTTCTCTGCTTTGCCATCTGTTGCCATCTTTGTTTTTGCACTGTGAATTATGTGAAAACAGGAGTGTTGCAACAAACTAGCGATACGGGGTGGCTCCAAGAATGAGCAGGGAGACGGGTAGCATTCTGTCCCCATCGAATCGGAGCAAAAGTTTCCATTTTCTTCAGCAAAGAGAGCTGCAGGCATCACCTTTTATCTATTTGGTTTCATCCAAATAGATTACATTTAGTTGAAAACTTTAACATTCAGAATTTTAACAAGTTTTGCCTTAAAAAACAAACAAACAATTGTTTTTTCATGACGGGCAAGGTGGAGACTCAAACTGCCTGAACTCTCTCTAGATGCATCCTATCTGGAAACCTCTGTCTCTCAGAGTTTGTGTACAATTTACTGAAAATAACTCTACCTTCCCCCCCCCCCACTGTTAAATGTAGCTCTGGTTAGTATGTCCTGGCAAAGCAGCGTGGGCAACCCTGTCTTATGTAAACCCGTGTAGAAGATTCAAGAACTGCCTTCTCATTGCTTTTCTACTGACTGAACTGCCTTTAAAAATACGGAAAGAACTGAACAATGTCTGTTTGGGGTATGGCACAGGCACACATATAAATAACTAATAAGACAAACTAAGGATGGAAGTGGCTTCTTTTTAACAAATCTTTGATACTGGTAATGTTACAGTGAATTCCTTCTGCTCAAGTAAGAAAGTTTACATATCCTCTGCTGTAGAAGATACTATCTTTTAAAGAGAATTGGCTTTAAGTGAAATGCAGAAAGTCACTATGAAAATAAATATATTTTTAAAAAATTATAGAGACAAAGAATAGCCTTTTCCCCATCTGCTTCTTTTTGCAGAAACAATGCCCTTGACATGTACATTTTAAGGATTAGTGATAAGGCTGTGCATACCCTGAAAAAGTGGATTTGTGTACTGAAGTTCTGTGGGAACTGAGAGCAGTGGGTAGCTCTTTGAACTTCAACCACTGTGTGTAATCCCTTTTATAAAGTGACCCACCTTCATCCTAAAATTAGGTAGTTTTTTTTTTTTTTTTTTTTTTGCCTTGACTGCGTCTGGTTCAAGGATGTTTCATAGCCTCACTGCTGTGTCAGTTAAAACTCCCCTTCTCATTTTCAGCCCAAAGTTAATCACAGCTAGTCTATTTGTTCTTATGCCAACATGATCCTAAGCTTTTCCTTGCCTAATGTTTACCTGCTGCTAGCAATTGTCTTACTAGTCTAAATGAGCTGCACTTCATTTTTTCATATAGAGTCCCATCTTCCGTATCTTCATTACAGTTAAAAATAATCTTTCTTGAACATTATAAATATTTTTCTTAATTCAGTGTCATCACCTGTGACATATACAGAGACATTATTACTTCCCTGTTTCTGCTAAAATTCTTGTCTGGGACATCATAAGGCCCTTTGAAGTGTGATTTAGGTTGTGTTTTAATTGCGGTCAGCTACTATTTTCTTCGTTCCCCTCCCCCCTTATATCATTTAGAGTTAATAAGGTGCCAGGGATTGTTATTTCAGAGCATACTGTCCTTCTTAGCAATTTTCATTGCAACTCATAATACAACTTTCAACAGTATTCTGTATGATATCTCAGTACTATAGATTGACGGTGCCACAAAACTTTATCATCATCCAGCTTCCTTAGTACTTTCTCTATAAACTCACTTAAGTATTTGTCTTGTTAGATCATCCATGATAACAGCTGTTTGAAATGAGAAATGAGACTTTAGATCCCAATGGACTAGTTCAAATGGGAAGAAGTGACTTGAGATAAAGTAGTAGAGTTTCACTCTCTGCCTTGTCATTTGGCCTCAAGACCAGGCTTGCTTCTTTTTGAGTGTTACAAAACCAGTATAAAACTAGCCATGACATGGCTGTTTTAGTTTGGGGGTGGGTTAGCTTATGATGCTCTTTTTCTTAGGACACAAAGGAGATTAAGAGACATTTCCCAGTCCTTGGCTACTCATCTAACAATAGGACTTCCCATCCTCTCTTTTGATGTTAAGAAAAAAAAAAAAAAGGTGAAATAATACTGAAAAAATGGCTTTGTAAACCAGAGCAGAAAGCATCTCTTTAATATTGCTGAACTGTGGAGTGCTTATAGGAAGCATAAGGCAGCAGAAAGCAGTTGCTGTATCTCTCTTGCCGGTCAGGCACCGCAATCTTGATCTGCTGGATGGCACATGTTGCACTTCGTCTGTTCGCTTGAGTTTCTACTGATGGAGTCCAAAGTGCGTAGGAGAATGGTGCCAAACCAGATTTTCTGACGTGTAGTCAGGATGTTGCCAGCGTGTGCATTTGGAGCTGGGAGCTGCAGAAGTGTCTCCCACAGTTTAGATATAGCCACGATCTGACGTTGGATTTTTCTCATGTAGCAAAGCAAGTAAATGCCAGGCTGCCTGCTTCAGAAGTGTTGTGTTGCCACAGTATCTTATGCTGATACACTGTTGTTGATTAATCTTTTGAATATTCCTTGGGAATTCTTTTTTTGTCAGTGCATTTTAATAATTTTCTCACTTTAACCCTTGTATATTTATAATTACAGGAAGCAGTTCAGCTGACAGTGAAAAGAAATCCCTGCCTAATGCTTTCTTGTGGATTCACTGTTTCCAGCTTGCACAGCATCACTGTGGTGGTGTGAGCTTGGAGAATGGGCTTCCTTTGGCTCATCTTGATGCCCAGACCATTGACATCTCCTCACTTCTTGAGTCTCAGTTACAGTGTTCGCATGCCAGCTCCAGCACAGCCTAAGACGTATATCCTTTTTGCCCCTTTCAAGGACCAAATTGACTCATGGTGCTGTGAATTCATGGCAAAAATGTAGGGATTTGCAGAAAGTGATTAACAGCTGGTTACCAGTATAAAAGACACAGGTTAGTTAGAAGGACCTACATGTACAATTAAATGTGTATATTTGCACATGAACAAAAATCCTAGACTTTGTGCATTCTTGCTATAACTACAGCAAAAGTTGATATCTTTTCTGTTTTCTTGAACCTTTTATAGTGAATGTGAGCAAAATCAACAGGTACAACAATGTTCCTATTGTTTCTATTCCCCACACCTCTCTTTAAAGAAAAAAATGATGCTTCTTTAAATCCAAACAAGTCTTAACTCTCTCTACATGTGGTGAGTGAACCGCTGGGTCTGCAGCATGTAATCTTTGTTCCATTACCTGCTGTAGACTTACTGTTGCTCAGAGTTTTATACGGTGTTTTTGCTGCTGATTTTCATATTTTCAGGATGTTTCTGAAGACCAGTCTCTCTATAATGCATCCTCCTTTTATTTTTTTCCCCTAAATCTTATGTCTCACTCTTCTTCTGTATTTCTAGCGATTTACAGTCATGATTCAAATCAAAACATAATGAGAGATTAGGCATCGATATATCAAGCTGTTAGAAAGACGCAAGGGAGATGGTAATTTTCAGTCATTTTAGAGAGTAATCGAGTGTGTGTATGTTGCCCAGATTACAGCCTGCTGCAAAATGACACAACTACCCTTTAGCTCAGATGCCAGTAGCCTTCTAGGTGGACAAAGGGCTAAAGGAAGCCACATTTTTTTCTTCTGGGGTGTGCAGTTTCCAAGCCCCTGCTGCTTCCCGCATTTGAGCTGGGGAAGCGGGAAGCAGGTGCCTGCGTGGACGCGGTGTTGCCGGAGTACCTGCAGCATCGCATCGCTGGAGCCGTCCCTGGTGTGGGAGCGTGTTGCTCTGCTCGCTAACAGCGGCGCTACCACCTCCGTGCCCAACCTGTAATTATCCCTCATGCTGTGAGCGTAATACAGACTTATTTGTGGGGTTGAAGTAAGACAAGCATGCCATCTTGTGAGCAGGCAAAATGGGAACAATGTGTAGGTTCTGCTGTGCGCGGGTGAGGAGCGAGTGTTGTGGGCGTAGATGTTGGGCGGTCTTGTGTCAAATTCAAAGGAGATCCAAAGCTGCAACAACTTGGTGGGAAATAAAATCTGGGAGTCATAAAGAGTAATTATTTTTGTATTAATGGGCTAAGGCCTATCAAGATGCTGTGGGATTCGATGACATAAAAGGTTATTTTTTTTAAAAAAAAGACTTGAGTCTGTCTGGTTTGAACAGTAGAGTCTATCATGCTGGAGACCCAAAGTGCCAGCTACTTCACAAATACATGACTTCTGTTTATTGCACTCTCTGTTCCTTATGTCATGTATGCATATATATATATGCTCATTTTGTTATCTACATACAAATGGTTATACGAATGCCTTATGACATTAAGATTTTTATCTGTGTGATCGTGGGCTATTCTCATTACTCACAAGAAGAGAAGCCATGAACAAGTTATGAAGATAATTTCTAATTCCTCTCATGTATTCTTTCAATACATTCTACTTAACAAAAGGATTGTTTAAGACATGCTTAAATTTAATTGGCTCTGATTTCATCTCTGTCTTCCTGTAAAGCAAAGGCATCTTCGCAGCATAAATCCAGTTGTACCAGATTTCAGAGGAGAAGAAATTTATAGCTAATGCTAATCCCTAAAAAATGGCCGTATCTATTGTGAAACATTCTCAACAGAATTATCACAGTTTTTGGGTCCTGTATCAGTTAATCAAGTAATTTTAGAAACTGGATTCTCTCCTGACTGCTAATGGTACTAAGATCGCTTTTGCAGACTTATGTCTTGTGGTTTATCAGATCAAACTGTTACAGGAGTAATTATTTACTCTTGACTAGTCCCATTTTGGGAAGAATCTGCACGCTGATGTGTGGATGAAACATTTATCTCTTGGGTTGTTTGAAATAACAATTGTGGATGTTCTGAAGCTATTCCTAGATTGGAAAATTAGAAGCAGCCCTAGCCTGGATTGATTGGCATGCGGAGAGCAAACAGCAACAGATTATTGATTGGGCAGCAGCTCGCTGAGCAGAATGACACCATCCGTACTCAGCCAACTGGCTTACATTTGGCAGGCCTTTTATTCAGTTGTGGTTATCTTGCCCCATCTGTGTTGGACTCTCAGCTTCTCCACCTAATTGGCTGTGTTAATTTGTAGCCCGCACCTTCAGATCTCAGGTACATCCCAAATTCCTTCACACAAGTTGCAACATTACTTCAAAGAAGTTGCTGTTGTAGCCTCTGCAAATAATTTTGGGACTTTTTTTAGACTCCAAGGTGCCAGTGAACCCAGAAGTTGCTTTAATAAGTTGCTTTCTTCGTAAGTGAAAACACGGCAAAAGCTTTCCATTTTTGTGGGATATATCCCAGTGCAACAAATCAGCCCTACATCATTGCTGGATATTTCTTAAAATTGATGAGGTACTGGATTGGGAATTGAGGTGGCAAGAAGGCAGCTCTGAGGAGGAAGACAGGAGCAATGCGGTAAGGCTCACTTGCGTATAGGGGATTTTCGAGAATGGAAGTATTAGCATAATCTGTGGTTGTACCTCTATGTAACTTTTTTTTTAGAGAAGTTCTAGATTTTTTTTTTTATTTTTAAAAGAACATTTAGATATATTATTGAAGGAAAACAGATACAGTAGTGTCCAACTCATTTAAAAATATATCTTCAGTGGGACAAACAACTGTCCGCTGCTGTCTGTTCTCTGCAGACTGCAGATTTCTGTTCAACTCCTATCGGTAGTTTTAGTGCCTGTCTATACATTGTAGCGTGCAGTTTCTGCAACCTGTGTTGTCCTTGTGTTCGTGGAAATTACATATTTAGGTCTCAGAAAAAAATACCAATTTTAAAATCTTTTTTTGTGTGTGTGTGTTTTATGATTCTGGCAGTTTGCCAAGGTTTAAATTAAATTTCCGATGTCTGTATGGTCGAAGCTAATGTGAGGGCTTTTGGCACTACCGTGTCATGCAATAAAGAATCAAAGACAGTAGAGTAAGAAATCTTCTATCCAAAGCTGAAAGCTAGATTCATAAAATCACTTATGCAGGCGTTATGAGATTTTTCCCATGGAAAGTTTATGTGGGAGTTGGGCAAAAACTGATTCAAGAACAGCCTTATTTGCACTATATATATTCACCCAGCAGTCAACAGGCTGATGCTGGTACCCCTTGCCAGTTTTAAAGGAATGCCAGCGCTTGCTACATGAAGCTGCTTCAAAGCCACATCAGCAGAGTCTTCAGGAGTCTCCTTATTCTGTGCCCTCCTTCCCCATTTCCGACTAAAATTGAAATGGGTAAAACAGAAATCGTATTCCTCAGTGAATATGTGCATTCGATTCTTACGGCTATCTGAAAAAGTCGTCTTTGTTTTAAAGCAGTTTCATAACAAATCATTACGGTGGAGGCATTGTAAGAGTAGCTTTTTCATTGGCATTTTGCTTCATTCCTCAGCTTAAAAAGAAACATAAATAAGAGATAAAAAGGGCAAATATAGGCAGATCACTCACAGAGAATACATTTGCATTCACTTTGGTCTTTTATTTTTATTTTTATTTGTATTTTACTTTGTTTTGTTTTGAGAAAGTGGCAGTGTTTCTGAATCTGTATGAAGACCACATGATACGTGCTGCAACAGAGTCTTTCCTAGTTAACAGGGATGATTCCGAAAGCAAGGTAATTCACCACTGCTTTGGCTGGAGCTAATATTGGGCTCCAACATCAGTTCTCTAATTTCTGACAAATGGCCAAGATTTCTTGAATAGACACAGCTTTCTGTTTTGTGTAGGGAACACACAATCCACTCTTTTGTTGTGGTTGCCACTGCTGTTGTTTCTCCCCCATTCACAATGGAGAGTGGGGTTATTTGTGCCGAGTGGAAAATTGGTGCCAAAATTCTGACTTGCTTATATTTAATGTGATGTTAATTTTTGCGATAGCCATAAAGGGTATAAGAGATTTTGTAATAGAGATCCCCCTGTATCCTGACCTCTGAGTCAAGAGGGTGTATTGGTGATGAAAGTTTTATCTGTCACAGGCATATTGAGAGGAGAGTTTACTGGATGATTCAACCCAAATGTATAGAAACTGTTTATATAGAGATTGCCAAACATTTTCCATTGCTTTTCTTTTTCTCTAAATTCTTAAATATATTACTAAATAAAATAGTCTGTGTTTGGAATGTATGGCTGTGGGATATAAGGAAACTCACAGCATGTGGGGGGACGAGTTAGAATAGGGAAATATAATAGTTTTGTAAACTTTACGTGAATATAGGTACATCATATATAGACTCAAGATTCAATTTGCTGATCAAAGCATCCAAATAACTTTGGATTTAATAATGTCAGCAATGAATGCTAATATATGGAAATTGAAAAGCATGGAGCAACAATAGCTAGCCACGCTTACCAGTATTACCCTGCAGCATGTAGATTTACATTTTTTTGCTTTGTTTTGAAATCACAGTTTGGAAAATGTGTGTTCTTCTTCCCTTCTCCCATACTTCTGAATGTGGGTCCTCTGAGCAAGTTTAGACAAGATTCAAGCTAAACAATAGGGCAACATCAGAACCTTTGAAGGCTCAGTTTGGATAGGTACCCAAAGCCAAAGTCTGCTTTGATGTACATGGGCTCAACTCCTGTTGCCCTTGGTTGCCCTTTCTTACCTATGTAACTTGTGTCTGGAAACCCTTGCCAATTTTTTACTAAAAAAAAAAAGACATTTTTGCAAACTCATGTTCATTTTGATTCTAGTCTGGCTGGAAAAGTACTACAATAATTTCCTTCTCTGGTGATGATTTAATATTGATTTTTCAGATCCAGGCTGTAGACTCCTGCCTCCATCCCACTTTTTCCATTTTTTTTTTTTTTTCCTTCACGGGGAAACAAAAATATTTGAACTTTTCTGCAATGCTAGCCAAAAACATCCTATTTTCCCTTCCAATCTGCTCCCCTTCTCCAAAATAATTTTTGATTCCATTTGACTGAAGATTTGGGCAGGGGAACTTTGATGTCTTTCTCTCGTATTGCAGTCCTTCCCTGGCAGAAAGGAACAGCACATCTCAGTCTTGCTTCTCCCAAAGTCAGTGGGGCTTTTGCCATTAGCTTCAAGGGAAATAGGATCAGTCCATTGTATTCTTAATGCAAAAGAACAAATGAGTCACTTCTCGTATCCATACCTGATTGCTCTTGCCTAGGATCCAGGAGGTCACCTTCATTCCTCACTCTTCAACTCAAGGTAGCACTGCCCTTGCCTCTGCCAATACACTCAACTCAGATTCAGTTCTGAGTCATTTGCAAACCCTAAACTCCCATTGTCTTCAAAGGACATTTGGATTACAAAGAACACAGTTTACTCAGGCTGAAAAGAAATTGAAACATATGAGATACTGCCACACCTACTACAAGAGTTTGGAAAGACAGAGGTTGTTTACCCTAAAAGACAGAATGAATAGGAGGGATGTGCTAGATGCTCCCACAGCCTAGAAGGTCTTCGATTCTCACAAAATTCAGGGGAAACTCTACTCCATCAACAAGAAGCAAATTCAAAATGCTTAAAATACTTGCTCTTTTTTCTTTTGTAATTAGATTGTAAGGTAAGGGCTATAAGATATCACATATACCAGGATCATCGTAATGTTCAGATAGATATTGGACAATTTTATTGGAAGTGAGGATATACAGATTTATTTAACAATAATTTGTAGAATGTGAGAGATAATTAAGGAGGAGAAACCCTCCAACTCTTCAAAAAGTAAGCCACTGTCTAACTGTTGAGGATTAGGAGTGATTTATTTTTCATAGAGTTCGGTGATTCTATATCTGTCCAAAGGCAGTTGAACCTTCTTTGAAGGATCTGGTATTGGCTGCTCTCCAAGGCAGAACACCAGACTAAATGGACCTCTGGTCTTATCTAATAGGGAATGTTCTACAGTCCTATAAAGTGTAATGACAGCAAATTAATAGAATAACCAAAAGATTCAGTGAGGATGGCAGGGCTCTCATAGGAGGTGTCAGTCCTGGCAGAAGTCAGTTATTTTATTGCAGTAAGCAAATCAGGCTGGATTCTCTCTGCGGTGCAATAACAACAGATTGGGGAGCATGCAAAGCAGCATCAATACATAAAAATTAAACTACTTTTAATACACAAAGCTGAGTTTAGATAAATGCAGAACAGAGAAGCAAAGGCACAATATTCTCTGAAAGTGTAGTCTTTTAATGCTGTTTTGGAGACTAATTTACATACAAATAAAATGTCAGCTTATCCCATAACTGTCATGATAAATGGGAGCATTTAGACTTTTGCACGAGGTGCTCTTTCTGTACCTTATTAAATTACAGGATCTTGGCCTTTTGCCAAGTGCAATGCTAGCCAAGGGTGATGCGCTCCCCGCTGAAACACATGCAGGAGAGGGGTATGGGCCTGGACATCAAGAGAGCCCAGGTTCAGTCATAGCTGAGATCCCTGCCTGCACACCATTTTGAACACCTTAATTTTTGCATCTCTCCGTAGATAATTTTATTTATCTGTAAAATGGCATATTAATTTTCCCATTTAACAAGCTTTGTTGAGGTTTAACAGGTTGTCGTGATTGCAAAGTACTTTTAGATGTTTGATTGGAGGCCAGGGCAAAGTGAATCTTTGCTGTCTTGGGCCTCCCCATCCTGGTCTGGTGGGAACAGGCTCTCTGCAGCTTGCTAGTAAGAAATGCAGAGCAGCAAACTGCCATATTCAGGCACCATTAAATAAAAGCAGTTTTAGAATTCTTGAGTTTTGGTTGGAAGGTACCATAATATTCTATCCTGTGTTGCTTCTTTAGACAAATCACCTTTTGACCGCAGTTTCTGCTGAAAGTGTCTGTTGCAAGCTTAAAATGAAATGAGTGCCTGGAAGTAGGTTCAAACAATCTATTTTGAAATGCCACTCCTGAACTCTCTGAAATGACCAAGTGTCTGTTTTATACTCATAGAAAAGGTTAGATTTATTCCAGTGGCTAGATGACTATTAATATGTGCTGTGCTCTGAAGCATATGGTAATAGAAAAGATCGTTTTGAATTAATTTGATGTGAATTAATAAGAGACTTATTTTATGAGTTGTTTGAAGGTGATGACACTTTGTAGCTGAACAGGATTTAAGATGTCCAAAAGTGCACCTTCTGAGATTTGAGGACGATCAATGTTGGGAAAGTAAATGTAAATGGGAAGGAGCAAGCTTGAACAGACCACAGCTTTTTTTTCACTTGTCTCTTTGTTGTAAATCTTGTGGGGAAAAAAAATTTCATAAGCTCTTGGCAAATTGGTGACTGGGGACTAAACTAAAGAGTCTGAAAACAGAAGAGGAAGAGAGGAGGTGAAAACCAACTGTGTTTTGCTACAATACTGTTCTACTGCTATGGCATAGAAGGCATAATTTTCTCCTTGCATCTTCTACATTGGTGAAGCTATCATAATGCCAGTGGAGCAAGGTGAATGTAGAATATCAAGCAAATACTTCTTCACCAAATACAATGTTTGATCCTGCCAAATTTTACTGATATGAGGAGGCATGTTCTACTCCGAGCAGTCTTAGGCAGGAAAGAGTAGCCATGCAGTTTTAGGGCTTGTAGAAGCAGATGTATACCTTAAAAAGTCCTTTGGAATTAATTTGTCACTTGCTTAGGGCTGTGATGTCCCCTGTGTATGGTGTATCTGAAGACACTGGTGCTGAGGAGGGAGTAGGTGTTCTTGTTGAACAGGGAATTGCTTCTCATTAAGCTTATTCTGCCCTCCCACAGTTTAGGGCCTGATTCTTGAGTTCCTTACACAAAAAGGGTTGTTCTTCCATTCCCTTCTCAGCAAGAAAAGTGAGGACTTGGTTGTTTTTAGGCAGGCTTGCTCCGAGGACAACAGGCAAAACTGGGAGAGAAGCATCGTGTGTGACTGGCTGGAGCCAGTGGGGATGTAAAGCTCTACATGTCTCTTTTCTGTCATTTCATTGTTCAAGTATCCACAAGGGAAGGTGGGAAGGTGGAAAGATGGGAGCTTTAACCAGTCCTGTATCAGGGTGTCTGAGTCTGGGGGTAGATTGCATCTCATGGAATCTAATTTTCAGTGAATGCAGCAATTTCGCCTCGAGTTTCCAGTGTATTCACGGATTAGGATTATTAATTTTTTTTGGAAAATGCTTAAACTAGAAAACATAACAGGTCTTTGAACTGTGGGCTGTCCTGATTAGCTTGTTAACTTTCTGGTTGTGCTCGGCACAGGTCTGGGCCAGCCCGGCAGGACGGGCTGTGGCGGAGGGCTGGGTGCCGGGTGGCTCCCCAGGGACGGCGCCCGTCGCCCAGACAGTTTCCCAGAAATTCACTCTCTAAAACAAGAGCATTCTGGCTTGGGAGCTCGTGTGCCTTACAGCTGCTCGCCTGGTAGATGGAGAGTGCGGAGAAGGCTCCAGATTGCTTAGGACTTGATGTGCTTGATAGAAGCCGACACTTTGAACACTTAAGGGTTTTTTTATATAAAGCACAGCAGACGGTCTTTGTAGCCTATTTATGTGTAATAAGCTGGGTTTTGTTTTGTGCCTTGGGTTTTTGGTGTTTTTGTTTGTTTTTTTTTTCTGTAAAAGAAAAAGAAAGGAAAAAAAAAAAAAGAGAGAGAAATTAAAACCACAGCAGTATTTTCCCATGCGGCTGTAGCAAGTATCCTGCGATCTCACACAATCGGCTGTCCTGGTGGGGTGGAGTGTGGGAAGGTGTCAAAATATGTCTCTCAATTTTTATTTTTATTTTTTTTCTTAAAAGGGAAAGCCAGATGAGTGCCAAAAGCCCTGTTCTCTTCACTAGCCCTGCAGTAACAAGCTACATGAGTGTATGTTATTAAGATGATAAGATTAAATTTCTTGCTACTAACGTGCTATCACAACAGCAAAGGGGGAAAAAAAGATCTTGAAAAAATTATGAAAATTAGTCTGACGGTCTCCTTTTAATAATAAGATCACTCCCAACCCCAACAGACAGTGTAGGCTGGAATTCCACAGGGCTTTTTTGTGGTCCTAATGATTTTAATAATACTTTGTGCTATGTAGCACCTTTCATTAGAGGATCACAAAGTGCTTTACAGTCACTAATTAATTAAGCCTCACAACACTCCTGTGAGATAGGTAAGTATTAGACATATATTAAGCTGAGACACTGAGAGTTAATGATTTTTTGCTGCATTATTCTGGCAAAATGATTGATGTTTAAGCGCCATATATGCATTATATGTCTGTGTGTGGGTGTGTAATATATATGAGTGTAAAAATATTAATTTTACTATCCCTTAACAAAGAGGTCCTACTCAAGCCTGTTGAATATAAATGCGTATTTTCATTTAACTTTTTGTTGCTGCAGCATATTGACTGATAACATCACAGACTTCATAGACCCTTGACTCAGTTTGCGTTTTGTCTGCTTGTACAAAGATTAGTCAGTGGCATCTCACAGAATTCAGACATCTTTCTAAATGTATTATTCTGCTAAAAAGAGCATATGACTAAGTCCTGACCTAAACCTGCAGTGCAAGCACAAGGCAGCAACCATACTGTTGCAACAGGCTTTGATGTAAAGTCATCACGTTCAATAAAAGTAATGAGCAGCAACAATGACCCATTTCGGGAGCTGATGACCAGCAGGTAATTAGCCAATACTTTCACCACACATAAGAAACTATTGATTATCAGAAGTTGCTTTTGCTTTTTCTTTCTTTAAAAGAGGTACAGTAGTCGTGACGGTTATTCATTATCCTCAATTACAAACTGATTTTAGCAGAAGTTTCCACTTTTTGCTTCCAGGGATAAACTGATGTGAGGGATTGTTGTACGGAAAAGTCAGAATCTCACAGATACATGAATCACGTACAGTACCTTGGCTGTGCTGGTGTTGAGGGAAAATATATATAGCTGTTAGTATTATTTCCACTTTAAAATAGCTGAGGGTGATCGTGTCAGGTGAAAAAAAAACCCTACATGACTGAAAGGTAATTTCAGCGTAATGAAAATAAGGCACTAAACCATTGATTATGGGAGCCCAAAGATGAATTCTGCCTCCTGGACCTTGTCCGTGGTT
This sequence comes from Gallinago undulata, assembly GCA_026546715.1. Taxonomy (NCBI): domain Eukaryota; kingdom Metazoa; phylum Chordata; class Aves; order Charadriiformes; family Scolopacidae; genus Gallinago; species Gallinago undulata. The sequence goes on along the minus strand of JAOTQQ010000012.1, from coordinate 137,473,283 downwards.
CCCTCAGCTTGAGGAGTCTCTTCATTCACATCAGACATTTAATTCTTTTACTTTGGGAAGATCACCATTTCTAGTGATGAAAAGTTATTTCAGTCCCAATGGACTTGCCCCCTTCACTAATAGCCAACAAATGTGCTTATTATTGTGATGGCATTTTTGAGATGTGGATACTTACCCACTTAAGGTAACACCACTAAATTTGTTTCAAGTGGGACACAAGCCTGGATATAAACCAGTTATTTGTATTTCTTAATCCATCCTATTAGGCCAGTCCCATTATGATGTGCAATATCTGTTTATATATGTGATTTTTAGGGCACTTTTATTTTTTACAGCATTTATCGAGCTCATTTTCAACACTTACTTTAAACTTGGTTTTTGGGGAACATCACTTCTGACATAATTTTTGTCTCTCTTTCTGTGTGTGTTTTTGTGTCCGTGTGTGTGCAAGAACGTCTGTGTCTGTCCAAGGAGAAGGCAGCTTTGGGATTTCTCATGCTTAATGGAAGTAGAGAACAGCACCCACTATTTGTATAGTGCTCACTAATATATGCATATGAATAGGCATGGTAATGTTTTTAAGTAAAAAACATATTTTGAATGCATAATTTAGGAAGGAAAACCTTTTTTTGTTTTGTTTTGCAGATATACAGATCAGCTCTCAAAATGTCTTCTGTGTCTTCCGTGCATCTTCTAAGACAATTGCATTAGCCCGCCTGCTAGTTGACTAATAGAATTAATAATTGTAAAAAGCACTCTAAAGCCACATGCCTTATGAAGTCAATGCTGGGTATGATTTTACAAGTATGTGATCCATTTTTTCAAGTGAAATTGTTAACTGAAAACGTTCTTGGCACACAATAAAACATTGTGCAATCTGTTATTTGTCTTAGAGATAATAATTTCAGAGTGGCTATATTCTTGCTATATCTAACTTATGACTTGCTAGGGGATGGTTTCTTCAATTTAAGAGTATTGCGAACGTAGTTTTATTTACATAATATGTCTCTGAAAAATGATATTGGTGGAATTTCAGTGACAAAAAAATACTGTCTTTTCTTACCGTCCCCTTGAGTGGATAGCAAGCAAATAAATGACAGATGATTTTTCAAAAGCTAAAAGAAAAAAGAGGGGAAAATACTTTTAAATTCAACTTAAGAAAGTTTTTATTTTTAAATCAATGTTACTGTCTTTCCGTTCTTTCTCTAAGTGTAGAATACTTCATAAAAAGCTCCATTAGGCAGATATGTTTGTTTCCCTCCTCTCCCACCCCCTTCCATTAACACATAGGCTCACAGATAGGTGTAGGAAAATTTGAACTTAAGTATCTAGATCTGGAGTACTGTCTAGTTAGCCTGTGTACAGTCCAAATTTTTCTTTGCTTTATAGGGATTTTTTTTTCTGTCCTTTTCTCTGACTTTCTTCTGTCAGTTGCCATGAAGATAGCAAAATGCTTTAAACTTGCTGTATCTGCCAAAAATATCTGTAACAAAAACATTTTGAAACATTGCATTTAGTCTTGTTTAATTTTGACTGAGGTAACAGTCATGATGTTTACTTTCTCAATTTCTGATTTTTCTTTACTGCGTAGTCAGGGCTCCTTTCTCTGTCCTCTTAACTGCCATGAATTGCTTTTAAACAGAAGTTATTTTAAAAATGGTTTGGAATGTGTAACCAGGAGAGTACAGACTTAGCTGAACACCTACCAGGGATGCTCACAAATATTTTTAGTATGTGTTAACCAAGAGCATTCATGAAGTCCCACAGAGAAGCAGTAATGCTAAAAGGCTAAGGGCTATCTTTATACCTTGAATCATATACGTGCGCATGTTGTTTTAGTAGACTGAGTCTGTATTGTAATAGTTCTCTTACCACAACAGGAAATCTTTCTTTTCTCTTAGTTCTGAGTGATTTCATGGTTCAGAAGTTATCAGGGTAAAAAACAAAACACAGTAGAATTCAGTGCATACATATCCTGGTAGGTGTGGTTGACATTAAAGAGAAGACACTTGGTTCCCAAGCATGTGTGTCTTCTACAGTAAGGAATCACAGTGGGCATTTAAGAAACCTATTAAGACCACAGGGAGTGTCAAAATTTCTGTAACACGAGCTGGTATCCTGTGTGAAAGCCGTCGCGCTGTAGCCCATGCTGCCTGTGGATCAGCTCGACCACAAAGACAACAGAGCCAGCCCAAGACACAAGTTGAACACTTCCCCTAAGAAGTTGTCTGTTTTTATCAACATAGCATACAGTGCCCTTTCATGTGGAGCAGATGTAAATAAGAGGATGTACAGACGCCTGTTCTTTTATTTTTAACCTCCATTCCAGCCGTACTTCTCAAAGTACTGTTTTGAGAAGGTCATCTGTGGCTTTTAAAGATCTGGATGCAGCACCATTTGGAGTGCATCAGTGCTGCTCCCAGAGTCGCCAGGTGGTCCTCCCTTTGCAGAGCAATATATATCTCCTGTGCCTCCATAGGCTGTGGCTGGCCTGGGAATGGGGGCTTAGGGTTGAGTCTGGAGCTCGCATCTCGTGTGTGGTACTGCCGGCTGCTGCCACCGGACCACACGCAATTTGGCAAAGAGAAACATTCATCATTGTATACAGTGTTGGCAAAGATAAGAGCATAGAAGAAGTTGTAGCACATCTGTCTTCTGCCCATAGCTAGCATGTGAACACAAATGGATCAAACCAGCTGGTGATGAATATCAAATCCAGAACCACGCAGTGGAGAGTGCAGGGAAGTTTCACATACAGATTTTTTTCTTAAGTAGGCTGGGGAAGGTGAAGATATGTATTGGATGAGGATTTTGGCTTTCTACCTGCATGGTCTCATTATTTGTTCTTCCATAATCTCCCCTGTTCAGCTAGCAGCTAACTCACCGATGGCAGACTCCTCCTTTCTCTCTGATCCTTACTGCTGCCCTCTCTGAGCTTTCTTAAAGGGATCCTGAAAGATTATTTTTGCAGATTTAACAGTAGTGGCTGTGTCTGCAAGGAGGACTGAGCAGAGGAAGGCTCGGATGTTTAGATCCATGTGGATTCCAGGTGTTTTCGAGGTAGATCCCTAGTCAGCCACACAGCCATGTCAAATGGCTGGATCCAGGCCTGTAAAATTTTATGGACAATAGGTTTCCTAATAAAGTTAGTTTCTCTTTGTTTGGCAAATAGAACTAATTACATGAATAATGAACTGTGGGGCCAGACTCTAGAATATCCATATAATCGTGTTTGAAGTTTATAGGCAGTAGGAAGAGAAGCTTTTGCCATAGAGAAACTGATACTTGCTTAGGAAAAATATTTTCTCTGAAACCTCAAAGTTACTTACTTTTCTAAATCTCTTTCCTTCCTAATAACTTTTTCAAGTGCTCCTGATTATCTTTGAAGTGTACTTTTGCAAAGCTACGTTATATGTAGTTGTACAGTGTATGAATGTTAAACTTAAAAAACTTGATTTTTCCCCTTAGTTTTTCAAATTATTTTAAAGGAAATATTAATTTAAAATTATTTCTGTGAGACCATTATCTTCCAAAAAGACAGGGAAGCTTAGATTCACTCACTCTGATGGCAGTGCTTTTGTAAGCTTTAAGTTCAGTCTCAGTGTGATCCTTTTTTAAAATGTAAAATTCCAGTTTACTGCATGGTTTAAAAACGTGTTTGAGAAAAACTTTCTGAAAAGTTGATGTATTCATATAGTTCAGAATGCTTTAAAAAGTGTCAGGTTTATAATCTGTTTTATATCTTGAATAATTCTATAGGGTTTTTTGCTTTTTTCTTTCCTTTTTTTTTTCTTTTTTTTTTTCTGTGGTAGATATGGTCCGGAAAAAGAACCCCCCTCTAAGAAACGTTGCTAGTGAAGGTGAGGTACAGACCCTTGAGTCTACAGGTACTGAAAGTGAAGAGTCTGGAAGGAAAAAAGAATTTTCCTCAGAGCAGATGCAAGAAAACACTGACCAGAGTGACGCGGCAGAGTTAAATAACAAGGAGGAGCTTTGCACGCATGTCCAAGAGCCATCTTCCAGCATTAAAAAGGACTTGAAAAGCTCAGTGCTGAGTGAAAAGGCTGGCTTCAATTATGAAAGCCACAATAAGGGAGGAAATGTTCCATCCTTCCCTCATGATGAGGTGACAGACAGAAATATGCTGGCTTTCTCATCTCCAGCTGTTGGGGGAATCTGTGAGCCCTTGAAGTCTCCTCAAAAATCAGATACAGATGACACCCAAGATGTGGTCTGTACCCCGTCAGGAGATGCAGCGGAGACAAATGAGGAGCATCAGATGTCGCCAAAAGCTTCAGATGAAACAGCGCAAGTGCAAAGTGGTCAAACTGATGGCCAAGGCTCAAGCCCGGTCCCCATGGCCTCAAAAAACCCACAAGTGCCTTCAGATGGGGGTTTAAGGCTGAACAAATCTAAAGCAGATTTGTTGGTAAATGATAACCCAGATACGGCGCCTCTGTCTCCAGAGCTTCAGGACTTCAAATGCAACATCTGTGGATATGGTTACTATGGGAATGACCCCACAGATCTCATCAAACACTTCCGCAAGTACCACCTAGGACTGCACAACCGCACCAGGCAGGATGCTGAGCTCGACACTAAAATTTTGGCTCTCCATAACATGGTGCAATTCAGCCACTCCAAAGACTTCCAGAAAGTCAACCGCACTGTGCTTTCAGGAGTGCTGCAGGACATCAATTCCCAGAGGCCTGTCTTATTAAATGGGACTTACGATGTGCAGGTTTGTATTTTCCCAGCCTCCCCGCTTCTGCTAACTGCCTTCTCGGCTGCAAAGTCGGTTATTCGCAAAGCCTCTCCTACCTATGCGATCAAAGTATTTCATAAAACGTGCTTACTCCTTAAGAACCATTTTGGTCTATTTTAGCCAGGCTTTCTGCAGGTCTGCTGAGCATCTTGTACAGTAGAGGAGTACTTGGCTTTTTGACCAGTGATATTTCTCTGTATGATTTAGTCGTGGTGGTAATCAACAGCAAAAGATCTTATTCAGCATACAGGCAAATTGCTGAATTGGTAATCATATCTGAAGGATTCACTGTCACGGAAAGAAAAGAGCAAATAATAATGAAAAATAACAACCACACAGACAAAAGACAGCAGCTGGAAATTAAAAATGTAATCCTAAATTATCAGCTGCTGGGAGTCAAGATTTGGCTTATTGATTCTTTATTAAGATAAAATAAATGGCAAGTCTTGGCAACTCTAAAGTTGTCTGGTGCCAGAAAAACAGGATACACAATGGGTATTTAAAACATTTCAAAAAGTAACAGTAACTCATGCCGTCCTTCATGTTAGTGAGCATGCAAGGGAAGGACTCAGTAATTTTCTCATCTAGCTGGAGCAGGGAAAAAACTACAGATACTGTAAAAAGTAATAAAAATAGTCTTTTTACCATGAAAGAGCTTTTTCAGGGAGTCTGTGTTAGTTTCTTATCAGCTAATATTTAATTAGTTTTAAAAAAATAACGATGTTTTAAAAAAAGTCTTCTCATTAATGAGCTGAGAGATGTGGTAGGATACCTCAATATTCTGTGATATAACAATTCAGATTTTAAGGAGAAAAGAAAGTAATGAAGTTTGCAAAATGAATTCAAATGTCCATCCAAATTCAAGTGTGTGTTTGCACAGGACGTGATCTTCCACCTGGTCTTAATCACCAGACAAAACTCAGGGAAAGTTAAAATAAAAAGGTAGAAGGTGGAAAACATTTACTAATGCCTGCAGAGACTTTAGCTATAGGAAAGAAATTTTGCAAAACAGGTTAAGATGGCTAACATCTAACTTCAAGTAAGAAGCTAGAACCGAAACACGAGTCAGGAACTTGAAGCTTTTAAAGTGATTTAAACTTTTCCTCTTTATTCAGTAAACCGTACAACTTCTTTGTGGAGCAGCAAATCAAACTAAAGTCATTACTATGCGTAAAAGCTGCAATCTTTGAACTGCTGTCTTATTAAAAGATCACTTCACTGTCTTGTGTCAGACACTCTCTCCTGTCAAACTGTGATTAGAAAGCAAATACGTGATTTAGTTAAAAGAGGTTAGAAGTGAATAATGTCAGAATGTGAAATGATGGTTTATAATTAGCACATAGTATGATGTTAATACCTGGATTTCCTGCTATAGTTTCAGTTTGCTGACTCCGGGGACAGCATCTTAGAGCAACTGATCCATGCTGTCAGGAAGACATTCAAACTGGAACAGCTCAGGCATACAGTATAGAGGAATTTGAGTTTCTAAACACACTTTCATTTCCTCCAAACAATTGTTTCGTTAGATCCTTAGTTATTTATAGGAAAGTTCATGCTTGATTAGAATGAGCTGGACACTTTTCCTATGCAGTGTGTTCAGAAATAAAACAGATGTGTGAGCTATCTCAGTTTGAACTGATAGAAGTAGAAATAAAACAGCTGAACCTAGACTATACTTGTCTACTAAACCCTGGCAGTAAGATACTGCAGGGGAGACAAAAAGAGGTAGGAAACAGCCCATAGATAATCTACTTAAGATCAGTCTTTTCTCAGACGAAAAACATTTTCCAAAATAGAACAGACAGCCTATACAATGTTGGCAATTTATTTTAAAGAAAAAAAATTGGATCTGGAAACTTAATTTTTAAGAGTGCTAATTTTCCCTGCCCAATTTGGGAAGAGAAGATTAAATAAGCTTTTGTGCCAAATGCCATACTTCATCACTTGCACATGCACCAGATTTTGATCCAGAACATGTCAGAAGATAAGTAACTGATTAATATTTTTATGCTTTCTCCTCCCCCACTCCCGATACAGAGCAGCTTTGTGAGATTCATAAACACAGTAGAAGAACGTTTGAAAATCCCCTTTGCACCCACACATGTTTATATTGCTACTACGTCCATTTTGGAGGGGATTTTTCTCAGGAGTCTGAACGGCTGGCATTTCCTGCCGCATCGAGGGATCGTATCAATTTGAGCTCTGGTTAAAATTGGTTTGGTCAAACTCCTGTGTAACATGAAGAGGGAACTGAACATGAATAATTGGTTCATCTAAACAATATTATTTTGTATAGGTACTGGGCTAAAGGAAAACAATCCCATTGTAATTAACTTGAAATAGTAGTGGACTGGGCTTAAGATCTGATTTATTGATCCCCTTGCACTTAACAAACTGTTCTGTTGTAGCTGGGGTGGAAGTTATCGATGGATTTATGGTCTCAGGCCACAGAGCTGGGTGCAGAAGCCAAAGGATGAAGATGACTGACTTTGATCTGCCTCACAGTGGTCAGTTGGAGACTATGGTGTATAAAGATTTGTAGCAGTGAGGGATGCTATTGAGCCCCATAGTTTGCATTCATAACAAAAGCAATGGAAAAATTTTGGAGTGCGGAAAGAAACAGTATCTGCTATCCTATCTGCAGATAGGTAGGGATGTGGTCACTTTGCCAAGGGCTGGGAAGAAAGCAATCAATCAAGTGCGTTTTTGGGCTTATACCACAGAAATGAAGTCTGTCCTAGAAAACTTAACTCCCTCCCCCCAATCAAAAACCACCACCCCTCAACCCTAAAGCCAGCTTTTACGTTTTTTTGTATTGCAGTCAGCAAAACAGTAGGGATACACTCTTGGCTTCACATGCAGGTACACAAATGTTGGGAATGTGTTCTGTAGTACCTAAGGAGGATTTGGCTGGGAACTGTGTAAATAATCCAAGCTTTCTGGCCTTACCACTGTGTAGATTTTTACTTGATTTGAATATTTAATCCAGCAAGATTACTTTGTCTTCTTTGAAAATGTGATTTTGTTTTGAAATCATCTGTACTCTTTGTTCCCATTTTTTTCCCTCAGAGGTTTTTGGTTCATTAAATTATAATAAATTCCATAGGATTGGGTATAATCACTGAGCTGTTTCTGGGAGATTAACTTTCTTGTCGGTATAGATTTCAGAAAACATTTGCCAGCACATCTCTGAGTTCCCAGATAACGTGTTAATCAGCTTTATTGCTTTTATCAGAATAATATTTGAAGTGAGTTCAATGGATCAACTTTTGCTGATGCCTCTCATTACTTTTTTTTCAAATTTAGTTAATTGATCAATCTCTATAAGCAGCTTTGTCTTGCTGGATGTTTTAGCCTATGTATGGCTTTGTGAACGTGCCTAAAGTAGTAGACTTTAGACTGGATCTAAAGACTTCACTTAAATTCAGGTGACTAAGTTAACAACTGTGATGCTGAAAACCATTGCTTTGCTACTCTATGATTAAGTCTCCTTCTGTGTTTGGTCTAATGACTCTTTAATGTAAAGTGCGGAAAGCTCTAGAGACTGGAATGTAGGCAGGAGTCCATTTTCTGTTCCCACATTTTTTTGAGTCATGAGTGGGACAGCTTCAACTGAAAGACTGGAGAATGCTGTCTTGCACATATAAGCTTATAGTTAAGGGGTAGGACATTACCCAGCGAGGGAGAAGTGAGCTTGGATCCCCTCTGACAGAGCAAGGAAAGGAGCCTACTTTTCCTGTTTCCTGAACAAGTGTTCAAGCCATTAGGCTATTGTATAAAACTGAGCATGACCCCATTTCCTGATACATTTTAAAAGAAAACAGTGTCCCTCAAAGAAAGGACAGAAATGTCTGCATTCAGGTGAGGGTTTCAGATGGCATGTCCCAAGGGAGAAGGGTATTCACGCAGCCGTGAATAAAGACATACTGCAGTGCTCAGCAGTTCCTAAGGTTGACTCCAGGCAGCTCCACATTGTGTGTCCTACCTTTGAGGAGCTTCCTGCTCAGCATGGCCCTGGTTCTGGAACTTACTGTCACAGACCTACCTCCTCTTATGTTCAGCCATTAAAGAGATTCAGCCTCCTGTCTAAAAGTACTAAAAGGTGATATATTTTTTTTTTAATCCAGCCCTCTCATTTTGATTGTTTCATGGTTTTACATACTAGACTGACATATAAGATGTCAAACTTCTGAAAAGCCATGGACTGATAAAAGCCATCCAAAAGTTTCTTGATTATATTTCAATGAACCCAAGAAAAAAAATAGTATTACATTATCTATCACACAGACTAATGAGAGATTGGTGGCAGATTTTTATTTCATAGTTTTAGACATCCAATTTTATAAGAGTTGTCCTGTGCCACTCAGCTTAATCCTGTGTGGTATATGACTATAGGTAACAACTTTTGTAGGATTTTCTCAGTGACTGAGAGCCCCTCTTGATGTCCAGCTACCAGGCTGTCCTAGAAAGTGCCCTAGAAAGTGTAAGAAGTGACCACGCATGCAGAGTCTGTAAAGCTCTTCCTTTTGTCTCCTTCATAAATTGGTGGTGAGCTCCATGTGCTCATACATATATGTGGTTTTTAGCATTCTGGATTTCAGTATATCAAAATGGTCAGCTTTTACTGTTCTCATGTTAGAACTGTGTGACTAGTAGTATAACTTATAATTAAAGACTGGTCTAACTGGGATTCAGTTGAATAAGAACCAGTGGTTTTATTATTAGAAGCTTCTGCTTTTTATCCCTCATTTTTGTATTAGCAGTTTGATTGAATATGAAGCTGTGAAGGTAAGAAAAGCCGTAAGGGGTCTGTAGAGGTACAGATATAATCAGCATCCTTTCTCATGTTTAAGGTTTCCTCTACATTTTTGGTGGTTTTGGCAAAGGGACTTAAAGATAGGGTGAGAATCTAGACTGGAGGCATAGACAAGTATAGCATTTACTTTAGTATTGACAAATTAAACCTTCTTAAAGTTCCCCTTTGTCATCAAGTGGGCTTCCTGTAAGGTGGCATGAATATATAGCTAGTTGACATAAGTAGATAAAAACATATATGTATGTGAATGAATTTCATTTTCCTCATATTCATAGACAAATGGATCCAAATTTTATGTTTTTGGTCTTACTGACTTCAGCTCAATTGTCCTTAAAAAAGGAATTAGATCTAAATAAACTGACAAACTATTGCTGGATATGATATATCCTTATCTCTTGGACTAGATTGTGCCGTGCTAGATTTTGAAGAGTGTGCTAGATCAGAACTTGCATGAAAGTGAGATGTCCCAGAAGGCCTGTTTCGTGTCAGATGTGTTGCAGATTCTCCCTGAACACTTCCATGTTTGAACTGTCAAGCTATCTTGGGTGCAGGGGTTGGTGCAGGTGCAGGGTTGCATAGCTGTTTATTTTGAGTCTTATTTCTGGATCACGATCAGGCTTGGAGACTGCCTTGCACACTGAGAGAGTCACACTGAACACAGGGGTCAGTCATCTCTTTTAAACCACAGACATGTAAAACAAATGGTGGCAGGTAGAGAAATGGATCGTGATAAAACACACATATATATATACACATTCATGTGCACAAGCTTGTGTGTATGTGTAAACATATATGTGCTTCTTTTTCTTATCTATATGTGCATATGCATCTATAAAAATATTATATGAAAAAGCATATATGGTCTTGTAGGCATCTAAATTCTATACTGACTGTAGCTCATAAGTAATGATTTATATTATTACTATATGTAGTACAAGTTCTTGATATCTTTTCTTTTTCAGATGGTCAGTTCCTGTGCAACAGCTGATGTGATGCATATTCACAGCCTTCAAGGCAAAGTTGTTTATGTGTTAATATTCCTCGTCTTTATGCCAAGGATACCTGGTAGTGTTTGAAGGGAGGTTAATGAAGGAAGTTGATGAGACTAGTAATAGTCATGGGTGTATTTAAAGACAAACTGCTAAGCTAGCCCACAGAAATGAGAGGATCTCAAAACCTAAAGTTGCTGGGAGAAAAGGAAAGCACCTAGGTTTTCTTATGGTGTAAATCAATGCAAGTTTGCCTCAAAGTCTGTGAGACTGTTTGAGTTTACAGTAGCCAAGGAACTGTCTGGAAATTTTTTCTATACAGAGAGAGAATAGAAGGGATGGTGCTCCTTTTAGGTGGTAGATATTAGTCTACTAGCATTGGCTAGCAAATAAAAGTATTGATTCTGTGTTCCTTACTTCTGGGTTTTTTTTTGCACATCTGATGTGCTGACCTTAATTTAAATCCTGTTATTGTTCTGTTACAGTCTTTGTCTTAAAAATACCTTTGAAATCCTAATGTCAAAAACCATACTGGCTGCAATGACAACAGAATAATCTTGAGAAGAATACACTCATCTTGTATGGATGCAACCCAGTAGTTTGCTTTCTTGTTTTGGTAAATGCAAATAGCTCACAAAACCAGGAGTTTGCCTGGAGTCTTTTCCTCACTTCTGCATCATAGCCATATCTACCAATAAGTTAATCACAGTATGCTAAGTAGTTTTAAGAATATACTCTGAAGATTATCCTAGTTTTAAATGTGGAGAGAGAGGGAGTGAGTTCTTCATAGTGGAGGTTAGAGAACTGGGTGGTGTTACACAAACTTGCATAAAAGCCAGGAATCTGTTCTGGCCTGCACGACATGAAGAACTTCATAAATGTGGGATGGTTAAAATGTTCTGGATGCTGTATTGCACAAAGCAAATGAATAAACAAGAGCATTAGAAAATATTTTAGGATTAGAAGATTAAGAGTAATTGGCAAAGGCAGACTGGATGGCTCGGGAGATTGGTAAGGGATCCGAAGCCTTTCACCTCCTGATTAGCCAAAGAGGTAAACCAGGTAATCAAAAAAAGAGGATTTATTAACGTTTGATGTTCCAATGCAGATGGTTAGTCTAGTTTCTAATCAGTCATTGCAGAAGAAGCCAGGAGTCAGACAGCTTTACCCTGTGCATGTAAGCCTTGCGGTTCAATCTCTTATGTGGATATAGGCCACTAGTTTCTTCTGGTGGAATTTTCTTCATGAAATGTATGATTACAGGAGCTGGCAGACTTTGTCCTCCTTGGTAATTTTTGTACTTATTTTCTCTAAGCAGTATTTTTAAGCTGCTTTGGCATAATAAGGTTTAGAATTGAACTTTGGAAAGGGGATGGGAAAATGGACTAAGGTGGTATTTGGATCAAGGGCAGGTTTAAGACATTTAAAATAAAAACCAACATAAAAAATGGAAAGTACCTCTCCTTGCCCAAGTCTATGTATTCCATGAAATCATTGTTTTTGGTCTGACTAATTAAGGTAAAATAGATGTATCTGTTGGAAACATACAGTGCAATTACACAGCTTTGTTGAAGTACTTGCCAGCATACTTTAGAAAGTACATCTTGAAACATTGTCAGTTATTCTGTTATCTTTTCTCCTCTTTGCGGTTAATTTTGGAAATGTGCGTGGTGTTTGAGGAGATAGCTTAGTTGTATTAACACATGAACTTCAATCCTTATGATAAATTCTTTACCAGTTTTCAAGATTTTGATAATTTTCCCCATTAATGAATGAATGTAATGATTAAAGTTTTGAGTTTCAGGGGGTCTTACTGTGAAATGTATTTCAGTTTAATCCCAAACTGAAACATGGCTTTGAAGAGCAATTTTTGAAGAATATCAGTGCAGCCATCTCAAGTGCAGTAATGGAGAACTCACCCCAATAGCCGTTTTCCTCTATAGAGCATAATAATACCCACTATATTGCCAGTTAAAACAGGGGACTAGGTTTTGCTGGGATCAGAATGAAATATGGGAATGAATACTAGAAGCTTTCACTTCTGATAACACGCAGAAATGTGGATATTGATTTGTAGGGTAGATATATATTTATTTTCTCCTACTCTTTCTCTTTTCTTTTTCATCTTCCTGAGGCAGGTCAGAGAGAGCAGGTTAAGGACAATTATATGCCCAGTGAAGGAGTTTGGTGTCTGTACTTAGAGATACGATATGTAGCTGAAATATATGAAACTCAAGCCAAGACCTGAGCAGAATGCACAAATCCAACCTAAATAATTCTATGATTCTATGAATCCAAACAGTTCTGCAAATGTGTAGGCCTCTTCCAGATTTGTTCGGCTGAAAGCTGAAACAGTTTGAGTTTATACTGTCACTTCAAGTGCTTCTTCCAACCTCTTTGCATGGAAACCAGTTTCTTAAGTTCTCTTTACCTGGTGACTCCCAAGGAGGCTTTCAGTAGATTTTGTTGTGTATGAAAAATGTCTTTTGAGTGTAATAACATTAAGATGATCCTGGGTTACCTTTCACGTACATGCTCTCCTAATAGGACACATTATTTTGAATTGTGGCAGAGTAGTCATGGAAAATGCCAGCCCTATAATTGGTAATCAATTACATTCCATTGCTGTAAACACTGTGTGTCCATGTCCCCCCTTTGCAACAAGCTAACACAAATAGTGGGAAAATACTTAGTTCTATTTTATCTTCTTAAGATGTTGTGATTTACAGTGCATTGTATAAAATGCTAGTACTAATAATATGTTTTTCCAGTTCAGAAGTAAAAGTAATTAGCAATGGACAACAGCTGGTATTATTGTCACTTACAATTTCTAACCAGTGTCTACAGAATGTCTGCAAAATAGGTTTGTTATCTGTAGTCTCTGTGAATGGACAGTTGAGAGTAATGGATGTATTTACTCATTAGAGTTGCTTAAGTTAAAGCATTTTGGCCAGTTTTCTGTGCATGCATAGAACAAACATAAGTATCTAATTAAATGAGCAAAACCAGATCACCTTGCAACTTAGGTAATCACACAGTCAGCTGCTGTTATTTTCTGTTTACCATAATTCTATCAGTGCTTTTCTTAAGTTATCTTTCAACACCACTGAGACTTTGAACAGTGAAATAATGGAATGGATGGAGACCTGAAGTGCCAGATACTGTGGAGCAGACCCAAATCCCACTGTTGTCAGTGGATCAGGCTCAGCATGGCTTTGTCTCCAGTATTTGCTCACCGTTAAATGAATAAAATGAGATATCTTCAGCAGTCCAGAAGACCTGTTAAAACATCCCTCTTCCAAAGAACCTCTTCAAAACCAAGTTCATAACTTGATACTAGAACTTGGAGCCCCAGTTTAAGTGACAACATTATTACAGTTAAGTCCTAGCTATTTGGCTTCTGACTCACCATTGCCTAATGAGATGTTTCCTAAACACAGAGGAAGCACTTTTCAGTTTATTTAAGAAAATGTTTTAACCAGCATATGGAAATTGTGCTTTCTTTAAATAAAAAAAAAAAAAAGAAAAAAATTGAAGGCTGAATGGCAGCAGCTCATTATATCATGGTTTAGCAACTCATTGACTCACTATACATATTCAATTCTGATGGGATACAAAGGATAGCATCTCATTCTCCAACCTAAATGGCTAAAAGGCATTTACATATTTACATTATATGCATTTAAAAATGTTTACATTTTGTGCTCTCTGTATGTCTGAGTCTTTCCGTATGGTGTGATACTGAATGAGCAGTGATCACATGCTTGCTTTGTGGCACAGCTGTTGAGAAGGAGAAGAAGAAAAATACACCATTTGCCTAATGCATTACAGCTGAATCCTGCAGAAATGTAGTAATACACTTATTGGTTAGGAGAATGGAAATCTAACCCTATGTGGAAATTTTATATTCCCTGTAAGTCATCTTTTGGGTGTAAAAATTGAGAACATGGCACAAGGAAGCTTCCACCCATGTCCTTGATGTAGTGGTGTAGACTGGCTGATGGCAAAGGAGTAGGTGTCTGGATTTTGAGTGTAAAGAGGAATTATCTTTTGGATGTACACTGTTTATTATTTAGGAAAAGAAGTAGAGCAGTGGTGACAGTTTTGTCAGGAGACTCTTTCTTTGGCCTTCAAACCAGTTGTACGGGAGCAGCAAATCTCTGCCTGATGTCAGGGGCAGGTGTGGTGCACTCCTGGGAAGGGCAGGTCTGCCTGCTGTGAGAACACGGGCTTTAACAACGTAAGCCCTGGAAGCCTTGTTTCCTTCCTGCAGACCGTTTTGCTCACAGATTGTGAGGACAGTTAAGTAGACCTACCTTTTTTTTTTTTTTTTTTTTTTAGTTAGTGATGTCATGGATTTGGGTGTGGTAGGTTTCTTTGCCACATGCCATTTTTTTCCTGTAGTTTTTCCATCCTTGTTTTACTAAATTGAGCTCTGTGCGTGAGAGGAACAGAAGATTTCCTTGGAGAATGTCTGCATTGAGTAATCCTTTCGTTTCAGACATCAGCCACTATGGCTGTGTTAAAAGGCGTCCTGGTGGATATTGGATACTCCTGTAGGAATGGTCTGTGTAAGAATTGGTCATACTCTGACCCAGCAAATGGAATTTGTTATTTCAAATTTAATTTTGGTTTGCTCATATTTAGAAAGCAATTATCTTGGACTGTTAAACATGAATATGATTAAATCATGTAAATATATAGAAAGAGAAAGACAGAGGGCTGTTCTTTTGTTCCACATCTGGTATAGACTCCCAGCAAAGTTTCCTGTCAAAGGGTTCAGGGATACGGGATCTGATGATTGCTTCTTCTATCAATGACATGATTTAGTGAAGGAAGGAATAGTCCTATCAGGGAACTCTGAGTTCTGATCACATTGCATACACGTGCCTCAGTTTCCCCCCAAAAAAATATTTAGTATTCATATGGAATATATATTCAGCTATGTGAAACATTTCAAAATCTCCAGCAGAAATGCTAAGTATGTGAGGGTATAGGTATGATATCTTTCTACATTAGTAGAAATGAAAATGGTGGTGACGGTTGATGACAGAGGTTTGTGAATTGTTCTCCAGTTGTCCTTTTTTTTTTTTTTTTTTTCTTTTCCTTCCTTGCTGCTAAATCTGCAGTGGAGCTAAAATGACTTCATTCTTTATTCACAGGTTACTTTAGGTGGAACCTTTATTGGAATTGGGCGGAAAACTCCAGATTGCCAAGGCAACACCAAGTACTTCCGCTGCAAATTCTGCAATTTCACCTACATGGGCAACTCCTCCACTGAACTAGAGCAACACTTCTTACAGACTCACCCAAACAAAATGAAAGCAGCCCTTCCCTCCTCTGATTCTGGTAAAACTTCAGAGAAAAACTCCAATAAATCCAGTCCTACTCTTCGACCATGTGATTCTGGAGACTTGGGGAAGTGGCAAGACAGAATCACTGTAAAAGCAGGAGATGATACACCAGTTGGATATTCGGTGCCCATCAAGCCAATAGATTCCTCTAGACAAAATGGTACCGATACAACCAGTTACTACTGGTGTAAATTTTGCAGTTTCAGCTGTGAATCGTCCAGCTCACTGAAACTATTAGAACATTACAGCAAACAGCATGGGGGAAGCCAGGCAGGAAGCCTTCACCCAGATCTGAATGATAAGCTTTCTAGGGGATCTGTCATTAACCAGAATGATCTAGCCAAAAATGCAGATGGGGAGTTAGTGACAAAGACAGAAAAGGGTGCGAGTGTGGCAAAAAAGAAAGACTTGACTAGCAAAGGAGCAGAGGACAGCATGGTGACAAGCTACAACTGTCAGTTCTGTGACTTTAGGTACTCAAAGAGCCATGGCCCAGATGTAATAGTGGTGGGCCCACTTCTCCGTCACTATCAGCAGCTACACAACATTCATAAATGTACCATTAAGCACTGTCAGTTCTGTCCCCGAGGCCTCTGCAGCCCAGAAAAGCACCTTGGAGAAATTACTTATCCATTTGCTTGCAGAAAAAGTAATTGTTCCCACTGTGCTCTCTTGCTTTTGCACCTGTCTCCAGGGGTGACAGGAAGCTCTAGAGTCAAACACCAGTGCCATCAGTGCTCATTCTCCACTCCCGACGTGGATGTTCTCCTGCTCCACTATGAGAATGCACACGAAGCCCAAGCGTCTGATGTCAAACCAGAAACAAACGCCCTACCAGGGGCAGAGGGGCCGCTGACGCTCAAGGAGAACAAAGAACACTCATGCACCAAATGTGACTTTACCACCCAGGTGGAAGAAGAGATTTCCCGACACTACAGGTACAGTGAAGTTTGGAATGATTAATGATAGGAACCCAAACAAACAGCCCTCCCTTAGTTCCTTAATTAAATGTCACTGTTCCCCAAACATTTGAGGAAACTGGAAATCAAAATAGGAATGTGTATAGATATAAATCTTTACAGCCAGGGTCTAATCCAACATCCACTTTGTTTTGGAAAATCACCAGCTAAGTCGGTGGATTTAATTATACATTTAAACCTGTGCAAAGAAGAGGGAGATTTGGATTTGTGTGCAGATGCTGAAGTTCCAGCATATTTGAGGTTTGGTCAGCTATTTTCCACTGAGAATCTTTTAGGTACTATTTTAGTTTAGGCTTTTTACCAAAAAGCTGGCATCTTCATTCAGTAGGGGAACACAAATGCCTTTACTTTCCAAGATAGACTATGAATCCTTTCATGCTCCGTAACAGTGCTTCAATGTACTACCTTTTTGTAGTATTTTCCATTCCCAAGTCCAGCAATGCAATAATTACTTTAAGAGCATTCCACTGCTGTTTTGGTGTTGGTTTCACACTGGGAGCAGACACTCTTTTGTCTGTTGATGTCATCCCCCAAGATCCTTTTGCAGATGCTTATTTTTGTGTTGCTGGTTTACAGTGCCGTTCTATTTATTTTAAATGCTAATGTTCCTATTTGGAGGTGGATGCAGCCAGTCTCCTGACTCAGTCTGACACAATGTCATAGCAGCAGCCAACTCCCTGCTAAACTTCTTGGGTCAGTTCCTGGGCTGTTGTAAACTGGCAGTCCAGTTGACATCAGAGGAGGAGCTGGCTCTTATGCTTTGAAAAGAGCAACAGTTATGTGCTGCTGCAAAAGCGATGTTAAATATTAGAAAATCATGCTGAATATGTTAATAGTTAAGGCTAATGCGTCAACAACGACGGAAAACTCAGTATCTATCTCATCTAAAAGATCTTTGCATGGAAGCCAGCTAGAATGAAGACAAAAGAAGATGCATTTTCAAAGCTAAAGCTTTGTTAAAAACTCAAGAAACTGTGCCACATTTAATAGATTCCAAGACATCCAAAATTAACAAAGGCAGACTGGGGCATGATACTTTAATAGAGATTAAAGCTGGGGGCATCCAAATGTTGCCCAACAGAGGGCTGCATTGGCAATGTATCAGGAGTCTATTTAAAAAAAAAAAAAAAAAAGGAGCAGATTGCTCATCTTTAATTTGGAGCTAGGGCCCACGGAGGATGCAGGTCCCAGCATGCAGTGCCCCATTTTTGATCCAAGTGGGCCTGAGGGATGTTGTGCGGATTAATTAGTTAATGTTTGTAAACTGCTTTGAAGATGAAAAGTGGTATCTAAGTTCCAAGCATTATTATAGCAGCTTTGAGCCATGCTGCAGAACTCCATAGGCAGCACTTTGTCCGCTGCTGGGGCATGGCAAGATCTTTTTTTAGTGGTTAAATAACTGGAAGATTGAAATGGCTCCTTGAGTGAAAAAAATACTTTTATTTTGCTGCAGCTGGTAATTTAAGTTTTAACAAGCTTGCCTAGTTAAAATCCTTTTTCCCGAGGAACGGATAAGCCATGATTTTCAAAAGTAAGTGCTAAGTCTGAGATGGGGTACCAGTAGCTTCTCCTTTGGAGGGCTCAGCACCCTGCGGCTCTGGCAGTTGTCAGAGGGAGCTGCACTTTGGAAAATCAAGAGATACACTTAAGCATTCAAATCTCAACTTGTTTGTCTAAAATTAGCCTGTTCTGTTTAAGACAATCAAACACTATATATTGTCAAGTCTTCAGTCTATGACATTATTGAGTACTGTGAGGATGTTGTGTAAATAAAGCAAACTACAACATCCCCGTAACTGCCAACTTCTTTCCCTTTCCCTTGCCTTCCCCTCCTTTTAATCTGAGTTTTGTTTCTTTTCTACGTCTGCTGCTGCTGTTTTCCCCCACTGTGCATCTTCTTTGAAATCACAGAAGTTACTTCAGTTTGTGGTAGGTGCTCTGTAATAGCAAACACCAGCAGGTTTTATTGCTTTTCTATGCATAACCTAGTTTTCACTCTATCAAGCTAAAATGGAAAGATGGACTTTTGGGGCAATATAGCTTCTATTTTTATTATTATCAGGCCTTTTCTTTTTTATATAGAATTTTTGCATGTAGTGGATATGTATTTTCTTTCCCTTTTTGTATATTATGAGCTAAAGGCATGGAATAGTTCAGATTTTATAAAGTGGAACATCTATAAAATAGTAGTGTTTAGTAGAAACAAGCTGATGAGGAAACAGCTCACATCCTCGCTGGCCTTCTCTGTGGCTTCATCAGAGTTTATCTCAGTAAAGCCGTTATGCCACATATTATGTATTTCTGATGTATTTAAAATGCTGTACCTGCACCTCTATCTAAAACCTGTCCATTTGTATAATAGGGAGCTGAATGGAATCTAGTGGTAAACATGATACTATGCATTAATGTGGTGACAGAAAGTTTTTTGCCGTTCACATACTTAGGTTTACCCTTGATGATTTGTGAGTATTAGAGCTGGCTTTAGATGCTACTTACATGTTTGGGTTCATGTATTTTTTGCCTGCATTTTTGATTATTTTCATTTTTGAGTCATACACATGAACAACATGCTTAATTTATTTTCTTTTTAATTTTGTTTCTTTTTGGCTCTACATTTACAATTTCACTATGTCTGCTAGCTAGAACATGTTCTGTGTCCCAATATTATTCCTTTCTGGCCGTGTATTTGCAAAAGTATTAGAAATTGCAAAAGTGGTTCTTTCCAAGTTTTCTGTCTGCAGAAACGTATACTGACACTTAATGCCCATTCAGAATTTCTTGACATGATTATTTGAGAGCTGTTCAGTTAAATTTGAAGTTAATGAATCACATTGCACTTGAGTTTACTTGTATTTAAACCTCACTAAAATATGCTTACTTAAATAAATCCCCAGCAGGTTTATTGGCCTCCATTTTCTAGTAATTCTGCTGCTACACATTTTCCATTATACCTCTGAGGAATCAGGTACTCTTCATGTTCATTGTGAAGCTTAATTTTTCCTCAAAACTGTCTGGTATTCTGATGAGCTAGAAGATGCCAACACTTGTAATTTAGATAAAAATCATAGTAAGTATTTGGGGAAATTTTGCATATCAGATCACTTAGTCTAGACATTATTTTCCTGCTTGCTCCAAAAGAATTAATTTTTATATTTTCATTTTTTTCTTAAAAATGAAAGAGGCTCCTTGCAAAGTGGTTTGATTTTTAATTTTGCTAAAAGATGTGGGAAAACAATGCATTTTCTCATTTTTGCAAAAATAATCTTTTTCATATAAATCCTTAATTGTCAAAAATGACTAGAAAGTATGTGATTGGTGCTAGTAGTAATTAAAAATGCTATGCTGAAAAATGCTCTAAACTCCTTTAAAAAAAAAAAGGAGGGTAGCACTTCACTAAACAACTGCAAAATATAAAAAGAAAACAGAAAGACTCACAAACGAAATATAAGCTTTGGCAATGAGGTAGAATAATTTCTCTAATAAACAAATTATTTTGAAAATGTGGAGGACAGCAGTTACGTAGGGTTCTCTTTTGAAGTTAATATCTTGAATTAAATTAAATTTAGCCTCTTGAAGGTAAATGGAGTAGAGGGGTAAAAGGCAAAGGGGGACTCGGGTCTCGCGTGTCAGAGATGGGGGTGGTGGTGCTGCCTCTGCCCTGGCACTGTCAGGAGCAGAAGCTGGAGCAGGATGCAGAGAATGGAAACGCGGAGTCCTTGGGACGCTCCCCAGAGAAGCCAACTGAGGGCAAAAGTGTAAATTGAGGCCCACCAGCTCAGTTTTTTTCAGCAGAGCAGGAGCCTGCACTCATTGAACAATAGGAGCAGCTGCGAGGACCTTTTCTATCCTCCTGACACCTTAATTCACTGCTCTGAACTTGTTTGCTCTTGCCAATGGCTTTTGCTCTCCTTTCAGCTCAGCCTTGCTCTCTGCTCTGCCCGTTTCCTCCTCTTTCTGCCCTTCCACTGAATTTTCTTCCTTGCTTTCCTTCCAAATATTTTCTGCTCCCCACAAGCCTGAGTGAAGCACCCATCCCAAAAGTAAACTTTCTTATAAGCCTGTTTCTTCATGAGAAATACTAGTAATTATTATATTCATAATGAAATTCAAAACATGCAAAAAAATTGAAGTGATACGACAGCCGTGCCTTCATCCAGCTTATTTTCTATGCCCTACAGCACAGGAATGTCTTCAGGTACTTTAAAAAAAAATTACTTGTTTTGTAGAGGACGGTGTTTTGTAATACTTCAGACTAGTTAGAAGTATGTCAACAAGACTTAATTAACAACTGGCTAGTTTGAAGAGTATCACAGCCTATTAGAAAACTGAAGTAAAGAACATGAAATCCATCAAAAAAACCCCATCTAATCTCTCCAACTTCAAGATTTTGCAAGGAAAAATCCTTATGTATTATAGCACCCAATTCAAGTATATTTCTGTACAAAAAAATAAGGGTAGGATTTTATTAAGTTGTCAGAATATAACACTGCAGCAAAGGTTTGGTCTGAATTCCTTGACATTTAATCTCGGGATTGAGGCATAAGTATTTCAATGTCCACGAATAATCAGGTCTTTGATTTATTTTGTAGTGAAAATAATAATGCTAAGTGACATCAATGGATGGGATGACACTGCCATTCCGATGCCACGTTGAAGATAATGCAAGTTTATGGCTTGAACCTGCTGCTACCTTGCTTGAGTGCTGTATGAGCAAGATGACAAAAGGGAGATTGCTGTTTCCTTCTTCATTTACATCTCTGTCTTCCATACTGAGATTTTCCTCAAACATCTCCTTTGATCAGCTGTACACCAGTACGCTGTATTGCACCTGATGAGTTCAAAGTTTCAGATGGTGTAACTGTAGTTTACAATTGTAAATTGTAGTACAATTTTAGGTAATACACAAGAATGCTTATTGTGTACTTTGCAAATTGGATTTTTTTAAAATTTTCTTGCTTAGCTTTGAGGAGCTTTGTGCACAGATCTAGGTGTAACTTGGGCCTTTAGAAACCTGGGATAGGTTTAATTCTAGTATAAAAAGAAATCAAACATTGCCAACTTGTTTTCGTGATTGCTATGAGGGTGGGGTGCAAACATTCAGAGGTGAAAACATTTTCTTTGTGTGCCTTGTTCTGGGAAAGAGCAAGTTTCCAACTTTCAAAAGTTCTCTAATAGCTGATGATAATTATTATTTT
Source organism: Gallinago undulata (assembly GCA_026546715.1). Classification (NCBI taxonomy): domain Eukaryota; kingdom Metazoa; phylum Chordata; class Aves; order Charadriiformes; family Scolopacidae; genus Gallinago; species Gallinago undulata. The sequence goes on along the minus strand of JAOTQQ010000012.1, from coordinate 137,451,184 downwards.
ATTATTTGAGATTGTGACTTATACTGGAGAGTTCCAAACTGTAACTTAACTTCTAGAACTTGGGGATATAATAGTATATAGGACAAACTCATGTGAAGCATAAAGTTGATGGCAGAGATGACTTTTTCATACATATTAGAAAAGTGTATGGCCTGAAAAAAAAAGGTGTTTGGATTACTGCCTACCTAAGTCAGTCCTTAGCACATCACAGTGACTATCACAGTTTCACAGAAAAATGAAGGAATGTTTGTATTACTCTCTTTGAATAAATTATAAATAATTTAAATGAACAAACCTTTAATGTAATAAAGGTGATGGTAGCTGGGCCTCAGCCATGTAGTTACAACTGTGTCTAATATTCAGCATTTATTTGTGGCCTTAAAAGTGTGGTACCACTCCAGTGAGGTGTATCGTTCCTGATCAAAAACATTTAGCCAGCATGGAAATGGGGATGGGGAGGAAGACAAGTTAGGCAGAAAAAAATCAGCTGTTTGGAGGTGTGATATCTGTAGATGAGAGCCAAGTTAGGAAAGGGGGTTAGCTATTGAAATAGCCAAGTTAAACACGAGACACTTAGGGCTAAGTAGCCTCCCAAAGGATTGATAAACTTTCACATGGGGAGCGTATGTGGTTGAGCCATTATCCCCAAATGGTGTCTTGTTTAACTTGGCTTTTAAGATAACTAGCCCCTGTCTAACTTGGACTTCCCTGATGGTATCTCACCTTTACAGGGCTGACCCTCCTTATAACTTGGCTTTTTGTATTTATAAAATGGTTTTGATCAGATAGCACTCCCTCTCTCTCTTTTTTTTTTTTTTTTTTTTTTTTTTTCCAGAAGAGAATTAAGCTCGGTTTAGAAGAGAATAAAGTTGCAAGAGAGAATATATTAGTGTTGCATTGAGAGACAAGCTGATTTTAATAAAACACAATTGTAGAATGAAGAAAAAGGAACAGAGCCAGAACAGGATTTTAACCCACAGCTTGCTCTCCCACAAGTAGATTTTGTTGCCATAAGGCTATAAGGAGAATAGCTGACCCTATTTTTTGCATAACTGAATGAGCCCATCTAGTCCCTTAAAATGAATATAAATACGGAAAATAACAAAAAGAAAACTGATATTGCACAAGGGCTAAAAAGCTTGAATCTGAATGTGTACTCATGTCTGTGTGCTGACACAACTGCAGGAAAATCAGACAATGTAAATAACATATGGTTTGTTTTTCCAACAAAAGGAAAGATGGAAGACAAGGGGGTTTAATAAGTTTGGCAAGTTGTCCCTTCTAAACTATTATACTCTAAAAGGGACATTTTGTGTATCATTCCAGTTCTGCAGATGTACCGAGAGCCAAATCTTGCTCTTTCTGAAGTCAATGGGAGTTTTGCCATTGACTTCACTGAGACTAAGATTTGGCCTCGAAAGAATTAATTCTAACAACTGGAGTTGTCAGGGCAGTAACAGATTTCTCATACAAGTTTTGTCCTGTGTGGATAGCGAAAGGCTCATTTTTTAGCTTGGCTAAAGATACTGTTGTGACTCTGGATGCCTGGGGTGTGGATGTGTGAGTGTGTCTGTAGGGAGAAGCTTTTGTGGATTTATGTACATTTTGATGAAGGGCAGGGACGGGATTTTACTCTGCGTTGGTACGATGCCGGGCGCAGCGGGGCCCGGAGCCCGACGGAGGGCTCTGACCGCTCCTGTGCTATAAACAATTATTCATAATGGCGTTAGAGAGCTCATAAACAGTGTTCTGTTCCTATGATGGATACAGTAAAGGGGTAGCATGTTGTTCTCATGTAGCAACATATGCTTTACATAATTTAGTAATACAGTACTTCAGATAGGCTTTTAGAGTAAAAACAGGAAGGCATGTTATTCCACGCTGCTCCACGGCTCATACCGAAGTATTTCTGTATTTGACAAGAAAACAGCCAATTATTTTGCTTTTTCTTTAGAGCAGCATCTTTTAAAGTTGTGTTAAAATGTCCATAGAGAACAAATGAGTACTGTCTGTTGTGTACAGCCTTCTGTCCTTTGATATATTCTTATCCATAAGTTAACAAGAGCTCCTGTCATAATATATATAGTATATTAAATCAGTGGAAAGCAATGTTTTAAGCATTTGAACTTTCTAGCATAGGTTTATGTTATGCAAAATGTTTTTTATACAAAGAAAACTATCTTTTTCCAACTATTTGATTTTGTTTGAAAAAAAAAGTATTGCTTCAGTGTTTCTACCACAACAGAAAGTGAAAAGTGTATTGCAGCAAACTGAAGAGGAAAAAAACCCCACAAAATCCCAGTGAAAATTATATGAATTTTAGAATAATGCAATGGAGTGTGAATGAGTAATAGGAGGCCATTGCGAGGCATAAGGGAAAAAAGCCAGCAGGGTTTTTCCCATATTGTCTAAGACACCAAAGTGAACCTGCTTGCTTTATTTAGTGGGAATCGTACTGTAGGTTCCATTTATTTTCTTCATCTTGGTAGGTAGAACCACTGCGAGAGGGAAGGTCGAGGGGAGGCTCTCATGTTAGTACACTTCTCGTTTTTTTCTAGGAGAGTACACAACTGCTACAAATGCCGTCAATGCAGCTTCACAGCTGTTGACACACAGTCACTACTAGAGCACTTCAACACTGTGCACTGTCAGGAGATGGACGTCACTACAGCCAATGGAGAGGACAGTCATGGTGTTTCGTCTATCAAGGAAGAGCCAAAAATTGACCTCAAGGTCTACAGTCTGATTAATCCGGACCCCAAAATGGGGGAGCCCATATCTGACAGCATAGTGAAGAGGGAAAAGGTAGAAGAAAAGGAAGTGCTCAAGGAGAAAGGTTGGACTGACAGTCCCAGTGATGATCTTCGCAATGTGACCTGGAGAGGAACAGACATTTTGAGGGGGAGCCCGTCATACACACAGACCAGTCTAGGCTTATTGACCCCAGTGTCTGTTGGCCAAGAGCAGTCAAAGCCTTTAAGGGATAGTCCAAACGTAGAAGCTGCCCATCTTGCGCGGCCCATTTATGGCTTGGCGGTGGAGAGCAAGGGCTTCCTGCAGGGCGTTCCAGCCGGAGCGGCGGAGAAAGCCGGGCAGATCACCCAGCCCTACCCTGCATCCGGGGACAGCAAGACAAAGGACGAATCCCAGTCATTATTACGGGTAGGAAGATCTCCTTTTTTATTTATTTTTTCTTGCTTTTTATGATTACATGTATGTTATGTTTAATTAAGCATGCAAATGATTTCTTCAGCTCTAGAGTAGTGTGGTTGATTTTTTTTTTCTTGCATGGAAAAAAAATAATAACCAAGGAAAGACTGAAAGACTCAAACTTTCAGAGCTAAACCTGCAGGTAAATGTTCCAGAGTGTTTGCATAAAACAATGTATATGGTGATGTAGTATTAGTAAGTGCTTCTGCTTTTGCTATTTAGCTCTGATTGAATTTTGTTTAATCATTCCTGCTAGCTGTGCAGGTTGGTGATGCATTTGAAGAAGGAAGGTTTTGAACCCCAGAAGGCTGCACATCTGTTACACTAAAACAACTAATCACATCTTAAATTTTGTGGTGGTGTGACAGTTCACACTTAAGCATGATTTCATATTATTAAATATCTAAGAATATGAAACCTGAGTGAAATATTAATAAAAAGTAACTTTTTTTTTTAAATAAAGCAATATAATTATATATCAATTTTGACACTTGCCTGGTTGCCTTGGAAGCAGAAGAAAAAGGAAAAAAGAAAAGAAAGGGAAGGAGCTTGGGTGATAAGGAGAATACTTGTCGCACCAAATAATTCATATTCTGCCTTTTTAAAACAAAAGAACCTATATATACGGAACTTCCCATCAAGGTATGCTTTTCCCACCCTAAGGAAATCTGAGGTTAGAAAGCTCTGAAGTTCTGAGGAGCTAAGCAGGGAGACAAGTAAGTGCCTTTCTCCTGGAGTCATCGCTGTGTTTTCAGGGGCTGTTCCCTATCTGAACTTCTAGAAACTTGATACTGGAGCGGTCAGTCTGCAGACCTCAGTACAATGAAAGTGATGATCAGCTATTTTTTTTTTATTGTCTTTTATAAGAACATTTATAACCATAACATCCAGTACTGTAAGAGGGAACAACATGTCAGAAGAAGACAAAAGACAAGATAAATGTTTTATTCCATGGTCCGCTAAGATTATACATAGGTATACCTGTCTCTGTTTACATATAAGTCTTACAAGCTCATTTTAAATTAAGTCAGTCATCTTAAAAATATTAGTTATCCTAATTATAAAAGAATATGTCTGTCACTTAAAGTCTGAATGCAGTTTTGGTTCTATTGTGCCTTACAGGTCATGAGTAGTTACTGATGTCAGATTTTAAGTGTATGAGAAGCAGTTGCAGTAGCAAACCTGGGTGTGCAATCATTGTGAATGGCCAGGTTATATTTCTCTCCTCCATTTGGAAATACATACATAAAAATGTATACTTCTATCCAGCTAGCAGTGGAATTCATGATGTACATGCGATGTTGGTTGCATCCCACTTGAATTAGTGGTTCTTAGCAATGCACAGACATATTGGCCAGGAGTGGGTTATCAGAATACAAATATTTTTAATTTATTTTTTGACTCCTAATGAATGAAAAAAAGTCAACTAAACAGAAATCTCCAAAGGGACCTGGTAATATGCAGAATCAGCTCTATAAAGGTCTAACTTTGGTTAGTAGCTGGAACCTAAAATCTTAGTAAGTGGTAAAATAATACCGTTATACTGTCAGTTTTAGCCACTGGTGAATGAATAGGGGAAACTGTACACTGGCTGCTTCTTATGCCCTTCTTTAAAATAAATTAGTACAATTTTTTTAAGCCTTTATCAAAAGCAGATTTTTTTTTTTTTTTTCCAAATCAGTATCTTTATCATTTTGGAAATATTTTGATCACTTCTGGATGATCTGAAATAAGAATTCTCATGGTTTTCTGAAAAAAAAAAAAAAAAGGTCTTATTTTTGTATATTAATAGGGTATATAAATTAGTTCCTTGCATTTTAAAATGTAGTGTACAACCCAACTTTTCTTTTATAAGGTTTATAGAAGGATTTATTAGTGGACTGGGTCTATACTGACTGGTGAAACCATATGACACCCTTCAAGGAGGAATTACTTTTGTGTATACTTTTAGCAGCCTTGCTCTTTGAACTCCATTGTGCCAAGGACTTGTTTGTCTGCGTTTTTTCCTAAGACATATTTTAATTTTCAGTTTTCTTCTTTGCAAATTGGGCAAGTTGCCTTTGTCAGTTTGAAATATTTTTTTTAAAAAAGGAAGGAGGTTAAGTTTCTACATCTGCTGAACAGGGTCCCTACCCATATATATTTCATCACTCCTGATGGATAGAGGAAAATAGTGAGAATTAAAACTTCTTAAGGTAAGGGGTGATCTGAAGGACAGAAGATGGTAGAATATGAAGGAGTGGGATTCCACGAGTGATATTAATTCTTCCAATAAGCTGGATATTCCCTATTCACCCTGAAACTGTGAAAAAGATCATAGAAACCAAACTCCTTTATTTTGCTCTTGGTTTAGTTTTGGGATGTAGTATTGCAGCCAGGAAATAAGACGACAAAGTGATAGTCAGCTTGACCGGTGGGAGTTCTGTGTTGGGAATCAGTTCACATACGTATATGTTATATGTGTTCCTGGAAGCTCACTTGGCAGAGACAGAATAAGAAATTGTTCAGAAAAGAAATTCCATTCTAGAAAAAACTAATTTTTGTAATACTCTGAAATATGAAAAAAAAAAAAGCTACATATTCTTAAACATACATATTGTCTCATTATTATCCACCTTGAGAAATAAATATTTTTCTAATGTGGAATACCTAGTAGAAATAGCTAATGTTGTGCTAAAAGTTAGGCCTTCCTAAAAGCAAAGCGTTAAATCAGTACATACTTCTGATAACATATAACGAGTGCTCGTGCAAAATACTGTATTTGAGGATGACTGGTGACTAGGAAACAAAACCTGTAATAAAATCACTGTGGACACCTTCATTTTTTTTCCCCCAAAGACTGACACAGAGGAAGCCAAAAATTTGGGATTACTCAGTGAATAAACACTGTGAGAAATGGACTGAAAAAAACTCTAACACATCCCTTTGGTTGTACAGGCTATTCAGTATTTATTAAGTGGTTTTGCTTATTACAAATGATGTGTAATCGTTCAACAGTGGCAGTAATACCATGTGCTTTTCATTTTTTAGTTCTCTCATGACTGGGGGGAAGGGAAAGTGGAGATCATGTTTTTCACATTTTTTTTTCTATAGATAGAGGTTAAATTGCAAGGGGGTTTTCTAGATACTGAGTTTAAGAGTGATTAGCATTTTAATAAAATACCAAATATGATAGAGATCAACTGGGGAAGGGGTGAAAATCTACAGTTGCCCACAGAAATCCCTAATGGCTACAGGATAATTGTAAACTTTTGGAAATTACTTGGAGTGTTTTTCAGCTTTTTGTGTTGTGTAAGCTGCTTATATGCTGCTCTCTTGCATTCCTTCCATGTGCGATGGACGTGTTCCCTCCCCAGTCTCTGTGCTACAGTAGATTATTCATGGGAATCATTAGGGTAGGATTTCTTTCCTTTTTAGCAGCTAAAAGACCAAATGGCTTGTGACCTTTCGGGAGCTGGGGATGGTGCAGTAGTGATAGCTTGTACTCTGCATGTGTGGAAAACACACATATGCAGTGGATGCACCTTTTTCCCTGAGAGCGCTTCCAAGCTGTGTGTATGTAACAGAATCTTTCTCAGGGGCTTGGTACACTTCTGTGAGTAGCTTTAATTTATTTTTCTTATTAAAATGTTTCCAGCAGCTGTACGTACAGTGAATCGGTATGTTTTGCAAATGGGAATTACAAAAAATGTACCTCAGCATGGTACAATGTAGACATTATTTCTGTTCTTCCTTTAGAGTAGCTGATTTTATAGTTTAAAGATTTGTTGATACTGGAAGGTCTATTGAGATGCAAAAATGTTCCTTTTTTGGGTAGCACATTGGCAGCCAGCAGACTCCAGGCCAGGCAGATTGTTTAATGCTTTGACAACGCAGATCTTGGACAGCAGGAACTTTTTGCTAAACTGATTTTAAATGAAGTGTCCTGTTTTGGTATGCGTGGACACTGCAGAACAAAGTTTTCCACAAAATTGGGAATCGCAGCCTGAGCCTCCAGACCTATACTCAGAAGCTAGTTAGTCCACCTAAAGGTATGGGTAGATGCTGCTGCCTCACGCCGTGGTGAACCCGATGCAGAACAGCACAGATCAGTGTGTCCTGTGGTGCCACATAGACCTGAAGGCAACAGGGAGATGCCTGTGTTGTTAATCACACTTGATGTAACGGGGGCATCTGTGTACTGTCAGAGGGAGAGAGATTGTCAAATTATTGCAAAGGTACTGGTGATTTTTTGTAAAGGGAGACTGCAGGTTGTACCATTAAATTTCTAACTGAAGTTATATTAACCTTTGCTATGAGCTTTTTATACAGGGAGAAAGGATAAAATCAGCTTTCTATTAAATCAAGATTATTTTGCTCTATAGTGATTGGACTCTTTACACACAATAGGAAATCACAGCGTTTCGAGAAAATTTCCATTTACTTTAAGAAGAATTATTTTCTTTTGTCTGTGATATTTACACTTTCAATGTTTAATATAGTGTTCTGTCTAGAGCTGGTTATAAGGCTTTAAATTTGGAGGAGAGAGGAAATCAGAAGTTATTTCCCCTCTCCCTGTTTTGCATTCCCCTACATGGTTGAGTGACAGAGCTAATTTTAAAATAAGGAATAGAATCAGTATTTGCTGATATAATTGATTGATTTTATATCAATGTAGTAATATCAGACACAATCCCTACTGTTTTAAGTGTAAACATTCTTTCTCCTGTTAAAAAATACTGACTCCTGTTATCCACAGAGTTAGGTGCCAGATCCCTGCAAAGCAATGGAAATGCTGAACTGGCCTTTGTGATTTCCAAAATAATTCTCTTAACATTCAATCTTTGGCTGTAAGGATAACATACCTTTAAGGTAAAACACGCCTCTGATTTTGGTAGAAGTTACTGCAGCTGCCTTTAGCAGGAGAAGAAGCAGCAGCACTGGAAGATTCAAGCACACAGAGTGGGATCTTGGTTTACATGGGATTTTTCGGTGGTTGCTACAGGGTGATGGATTTTTGTGCACTTTGGCATGGTGTCCCACTTCCCACCATCTTTTTGGTAGCAACACCTTAATAGTATATCTACAGAATTAAATTTAATGCATATAATTGTATCATGCATCTTATATTTAAGTTGGTTAAGGTCTTAGATGCTACATCTCCTCAGCCACTTTGGGAAAGAAAAAGCAGCTCTTTAAAGAAGAAACATCTGAAATAGTTTCTCTGTAGCTGTATCTCATTTTTTTCCCATTTCCTCTGACTCTGTTAGAGATCTTTCAGGAAGTATTTATAGTCGAGGCCATTCATTGCCATACGGGTCCTCTAATTAGCTGAAGGGAGCTCGGCAGGCACTGTGTCATACTAATGCAGAGAGCTCTGTCAGGTCAGAGAGCTGCCAAAGTCTTTTGGGTTTTTTAGAACCACCTGTTTCCACAAGTCTCTGCCTGAGGAAGCAGTGGGCTACTTTTAAAAATATAGCTACGTCCTGGAAAACGGCAAGAATCCTCCGACAAGGAAAGTGAGAAAATAAAGATGGAACTTAAAGAGAAATGGTTTTGAAGTGTTGGGTTTCCTGCACAAAAGTGAGGCGGGTAAAATCCCTGTGCTGGTGAAGGGCTCACGAACGGAGCTAAAATAACTTTCTGAAGGTTTCAAGTAGTTTAGAAACAAACATGTACTTGGCTGCTTTTAGTAACTACTGGAACCAAACCCACAAGAAATTGAATGTTTTGCATTACTCATCCTGACAGAGTGATCAGATAGGACTAGAAAGTAACTTTTAGAAAAATGTTAACCTGCCCAATTAAAGGCATGTTTCTGGTTTCTGTGTGGGGTGTGTCTGTCATGTGGAGAGACAACCCCACCTCCTGCATGTTTACCCACCCGACAGCGCATATTTTTTATTATTTTTTTTTCTTCTCCCTTTTACGAAATGTGGTTTTGAAGAGAATTAAGTGATAAAATCATTATTTGGGTGGGGCACGATAATAATGCGAAAGGGCAACAGCTACGTCAAAATCCTTGATGAAAAGGTGAATCAGAATGTGGAACAAAGGGCTGGGGAGATCGGTACGGGCCCCCGGGCCACTGCGTAAGCAGCAGGATTTATTGAAGTTGCTATGATCAATAACAATGATTCAAGCAGGGAGAACTAAGATAATTCTTGATTTAAAACAACCTGCTTCATTTGGGTGGGAGAGATGGTAATGAAGATGAAAACAAAAGAGTGATTTCTTATATTGAACCAAGTGGCCAAAACAGATTGACAATCAGTGTCAGATGCAATTAACTCAATTTTATATTACCCTTAACTACTTCGGGCAGGGGAACCTCTCTTTTGCTCTCTCTGGTCTGGCATTTGATGTCCTGGAGTTGGTGGGAGTGAGAAGCGCAGCACACCATTGTCTCCTGGGGTGCTGCACATGTGAAAATTTTTTTCCTAATATCGAATCTAAATTTACCATCTTACAGTTTGAAGCCACTACTCCTCATCCTATCACTACATACCCCTGTAGAAAGACCCTCTCCAGCTTTCTTGCAGGTCCCCTTCAGATACTGGAAGGCTGCCATAATGTCTCCCTAGAGCCTGCTCTTCTCCAGGCTGAAGAATCCCAACTCTCTCTGCCTGTCTTCATAGGACAGATGCTCCAGCCCTCATTCATACCCTCTTGCTCTAAATTGGATACACTCAATTTTTATTCCTTTATGTTATTCCAGTCCTGGTAAGCAGCATTTTTTTTTTTTTTTCTGTCTTCAAATACATTTCCCACATTTTTATTCTTTTTCTTTTTTTTTAAATTGTGCTCACAGTGGATGCAGGTGGGTTAAAGCAGTGTCAGGGTGTGGAGCACAGCTGTGGGCACTGCAAACAGCGCAGCAGCAGCTCCCTCCAGTCTAAACGATTCCGAGAACTGTCAATGGGAAGCCTTGTTTAAACTGGGAAGTAAGTAAATGCGGCTTCTCGCAAAACGACTAAGTTCAATAATTAGCTGAGCTTCTCCAAAGTTTCAAAAAGTTAAGTGCAATTAAAACCATTATACAGCCCTATTATTGTTCTGTATTGCTAGCAGTACTTAGCATTGGATTAGGTACCTGAAGTGAAATGGAAGCTTCAATTGTGTTTAGAAACTAAGAATAATCTTTGCCAAACTGGATCCAATAGGAAACACACATTCATGTCCAAGGGCAGAACTTGCTGCTAACTTGTAGATTTTCAATGGAAAATTAAATTTCATAGATGAATGCAGGCAAGGATTGTACGTCATTTTATTTTTGCCTGAAGTACTATGGTGCTGAACAGTGAAAATCTGTGTGAAGATACCTCTAACATCTGGAAGTACAGAGTTGGTTTCTGTGTTGAATTTCAGACAACCCTCTACATGTATTTAGTAATTAAAAGGCACAATAAATATACTCTTTTAGAGGAGGGATATTATGATAGACAGCAAATAAATGTTTAATTTATTGGACTAAGAAAGGAGCATTGTAATTATAATTGATTTGAAGGAATCCAGATGCTATCCACATCTGAACAAATTTAAAATGGTAAAGATTTAAAAACAGATTTATGAATAAACACTGCACACACATGTTCTGTGATTTTTCCGTGGAAGTATCTAGAGGTTAATACACCCAGTTAAAAATCACAACTATAGAAAACAGTTGTCCTATGAACAGAAGTGTGCTGAAACATAAATATATATATGTGTGTGTTTGTCAGATATGCAAAAGGCTTTCTGGAACATCTTTTGTAACCTTAGCACTCCTCAGAATACGCATGTGGCCACCTTGGAAGTAGTCTTAATTTAAGATCGCTAATGTAGCACAATTGATTTAGTGAACAATTTCCTGCCTAATATAATTCATTTTCTTCTCGTACAAAGTCCTGTTTTTAAAATGAAGCTTTATAATGGCTAAATGGTTCTGTTGATGTTTTTCTAAGCATTTTTCTAAGTAGCATTATGTATATTTTGGAAAAATCTCATAATCTTTATTGAAGTGATATAATAATATGTGTATGTAATATAAATCGAGAAGTATATGTGTTCCATATTGTACGTTAGAGTATTTAGAGTTCAGGTAGGATATAATTTGTACATAAGGAGGGCAGGAGGAATAAGGATGCTTTCTCTTTTGCGCTGTGCACAGTATTGGGTTTCTGAAACGAATTGCGTGGGGGCAGCCCTGGCTACGCAGTGCTTTGCAGGCAGCTTCCAAATGGACTTTGAAATGTTTGCAGAGTTTGTGTATCCCTGTGCTGCTCGAGATTTGCAAATCTCACATCGGTGAATCATATTTGACCTAGTTAGGTGGCTAATTCCCTATGATTTCTTGGCCGCTGTAGGCCGTAATCTCCTGCTCATGTCTGTAAAATGGGAATAAGGGCAGTTTCCTGAAAGGTGAGAGTGAAAAGAGATGTGTTTAACTCTGTATTGTGCAACACTATATCGTAGCAAGAAGACCCTGATCTGTAGGCAACCTGAACCCTTATTCCCGGTTAACTTCTCTAGGCATAATGATGTAACTTTTTGCAAGAATACTAGCAAAAAAAGAAAAATTTAAGAAACAGGTTATAATTTTAATTTTAACATTGTTAAAATTCTTTCCTTCAGCCTGAAATTAAAAAAAAAAAAAAAAGAGAAAGCAGGAATTTTGGAGGCATTTGCATTTCTAGTTTGACCTCATTTTGGGTTTTGTGCCTCTGATATGTATAGTGACAAACTACACATTTTCACTTATGGGAAGAAGGCTTTAAACGATGGGTTACAGTGCAGTCTTTAATCATGTGAGTTGCCTCCAGCACTTGCTGAGAGTAAAATTCCACCCTCTCCATTTTCAGATGCGTTATACTATCGGCTGTTTCTCCTTGCAAGACTGTCTGTGATTTGAAAATTGTGTTTAAATTTAAAAACGCGAAGAAAAAAGAGAAATAATCAGAACATTTGTCAAGGAATTTGTTATGAATGGGAAAGAGAAGCAATGCAAACAAGCTTGGAATGAGTTTTAATTCACATGTTATTCTGGGAGCCTACAATTTCTGGTGAGAAAATGGCATATTTTAGGTCTATTTCCTCCAGTTTTTGGCATGGAGCAATGCCTGTTTTGTTCAGTCAGATGTTCAAACGGGAATTTTGGATGCTTAGAACTAATTTTAGTAGGTGGGGGGCAAATTTATTATGATGCTACAAATAGAGTTTGATCACAGCTGCTTCATTGCAATTTTAAAATTCGTCTGTGAATCACTTAAACTATATTTACTGGTTAAAAAAAAATAATCTCATCTATACAAAACTGTGTCTTGTTTCCCTTAAAGTATCATCATTTTTATACCCAGTATTTTGAATTTGACTTGATCGTGTTGCCAGAGTATTTTCATGCCATTCTCTCCTCGTGCCACAGCAGTGATAGTGTGCTCAAATGACTCTCCCATTTTTCCCTGAAGAAACTGTACCTTTTTGTGTTAGGGTGAATTTCTCAGCTTGTTCTGAAATTACAGTAAATCACACACAGACCTCTTCAGACTTATTAAAAAAAAGTTAGAAACTTCACTGTAAGTTGGGCACTTCAAAGCTCTTGCTACTCCAGTCTGTACATGACTAAAAGGCTGTAAGGCAGACACCACAAGGTGAAAGCTTTCAAATCAAAGGAAAACTTAATATACCACTATTATCCCCTTTATAAGGCATATGGAGAATAATATCTTTACATATTTATGAGTTTTTTTCTGATAGTAACTGCTTTAATGTTCATGGGGTTATGCTTTTGAGTTAGAAAATACTCCATATTTTTTCAACATTTCATGGCAGCTCCTCTCCCAACCCAAAGTGGATGTATTCCAGACCTGTTTAAAAATTTGTTTTGTGCAGAATAAGCTTAGTCAGCCTGTTTCTTGAGAAAAGCATTTTCTTCACAATTCAGTTAGTGGACTCGGCTATGGTGATAATTTTGGCATTCCTCCCTGTAGCTGATAAAGAAAGCAAACATCTGTAAAGTTCTCCATTGACAGTAGCACAGTACCTGTTAGTATATTACTGAAATTCATTTATATTTGACTAAGGTATGCTATAAACTTAAATATTTTCTTTTGTTTAAAATTCTCATCAGCTCTACCTTATGCAATGTTTGAGGGGTGGGGAGAGTTAATGGAAAACATGATTAAAATCTTCTAGGCTTTAAGGCTTATAAACAGCTTGGCACCTACATATGTTTGTGTGTATACATGTGTTTTACTGGTTTGTTTACTAATTCTAAATTAGGTTTAAAAATTAGAATGAAATTTAAAAAGTTAGTTTTATTTTTAAATTAAAAATGAAAAGTTTTTTACATTGAACACAGAATTTCTTTTGTTATTTAGCCAAATGGTTTGTAGGACTAATATTAGTCATTTTAAAAGCAGAAGGTGTGTTACAACTTTACCGATTTTTCCATTACAGAAAATTATGTTCTGCTTAGAAGAAGTTTTAAATTAGGGTTGATTTTTAAATGGATCTTTTCATGCCTTTTCATGCCTTAATCATCACTTAATTTTTCTTTGCCTTCTAAAGGCCAACTAAATGGTAGAGGTCTTTGCAGTGGTTATCCATAACAACTGCCAGAGCAGATTTGATGTAGGGACCTCTACAAAACTTAAAAGGATAGTTGATGTCCGTTAAATTTGGCCTCTCAGTCTGGACTTTCTTGGTATGATGGTCAGCCAAGTGACTCCTCACACGAGACTCAGTTTTAATCAAACCTCATAACCAACAGCTTGTATCTCAGGAGAGGTTTTTCATTTTTCAGTGCCCTGAATTGGAGTTGCTTTAGACCTCTAGACTGAAGTTATTTTGAAATGTATCATTTCAGTGAGTGAACAGACAGCCTGGGGTTTAGCCTTAATCAATGCTAAAGATAGTTGGAGGCTTTCTTAGTGATATCCTCCTTAAGAAGTGAAGCATAAACCATTTGGGATGCCAGTCCCTCAAGCACATCACTGTTGTGAGGAAAGAACACTGATTTGAGAAATATTTAATCTGTCTTGGTTCTGTAGGACCTTGGCAAAAAAAGTTATATTTTGTAAGCACTAGGAAGTTCACAGGCTCTCCATCCAGCCGTCCACACCAAAGGGCTCCCAGTGCCTTGAGAGCCACTGAGTGTGCCTGGTGCTCTGCCTGGCTGTGAATGCCTCCGAACCCCCACTGTCAGCTGTTTTTAGCAGTAATGGATCTGGTTTCCTCTTTGCTTGGCCAGGTTGCAAGCAAACTTCACTGTAACTTCTCTTTTCTTGTCTTCTTTAGCTTGGTTTGGCTCTCTCCCCCATTAGTTTTTTTGTGGAACTCGCAATTTTCTATAGTAAATGTCACTGAAATTCTCCAAATTTGGAGCTTTCTTTTGAAAGAAAAAATAGCAAACCATTCAGTTACAAGAACTGTCTAGGCTTTCTGGTCCACCTTTTCTAAAATATACATCGCTTGCATCGCAAACGGAGGCTTCCTGATAGGGAGAGATTAAGCAGAATTGTCTAAATCTCCTTCTCTCCTTGGCACTTGCACTTTGCCAGAGTTGGAGCCAGGGGGCTGCTCTGCGTGGGCTTTGCTCCGACAGGTTCTCTCTCAAATGCCTAATGGCACGCACATAAATGGCCCTGGCGATCTGATATCCTTCCTACCAAAAATATTCTCATGGCCTTGCTTGCTTTCATCAGCACCACTAAGTAAACCTCAGCTAGTGGAAGGAGACATGTTGGAGCACAGCAGAAGAACAGAATGGATGAAACTACAAATTGTTAGTCTGTTAAACACAGATTATGTCTTTGGGTACAAATTCCATTAGTGACTGAATGAGTCTGGATGGGTAGTAGCTTGTGGAAGTATTTGTTATGACAAAACCAACTTTTCATTAATAGACAAAGTTATCCTGTTTTCCTCTGTAGTCTGGCCAACATCAAAATGTTTCAAACTAATTTCAGACTTGTAAAACACTGTCTATCAGATACAGACATATGGATTGAACTAGTAATTTGCTTGCCATCTGCTGATAAAGGAAGCAAGGCGTCTAAGTAGAAAATGAAGAATATTTTTTTCCCCCATTGGAGTGTCACATGGTGTCTTTAGTAGTTGTTTGTATTGACATTTTTATTGATTGTTATGTAAAGTGTTACTTTGCATTGACCTGCATCTGTTTTCAACCCCATAATTATGATATTTTTTTTTTCATTTACCAAATATCCATAATCATTTGGGCCTATAAATAACGTAGTTAGAAAAGAACCCACTTTAAATGTGAAAAAATAAATTGATAACTTCAGTTCTTATTGTGTGGAACAGGAATAAGCATATTCTTTTGCTTGGAAAAGTGAAAAGACTGAAATGTTACGAACAGTTAATTAAATTTTTTTTTCAGTAAAAATTTCCCTTTTCCTCCTGAAATACAGCCTAGAGGCCAGGAAAAACAATAAAATTCCCAACATAAAAACAAGTAAACAAATAAACCTGCCAAACCTTTTCTGCTTAGGGAAAAATGGGTACTTGAGCTTTCTGGGTTTTTCCCTGTAAGAGCCTTCCCTCACTAGCACTCACGGTTTGTGCAGGTCCAGAGCTTGTCCCCCACGGCTTTGCCAAGTCTTAGCTGTGCTGGCAAGAGCTGTTTCGCCTGGTGATGGCTGAGCTAGAGGGACAGAGACCCTCTAGCAGGAGCAGCCCAGGGGCAGCACAGTCCAGGGGCAGTAGTGTGGGGGCAATTTCTCCCACCAGGAGAATTTCCCTTCAAGAAGCTGCAGGGTGTAAGAGTTGGAAGACTTTCTTCCTGAAACTGTATAGACTTCTCATTTTAGCATATAGGCCCTGGATATCTGTGAAAATAATAGTTAGTCCATATTGAAAATTTAATTGTTTGTTCTTTTAGCTTCTTACATGTTTGTACATTTTCACAAGGCATTTAGAGTTTCTCTGTTTAAAAGTGAATAGCAAATAGAAAATGCAGTAACTTCATAGGAATATTGCTTTCATAGGTAATAAAATACATTCTCAATCAGTGCTTGAATACATAGAACTTCGGTTAGTTAAATAATAATAAATACTCATTTCAGACCTAATTCTCAATTTTTTATTCATATTGACAATATTTTATTTTTCATTGATTTTGGTGATCCATTTTGGACAGATAATGCTAAAATACTGATGTGTTATGTTCGTAAACACGAGTTGAGGTTTCTGCAACTGAATAGTTGATTTTCTTTTAAATAAGACAAACCCATTTTTTTCCTGCAGCAATTGGGTTATTGACTTGCTAGAAGTTCAGGATGTAAAGAATGAACCAAAGAATTTCTATATGTTCCTGAAGTGAAAGTAATATGGAAAATCACTGCTCATCTAGTATACTTTTTTCTCTTTTGTAAATATCTTTGTTTTTCTGAATATTGATGTCCCTTGTAATGACCTGCAAAATCTATGGGCAATGCAGATACCTATTAACACATGCCACCTCCTCTTTTCTGAGTGTGGTCATGCACGGTTTCATTTGAAAAATCTAAACAGTTACATAAATAACAAGTTTTCCACAATATTGAGTTAATTACCATTTTGCATTTGGAATTTACTCTATGCACAAAGCAATTGTAACAGTAACAACATTTTAACAGATGAACATTTGTTGCAGATGTACTCATAGGAACTGATATCTGTGACAGCAAAAAGTCTGCAAAAGAGGAAAATTCAGATAATATTGATGAAGTAAAAGCTTAGGTAAATGCAGTGCTCCTGTGGTGGCTTCTGGAAGGCATTAAGATACAACAAGTAGTACCATTAGTAGTACCATTGCTATATGATTTGCCACATGCTTCCCCTTTGCTTTTTATGGTTTTTTATGGCTTAAGCTGCATATGATACGCTCAGTCTGCCCTTGTGTTGTGTTTCTATGCCAAGTTCCAGCACAGTAAGTCTAGATCTATTTTGCATCTGATGAGCCTATTGGTTTTTGTTCTGGTTTTATTTCATTGAAAACATCAGGACTCTATGTTTTCCTCCTGGTAAATGTTAATATTTACAGCATACACTGGGAAGTATATGTCCAGAGTAGTTTTATCCTTTTAAAGTTGTTTTCTTTTTTTTTTTTTTTAAAGGGTTTATCATACTGTATGGTGCCTGACAATTCCCATGTTTATAATGGGCATATAACTTTGTAACATCTTGCAATTGATAAAATACAGGTATTTACAGCATTCTGTTAGAGTATGTTGACTGCAGCAGCAGAGTCAAATTACCACTAAGAATATATTACTTCACATTAATCGGCAGGCTAGCAGATACGTAGTCTGATGCTGCTTACCAGAAGCAGGTAAGCTTGCTGTTGATGGGCATGTTCACCTCAGGGTATTAACTGTCTCTTCACAGGTGAATGTTTGTAAGTCCCTTATGTAGCTTGGTGCGCTGCCCGGGAGGCAGACGAGGGTGTGATCCATCGGGGAGGAGGAGCCAGGATCCCTTCACTTAGACAGGCTCCCTGATTTGCAACAAATGCAAATTTCCTTTGTGCTTCTATTGATACATATTTTTATTACATAGTAACTTCCAAAGAACATTGAGATTTATGAGTATTAGCAAATTAGCAACATTGGACATGAGGTAGTTCAGAAGCAGAAAGGTTTATAAAAAATAGCTAAAATTTTGTATGTCTAGTATACACTTATCCTCTGTCTATCATCAGAGCTGTTCTTTTGCAGACCAAATTGCCTTACTGTGATACTATCGCACTGCTGACATTGAACAAATGGTTTCAAAACTGTTCATGTCAGGTCAAGATGGTGAGAACAGCAGATAGACATGAGAACTGGGACTGTGTAAACAACATGCTCCCATCACAGGACTATCACAGGTCCAGAGAAGTGGCAGTGTCGTTCTTGCTCAGACATTGCCAGTTTGCTATTCCCCCCTTCCCCTGTATGAGAGAATTGTCTGCAACTGTTTATTTTCAACACATGGTTGATATCTTTGTCTGTCTGTCTGTCTGTAGATCAGCTGTGCCTTGTTAGGGACTTTACTTATGAGCCCTGAGAGTCTTGCTCAACCTTTCATCTCCCTGCCATGTAACTGTGGTTTGTTAGAAATAACTGAGAAAAAATGTAAACTTACTGAAATGACTAAGAAGTCTATAGTCAGTGTCAAAGGAGGGAGGGGATGAACTGAATGGAGGGTGTATGTAAAAGACTAGTCCCTGCCTTTTCAGATATATTTATAGTATCTCTCTGGACAGAGAAAGAAAATCTCCACAGTTGTATCTGCCCTTTGAGAAATGTCAGAAAGGTTATTTCAGCCTGACCAATTCCTGTTCGTCTTGAGGTTTCTCTTTGTACTGTACAAAGGCATAAGAATGTGGTATTCCCAGCTCTATATAATCCCAGAATATACCCATATGTTATATAAAAAAACCTTGGCTACATATATATAGCAAATACCATATTTATATGAGCAAACGTAGGAAATCTGAGAAGTTTGTGCTTTCTCTACTATAACCTTATCATTGATTATCCTGTTCGATATTGCTTAAATAAATCCTGAAGAGAAAATGCTGTTTATTTTTGGTATTTTTAAAGGGTGAAGAAATCAGAGCTCTTAGGTGAAGTTGTTGTGGTCCTGTAGATGTAAAAGCCATTTTTACAACGAGGAAAATGTTACTGTTTTTCTCGCCTGTCTGTAGACTGTAGAGTGCCCTCAATGTATTCAGGTAGCCTTTAGCTCTTATATCCTCCCCACATAAATTAGTCAAGTGTTTCAATAGAAATTACATTGTCATTTTTTTTAGATATGCCAACTAGTAACTTCACTGAATCTTGCGCCACTGCTATGGTTTTGTTCTCCTCTTAAACTAGGAAGACTCTGGCTGGAGATCAGCCAAGTTTTCAAAGTACTGATAGTGTCGGTAGTCAGGACAGAATTATCAAAAAGTATGGATTTCCCTTATGATTTTTTGAAATGGAACCATATTCATTATCTTGCTGTTGTCAAAAGTTGCTATTGTCAAAAGCACTCCAGCTGGTCCTGATTTCTGGTCATGTTACAGTTGTGAAGTGAGGGTTGTTTTCAATTGCTGGCAAGGAGTTTTCAAACATTTTGGCCTACCATTTCTTCTTTCTGAACCATTTAAATAATGGACAAAACTTATAAATGCGCTTTATAAATCTGTATCATCAAAATGCTGTCACATGCAAACTTGATGACCTGAAGAACAGCATCTATTTTTAATAATGATACCATTATTTTTAATAGAGATTCTTAGCTATGAAAGTGTATTAAAGTAAACGATATTTCCAAAGGGGAAGTTAAGAGGTGTGCCTTTTCTCCTCTGTTCTAATTTTCCGGAGATCACTACCATCTCTACCATGACTAGCATAGCTATGTCACTCTCTTGTTAGTGTGTGTGGAATGAATAACCTGCCTCAGATGCTTTTCTAGGAGAAACTGTTGAAAGATTTGGGTTGCCCTTCATTAATAATACTGGAAGCAAAAATGGCTGAAATACTCTGACAGTTGTGCCAATGCAAAGCTGTCAAAAAAAAAAAAAAGCATGAAAATTTTATCCCATTTTTTTGAAATAATTAATTAGATTTTTTTTAGGACCAATGTTTGATTTAGCTTTGTAGATGGAAAATGGATGGGTTTTTTATTATTTGTCTGTGTGAAATTTGACCTTTTTTTAACCAGCATTACCATTGTTTGACACTTGAATGGCTATGTGATATTCTGACTGCAAAGAGGATAGGAAGGACACGTTAAGAGAGTTTATGAAGTTGGTGGGAAAAAAGAATATAATGATAGCAGCAGGAAAAAAAGCGTATCACAGCTTCAAAACAGATGGAGTTCTCTAAGGAAGCTGTCTGAACATGGCCTGGGAACTATAAATTGCATTTAGAAGATAGGGCTTTCACTGCAGATGACAGGTTCCCAGTTAGAAGGTGAAAGCCAGAACAGGGCTATGTGCATGCAGAGAACTGCACTGAATGTGTCTGGCATCTTGTGTTTGACATACTTCGAAGTTTAAGCTGGAATATGAATTCAAAAGTTCAGAACATTAAATATGTCGTAGTGTTCAGAAATCTAGCAACTTGCTTTCAGGCATAGAAAATTTTAACTAAATACAAAAGGCAGAATGAATTTGTGGCCCTAAAACTGAAGTAAGGCATTCATTTTGAATGTCATTTTCAATCACTTGTACACTGAAATTTGACCAAAGAGCCTTCTCTTTCTTCCCATGTGCCCAGCTGGTGTCATTCCAGAGACACTGGGTCAAAAAGCAGTGGTTTCTCTCTGGGTCTGTTAACGCCATGTTATTTTATTACCTCATTTGACATAGACCTGATTTCAGTGAATTAAATGAGAGTTTTGGCTTTGACTGGGACTCCTGCTCTAGCAAATGATCCCCAGATCTTAGGGAATAAAACAACCTCCCTGAAGTTACCCCATCCCATGGACTTTCAGGGCGGGACTTGTCTCATCTAATCGTGGTGGAGGTGTCTGTGCCTGAATTATCTGTCTAGGATTCTTGGAGCCAATGCAAATATAAACAACACCGTTGTGAAGTACAAAAAGTGAGTTACCTCATCCAAAAAAATATGTCTATATAGTCAGAGATATATACTCTATGCTTTTTGGCCATTCATTGTATTGGCTTTGTCTCCAATAACTGAAGGAAGGCTAGACACATACACCACTACACAGCAATTCCAGGAGGTGACAAAAAGAAAAGGAGTGCCTGCTTCTGCTTTGTCCGAATGGCAGCTGTATCACTGTTGGTAGGAAGCAAAACTTTGGCTTTTCTGCAGTTAATGACTCTTCTGTCTCCAAAGTGTAATTTGTTGGTTAATGGGAAATACCAATATGGATTTAATCAAGAAGGCAAGGGGGAGGTTCTACCTCAAACTTAAATAAAAGTGTAATTATTCTGTGAAATAATATTTTATTAATAGTTTTATTTTTATTGTTTAATAGATACGCCTAAGTTTCTAGGGTGACATTCCTTTAGAAGGGGAATAGTGTAAGGCCACTGTAGATGAAAGCTGTATTTTCAGTACTAGTCTTTGTGTAGAGCAAAGTGATAGTCATTCTCTGGCAGTATATTTAAAGACATGCTCAGCTGATGGCTTTGTGAGATAAAACTAAAATTAGAGGGAATTAAAGGGTATTTGTGAAGCAGAAAAAGGGAGTAAGGTGGAAAGGAAAAGTTAATGAGCTTATTTGGATAAGACATGAAGTGTCTGTGTGTACGGGAAAGGAATGTTTCCTCTTGCTTGGTTTAACTATCGAAAAGTCAGGAAGGCCCAGCTTGTAAGAGAGCCAGGACAGATAAGGGAATAAGGATCTGAAGAGAAAGCAACGTCTCTAAAAGTCAAAGAATTAACTAGGAGAAGTGGCCCAAGGAGCTTTGTCTATAGTTTTACAATATAGACGTTTTGCATCTCAAACAACCTCTTAGTTGTAGCTACGTTTATTTGTACCTCTCAGTCTTAGTGTACCTGCCTTTGTTCCTTCTGAATCTGTGAAATCCACCTCAAAGAGCAGTAAATAATCTGCTATGTCCACTTTAAGTTACAGGAGGCCTCGAGTGATTATCAGTGATTTGCTACTTTATATATTAGTCAGTTATTTAAACCAGAAATGCAAACTGACCTAACATTCTTGGTGATTCCTGGTAAATATTCACCGTGTTTATTTGAAACAGCAACTAAGAAAGCAAGAAATGAAGCACCATCACACAGAGTTCAAAAACTGAAAAATAGTTTATCATGTTTTTTCTCATTTTCATTGATACAAATGACCTTCCAGGGCCACATACTTCAATTTATCTAACAGGTTATATGAATAGAGCAGCAATAAAACGCCACCGCATAGCATATTTCATGGGAGTAGTGTGCAGTGTTACCAGTTGTTAGATGATTTTTCCCCTGTGTACATGTGAAAGTCATTCTGTTATACACAAGGGCTGTGCAAATCATATATGCTTAGAATAGGCAAGAAAGGAAGCATCTGAATTGGGCATTGAACAATTTATTTGGATTTTAAAGGCCTTCCACTGGTATACTAAGGTATGTTTTAGATTGATCTCCTGCCACTGTCAATAGGATAAGGGTTGTCTGTGGGTTTCCCCACTCATGTTCAGCCCCTCTCTACTTTTTTGTGACCTCACTTAGATGACCTACACCTTGCAGTTTCTGGGATATGTGGGATGAATTTCAGGTAGCTGAGTGCATGGTATATGCTGTAATACAGAGTTTTGAAACTAGATTTGTGGAGTCTTATTAATTGCTCATGATTAAGCAGTGGGTGTGGATAACTGTTGAAAAAAAACAGATTTCTTCAAAGAGGAAGAAGAGGAGCTGCATAACTGGATTGTTATGATTCAGTAACCTTTCTTATATATAATAGCTGTCACAGAGTGGAGACAAGAATAGGCAAAAGTCTTGAGCTGAAAGCACTGAGAATACAGATATCTTTGTATCACCTAATAGGAACCTAAAAGATATGCCTAAATAAGAAGAGTAGTTATCTTAGGCTCCTTCCACAATGGGCAAAGAGAGAGATGTACCTTGAGAATGCAAATCAAAACAGAGGTGTTATCTGCCTTCTCTTATAGTTTCTCTTTACCTTTACATACAATTTAGGAAGCCTGGGGAGAATACTTCCTTACTCTAGGGCTGTAAATTAGGTGACTGAATTTGGTTGATATTAATGACCCTCTGTGACACTGTCTGTGGTATGTTTGGGGAAATTATAGTCTGAAGAATCCTACAGGCAAAAAGCAGGTAAATTCAAATACACCAGTCCACATTGCTCTAGATCATTTCACACTCAGTTATGCAAACACACAGAAGTGTTTTTAAGTGGGACAATTCTACAAAATGCCAAAGCTTCCCTGAAGATGATCCAAAAATTAAGAGTAACCAGATGGTAATGTCCATTACAGATACTTTTCTAAACCCTCTGTTACAAGTGTATTACACCTTTCTACACCGCTTTTGGTTCAAAGATCTCCTAAGCTTATCCAGCCCCCAAGGACTAGTCATTCAAAGACAAATTAAAACAAGCAAAACCACCTGTTTTTTGAGATGCTTACAAAAGAAGTGTTTTGTCTTCATTCTGCATCAGCCATTAGCAAACAGGCAAGTTTTTTCACAAAGGGAAGCTGTCGATATTGTGTTGGGTGCTGCACTGTGCTTGACATGCAGAGCTGTGCATGGAAAGTAGAGGTGTTAAGGATTGGTTCATGGTCATAAGAAGTCCATAAAAGAAAAAAAAAAAAAAAAAGAAGCAGAACCCTCATTGTACTGAAAAGGACCTGGTCACATCGGAAATGATCTCCATCTCCAGTAAGATCCCATCATGTTGACTTTTTCAGAGAAGTTCAGATGGTAAGTTTTGGATGTTTCAAAATTATTTTATTGTTGAATTTTATGATTGACTGCTTTTTAAAAGTTGATTTAACCTCTTCACCACTGAACAATCTGTAATACTTTCCCTTGCAATTTGTTTTTTGTATTTCCCAACACAACTAACAAATACTGTTTTACAAAAACCCCTTTTTTTATAAAGGTCATAAGTCACTTTAAAACTTGTTGAGGGTACTAGTGTGGTAAAGTTGCTGATTATATTTAGGCAGCAAAGTGTGTCTTAAGCCCTTCAGACACAGTAAGGATGAAAGGCTGTCCTAGTTGTATCTTTTTTTTTTTCTTTAAAGGAACTGATGTGTCTCTTGTTTATGGGTTTATGGACATTTTTATTACAGCAGGGAATTTCTCCACCCCAATTTTACAGGGCAGCAGTAAATGCTCAGCAGCTGGGATTCTTGCAGCAGTATGAAGAAAGTCTTTCTTAACATTTCCATCTCTATAACAGTGGTTACAAAATGATAACTTTGATTTCTTAAATAATGCATTAATTTGTGTGGGGGCTTTTTTTTTTTTTTTTAAACAATGATGACTAATATTGCTTATCAGTTTCTAGTTACGTTTCTCTTGTGAAGTTTATAGTAAGCTGGAAAACAGCTATGCAGTTGCTCGTTGCCTCTATTGTAGTGTGAAGATAGATTAAGTGGAATAAAGTTACTTTAGCAGCTGAATCAATTGAGTGCATATACAGTGTCTGTGTAATAAATAAACACATATTATGAAATAATGGCAATTTTAACAACATGTTAAAACATTTGCAAAACAAATAGTAGGACAAATTTAGTACAATAGTGTATCACAGTGGAGGAAATAAAATTTACTTTCCCATCCACTGTAAACCTGCAGAGGGAACGACAGGACTCTGCTGGGTCAGAAAGGTCTGACTGTTGTGACCCTTCAGGAGGAAAGTGACCTGTGTATGGCTGGCAAAAACTGTATTGTGTGCATCTCAGTACAGTTTTACTGTAGAACCTGGCAGCATTTAAGTTTAAAAGACTACATAGTGTTTGGATTATTCCTTCTTATCCTATTCTATTAAGGAATATATAAATGTCTTCCACTACTTACATGGGAAAAAAAGGACATTCACCTTTCAGGTGAATGTGAGCTCATTTTTGGACAAATGGTGGTCAAAAAGCAGGTCTGGGGAACATCCGAGTTCCCCTTGGAATTAATTTCAACTGAACTAATGTGTAATACACTGTTTGAAATATAAAAAACCCTCATCTAATCTAGACCCTACAGACACAGTACTAGGAAAGGTTAGCTAGTTTTTCAAATACATTGAACATAAGGCAATATGTACTCAGAACATTTAATGCATTAGTTTACACTTAGACACCACAGCATGGCCTACACTGGATGGACAGAAATTAGTTGTTATGTTTTAACAGGATCCTGCTATCGTAGCCTGTACAAGGTCTATCAGTACTTGTCAGTCACTTTATTCTAGTTGCTTATCTCATAGAGCTCACCTCTGACAGCTGCGTGTAAATCCAACACTGGGTTCTCTCTGAAGGATATCTCCAGCAGCAACAACTGAATTCAATGTCTGAGTTACAGAACACCTAGACATCCCTTAATAAACCATTGGAAATATGGAATAGAAATTGGAAAAAAAGGAAATAAGGAAACCAATCCTAGCAGTGACTACCATTCCTTCCTTTGAATAGTGAAGGTGGGGGTTTCTTTAAGTATAGCTATTTCAATATTTCGATAATTTGAGGAAAGTTTCAATTACAAGTGATTCCCTTGTTTGCCCTGGTAGTAGTGTAGCTTAGTATTGGAAATGATACACTACAAAGAGTATTTTTTATTTGTTTGTTGTTCTTCCCCCCGCCCTCCCCCCTAATTCCTCTCCAGCTAACCCACTGGTTTAGTGATTAGCACCAGAGCCTTTCACACAGTGTTTTGAGCTCAGTTCCCTGGCTGCAGTTCACTCAACCTTGACGCAAATCTCCAATAAGTACTTTGTGAGAGGTTAGCCTTTTGTGCAGGGTGTGTGAGAAATCCTGCCTGACCAGGTTTGTTACAGAAACCAGTGTCAAATTGCCTTGCCCCAAGTGTTTGAATATGAAAGAGGGGGATGGGGGTGGGGGGAATCATGCAGAAACCCACCCTCACTCTCCACTTCCAAGCGGCTAATTGTTTGGAAAAATCCCAGTGTTTGGACTCCCGATGTTTTAGTGCTGATCTGCCTATGCCTGGCACTGTCAAGTGAGCGTGTGATGATTTACAGTCTGCAGGTAGAGCAGTGAGTATGTCATTCATAGAATCTGCCTTCTGTGTCTTGCTTGTTGAGGCTGGTTGCTTTTAATTTAATCTATTTGATCGTGCTATTTGCCTTAGGTGATCAACAAGCTTTCATGTAAATCCTAGCCAATCTTATAAAACTAATGGAGAAGAAAAAAAGAAACACGCCAAAACACTAGCACCGTAGTCATGCCTTCGCTGTTGATGTCAGCGGTGTCATAGGAAGGCAGATAAGGTATGCAACCCTCCCTTTTTATAAGGAACATCTCCTCCCTCCTTTAAGGTTTGTTTTCTTTTTTTTTTTAAAAGAAAGTTACATCCTTTGGAAATGGAAACAATACATTATCTTATTACCTCAGGGCCTTCTACATGAAAAGCCTGTTGAAATCTCTTTGCCGTTCTTCCATATCACGTAAAAGTGTGTTGCTCCCAAATACATTTCAAATTCAACGTCTGTGCTTTTCTGTTTCTGTTAGCAACCTTCATGTTAATTGTAGTTACTCATTAGTAGAGTTTTTTTGAATTAACTCTTTCATTCATGGGAAGTAGATGCACAGAGGTTTGCATAAACACTTTGGGTTGGAGGCTGTGGGCTGCTGGAATACATTTTGACAAGTCACCCAGTTTATCAGAGTATGATAGTAAGTGGCAGCAATATTGCTTAAAGGGAATGAGAACTTCGGCTTCACAAAACCAGGAAGCAATGCAGAATCTGCAGTGAGGGACAAAAAGCCACTTCTCCAGCGCTAAGCAGGCAGGGCAAATGAAATTCTTCGGAAGGGAAAAGTTGCACAGAGGCTTGCTGTGATTTATTTAATGGGTCAACTAACTTCAGAGTCTGGCTTGAAGGTTTTGGAGGGAGAGAAGGGAACAGGAAGGAGGAAAAAGTGCTGCAAGGAAGAGGAGGAGTCCTCTGGTTTTGCCAAGTATTATATTTAGTTGGAATAAAACAATAATAAACACAGACCTTGAAGGCCATTATTTCCTTACTGCTAATTACCTGCAAGAGCCTTGACAGGGAGGTTCAATCTGAATTTGAGCCAGTGAGTAAAATACAAAAGTCAGAGCACAGTCTGTCAGTTGTCTTACATTCCTGAAAAACCTAATGTGAGTTGGTGTTGGTCTGTAAGAATTGGCTTTATGCATCTTTTCATCTTTTTTGCTTTGATTAAAAAAGAAAGTGATTATCTTGGTGAATTCCAGTAAAAATTTAGTTACAATGCTTTCAAGACCACTTTGCATTTTGTTAAACAACTTCTAAGTATGAAATAATCTTGAAATCTAGTGTGTTGCTCCAGGCTTTTGAGATATAATTTTTTTCATAATGGTTATCAGTATCATCATCACAAAAAAAACCAACCCTTACAGTGAGAGAGCGTTTAAGCATTATGATTTGGCAGTCAAACCCAGAAAATGACAAAGTTAAAATTTTCCTGTGCCCCTTCAGACTGCTTGCTTAGTAACTGGGTGGGCATGAAGTGCCTGGTCTTTCTAAAATGGGAGATAGAATTGGATGTAAATGAAATACAGTTGCAGAGTTGTGTTGTCAGCCTTCCCCCATGAGGTACACAGTCATCTTGTTCAAATTTGCTTTGAATTCCTCATGGATTTAAGCTGGCCACAGCCTATAACACAGATTCTCCTGTTTGCATAATTTATTAGCTTGGACCCCAACTCCGCTTACCCATAGGATGGAAGTAGCCCCACTGAACTCGATCCAGCCATCAGGATTTTGTTGTAGGGTCAATGCCCTGGTTACAAGAGGGCTGGGAAGCAAGATAGTACATGTTTTTTAAATCCTCTTCCTTTTGATGTAAGACTTTTGTCTTTAAATTCCTGGCTAATTGCCATTCTATTATCTGACACTGGTATATTTGTCTTTTATATAGGTCTTTCACCACTGCCTGTATTAGTTCTACTTCCCTTCCAAAGACCCTTGTTTATTTTCATTGTTATGTTTCTGTGTAGGATGAGGGCTTTCATTGTTGGCTGTGTCTTAGCTTCTTCCCTTCCCCTGCACCCAATTGCTTCTTTATCACTTCCCCATCTTTTAATACTGCCTAATTAATTCTTAATAATGCAAAAATGCATTAACACCTGGGCCGCTCTTTAATTCCCTGCCCCTTTTCCTCATTTGCCCTGTATCCTGCAGTCACAGCTGCCGTGAGATTAGATGCTACTTCAAGTCAGAGTACATAGTTCTTGGAAAAATAGCATAAATTTTAATTAAAACTATCATGGGTTTAAGGAAAAATAAATAGAGGTTGCCTGGTTGTTTGCAATAGGTCAAATAATTGAAAGCTTTTTGCTGACCACAGCAGCACAACTGCAGATGAAAGTAGTCTTATTCACTCACTCATCAGATAACTTTCGTAGCATTGGATGCCCGACCAGAGTACCTTTCCAAAGCTAAGACTGTTTTTTCCTGAATGCGAGCTGCCAGTGTGGACAGAAGCCTGTGCTCTGGAAATCTGCTTGGAATGAGCTGTTAATCCCCGGTGGAGTTCTGACTATTATCCGGGCAGTTTAGGAGAGAGCATTGTTAAGCGCTAGGAAAGTGCTTCTTGGGTACATCTTCTGGGCCCTATTCTTTCCTGTCCTTCAGCAGATCACAGCTGCTATACCTGTCAGTTTGCTTATCTAATAAATATCTCGTATCGTGAAACTGTGATGTTAAACATCAATGCCTCTTTCATAGGTGGAGTGACTTGAAACATTTGCAGATCAGGCTTTCCAACAGAATAAAACCTGCAAATCAAATTGTTTATACAATTTCAGATTTTTCTTATTTTTTTTCTCTACTATGTTATTGTGAAACCAATACAATTTTTCCACTTAATGTAGCAGTGAAGTCCTACATAAGTCCACCTGCAATAAATATGAATTTAAAGTGCATAAAATGTATATGGTGAGGCATTCTAATTTACAAAAGGCTCTGCTTTATTAAAAAAAAAGGAGAAGAACAAGGCAAGCTCATCTGCGACTTACTTATTCATTACGCTTGCAATGAATCTTTTTCTCTTACCAGCTTGAGATTTCAAAACTGTTAACAAGCCAGCTATGACTGTTGAACTTCAATACATCAGCAGTCCAAAGAAGAGCTATTAATTCACCTCGGTGCCTGGTATGGTAAGAGCTTAGCTATTGACAGCTGTCACCTCAGGACATTGCTGCTGTTAGTTTTCAGTATGGGGCAGAATTGGGATTCACCTGAGGATTGTCACAGGGAGAAGCAAGATAGTGGGAGTGGAAGACTCAGATTTACCACTCTGACCTGAGGTTGCTTTGCTGTACATTAGATGGGAATTCCTTTGACGTAAGACACAGCTCAACTGAAGGCTGCAGAACATAGTCTAAAATTAGGAGTGTGGTTAATTCCAGTGCTGCCTAATGTTAGTAAAGAATTTTTAAGCCATTTTCTTTAACTGTGATATTTATGATGTCCCAACCAAGGATTTGTTCCACTCAGAGCTGGACTCTAAAGCAATGCCACAGACCATGGAATTCATTGTGGCATGATGGCATTTAAAACCTCAGTCGAACCTTGTTGAGTATCTGTAATGTTTTCTATTCTGAGCCTAAAGAACAACTCAGCACTGTGACTAAAGATAAATAGTGTAATATTGTCAACATCCTGTAGATGTTACGCTGCAACTGTGCAAAATCATTAGGTTGGTCACTTACTGGTACCTTAATGTTGGGTCTGGTGGTGAGCTCCAGGGAATATATTAGAGATGAGTTTCTTTTATGTTCCATTGTGGTTTACACTGTCTGCAAAGGAAATGCTCTCTTGCCTTCTTACGAGTAAGTCAGCCAAGTCTTTTGGGTAGGTTTTTCCTAAGAATAAGAGGTTATTTTTGTCTTCAAAACTTTTTTGTTTGTTTGGGGCTTTTTGTTCCATACTTGTCATAATGCAGTTTATTTTCACTGTTTCATCTGCAGGGTGTGACAGGGTCTGAACTGGCTTTATGAAAATGGAAAGCCAGACCTTCTTGGTGGACCTTTTTAGATCTTTCTGTTTTCAGAAAGTACCCTGAAATCACCCAAACTTTTAAACTCAAAAAAATTCACGCACGTAAACCATTCATTGTTTCCTTAAAACAAGCAAACAGACTACCAAACCAAATAGAGGAGAGACAACTCCAGTAGATTTTTTTCTGGTACACCAGTCCTCTTTCATGAGTGGGTGCAAGTATTAATACCTGTTAATCACAGAATCACAGAATCACAGAATTGTGGTGGTTGGAAGGGACCTCAGAGATCATCGAGTCCAACCACAAAAA
>JAOTQQ010000012.1:137376967-137420948 GCA_026546715.1 Gallinago undulata | reverse complement strand
ACCACCACTCTCTGGGCCCGGCCCTCCAGCCAGTTTTTAACCCAGCGGAGAGTATACCCATCTAAGCCATGAGCATAATGAAAGTATGAACTGTCCAACTCTGGTATTGGCTGTAATAAGTTCATTTTAATGATACTGAATGGGTAGGCAAGGGAAGGAAAGCTTGGTGCTCTTCAGAATGACTGGGCTGTGCATATCCACTGAGTATCTGAATTGATGACATTTCTCCTTCCCCTACCCTGGCTGTCTCCCCGAAGCTTTGGTTTCAGTATGTTTTCAGAGTGCACGGTATTAGCTGACCTTGACTTTGAGCAACCGCTAAATAGGCATTGCATTTGCTGATATTAAAAGAACAATCCTAAGAGTATATCTGCAAGGCTCAGTTATTGATTTTTCTCACACTTTACAGAAATCAAGGGACTTGATGATCTTATTTGAAATTAATTTTTAAGCCAGGTGCAGCAAACCATAACCTCAGTGTTCAAATTTTTTAAATCCGTGCTTTTGATAGTTAGAAATAACTAGATTTCTTTCCCCCTAACAACCGCAACATAGCGTGGCTGAGGCTTCAGGGGCTGACAAAACTGAAAGCCAGGATGTGCTCTGCAAGGCTTCCATACCACTGAGGATCAAAATGAGGTATTGTCTCTGCAAAATTAATGTAGCAAATCCCGTTTTTATCACTATATAGGTATTCCAGAATTTATTTTTTTTGGTTGTTATTCATAGTACAAAGACCCTTGCCAATTCCACTGGTATGAGAAGAAATCAGGTGTATATCTCAGAACTTCAGCATCAGCTAAAGTGTGGGGAAAGGAAGGAAAGAAGTTAATATACCCATTTTCATAAAGCCACACTGAGTAACTACAACAATTATAGGTTTAGAAATATTTTGACAAAATATTATAAAATGATGCAATGTAGATTAAAAAATGCTTACAAATTACCTATTAGTGTAAATAAATACACATAAATTCACAGGTCCCAAGAATGGACATATTTTGATACTTATTAATGCTATTCGGATTAAGAAATAATGGTGAGAAGCCGGGATTTAGCAGGAATGGTTAATGCATTTAGCATTTCGTAGTTTAGCGGCTTAAAATTGGTGCTCATACAATTATGTGTGCATGTAAGTATGTATCTTCTCCCATGTTTTTAGATTGACTTTTGATTTGTTCCATTTACTAACCATATTAACCAACTATTCTTAAGCATTTGACACCAGGGGTTCAATGCAGTATTTTAATGCTGAGGGTCCATCTGTGTCTTTGTGCTTCTGTTTAACGTATTCCCCAGTATGTAAATGCATCCTTAATGGTATGCTGTATTTTTGTATTTTACTATATGTGGATAGTAAAATGAAAATTATCACACATTTCCAATGTTACTTTTCATCTGAGTCTCAGCACCATGAAAACACCCATCAAAATTGTTACAATTATGTAGTTTGCAAGTATATTGCACTGCTGCTTTTCTTTTCCTCCAATTTTCATTCTTCTCATTTAAAAAGAGAGATTGAACATGATAAGAGTACTGTTTTCTGAAACACTCTATTGTCATTTTGTCAAATTTTATTATTCACAAGCAGAAAAAAGGAGATGGGATAGTAACGCTGTTACTGTATAGTGACATAGAGGAATGGCTGATTCAGTCCCCTGGATTCTTAAACAGAGGAAGCTACTAATTTTATAACCCTACTCCACTTTTTAGTGAAACTTTCAGCCTCTTCTTCTAATGAATGGAACACTTTTCTCTTATTTGCAGTTTGTGGGACTCCCACTAAACTGGGCTCTGTGCATGTCTGTCCAGCTGGTTTGTCACAGACATGAGTCGCCATTTCTAAAGCTGCATACAGTAATGAAAATAGATAGCACAATACAGGCATAATAATTTGTACAGTGTTTGCTCATTGCAGTCCCTCACCACTAATGTATATAAATACCTACTGCAATTGAGCATGACATTTGTTGAGGGATCAACTCCAAAAACATATTGACTGTACACATTCTAATTTCTCTTTACACGTCCCTCAAGGTGAAGATAGATGTTGCGGTCTGTCAGCCTATCATCACTCTAAGCACTTCCCTCGCCTTATGTGTTCTGTTTCCTTCTCCTTTGAATACATGTTATTTTTAAAATTTCTGTTAGAGATTAAAATCTTTTAAAGGGGATCACTCAGTATCTCATAGGGACAGACACTCAGCTGCATCTCTGCATAGGAACATATCTCCTTCTGAAGGCGTACATGCACCATCAGAATGAAACTTTCGACATATCTTTTTTTTTAATTTTTTTTTCCATAAATGTGTGGCTCTTAACAATGTAGATTTACTGAATGTGGTGTATTCCTGAAATATTACAATAAACTTTGTCGTGCTTCCTTTCACATAGTCACTGAAAGTACTGATGAACTTAAGCCATTAGTTGTTTTTTCCCATTTCAACTACCCAAACTGGCCTTTCTCAGTTTGATAACTCTACATACAGTAATAGGTACATGAGGTTTCAGGAACAGACCCACCTTCTTTTATTTGTGTTCTCATTTCATGTGTATTAGCAAAAGGAAGAGAGGACTTTTTAGTATGTGCTAAAGGATGGTGTTACCCTCTCCATGAACCTTCCATAGGCAGGTTGCTTAACTCCATACATACTCAACTCTTTTTTACATCATGTCAGGTTTCCTTTATGTCATTTGACTAGATTAGCTATAAAAAGAATGGAAGTCTAAGCAGATATAAATAGTTGCATCCTACAAGATTAATTGCAGCGTAAGTGTGATGGCCTTATATTATGAAATTGTTAAAAGGCGAAGAAAAGAACAGCTGGTAAACAAGGGGAAGAAACAATATTTTTAATGAGGCAGTTCTCTAGGTTTTTGGTTTTGTTCTTTATTTTTTTGTTTTAAGAATGTAAGAGAGTAGGGTACTTCTGGGTATTGTGAGCAGAAAAATTTGCCATGACGGCTCTTGATTTCCATATGTACTTTGTTTGTTTTCCTCTTACTACTCTTTGATATAGAATAGTTTTTTCCTGTCTTTCATTAAACTGATGATGCCTTGTGCCCCTGTGCTCATATATAAAAGAACTGTACCAAGAAAAGAAGTCCTGCCTAACACATCTGATAGCATTTCCACGTTCATATGAAAGCTCTGAAAATCCTTGATAGTTTATTAGATAATTATGTGGGGGAGGAGTAGTTTACTTTCACACTGAAGAGCTTATTGTTAATGAAGTAGGTATTAAAGGGACTGACTTGTACATCTGCATTGCATCAATTTAGGCATGGATAACTGGGTAACCAAAACCTGCTGGACTTAGTTGAAAAATTAATTATCGTCTAAATGTCATATGCTGCCAATTCTATAACATAGAAAAGACTGAAAAGAAAAATATCAGAAAAAAGATAAAAAAGTAGATATAGAGAAGCACTTTTATGTGGAGTAAGACTTTTAACCTACAACTCTTATATTGCTTTAGCTTTTTTCATTCTTGTTATTACTTGCTTCAAAAACACCTCAGCTGAGCAAATGTCATGTGGAATATCATATGGGTTAATCAGTAATAGCATGCAAACAGCTATTACCTATCTGGGCACAGTGCTTGAGTGTGCATTGCAGAACAGCTGTCAGGCCACTTTGGAAGCTTCCTTTTCTCAAATTTTGTCACTGAAAGATCAGGGTATCTCCCCATCTCTAAATATAGTGGATGTTCTTTTACTAAAAATTGAGTAAAAATAATTATTCCAATTTCCTTCCCCTCTCACCCATTTCTTTCACAGATTATTTTAGATTCATGCTCTCTTCTCAGTAGTATTTTGGGGGAATCAAACTAGTTAAGGACCTAACCTTAACAAATTGAATTTGTATTGAGCTATATCTGATCTTGAGTTTGGATATCTAATGTGATGGGGCACGTGGTAATCAGCAGACACATGAGGGGTAACCTGTGAGATTCTGCCTAGGTTGATTTGCTTTTCTCCCAGAAATCACTAAAGGCAGGAGTGCTACCACAGCTTTCAGACCTGTCATGGCTTTTTTATTTCTGTAGAGAGTATGAATGGTTCTATCTGTATAAACTGAAGACTGTGTATATTGATAGTTGCTGTCCTCTGTTATTTCCTCTCTGAAGAACGCAGAACTTCTCCTTCCCAATCCTAACCATCTTCATATTCAGCATCCCCATTCCTACCAGACTGTGTGTGAATGTGAGGGCCGCAAAAGCCATGCTGTGGCTTGAGGAGGGAAGCAGAAGAGTTTCAGAGACATCAGTAGGAGGGAGATGACACTCAGGATTTCACTGTAGGCTGAACTGGTCACCTGCAGCAAATCTGCAGGTGACATGCAGCATCAGGTTCACCAGTGCCTCCCAGACCGCCTCTGGAACCCTGCTCTTCCCTGAGTCACCTTTTGGTTCCCCTGTCTCCAGTAAATGGTATGTGATTGACTTTCACATGCTGACAAAATGCACTGCTGCATATCATCAAATCTGCCTTCGTTACCGCGCTTAGTATTGGCTAACGAACCAGAAGAACTTGTAGTTCCGGTACAAGTGGTTTGATGCTGCTGGTATGCTTTTCTTGTGGCTTTGTGCTTTTTTTTCTTTTTCTCTGCTCTATCATTTGGGGGTGGGGATTGTTTCTTTAACTGACATATTATGATAATAGAATCAAGAGATAAGATTTAATCAGGGTACATAATATAAATGCATAATAAAACAGTAAAACATGTAAATAAGATCCTATTGGTACCCTGGCTTTTTGAACTGCACTTCATGGTGTGTTTTCATATGATGTAAGTGTAATGCTCTTGTTCTTGGTAGAACTTCTGAAGGGAAGATTTTAAATTCCTCTTTTCTCATGCTAAAGGTTATGTTTAATGTTAAATAATAAAAGTGAAATGAGATTGCTATCTGCTGAATGAAGAATGAGATTGCATTCAGCCATTTTCTTGATATGTTATCTTATCAGTGTATGATTTTACTTATATACACTGGAATGAGATATATCAATTATAACTCTCATTTATCACTGTCAGCAGCCATACTGTACATTTCAGAGCCCTCATATAGACTGTTCTTTCTATGATCAACCACCAGCTTGGACTGTTGGCTAAAATACAGAGAGGCAGGATGAATGGGAGAAGAGCAAAGCCAGTCCAACCGAAGGCTTAGCAGCAAGAGCTCTAGATTGTGTCCTGTTCCTCCTAAATTCCATGTAAAGCTCTTGTCTTGAACGAGCATGTTCCCTGTCCCTTATGACAGAGAGGGATGTGGAAACAATTACTCAACATGAGTCATAAAAGAGATAAACCCTGAAAGATAGACAAAAAAATGTTTATCCTGTGCTGAGCCACATTAGCCCAAGGCTGTGAAGTCTTATTTCCATGTCATGCCCTGGTTCTGAACTGTTTGTCTGAGGCCCTTTTGAAGACAGCTGCTGAAAGTAAAAGGTCACAGTGCAGCAGTTTTAAAGAACCTGCTTCAGCCATAGAAAAGTCACCAAACGAAACAGGAATCCAGTCTATCTAATTTGTTAGGAGAATTAACCTTCCTGGTGTAGCATCTTCAGTAGCCAGAGGCTTTTGACAAGCTGGCACCATGACATATTTCCCTCTAATTTAGTTGATTAAGAGGGTGACTATATTATGAAAGATTGTTTTTCTACCACTGCTATAAATGTAGTGATCTTAGCCCAGATCCCTTTTTTTTTTATATACAATTAGTTAGCCTTGTTCTCACTGTGGAGAATTAAGAAAAATTGCTAATCATTAAGGACATGTCAGCCTGTCCTGAAAATCTGAAAATTGGAAAGATGTGTTGTTTTTTGTCCAAGGCTGAAAACATACCAGAAGAGTGATTCTTTTTATTGCTTTCAGTGTGGCATCCTACCTTTAATTTGAAAGTATGTCTAAATCATTGTGGATTAGGCTTCCCACTCTTGACAGTTATTTGGAGAAGTTTTCTTTATGATGATAAAGAAAACTTACTGAGAGTCTCCTTTGTAATGTGTCAGTACCTAAGCAACCCACATGCTGTGTGCTTTCTGCTCTGCTCTTGTGTATTCTGCAATATCCAGGCTGGTGAAAGAAGCTTTTATCTTACTTTAAAAAAAAAGAAAAAAAGAAAGAAAAAGAATTCTCTTCCTAATATAAAGGTTAAAAAATGGTAACTAAGGATTGAATTAATTTTACCTAAATGTTTCCAAAAATGTTAGTTAGTTGGGAATGTGCCTGATTGTTTAACGTGAGAAGATCTGTTTGCCTCATGGAAACATCCAACATGTTTTCTGCACGTTAGACAGTGTATCCTTGTTTCCAACCATCTTGTGCCAGAGTACCATGAATAATCAAGAGAGAGAGCTTGGTTCTAGGAGATGACTAGAGAATATTTAGGTTATGAATTGCCTCTCCCCACTGGCAGCGAACGGAGCCTAGGGTTAGATATCTGAAGCTCGGCAACAGAAGAATCATTTCTGTGATGCTGGGAAGATCTTTTAATCTGAAACCCAGGCAATTAGAGAGCTTTAGGTTAAATGCAGATTTCTGTTCTTCCATATGGTGTTTGTTTGCAGAACTCTCACACTATGTTGTTAGACACCGATACAACTCTGCTAAGGCTTTGTTGGGCATGTCATGCATCCTGCAGAGGCTTTTATCTCTACTGTTTGTCAAGGCTACTTTGGGCTTGATAAGAATTATTACTAGCAGTAAAGTTTTTATTTCTAGATTCCTATAATATTATGGTTCTATATTTTTAATCTGTGAAGAAATTTTAGAGATGAAAACTGATTATATGTATTTATACTGTGCTGTTGCATGTGTTTGTCACAGTGTATGCTCATCTTTGCCTGGAACCACTCTATTACCAGGAACTTACTATGAGCTCTAGAAGCTGAGCCTGACGTGTCGCTTTTTCTACTGATGCCTTTTCACAAAAAAAACAGCCATCACAATTAATAACTCTGCTTATGATATTTCAATCTGAGCAAAATCAAGTCTCATTTTTTTTTAACTATATGAGCCATTCATTGTCTATTAAAAAAAAGAAGATAATAATACTGATCATAAGCTGAGTGAAATTTCAGTTCTATTGAGAAAGATGTTTCTAAAAATAAAAATCTAGCCACACTCAAATGTGATTTTGTTCTTTAAGAACAGTGGAACAAACATGGAAGATGATCAAAAGGTTGGAAGAGGTTGAATGTATAGTTGTGAAATAGTAAGTGATTCAAGGTGTGGTCGTGCTTCCACCCAAGCCAAGGTTTGTGCATGAAGTTCCTATGTTGCAAGTCCTTTGTCCAGGTTTTAACTGACTTCTTAGTTGTGGTCCAAAGTGTTTACATAGATATTTATTGTAAAATGAGTACCTGCTTAATCGTCATACACATTAAGCTTTAATATATGTTTGGTAAATAGCACAGTCAGTCAGGAGGGATGGTCATTAATATAGTGAGGAGATGTGATACGTTTCCGTCAATGTTCAGCACTGCAAAATTCAGATTTTATTTTTTGTGAAATGTGTTAAGAAAAGAAACAACAGAAAATAATATTGACTATTTTCACTGAAACTCGTGAGCGTTCAGCTTCTCTTCTTTGCCAGTTTTTCCCTGAAGTTGTTTGCCTATTTGCTTAGAATGTTCTGCTTTATTAACTTTTTGAAATTAAAAAATAAATAAAATACAAAACATGTAGGATTATTTTTAAGAAGTGCATATATATCTCTTCTTGAACCTCAGCATGAATTTGAGGTTTTCAGTATTTTTTTCCTTTGGAAATATTCTGTAAAGCTATACTAAAATTTAAACTTTTTTCATTAAGAATTCAAGCAAAACTAGTAAGAAAAGCTCACTTATATTTTTACTGGTAGGAGTTTAGGAGATGTTCAGAATGACAATATAGTCACTTTTGCAGCTAAATTCCACTTTGCTGTCCAAAAGGCTGATAAACAAACCTACTCAGGTCACTAGAAATGCAGTGGTTGACACTGAGATTATTGGCCAAGGTTCTAGGTCCTTCGTTAGTCTGTGAGGCCAGATTAGATGATAATTTGACTTGAAAAAATTGAATATAATTTCCATTTATGTCTACAAAATTTGTATTAAATCCAAACAAGTCTCTTTAGTGATTAACACAGGCCTACTTTTTCTTATTTGTTATAAGTAGTATCCACCATCATTTGAAAATTAGATTTATGATGCTCAGGGATGGCACAGGTTTGAAAATCATTGTGCTCAGTCATACAGCCAGATCTTGAGCTAATGATGTTTTATAGGGAGAGATGAATAGTTGACTCTCAAAACATTCTTTTTAAGTATTCTTTTGCAAAGACTATTCTTGCCCCTGTTTCTCTTTGCTTTTTTTATTTTTTTCAAAATGCCATTTGATATTTCTTACTGACAAACTTGTTAAATAAAAGCTTCCTAGTCACATTTCTTACACCGATATTTCTGGTAATGAAAACCAGCTGTCTGTGTTTGCCAAAAATAGAAATTAACTAATCCTGGTACTTTATTTCACAGTAAATGTCAATGAATAAACACTACCACTTAATTGTAGTTTATAAAACTGGAAAACAAGTGGCTTTATAAGTATAATGATACAGCAACAAACACTTGTTATCAAAGAGTCAGCATCTCTTTTTCTCTTTATAAAATGTTCCTCGACTTAAATCACTTTGCAGGTATTAAGGTATTCAGTAATTTTATTTTAAAAGTAAAACCAGAATAGTAATTGTTAAGCATTTAATCTTTGCTCCATTCCAGGAGGAGGTATCTTTCTAGATTTGGTGACATAAGGGTCAAAAGATAAACTGTAACCAATACCTCTGTTTATTTTTTTGACAATGTTAAATTAGCAACCCCTCAGACCTCTCGCAGAGAAGTACAACCTGAGTAATTGAACATGTCACTGGGGAGTATGCTTGGTTAAGCTGATTCCTATTATGTTGACTTGTCAGGGACCAATAATTAAAGCTGAAGAGGGATGCTCATTAGCGTCTACAAAATGATTCAAAGAGCAGAAAGGAAGAGTCCTTCAGGCACACCTGCTAAAAACTGACACTGCGTGGTGGGGTGAAGCCAACCGACAAGCTTGTTTATCTGATGGGTTAGGGGTAGAGCTCTAACAAAGAGTAAATAAATTAAGAGGTGGAAGTACATGCTCTTTGAATCAAGCTACAAAACTGTATTTGACAACTACCCTTTAAGGTGTTTGCCTTATACTGTAGTGTGTCTGTAGTATTTTTAGCATTATTGTATAAGATGTACAGCAGTATGTATTTGAATGGCTTTCTCCTCAATCCCTGAGTAATCATTTCAGTCATTTGAGCTGGAAGAATCATAATATTAATAATCTCTCTGTTTCTTTGAACTATCAAAGGTCTGCTTGGATAACCTCCAGGAGTTATAGTGCTTTTGATGATAAACACCCTTATTAACATTCATTTTTCACATGTGCTCTTTAAAAAATAACGTGGTGGTTTGTTTTTTTTTAATTCCCACCACCTATGCAACTGACTGTAATGCATTAATTTCTGTGAAAAACCAAACAGGAAAACGCTCTGAATGAGGCTTTCTTGAAATGATAGTGCTTATCAGAGCAGGGAAACAATATTTGCCTAGCAATGCTATATTATTAACTAGAATTAACAACCTCAAATTTGTATGGAATTGGGACCTTTTGGGGTTTGAGCTGGGATAGTCTTGCAGACTTTCTTCTTCCACAATATGAATAATATGAGAAACTGAGTTTTCACTGACACTCAGAGTAATAAAATAAACCCACACAATATGGAAATAAATGTAGACAAAAACACTTTAACTATGACGAACCCTGTGAAACTGATTATGAAAGCTCAATGTATAACGGAAAACTGAGGATGTGGCAAGTTTCTTGATGAATAATTTGTTTTTGTTCTTTCAGGTTATCTGTAAATCATTTTTATCATACATTTACTTACGTTATTTTGATAAATTCAGCGTTTCAGCTAGAAACCCATGTGCTGGGTGACCCCCTCTACTTGTGCCCTGTATTTTCCCACTGGATCAAGGCAACATTTCCCTGCTCTAGAAATGTCCTCTTCACTGTAGCCATTTTCA
The DNA here is from genome assembly GCA_026546715.1 of Gallinago undulata. Lineage (NCBI taxonomy): Eukaryota > Metazoa > Chordata > Aves > Charadriiformes > Scolopacidae > Gallinago > Gallinago undulata. Next base: position 137,410,853 of record JAOTQQ010000012.1, on the reverse strand, counting down.
AATTCTTCATGCAGTGACATTTCATTAGGGATGGTTAACACAGGATGGAGTCCTACAGAGTCGGTCAATATTCATGAAACGACCTTCAGTCATTAAAACTGTTAGTTAATGTCGACTCCCAAATCTCCTTTGCAGTGCTTTACAGCACAGCCCCAGAAAAAGACTAGTAGCAGCACCCTTCCCCATGGAAAGCCACCACAGATCACAGACATTGGGGGCTAGCAGAAAAGCATTGGAAAAGACAGATGCTTTTATAAAAAAGCTTCTTCTCTTACATATCCTGGAGAGGTATTGAAGTTAGGAGGACTTTGCTCTTGCAAAGTTGGTCTCTTCTGAGGTCCCCTTAATTTGAGGCTGTGTGGCCAGTACAGTTTTCATTGGAGTTTTTCAAGGTCTTCTGCCACCATATGTAATAAAGGTTTATTAATTTTTGAACCATCAATTTCTTAAAACTGAGATAGATGTACTCTTCAGAAATGCCCATTAAATAAAAAGTAAAACATGTCGGAAGCCTGAGCTTTGCCATTTGTAAACTTCAGATCTGCTGGAAGGAGCAAAACTTATGTCCTGCCTTTTTGTATAAACCTTGTTATCTCTCTCTGTTATAAATTGGAGTACCATCGAATAAATTTTTAATAATCTTATTAATCAGCATAATCGGTATTAATATAGTGCTTTTATAGTTCAGTGCCACTTGTCAGTAATTTGACAGAGTGAATTTTGCCTCAGCAACAAAAAAGTTGTGATCTCTAATAAAAATGGAGATGAACAATCAAGTAATCAGCTTTCAAAGGTAACTTAAAAGGATCAGACTCCTAAATATAAATATCATCACAACTTCTACACTTATTTCTGACTCAGATCTCCAGACTGGAGAGGCCTGTGACTTTTGGACCACATTTTCTTTCAGATTCACCATTTTGTTGCCCGTAAGATAAGCTGTCTTGGGAAATGAATCAGTACTTCTGAGTTGCTCATTTGGCAGCTCCGTGCAGTGAGCTGCTCTCTTTGTCAACACAATACAAAAACATATTTATTTGTTTCCAAAGACTTCATGGTAGCTTACTTGCAGAATTGTATTTCATGTTAAGCGTGTAAGCCAGAGTGTCCATGTGAGAATAGAGACATTCCTTAAGCAACGTTTTTCAAATTGGTTTACTGAAGCGTATGCTAATGCAAAGTTTGTAAGTAATCCTTAGGTGTGAATATTGTAAAACTCTGGTGACTAAATTTGCCATGGGCCAGTACATGGCTGGCAGTGTGGTGTTGTAACGTGGAGGGAGTACTTATGAAACCTATGAAATGTGGCCAAAGAGAACATAACAGGTATCTCAGGCATTTGAGAAGGGCTGCTCAGGGGGGGTGTGTGACATTGCTCTTACAAAGCAAGACAGCAGTAACTGAATGAGTTTTGAATAATATAAATTAAGAGAAAAGGTTGAATTAAAAAAAAATGAGATATAATGGAGGAAGACCTGAAAGTAGAGGCAATATGCAAAGAGTCCGACAAACTTAGTTCCCAGCACAGGACTGGGTGGTGTGGAAAATAGGGGCACTGCCAGCCATGAATGGTTGCTGCAACCCCTCAGAGGTCAATTGAATCAAATTGATTTAAATCAGCTGATGAACCAGACCAGTTACACTGTATTGAAGCAAAGGCCTAAAAGAGGGAAATATAAAAAACCAAATATGTTATGGGATACAATTGGAGCAGATGATCATAACTAAGTAGGTAGATTTTTCGACGTACTTAGGATGGGATGGGATGAATGAATATGAGGTGCAGCTGAATGAGTTTTTCATTCATTAGCCTGTTCTATCCTATTGCATTTCTAGTGCACAAGGCAATCACAATAGAAGGGATTAAGGTCACTGAACTTAATTTAGGTTAAGTCGGAAAAAAAATCTTGAACATGTGTTCCTAGGGCAGAGTTTACGTGCCTGAAAAATTTCCTTGTTAATGGATTTTTGATGGGGGTGGGGATGATCATAATTTATGAACTACCACTTTTTAAATATTTGCCTTTTCTGGCCTGTCTACAGGGGAGCGACATTAGCTTTTGGAGTTGCTTTGTTTATCAGCAGTGTCTCACAGTCTTTGCCCTGGAGACTATAACAAGCCTGGGTAGAGATAGTATCCTTGTTCTTTTCTCTGCAGTAACTGCTCAGTCCATTTAAAGATAATAGGCCGTGCCCAGCATGACCAATAAAAAAGGAAAACGGCATTTATCTTGCTGGCTTCCTCTGATAGCGTTTAGGACCATGCTCTCTGCTTGATCCATGGGCTCAACTCCATGAACAGTCTATGGGGAGTAAAACATTCAACAACACCTTTATAACACAAAGATCTGTTGTCCATTTGTGCTCTGTGGTCTCAGCCTTTCTCTAAAAACTATTTCCATTTGTCTTACTTAACAGTGTAAAAATAATCCAGCTTCCTCTGCAGCCCTTTCAGAGGACAAAATGACTGCAATGGAAATAAATTGAAATGCAATTAGCCTTCTCTACAATATGGCTTCATATGTTTGATCACAAATAGCTTAAAATCCAAATCCAGGCCTCCCCACCCCCTCCCACCCCAGCTCTATTGCTTCTAGTTTTGTTAGTCAGAGAACTACTAACATTTCTAAATAAATACATTTTAAAAATAAATAAAAAATGAAGGGACAAGCAGGAAGGAGCCACAGTATCATTCAGTGAGGCAAATATCTTACAGAGAGGAACAGAAGTTTAGAGTGTTATCTGCTTATCTTAACAACAAGGAAACTGAAAGTTGAATTGATTAATGACATTAAAGAATCTTCACGGGAAGAAAATAGTGAGTACTAATAGCCACCACTCTTCTCTGCTTGTTCTGAAAGTAAAGAAAAAAGACAGTAGTGTTGAAAGTCAAAACTAAATGCATTCAAATGAGAAGTAAGGGATACATTTCAGAAGTGATGACTGGTGCCCATTGAAAAAAGTACCATTGGAATGGGAAGGCGGGTGTTCGTTTTTTGATACTTGAGATGAAGACTGAATGCCTTTCTGCGAGAATTCTGACAAATACAAGGTATTGGACTCACTACGGAGATCATTAGGTGAAATGTAATCCCTCACTTTATACAGAAATCTACCCTAAATGATCTGATAGTTTCAGGGCTTTAACTTTTTGGAGTTAAGCCCTCTCCATCCTCTGGGCGGTAGTGTGGGTGTCAGGATCACAGCAACTCAGATTTAGGCTCACCTGCAAGAGAGCTGAATCTGGCCATTGGAGTTCAGATTACTATGCATGCAGTACACAATATTACAATTGTTTGTAGGAAATAAATCTAAGAAGTCCATATGTGTATAAACAAAAGACTCTAATTGAAACCATCATTGAATGTCCAAGATTATAAACTAAAGATGCATTGTCTTGGTTTGGCATAAAATGAATTTTAAGGTAAGAACAATAATTAATATCACTGGTAATGAAGGACCTGTTGTTTGTATTTTTAAACAGTGAGCTTCAAACAGAAACAGACAAACTAGGTCTTAGTGGAAAAGGAATCTTTGAGTATGGATAACACTTTTTTAGAAACCTTTAAAAAAAATAAAAATTCTGGTAGTGAGGAGAGTATCCTAGGTGCTGTACAGTCCTTAAAGAAAGCCGCATCCTGCCCATTTAGTATCTGATTTACTTCAGTTTTATTGCCCATTGTTGGCATTATATCAAACATTTCCTTAGTAGGCCCCAGCACTTATATGAAGCTGTGCCAAGGTTATTCTGTATGTAATCCAGAAAGCCTTTTTCTGCTGCAGGGAAATCACTGAGTTAAGGGAATGATTATTGCATTGTGTTCTGTTGTTGTTAGTTTTTCTTCAATAGATTTAAATTACCCTATCTTAGCTTTATTAGTATTGTTGTCTGTTGTGCTTCATAATCAGAGCAACACAGCAAGCAGTTCATTCAGCCTTCGGGAAAATTTCAAACCCAGCATGTAAATAGATACAGTTGATAAGAAAGGAAGCAGAAGAGAAGTGTACTGAGGAAGGATGGGGGAAATGAGGGATCAAGAATAGGGCACATAGGTGAAGAAGATTGTGGAGTCAGAAAGGAGAGTAAAATGTTAAGAGGCGTTAGCAGGAAGGAACTGAATAGTTATGACACATTCAGACTAAATCCCAACAGGACAAAGTGTAATCTGCCAAGAGAGGAAGAGGGAAAGAAGAATGGAAAAGCAAAGTGAGCAAATGAATACATTAAACTATACAAGCTTATATTTAACCAAAAGATAGCTTGAAAATAAGTTATAAACACAAGGCATGTTTATACTGCAAATTGTAATAGATTTATTTTGGAGATGCATTCAGAATAGATGCCAAATTGTATTTTCTTCTCCTTTTCTGTGGATTTAGGTTTCTTTTAATTTGTCTGTTTGCTTTTTGCACTGGATGATCAAATTAGTCTTTCATTCAATAGCCACACCTTTCACTGGGCATGGCTACCTTTTCAACATGCCATCATTTCAGAAACACAGCTCATAAAAACACATTCCTCAAGTTGGGCAAGTGGGAACTATGAATAGCATAATTAGTCCTCTTCTCTGAATGAACCCGTGAGGTGCTACCACTTGTATGAGAACCAAAATTTGGATATGTTGCTGGAGGAACTGAATGTATAACTGAAACAAAAGTACTGATTTTGTATTTTCTTATTGATGCATCAGGTATGATAGAAGACAATGTAAAAGGAAAATTCACTACTGTTTCCTGAGTACAATGACAGTAGGTGACAGTAGCTCCACTGAAGTCAATGAAGTTCCTGCAGTGACAGCATTAAATTAGATTTCTTGAAAAGTCAGAACTGTCCCTAGTTATGGAAACAGCACAAATCTAACCTTAGTTCTGACTCAGATCTATGAAAGTAGTGATTTTCAGATCAGGTACCAAAGCTGCTGTCATTTACAAGTCTGAATGCCAAGTTCCCCTTGACTGTCTCACTGCTTCAAGGAAACTGAGTAAAAACATTGCAGAAAACAGAATTTGGACCAATAAATAAGCTGGCCTGCTTATTTTACTGGATAGCAATGAACTCTGTAGCCCTGAAATAATAACACTGCTCTTCATCTGCTACATTAGTAGCAGTACATTATTTGAAAAAACTGTACATTTCCAGGTGGTATGCACTGAAGTTATTACAAGCCTAATTTTAGGATTAAGAACACCTTTTTTCAGTCTCCACTTGAATACCACCTCAGGGAGTTGCAATTCTTATTTTCTTGCAGTGACTCTGTCTTTAACATTTTCAAATAATGTGAAGAAGACTCTCTTCTATGCAAAACTCCTGCAATGCAGAGCATAAATGCATTACAATTAGTGACTGGCAAATGTCACGAGCATTCGGTACCCCAAAGTTGAGATGTTTAGCTAAGCTACCCAAACCTCTCTTGAACCTGCAGGTCGTGCCAGAAATAACCACAAGAACAAGCTTTCCTGCAGGGTATCAGAGCTGATCCTTATGACCACAAGTTAGAACCAGAAATTAGAGAGAGAGACAGAGAGGTAATAGGAATAACCCTTTAAAATAACTGCTTCTTTGTGAACCTCAACTAGAAATTCATTTTGGGTTTAGTTCCAGTTTTGGTTGAAATTTAAGTTGACTTTTGTTTATCCAAAAGACTTTTGACTATCATAGAGTATAACTGAATTAAATTCTAAGTCAAATTACTTGGTGTCATTTACTGGGCATGTGTTTTTGATGGATTTTACTTAGTAAAGCACTGTATGTCCTTTTTCTAGCATTAACTAATCCTCACAACATCCCTGTGAGGCTGATAAGTAATATCCTCATTTTACAGTCAGAGATAGAAAGGTTATGTGACCTGCCAAAGTACACAGAATATAATCAGTATCAGAACTGGCAGTAATATTTCAGAGTTCCTAGTTACTAATCCTACTCTGGAAAATATATAGGATATTCATTGTGTGCGTAATCTACACTTTGATTCAATAAAACTTTTTTTTCCTGTGTGTAAATCTCCTGTTTCTATTGAAGGGCTGCATATGACAGACTCAGAAGTTTTTCCTACTGTATATAAATATAAATCAATGATCGGATGCAGGTTAAAAAAATAAAAAAAGCTTCTTTCAAAAAAAAAAAATCAAAGTCATGGGAAATTTGCTTTGGAGTAAAACGACTCTGGGTTTACATAGGCTGAGGAATTACTACATGTTGTTCGTCCTACTGCCAGCTGATCCTCCTGGTTTTCAATACCTCACTATGCTCCTTTGTAAGTAGCTTCCCCTAAAGACACTGTAAAATAACATCTTTCTTTAAATAGTATGCATACCTTTTTCCATATAGTTGTTAATTTTCTTCCTGTCCTTGAAACAGAAACAAAGTACTTTTCTCCACCTTTTGGCAGTAAAATTAATTTTCAAATTGTTTTCCCTTTTTTTTTTTCCTTAAAAAAGTGGAAAAAAACTTATCTATGATCTTTGGATATGTTTGACAGTCTGACTTAGGTTATCATCACTCACAAATAGGTGTAACGATCCCCGGTAGGTTCCCAGGTAAGCAGCATGAATTTTACAGTTAACTCTCATAGAAGGTACCCCTGTCTAAAAAAGGTAGATAGAAAGTGCTGCTGTTTTTCCTAGCAGATGCTGTGAGCGAACCTAATTACATGTTGTATTGACTATTTAATTTGTGGTGGAACTGTCCACCTGTTCTCATAGTGTTTTCCATGACACCGAAGCCACCTGAAGACACTCCCAGCCCAACCACTTAATCCACATCCCTGCCTGTCCTCCACTGCGGCAGCCCGGTGGTTTTTGAGGCTTTGTTGAGAATTGGATGCTTGAAATGATCCGGGAAAAAAATAAACCTCCCCCTAATCTGCCTTTTCCTTTCTGTCTCCACCCAGACAACCCCCAGCAGCAATCCTTTGATTGTTTTGAAGGCAGATTATTTTGGTGATTCGGGTAGAGTGTAGCCCTAACACCCAATTAATGATAACTGGGGAGCATCAGACTATGGAATACAGAAGAAAACAGGACATTCAGAGCTTTATATGGCAAGCAAAGAAGGAGAACTTATTTAGAAATATTTTAATCTGAATTATATGTGGAACTTCAAGAAATATTTCATAGTGTTACAAATTAAATTTGAATTTTTACAGTATCTCAGAGATTGTCCTTTGCAGCTTTAGGCCATATCAGTCCTGATTTCAGCACAACTCAGGATGTAAAGTCTTTCCAGTAACAGAGTTCTACAAAGATAAACCCTAAGGTGATGGAGTGGTAGATGCTTAACTGTGAGCAGGTGGCCAGAGCCACTGACTTCTTGTGGTAAAGCCTGGTATACATTTAGGTACTTAAATTATGTTTTGGCTTTTGCCTTTTTTTTTCTTCTTTCTTTCAGAAACTCAGTGTAACTTTTGTTTTATGAAGTGATATTTTAAATACTGAGTATATTTCCTGGCATTTGTGGCAAGTCTAATTTTAGGCCTTGACCACTTAACTACTGTCTGAATGGCTTTCCTTTTAATAGAACATAGAAACAGCATGGGCTTTATTTTCTGCTTCATCAAAGCACTGCACCTTCCGACAGAAACAGTGTCTAGTCTGCGATAGGCCAAATGCATCCCCCTGATAGTCCATCTGCTGAATTGCACAGCCAGGAGGAATTTCATCGACTATAGATAAACAATGTTTTATGAAAAGAAACCTTTTCTTTTTTTCCTAATGCTAGCTTGATCACTAGGCCTTTGAAGTAAACGAAAAAAAAAAAAAGCTCTTGCCTTTAATAGGCCCTGTGTAAAGCCCGAACCATATATGCTCTTTTTGCTGGTAATACCTTGGGTTTTTTAATGGTGCAAAATAAAATAAAGAAATTAAAAATTACCATTTAACTAGGTAGTGTAAAGTCAAAATATTGTAAATTAGGGAATACTGTTTGGTTACAGAATTAAGTCCCATTCCAGTTAGGGATCAGGAGTTGTATTTTTTTTAATAATGGATGCCTCTTTTAAAAATCAGAAATAATGATAGTGATTAGTTAACAGTGGCAAATAAAATGTGCATTTAAAATTAACCTGACAGGGCATTTTTGTGTCGTACTGACTGATGTGTACAGTCCATTCTTTTAAAAATTCAAGGAAGCTTATTTGAATTGTAAATTGGCAACACATTCACGCTGAAGTCTTATTGTGTGATAGTGTGACAAATTACAAATGGAATATTGGCCAGGCTTCCATTTCTTGCATCTCTTCTCTAGTTTCTGCCGCTATTATCATTAATCTGTTTTACAGAAGCTCTATAGCGGATGGTTCTGGACATGGAAAGTACATTAAGTTTCATTGTTGGCTATAGCAGGACTCTGTGTGGCTTCAGTGACCTGTGACTTCTCCTATTGGTTGTAATTCAGTACAGTTGCTACTAGTTTTGTGTCCTGCTGTGTGTGGACTTAAGAGATTCTGGCATACTTTATGCCTGACAGCTCATTTCATAAGTATTGGATTACAGAGCTTTTGCTAAATTGTGTTAAGAACATTTTAAGAAATGGTGCTGGAATGTGGTCCTTTAAAAAAAAATAATGTGTATACAAGTAAATCTTAAAGATGCTGTTATCAGAAGTGAAGTGAATTCTCCTTTTTAAGTCCTGAGCGAACTTGCAAGAATGTTGGAGATGATTAAATGCAGTGACGTCATGTGCTACGAGGCATTGTTTAACTCCTTTGCAATTTAAGATTTAATGTTTTATCCAATGGGAAAGAAACGGCGAGTTACTCCAGCATATCTTTGTTTCCTGCAAACACAGGCGTAGCGCTGGGGGTGTTCCTGTGCTGGGGCAAAGGTCAAAGGGACTGGTGCTCAGGATGCAATCTCAGGAGGGACTCAGAGGGTACGTGATGGTGCAGTAAGTGAAAGAGAGAAAGAAAAAGAGAAGAAGAATTGAATTTTGGAAGAGCGAGCCGATTACTGACAGCAGCTCCTCTCGCCTCCTGCCTTTCATATTAGTTCATTTTACTTCTACCCTCCTAACAATGATCTCCTACTATCAGACATTTCCTACTAGAGCTTAAATTGACAAATTTATGCCAGCTCACTGCAGTTTTGCAATATGCTCTGTGAATCACGGAGGAAATAAGCTTCTGGCTATTTCTGGCTTAAATTTCTTTTGTTGTATGTGCTTGTAATGGTATCTCTGCTTTCTTTTGCATTTCTCTTGCACTTCGCAAGATGTTCAACCCCAGTGTTCTGTGCCTATGCTTATGTATTCTCTCAGGCTTCTGGTTTGGGATTTGTGGGCTATGAAATTCATGCCATAGCTTTACGTATAGGCAAAGATGCTTTTTTTTGGTCTTTTTGCATAGTGTTATATTCCCTTCTGGCAGTTGGAGATCTGGCAGCTGACAGAGCAAAAGACAGGTCTGAAACTGCCTTCTATTCTATATAAAGCATTTAATCAGTGTAGTTGTTCTGGGCTCCTGTAACGGTTAGAGAAAGAAGGGTGATGGGTGGTACATTTGGGCAGGATGTTCACCTGCCTGGTGTCTGCATCAGGCTCTGAAATTGCCTCTCCTTCCCCACCGACCAAAGCACTCAGAAAGGCCGTATCACTTAAAACCCATGAACCAGTGGAGTGAACGCAGATCAAAATACAAGCATAAAGTGCCTGCATGCTTATACCCAAACTGTCATCTAACAAGTGGTATTTCTTCTTCAGACGTCAATCACACTGGTCCATAAGACTGATGGTGAGAGCAGAAGAAACGAACCGGTGATAAATTTTATACTTTGTCTTCAAACTTTTCTGACTCATTTAACTTGCCTGTGCATCAGTTTATCTGGCTAGAAATTGAATGGTTTTCTTGCAGTTCTCCCAGACTTTTCACTCTGGGAAAACTTGACTTCATGGTGTGGAAAGCATCAAAGAAATACAAAATATTTTTTTTAGATCCTTACAAATGAAAATTGCCACAGCCTTGGAGGCCTGCTAATTTAGACAAACCAAGAAACTGGCCTAGCACAGCCCAATGTAGCTCAGTTTGCAGACAATCAATGCTTAGTAGTTATTTTCCTTTGACTAGGCTGTCTCTCGAAATTTCTGTGTGTTTTCTTGTCATTCTTCCAAGATTTCTCCTGTTTTTTTTTTTCCTACTGTGCTTATTGAACAAAGACAAGGAAGTATCTAATAGATTAAAGTGAAGTCTAGTAACATGGTTCAGCAGACTAATACTTTAATCTGTGAGACCCTAAGATCAAGTGGACTCAATTTCAAGTCCTGCCATTATTAATTTATCCATTAGTAGCATTGCAGGTACTGAGAGCCTGGAGCCTGCAGGTGTTTGCTATTGAAGAAACGAGCAGCACCTTCACCCTCCTGTATTGCAGTCTTTAATGCAAAAAGACACCTGCCTGATTTAAAGCATGTCCATTAAAATAACCCTGCCCCAGTAGATCATGAGGCTGATAATTTCTGGGGTTTCAGGAGATGTAATTTTGCAGCCAGTGTAAGAATGAGTGGCTGATGCTGCTCAATGTGACGATTTTTTGTATAATTCCAATATTGCAACAGTATACACTTAGGTTTAGGGCGTTTGCTAAACATTCACTTCAAGAGAGTCTCTTGGGTCACCTTCTAAATAAACTTAGGTCAGAGCTGCTTCAAAATTAATTGACTGCTCAGTGTCACAGCATGCCAGAGGGGCAAAAAGCAAACTCCTAAAAGATTACAGACACGCATATAAGAGACTGAAACAGCAAAGTAAACCCAAGAAATACTACTTTGGCTATAGAGTGCTTATTTTGTAAATTCCTTTGAATTGTGCTTGCTAGACCCTGTTTTTACCTTCTTTAAGTTTCTGTCTGGTTAGTGACAAAAATGTCTGAATATGTAAGTATGGGTCCTTCCATGTATGTATTTAAACATGCTTTTCAGCATCTAGTGCTTGAATCTGTTGCTTTTCTATATGTCATGTCTCTGCTAACACATGCACACTTAGGTGTCTTTTGCATGTATGTAGTGTGTGTGTACAGTGAAATAACTGCAAGATGTCTGCATAATGGAAAACATTAGCTTTTGATGGATTTTTTTTTTTCCTGAGTCCCTTCCAAGGCTTCCCAAACAATTATTTGGCTATTCACAATTCTCGTTCATGAGCAGATGCAGTAATACTTACCTGTTTAATAATGTACAATATTATTTCTTTTTGGGAAAAGATATATTTTAAATACTTTGAAAAGAAATAAACAACAAGGCTCGTAATTAAGTATTGCTATTTTAAGTAGAATTGGTTTCAACCATTGGCATTCTGTCCTTCTCCTCAGGCTTTAGGAGAGTGCTGCACATGATGAAAAGTTTAACTTGTCAAGTATAAATTTAGATGTAGAGTCCGGAATATCAAACTCCATGAGTGATAATTATCAGCACCTGGAAATAATTTGTACCAGAGAGTTAAGAAATGAGTTTTCCCTTTCTAGAGATAGGGAGTTTTTAACCTCCCAATCACTGGAATGCTCCCCGGAGCTTACAATGACATGGCTTGTGGTTCATTCCCACTAGTAAACATGGCACCAAGCAATTAGATTGTCATTAGAAGATGAACATTAGCTTTGTAAAATAGGATTAAGAATAAGCTGAGAACAAATGATCAGCTAATGTATGCAGTTCCTAAGTAACGCTGTACACGCAGGCTCTGGTGCAGAGCCCATGAAGGCGATGGAATTGCCTTCCACCAGCATTCAATAGCCGCTGGCTCAGGCTCAGATCCTTTTTTTTCTTTAATTTTATAGCATTCATTCTCCAGAACTGCGGAAACTTCATAATTGGATAAAAGTTGCTCCTCCTCCAAAGTGTAAAATGGTAGGATGTTGTGCTGGAAAGTCTACAAAGACAAGAATTAATTTGTTCTTCTGACCTGTAGGCAGGCTGCCCCTGAAACACGCTCTTCCACTCTTAGGGTTTCTTCGTATCTGTGTGTAGATATCATCTAAGCAATTTCTCCTGTATCTACAAGGCTGCATCATTATTGCCTAGTTAAATATAATTTTTCCCTACTGTTTTAAGATCTGTTTAGGCAAGAGAAGGCACTACCAAGGCAGAGTATACATACACATTTTCTTGGTGAGGCCAGCAATGTCACAACACACACAGACCAGAAATATCATTCAAAGGCGTTTCGTTTTAAAATTGCAAAAAACAGTTAACGTCTGTCTTACTGGAAAATGGAGCAAAAATGTAATAAAGATTCATGTATACATGGTTCATGTAAGTTAAATATTTAGTAGATATTCTCATAAGTATAACATCTTTTTTTATAAATTTCTATAGAGTGCAAGAAGTAGCATGTTAATAGTATTTTTAATTATTTAATAACACTTTATAAGCTATTAATGAAAGGATTCTAATGTGATCAACAAACAAGGTTCCACAGCAAGATAGGTATTTAAGGTAAGATATTTATTCTATGGAAGTAGGTAGCAAAAGAAACAAAGAATTGAAGGAGGAAAATATAATCTGTCTCTTAAAGAGTGCTTGTCAGTGCTTGGTTGAAGGTAAATGAATTAATCCAATATTTCATTCTCTGAGAATGATGAGTTACGTAGAGTAACTAAATTATGGGCTTTTAATTGTTACTTTCTTTAGTCTATTTTATGAACATTTCATATAATCATGTTTATTAGATAGTATAGATTTAACTTAATCTAAGAAGTATAAAATAGAAATATAATTATAGACAAGAAAAATGGATATTAAACTTATGTAATTTTCTTTTATTGTACTAAATGTTTCTGCAATTAAATTCTAGTGAAATTATTTGAGTTTAGAATTTCATCATTTTTAATGGGTTTGAGTTATTAAACATCTGCTGGATTAGGACCATCATATATAATTTTAGAATCAGTGCCATAATCATCAGAGTAACTACTCATTTGAATACAGTTTTTCATATGCTAAAGAATTTAGATGAACAGGCATTATAGAAAGATTGTAAATTTGGATATCTGAGTTTCAGAAGCGTTGAGTACTACAAACATGTAGCGGTAGATATGTGCTGTATTTTACAGCTCTCATTAAATTGTTACTGGGAAGTAATTGGAAAAAGGTGGCATGTAGAAATGGCTTTTCTTCACAAGATGTCTTTTTCTTTTCATGTGATTCGGTCCGAATTAGTTTGGGATTGTATGGCTTGGACAGTTTCTGAAATGTTTCTGTTGTTGATTTGCCAAACACATCTCCCTCTTGGTTTTTTTTCTTTTTTTTTTTTTTTTTTAAAGGGGGAAAAAAAGGGGGAGGGAAAAAAAAAGAGGGTGGGAAGGCATGAATGAGAGATTGAATTTGGGAGTGATCTTTCTCTTGTTACATGATGTGAAGCATGTGTGGGAAATGTTTTCATCTTCAGAAGTCATTTGCCCCATGCAGAGAATGCTTGAAATGAAAATAACTTTCCAAATTAAAATAGAATGTGTAGTTTTTTATTTACAGACACACAGAGACACAGTCACTCGTACACACACAGAGTAGTACTTACTAGGGAATGTATTTTATTTGATCTTCTATTCTTGATAAATGTCACATTTGTAAGATACTGTTTGATAAACTTTCATGCTGAATTATTTTATTTCATCAAAAACATTTGTGCTTTTATTCTTTATGAATTCATAGTTGTTCACTATATATGGATTGTGTATTCCATAAAATCTCACCTCCTGCACCTCTATTATTTTAAAATGTAACAAGGAACCGACTGGGTCACCCTCCTCCTCTATGGGACCACAATTACCATCCTTTTCAATCAATCTTAATAATTCCATCTTGATTTTTTCTTTTATTCTCACTTTAACTAGCCTTTCTTACATCTGGTTGAATATTCTCTTCTGTTACTATTATTTATAAAACAGGGGAACCAAATAGTTTCAGCCAAAGCTTTTAGCATCCTGCAAATGGGATGGCGAGCTTGGAGGCCTCAGGTCCCACATCTCCAGGCTGGGCTTTCTGGCTGGGCTAGATATTTCATTGCAGAATCGCTCAGATATGTCATGGGACCAGTAGTCCCGCTATTTTTGGAAGCCACTTACTGCCTGATGTAATCCGCTGACAAATGGTTGCCTTGGCTATTTTCAGTCGGCCCAGTTTCTTTAATTAATCTTGCTGTAATGTCACACCTCAACTTCTTCAATTGTTCTCTGGCTTTCCACACTGCAGAGAAGCTTGTTTGTGTGACACTCTGGCCGCTGACATGCCCTGTGTGCCATTTCCACTATTTTAAATCCACAGGCTCTCTCCAGTCTCCTTGTTGACTTTGAAGGTTGAGGGGGGAAGACAAGGGAAAAAAAATGTTACTTTAATAAATACTGAGTGTAAAAGGTAGCATTCAGTGAAACAAAATGTTTCTAGATTTGCTTATAAACTTAAGTAACTAATAACATGTAGAGCATTATCTCTGTGTTTTATAGTTACTGTATTTAAGCTTTTTCAGGCAAAGCTGTAGATTTTTTTCCCAAAGCAAAGCTTGGTATGTAAAAAGTAAATACAATGGTATATGGTTATTATCTTGTAACCCTATCAAATCTGGCTGAAGGTTCAGGTTTTCTGTACAGACCAAGGAGATAACTTCAAAAGCTCAAATAGTTTGTAGTTTGGAGAAGCAGTCGACTGAGAGAACTTAAAGATCAAAGCCAGAATATCTGATTTTAATGATGCAGAACATATGCTTCACCAAAAACCTTTTGGATTAAAAAAGTTAATGTAATCAAAGAGAACTGAACTCTTTGTTTGGATCTAAGAGCTGTGTGTTGAAGCATTCAGCACAGTATCTTATAGAGTGGTGTTAACTGTAGTTGTGTATAAGAAGTGAGTTAAAGCAAAGTTAAGAGACTAGTGAACCTGGCGGTAGGAAACTTTTGTTTTGAAGATCGAAAATATTTTCGTTGAAGAGCCCTTAAGAATCTTGAATAGAACTGTTTTGATGAAGAGACTGCGGATGTGGATAGACATAAAAAGCAAGATTGTTCTCTGGGAACTTGATTAGCCTTATTCAATAACTGAGAATCCAGGAAGTTCCTCTGGAGAGTTTTTGATTTACAGTGAATGCAAAAAAGGACCAGATAAAGGAACACAGACATATCTGCAAGAGGGAAAAAATGCCCAAGGGTGGAAAAGTTTCCTTTCATTGCAGTTTGATACTGGGAGATCAAGTAGTCCCCGTGCCTGGACAGAACAGTGTTGATAAGATCAAATTCATGGGTGAAAATATATATTAACTGAATTTTGAGTTTAAAGAGAAAAAAATTACTGGACAAGGAAGATAGCTGAGAATTCTGTTTTGCAGTAGCTTCTCATAGTCTTTTTCAAAGTCCCTTGAAATCAGTGGAAGCTATTCCATTGTTTGCAGCAAGTTTGGATGAGACCCTGTAGGAAAATATAAAACGCGTTTGAAAATTAAAACAGTAACATATACAGTGTTTGGTTTATATTCGTATCTAACTATATATATCTATCTATATATCTAAAGTATTATATGTGTATCTTCAGCATTATTTGGATTTTAAACTTTTAAACATACTTTGGAAGCATGGAGTTGGTCACATTTGTCAGTTGATGGAAAAAACAACTCTTACCAATGTAAGAGTTTAAATTTTTTTCTTGCCATGACAAGCATTTGTTTTTCTGATAGCTCTTATTTCTTGTGACATTGCCATTTCATTCTTTTTGTCTCTGTTTTTCACTCTTTCTGACATGTTTTGTGGAAGGCCATATAAGAAGAAAGGATTGGTCCCCCTGCTTCTCCCCCTTTCCTAAAGCTAATAAAGATAACTGTTTAGGTTGGTCTTCCTCCCCCCGTTGTCAAATTTTGATCAAGACCAGTCCCCAAGTAGTGTAAATGGCCAGAGCTCCATGTTCCTTGACAAAACTAGACACAAGCATAGGATCCAAATCTGAACCTTTTTACTCATGTGAATGGAAGCTGTGTTTGTTATGCTACCACTGGTTTCTATTTGTGTGACATTAAATTCATTCTGTAGCTACAGAAGCTCACCAAGGCCAGTCAGATAGAAAACTAGTCAAACTGATTAGAAATATTCAGCACATTTTTATTGAAGCATTTTGTGGATGCAAGTTTACTTCTGGATAGACTTCAGGAGAAGTGTTTTCCCCTCTGTGATGTGACTTCCAAGGTCAAAGAGTGGCAAAACCACCATAAGCCTCTTTTTACATTCCCTGGGTCATTCTACATCTGATCTTTTGAGCTATCCTTGCCTTTAACTTAGCTGGTTTGAGAACAAGCTAAAGCAAGACAAAATGATCCCCTTGATCCACAATAGGTGAGCATCTCTGCATGTGTGATTCTGCTCATGATGCGATGGAGATGAGCTCCTGGATTCAGGCAGCTGGCACATTTCAGAGGCTAGCCCAGTTTGCAAGGATACACTCAGTGTTCCTTCTCTCCCTCTCTTTTTTTTATTGCTGGTTTGACTGCAGCTGAGTGAGATTAACAGGCAGCTGAGAGGAAAGTACCCACTCCACTGTAGGTGCCACCTTCTTCTACCTGCCCTTCTCCAAGACTACACCTAATAAGTGGTCAAAAAAGCAGTTTATTGTACCCCGTGGAATGCCATCAGCTTTGGAAGTTATACTATACACTTACATAACTCCTGGCAGCCCTTGTTTGAGAGTAGAACTGTGCTGTGAGGACATGGTGAACTCTGTTCTAATCCTGGAAGAATTTTTAAGCCTCAAATCAGTGAGATGTTTACACAGGTCAGGGCTTCTAATGTCATTTGTGTTAGGAGAGATTGTTTTGTCTTTCATGCTGGACTCCAGAAAAAGTCCAGTTACAACCATTGCATTGATCAATACTTCAAGTTATTTGCTAACCATTGTAGTGACAGGTTTCCTGTCATGCTGCAATGGTAAGTTCTTGTCACACAGGAGCTAAAGTCATCAGCTTGTATACCTTTGCCCCTTAAGGCCTTCTAGAGTCACAGTGGAGTCACTTCTGGAGTCTCAGTGACATTTACCACATCTTTGTCATCACTTTTTGATGATGCATAAAAATGCCTTGATTGGAGAAGGGTGGATGCTCAGACTGCTATGAGTTTTCTGGCTTCCATCTCCCTTAAGGTTACAAGTCAGGGTCTCCCTTTCCAGGATGCCCAACAGCTGCTTCTTCAGTTTCTCTCTAATTGCTGGCCACTGAGTGTATCTAATACATGTTTCTTAATTGAAAGCAAATGTCGAGTTTTTGACAGATAATATGGAATTTAACGGCTAGATTTTCCAAAGCACAAAGGAAAACTGTGGGTTTGCACCACTGAAGTAAAACATTTGCTAAAGTGTAAGTTTATTCAGCAACCATAATGGTCTGATTGCATCTCAGGTGTCTCTGTGCAAAATTAGCTGTGCAATGTTGCTCTTGTTCGCTGAAGCCTGGGCTGTGGCAGGTTAGTGCCCCAAGCTGTGGGCACGCTCTCTCCTCAGTGAAGGCTGTTGTGCTGCAGCCACCTTTCCTGGGGCTTGATGCTCCAGCCTGCAGATTTAAAGCTTACCCAAATATATCAGCATAGGCCATACTGACACTACACACACGTTGGGTTGTTGGATAGACCTAAAATGCACTTCTGAGTTGTCTGTTTTACTCCGGTCGAGCCTACTGAGGATTCAGTATCCCCTTACTTAGCCACCTGCCTATATTAAAAATTTGATTAAGGTACGGTGGAATAAAAATAGCAAGATCTTATTCAAGGAAAATTGAAGAAGAAATCACAAATGTTAATGAAATTTAGCATTGAATTTGTGAGACTCCTGTGTTTAAAAGGGTGTTGGGTCATACATCAGATAAGATAGTGAATTCAAAATATGATTGTCAGTGGGAATCAGTACATAGCTTCACTGCTGAAACAGTATTTTTCCAGTTCATTAGTTACTTTGTTTAATTTAAAAAATACATAGACATAGGGCTAAATTTACTGCAATTGCCAGCGAAACCACACAAGGAGTCCCATAAGAATGTGAAAGGAGTGCAATTCCTTGTAGCAGTGAAATAGCAAAAGCCCAATTAATCAGTGGTTCTTTGCAGATTTTAGACCAGAACTGGCATGCTACCAAACTGCCCTCAGAAGAGGTCTAAAACAGCTCAGGAAATGATTTAATGGGCACCTGGTCACAGATGTGTTCCTGCCAGACGTACTGTCTGCAATGGTACATCCCAAAATGGCCCTACAGGGTCTGAAATGCAAGGAACGTGCACAAAAGTTCTTCTTTTTAGATTTGGAGAGGTAATAAAAGAAACAACAAAAACCCTAAACCTAGAAAAAAATCTGCTGCGTGGTCTTCCCAATCTCTAACTTTCCTTTTAGTCATGCTGGCAAGTACCTACGTTCTTTGCTGACATTTTGGTCAGTGTTTCATCATTTCTCACATCTTTTTTGTCAAATTAGGCTATACTTTGTTTATCTTGATGTCCACTTAGTTCTCTCAAGGACTTCAGACGTTGCAAAATAGCAGGAAGTGAAGCTCTTTCTCATGGCTGGGGGTAGTCACAAATACTCAGCTAAAGCCATCAGAAATGGTGGTGGGGTTTGATCGCTGCTATATAAACTGCTAACAAGTTGCCTGATTTTGCTCTGCCCTTTTTGGAGCACTCATGCTTCTGCTGAACAATGATTTAATTCTCTGCTTCGTGCTGTTTAATGTAAAGTTGCATGCTAATAAATTTAGCACCAAGTTACTGACTCTGCCCAGATGATGGAAACCTGCCTCAACTGACCAGTTAGGAATGTTACTGGTATTGTTGTTTCTGGCCAGGTTTCAACTGGAAGGGGGTGTGATAAAGCAGCTCTGATTTTCTTGCATAATTTCTTTCTGCCGTAATTGGATCTGATTGTTCTGATTTTTGCACGTAGTTTAGGAGCACATGTAAGGTCATTGGCATTCCAGAAGCTCTGACTAATTTGAGTTTTAAAGAAAATGTTTAGAAACCTGGATTTTATATAATTATCTAAATTACGAATATTTCCTTTTGGCTCACTGTGAAGTTTCTGCTGTGATGAGACTTCAGTGAGGTCAGTTTTTCATTTCTGGTAGGAACTTTTAGATAACGAACTAGAGAAAACCCTTAGAAAATGTGATAAATATTTTTAGATAATAGAAGTGTTTCTCATATTTCTTAGATGTCTTTACTTACTTAATCCTCAAAAATTTAAATAATCCTAATTTAAATTTGCTAGAATTGCCTTAATTCTGCCTTTACTAGATATTTTTTTTATATTTAAACAAGAATTAATTTGCAGGCCTGATTATGACTTCCTCACTGTTTATTTCTGACACCTGGGCACATTTCAGACGTGATACATCCTACTTGACTATCTTATCAGCATGTTTTCACCTTCGCTAACCCATCTTCTTCATGACAAGAACACATGCGAGTCCTGCCTTTTCTCAACTCCACATCAATGGTACTTTTACAAAAAAGATTGCAGCTAGGTGCAGCGAGAAGCTGCGTTGCATGATGCTTGTCCTTAAAACACTGGGCATCCAAATGACAAAGATTTAAATAGGACCTTTAAGGTTGGTGTGTACAATTGTGGTGAATTTTTTTTGTGATTTTAGTGGAACACTTTAGGATGGAATACATCTTGCCTGATAACAGTGCTCTAGTATGAGTATCAGAAGCTGAATTTCAGTGAGCTAAATAGGTCCAATTGATGATAAATAGATAAGGGTAAGCATCTCTAGAAAAGGATCCCACTCTGAGGTAGGTGGTGTGTGAGGTAGGTGGTGTGTCGGATTCTCTCCACTGACTACCGAGGAAAGTGTAGGTTCCCAGCGTGTGCCAGACAACTGCCATCTACAATAGGTGGAGATGTGAAAAGAAGCAATACATGCAAATTAAAAAACAGAAGCATGCGATCTATTATCATAGATACGTGTGATTTATCCTGTGTTATGCATTCTATTTCCACTCATCCATTTCCTTGACACTCACACTAACATATTTGGCCGTCAGCTGTTTTTTAGGCCTCAGGGAGAGGGGTCTCTCTGCATTCTACTCTCCCTCCAAATTACAGGAGGCTGAGGCACAGAGAAATTGTTGCTCTGCATTTCCATGATTTAGGTTTAGACCATGAAATAGAAGGTTTTTCATCTGTTATGGCAAGCTATAGGATGCATAGAACTGAGTATTGCATCATTCAGATGGAAAAAACTAATTTTGCTTTAGCAGTATCTAGCATTTCCTCTAAATCTACACAATACTTCGCATAAAACCCGTGGTAAGCTGGCTGCATGGAAAAGCTCACATAACTCTTTTTATTTTTTGTGAAAGGCAGGTTGAGAATTGTGAGAAAGAGAGGAAAGGGATATTATAATTTCTTTCTCCCTCTGAACCCTTTACAAATGGTTTCCTGGTAACACAAGCCCTTGGTGTGGCAGATGGATTTTATGAGAATTAATTGCAATAATATTCTATAAAACTGTCCCAAACGTTTTCAGAACCCATTTCCTCCTCTTTATTTTTCTGATGTCTACTACAAGGGGATATCATAAATAAATATAGCAGGAATATTTCTACATGTAAGTAACAGAACTGATTTTACTTTTCACTTTCATAGAGGAATAAGTAAAGGTATTTAAAAGTGGACTTGACTGCAAATGACATCAAGAGTTTACTGTAAAGGAAAATGCTGCATTGCTGCAACAGGACAGGCTACATGACCAGACTGTACTTTCTGGTCTGCCATCTGTGATTCCTTGGGACACTGGGAAATGATGCTGGGGATAGGGGTGGAAGAAATCACTCAACACATTTTGATATGATCCCATTAAGACAGTGAATATGGAGTTGCTTTTGTGTTTCCCAGCTGCTGCTCACACGATGCATGGTTCTCTGCATCATCTCTAGCACTGCCTCGCAGAAGGAAAAGTAAACAGAACACAGTCCATTTTGATGGTCCATGTTTATATTCTATCTTGGTAGGGAATATCTCAGCCGGGTGCCTCGTAACCCTGAAAAACTTGAGAAGATGCGATCTCCACTTCACAATAAAGCAATAACCTGTGGCTGAGATTTTTTCTAACCTGTGGCTTTTGGGTTTGGGAGCACTCTTACTTTTGGTTTGGGCTGATTTTTCCAGAAAGGTGAGAATTTAATGCTCCTAGTAACTTAAAGCTGTAAATGTTGTGACCAAATGGAAGAATCCAAAAGCAAACCCAGCTTTTAAAACACAGTCATCCATATATAGGCAGATAGCAGGTACGTGGTATGTCTAGCGACTAAAAGAACTTTTTTTACCCCTCTCTTTTTGTAGCTTGTGCACCTTATTGTCTTCCTTTTGAGGCATATGAAATTGTTTGTGTAGCAACTCCTGTTTCTGAAATAATAAACTGACACAAACAAATAGAGCTCTTTGCTTTTTAAAAACATTCAGGACTAGCTTGTTTAATATGTTATTAATAGAAACCAGTGAGACATCCCTCTGGTAAAAAGTCAGTGCAGTCACTTGGCACCTTCTGTGATAACACAATCTTGGAAAGTCCAAGAGATACTAGGGGATATGTGCTTGAAAATAGGTTGTGAGGAACTTGAGTGTAGTCACAATGTCAGTAGCTACGATGGAAGTGGCACAGGGAAGGAGCAAGTTTATTTTCTGCTGTGCTTTTCTGGATGGGTAAGGTGGGTACTACTTCTGGGATCCGCATGCACTCCAGAGCTGGAGAAGCACGTTTCAGAACCTGAAACCATGAAAAATTTCATCTACATAGTCGGTGAGTGGAGCACATTGTCTGGCTTTGAAAGCTGCACGCCTGCCATGCTGCGAGGCAGTGAGCACAAACACAAAGGAGGGAGCGGGCCCCGCAGGGGATGGTGCATAAATGCTGTTTGTAATGCAGGAAGAGGCTGCTCCCAAAATCTTACTGTCCTGTATCTGGAACAAGGAATTTGGTAATTACAAGCCTCATGGACATACCACCAAAATGCTATTAGTGCAGAGAAAACCAAATGCTTCTGTGAAATTTGTTTTTGTTTAAATGTCATAGAACCATTTGTAGAAGAGATGTGCAGAACACCATTTCTTTTTTCCTTCTGCTTCCAAACTTGACTCTGAGAGAGGTGATTAAACATCTTTTGTGAATTTGCTTCAGGACATATGAAGTTGTTGTTGTGCTAATCTGTGTCCTTGGCTTCTATGAGCAATTTTAGAAAATCTAGATTTAGGCATTTTGATTGTTATTATTTATTAATAGGGTTAATTAAAGTGTGAGCCATGGAGATTAGTATGTGACTCTAATATTACATTGTTTGTTTATGGTAGTATATCTAAAAAGTACTGCTTAACTGGATTCATTGATGTTTAGTGATTTCATGCCTTGAGTTTATGATCTATTTCATTTTATACCAGCAAGAATTTGAACTTCCAGTTACTGCTGATATTTCTTCTTCTGAGTGGTATAAAATTTCCAGTTTCATCTGTAGCTACAATTTTTTTGCCACTTCGGTGGTTTACACTTGGGTATAAACTTGGGTGTAGGACAACTGTTGGTTGTCAGCTCCTGTCTGTATCCACAGAGTGAATAAAAGCCTACATGTTTTCCTGTATCTCAGCTTGCTCGGTGTGTGTTCACGCACCAGAGCTGACGTGGCAATCAATAACTTGTGTAAGTGCTTGAATATGAAACAATACTTTTGTAAAAAAGAGTGAAAGTCAGGAATAGTCAGTCTCTTGCCTTGCTTCTGAGACTCTTCCACCATGCTCAAGTGCAATGAGGGTTTTGTGTGATTTTGGACACTGGTTTTGCTAAGCTGTGGTGTGAGAACACTTACCCTATTCCATAGACAGATCAAAGCAAACAAACTGGCCTTCCCTCATCACCCTCCCATGACCTGCTCTTCTGTGGAGGAGCGTTGTTGGGTTGTGTAGCAAAGTTACCAGAGTCTCATGTGCGTCGTTAGAACTGCATTAGCTTTGCTGTGGGCAATGGCCTTTGCACTGGCGATGGGAAGAAGTGGATTTACCCTCAGGATGTTCAACTTTAAAAAAAAAAAAAAGGAAAAGAAAAAGCAGTTTTCATTTAACAATCATGCAGCTTCTACCTTATTAATCTGCTTCCTGGAAAAAGCAATTTTCTCGGAAAGAAGCTATGCATAGGATCAACATGTAAGTACTGCTGCGTATTTAGATGTGCAGGATCCAAATGTGAAAATGCTGCATCTGTAACTGTCTCTAATTATTGAGGCCATTTTGACTCTTGCGTTATGCAGATATACCTGCCTCTGCCATTACCTTGTTTTCCAGAGTATGCTGTCCATCTGCTTCAAACTGTCTAAATGCACGCTTGGCTTCATTACTTGCTACTACAAATCAAATAATAAGAGATAAATGCCTACATGATACAGCCTGACTTACATCCCAGGTACATTTATTTGTTTCAAGCAGTTAGATGATGCTTTCTAGGTTGGCCTGGTTATTAATTTGGATTTACGTAGTTTCTACGTGATTATTTTGCAGATGTTTTGTTGCTTTTTTTCCCCTGTCATGTCTTTTTGTCTCTGTGTTTTTCTCTCTTGCATTCTTTTCTCAGATTTTTAGGGTGGAATTATTTTCATATTTCGTTTCACTCAAAAAAGAAGGCAAATATATATACTTCATAGGTTGCACGGATTAGAAATGGTACATAAAGCAGAAAATTAATGTTGTTCAAATGAGTTAATGGTATTTCTCTGTGCTTCCTACATGTACTGTATGTGATTTAAGAGTATTTCCCCATCCAACTTTTAAATACAAGAAACACCAGCATGTTTTTTTTGCTGACTAAATACCACCCAGTCCGTCCAGGGCTTCCTCTTTGTTTCAGGACTTTTCTGTTGACGCTGCATCTCTAACACCGCTTAGACTGGTCTTTCACTTATGGGATCAACTTACTTTTTCACTCTTTCCTGAAAACTGGAACAGAGAGTGATTGGTTGGCATAAATGATATTCTGGAGCCTGAAAAATCCTCAGAGCTACGCATGTACAGCCAAGGGGATAAAAGGAGAAACCCGTGTGTTTTTTAGTAATACAGGAGGAGGTTCATTAGAGAACACTAATATCTTTGACCATGATTTGTAAGGGAATAACGGCAAAAGGCATCTTGCTGTTCCTGCTTTGCAAGCACTATGACTGAAACACATTTTTAATTCCAGCCTCTGCATTGAAATGGAATTCGTGTATTCTTTAAATTAAACATCTTGTGATTGTTTAGCCTTCAGAGCTCAAGTTGTTTGTTCAACATTATTGTTACATTTAGTGCTGAGAGAAGTTTTCCCCTGCTAAAAAAAAGTTATATTTTGTGTGTAAAAATATACTAAATATGTTTATACATATTGATATATAAATTAATAATTTAATTAAAATAAGTAATAATAAGGGAATAAGTATGACTATAATAGATGACTATGTAAACCATGTCTTATCATGAAACACACAAGGAGAACACTGTGGATCAACAGAGGTTTGGTTTGGTTATGTCAGAGCACTGATGTATTTAAGTTTCTATATTGCCTTGACCTTGGTGTGCACAGTGTTCTTGTTGGTATGACAGCATCTGTCACTTTTTTGAAGGTGTATTTCGTATATTTAAAATCCTTCCTCTAACTCAGTAGCAGAAATTGAAAGTGGATTCCACCAAAACTTCATACATCATACATATAAAATTTTGTACTTTTATTTTGAAATCAGATACGGCTTCAGCAGCGGGTTAAGTACCGTATTAAGAATCCATAATATGGCATAAGCTTGGGGCAAACAAGTTTTTAGTTTTAATCCTAAAATTGATCTCTCTCACATCTGCTCGACTTAAAAATTCTATGTATTTAGTAGCATGTTTTTTTAAGTTTCCCTGCAATCAGGTAAATTATGCAACTGCCAGAATATATTTCGCTGTTGCTTTTCATCCATTTACATCACCTAGCTCTTGATCTTCTGCAGGTTTGAAGTACTGTGCCTTATCTCTCTCTCTAGGCATTTCAGCTCAGCAGCGTTCAAATGATGGCGAGGTGGTATTTAGGAGAAATCATATATTAATAATAGTAACAATAATGAAAAACTGTTGGACTATGTAAAGATCTAGCTGTACAGTGCAGAATGGCCCACTTCTCTGCAGCCAGAGGAAGAGGTAGCTTCTTAATCTCAGCCTACAAAGACCAGTGCAGTATCTTCCCCTTCGGGAAAGAGGATGGGATAAATGGAGTGAATTAGAGGGTGCAGCGCTGAGCTGATGTACTCGCAGATGAATTGAAGCCATTGTAAACATCTTTGATAGCAAAGCTTGTCATCTGATTGCAGTATTAGTGCTACTGGTGGGTGGCACTAACTGAGACCCTTGGTTTACTTCTGAAAAAATACAAAAACAAACAAACAAAAAAAAGAACTCGGGAAAAATCTTTTTAAAAACACCCCTTTCATTTACATTTACATCACGGTAATGAAAACTTGACAGTTGAAGAGAAATACTGGTGAAAGGGAGTACAAAACGTGAGGAGGGTCTTAAGCAGCTTGCGGCCTTTTCCACAGAAGAAAACACTTCCTTGCTGTTAAGGTGAAGTGGATGTTTTAATCTTTTTTTTTTTTTTTCCCAGAGAATACATACATTTCTGCTGCATCTGTCCACAGCATGTGTAACGCAAAGCTGTTCCAGTGATTTGAATACTCGCTGACCTAAGACAGCAGCTAGGAATATCTATCTAAATGGTAATAAGAACCTTGAAGGTTAATCCACGTTAGTGTGCAAAATACTCAAAAATCTTTGGCAGTTTCATTTTGTCTTATTCTGGTTATTAAAACTAAGTAAATCCATGAGCTTCCAATAGAATTGCTCTAGAGAGAAATGACAGAATTTGCCAGTAGTTTCTGCCGAACAGATTTGCAACTTTACTCTTACCATAATCTCTGGTCGGTTTGACAGTTATATACAAATATATATGTTTAACCAGGGCTGTTGAACAATCAAACCCTGATAACAAAGTGGACTCAGGCCGGGAAGTTAATGAGAGCTTTCTGCAGGCTCTGGGACCTGCTTTATTGCCCTCATTGTAGTAGAAGTAAGAAAATTTTACCTGGAGACAGTATTAGAGCTTTTAGAATAATTTTCTGGTAAAAAAGCTAAAAGAGAATATTTTTTTTAAAGTTTAAAAATAATATATTATCAGAAAATTAAATTATAAAAGTGCTAATACTTGAGGCTGTGAAGTTATAGAGTTAATTCATCCCTTCCCATAGCTCACATTTTGGATTGTAAAGCGTTAAGTGATCTTAAACAGAGCAAATTATTCTCCCTCTTATTCTTGAATAAAAAAACAGGAAATGCAGTGCTGATGCATCAGTATCAAACATGGAATGCTGTTTCAATGCAGTTGGAGGGTATTAAATTGCCAGTTTCTAGGGTTAAAGCAATATCAAGAGTACAAGAAAAATACTTTCTATCATATTGCTTGCTGCATACTCACTTTCAAATGCCTCCAAGATCTAAGGATTTTGAGTATTTTTTTCACTAAAATTAACCATTTAATCTAAGGTTCCCCCCATTTCTGGGACAGGCTCTTAGAATGGGACCTGCAGCTTCGACCCAACTTTAATTACACTGCTGCTTTGTTTTGCATGATATGTGCAAATTGGCCTCTATTTAAAAAATATGCCATTTTGTTCACCTGTCAAAGAGTGATGTGTGGCCAAGTAGCTGGTCTCATAAGATGGATACTTCCATTACTTACCAGATTTTAAAATACTTTTAAAATAGTATTTGAAGAATGCTGGATGGATCTGTATAATTATTTTTTTGCATAAGGTGGTTTCTGTACTTATGAGAGCCCTGTTATGGGATCATTGTATGGTCTCTTGTTCTATTAAGAGGATATCAGTAGTTATAAAAGGCTAATGCAGTGTAACTAGAGATATAAAGCTGTGTCAGTGTCAGGCAGTATAGCAGAATGTACTATCTATGATAATAAGCAACTGCTTGACTTATTAGATTCTATAACACTTCCTTAGCCATTTGTTATATCATCTGTTAATCATAATTAATGTACCTTTCATGTACAGTCTGACCTCAGAGGTAAATAGATGAAGGCTGCAGAAAAATGAGTAAGAATGCAGATGTTCAATGGGACGTTAGTCTGTACTCATTAAAATGTCATTTATATATTATGAAAGCTTTGGAAATGCAGTTTTTCTAAAAGTGTTTCTTTTTATTTTAATATTTTTTAGTTTATGCAAATTGTATTTACCTTATCAATGCTAGTTTTTAAGGTTCCTATATGCTTAATAGTGGATTATGACACTGAGATTGACAGGTAAAGCTTGCTGACAGAACAGTTGTCCCACTAGGGCATTTTCATCTAGTAAATTATGTCCTCATTTTTTGCAGAACAACTGTTATGAGTGTCACTGTGATTTTTCCATTACTTTTTTTTTTCTGTTGAGAAGTTCTGCTTTGAAGAGCCTTGAATTCAATGTATCAGTGCAGGGGGAAAGATAGTGCTTCAATTATTAAAAAAAAAAGAAAAAAGAAACTGGCTTAGTAAGAATATTCAATTTGATTTTAAAACACACAATAATATGTCGGTTATTAAAGTGTGTGTGGAGATCCAATTGTATCTTTCTATTGCACTTTGTAGAAATGCCTGGAGGAAACAAAATTGGAATTCATTGTGAATATTTCTATTGCAGAAAATATAAAGACACAGACTTTACAGTTATGTTCTTACCATCTAAGAGGATGAGAGAACTTAGAATAATGGATGATAAAAATGAGTGTATGAGTTTTATATACATGACAGCAGCAGTGTTTCAGGGTCATTCTATGCTTTAGAAAAGCTGCAATGAAACTAAAATGTCTATGGGCCAGATTTTAATCTTAGTTCATAAACTATCTGGTTACATCCAGAGCAGTTCAGTTCATGCAAAAATGTACTTAAACCATTGAAACTGCAATATGACTTTTGTGTTTTATACGTACTTTTCCAAAAAAAAACCAGTTATATGTGTTGTGATAAATGCAGGGTTAAGGGATCATATGTATTACGAAATCATCCAACTTTCTATTCCCAGAGAATTAATTACATCCCATTTCCATTTTGTCAGTGTCATTTCCCATACTAAATAGAAAATAGGAAAAACAGCCTTTTTTGGATTGATGTATGCTTCTTCCACACATTTCCTATTGGCTACCTATGGCAATTACATGAATTAAATCATTATTTCTTAATATAGAAAACGATTAAGTAACAGACTCTGAGAAAAGCATATTCAGAGCCTTCTGTTATTACTATAACCAATTTCTTCAGAGATGGCCCATCATCTGCTACGTGCAAGAGGCCATAAGCTGATGGCAAATATGTTCCAATGAATGTTGGCTCTCTCATGAGAAATTATAAATTTTTCTTTTCATTAACATTGAATATGGGACTTTGAATTGTAATGAGGTCAAATGCATGAGAAGTGATTTACAGTGTGCATAAGGAGTTAAAAGACCTCTGTATAAAGTAAATGAGAAAAAAGTCCCATATAAAAAAATTAGTGGCTTCACCTTTGGAAAAATAATGATCATGCAGTATATGCCTTTCTAAGCAAATTATAAGTTAATATGTCTTTTATTTGCAGCGAAAGCTAATTAAACTTTGACTTCATAACAGACACTTTTTAAATCTGCCAGCATAGGTGTCACTTACAGAAATACATTAAGTGCTTCTACATAACAATCTAATTAAAAATTAAGAAGCTAGTTGCAAATTTATCAAAGCTGAGAATGTCGTATTCATTGAGATATGTGATAATATTACACTTAATTTACCAGAGCGGGAGAAAAAATGGGCCAGAGGGGGCATCTCTTGCAGAAACTTTGTGGCTCTGCATCAATCTAGGGAAAGGCAGTTTAGAGCCCAAGACATGTTCACTTCCTCTTGGATGTCGCTTAGTTGCAGAATCAGGAGCTGAGAGTTTAACTCTGCCATATAACAAAGCGTCATAACCTCAAGGTCTGAAACTGCATTTCTGGTAACAGTGACATTGAAAAAAAAAAAAAAAAGAGACAGGATAGAAAGTTTCATTAAAAATCATATTCTCAGGAGAAAAAAAAAAAAAAGACCTAATACTGAGAAGCTGAACAAACGACAGCACTAGAGCAAGTCCAGTGGAGTGAATGAGTGGCAGAGGAAGTCCTAAGCAGCGGATGTGGAATTAACTGAGTAGAGCCAAGGTCAGACTTCAGTGTATGACTTAATAGAAGGGAATTTCAAGCCTAATAAAAGCCCTTCTTCACAGTAAGAAGTTGACAGCTGGGGATGCTGTCATCTGAAGAAGTTGGAAGTACTTTGTTGAACCCAAGAGACTAACTCCCAGGAAACGCACTACAATTGATGGGTTAGAGGCAGCAGATTACTCGGAGCTGGAGAAAAACCTGAGGTACAGAATGACTGAAGAAGGTGACTGTTCAGATGACATTCTGGAAATGCTCTTTTTTACAAATGAAAGGAGGGCAAGATACTTTAATGTAATGACCAGATAAAAATGCTGAGATGTAAAGATCTTCTGGGTCCTGTTTGTTATTTGTATCTGCTTCAAAGGTTGATGTTTGCCTAGAAGATCTGCTTATGTTCACATTTCGTGATACTGAGCATTTACTGCTTGGCAAAATGCAGTTGTAAACACACTTCAATTAACATGACCAAGTTCTGTCTTCTCATAGTACAAAATGCAGTAGATGTAGAAAGAAAACGTGGCATAGTTTTCGTCAAATATTTGACTGTCCTTTCAGTTAAATGAGCTTCACCTACTGGCTTCAGTCACTGTTCTTTAAAACTCTACTGACAGTCATGGCCACAAAGCACCCTAAAACCCAAGGAAGGGTTCATTCAATAGGCTTGTTGATACAATGACACTCTCCAGGGCACTTTATTAGGAAGATTGTTTACCTCTTTCTTGCAGCAAGACCCTTTCTCTTCCTGGAACAGGTGGGCCCCCATTCAGGTTTTGCTTATCATCCATCCGTGGTTGTCAATGCAGGTAGAGTCCTCAGGAAATTCTATTTGCTTAACTATTTAGTCTCACATTTCAAGATAAGAACCTGCAGAGTGACATTAAGGCATCGAAGTGGAAAAAAAAAGCAGGGGATACGATGTGCACAGTTATAAATCTTCATTATTTTTGCTCAAACAATTTGAGAAGACATCCCTTTTTTTGTATTTTTTGTACTTTATTAAAAATAGATATAGATGTTTATTGTCTGCCTCAGAATAATAAAAATAATGTAAGGTTTTGTGTTCAGTAATACAGTAGTTAAGTCTAATTGCACACTGCTGATGCAAGAACTTTGATTTTGGAGATACTTGATGGTATTTTGTAACAGGAACAGTGCAAATTGTAGGGGAAAGTGTTTATAAACTTGAAGATCATTGTATTTGTTGGAAAAAGTCAAGAAGTTGCCTTGGGTTCTTGGTGTGTACAGATCATTCACAATCAAGTCAAAGTTAACCAACTGAAATTACCTTGTCATTTTGAGATGCTGAGTGGTTATCAAAATCAGGAACACACAAAGAGGAGTTATCTCTGCAGTAGGATGCAAAGAGACATTTCTGAATTGTAGCAACAGGTAGGCACAGACAGAAACTGCTCTTGCTTTCTCCTTTTGTTTGGAAACCAGTGGGAGAGCAGAGGTTGGAAGGGAGACAGGCCTCTGCCCTGCTGGTGTTGGCAACATGCTCCCGCTGGCAGCCAAAACCTGCTCTCGCCCCAATGAAGCAGTGCAGCCCCGTGGGAGGGTTTGAAAAATGCAGCTTAAGTAAAATATCAGTTAGAGAAATTAAAAAATTTTTGGTAACCATGGCAAAGTAATATACCTGCAGTGACATTGGGAAATTGTGCCAAATGAACAGAATTCACCCACTTTAATTTTCTGTGTGGACTAAACCCATTATTATGATCGGTACTTCCCAAAGCTTTTAATCCATTGTCCAACTATAATATATACAAATTGTCATTTTTTGTGCGGTGAAATTTGAAGTTTATGTTTTGTCCTTTTGCAAATCAGCTTCAGATGAAGCACTTAGTAGAACTACAATATTAACTTTTTTAAAAAAATGTAGATCATCAACTTTAGGATTTTTTTTCTTTCTGTCATTAGAGTGTTATTTAACAAAAGCAATCATATTATTTAAGACATTAAAATCACTTTTGGTTACATCAGAAGATAAAATTAGTTCTTCAACATATACATGTACATATGCACAGAGATTGCATTTACTGAGATGTGTTCTGCTATTATGTTTCCTCTATTAACTATTACCAGATCACATAAAAATAAAACTCACCAGAGCAAGACTTTAGCCCTGGCTACAAAACTGAAAGCCTATAAATCTTGCTTAAGTTACAGAGTCTTTTGAGATTGGGTTTGTAGGGCCCAAAGGAGGATGGTGGTGGTACCCTAAGCTGTGCTCTCCTCTGTTCCTGTAAGTGATGCAGTGAGCCCCTACAGATGCAGAAGCAAATACTGGGGAACGATCTGGAGCTCTGTGAATGAAATGCTCATGGCAATAACAGAGGCAAGATCAATAGTTCAACAGAACAATAGAATATGGGGAGGGAGAGGAGAGATTCTCTGCTCTGAGGGCCATCTCTGACTCGTGATGAACTCACCTTCAGTCCAAGCCCAGAGAAAACTGTGATTTCCAAAATGATAGGGCATACAAGAAAAGACATAGAGCTTCTGTTTCTTATGCCATTCAACAAGATTTAGAAGGAAATGCAGCCAGAATTAATGGTCATTACCTGATGAAAACCAGACATCCTTGGGAATAGGCTCATACAATCCAGGATAAGGCTAAATGCAATTAAAAGGACTCCACTGAGGCCAAAATGGCAGAGGAGACAGAGGAAACAGATGGATCTTGAAGTATGGAATTATCATTGTGAGGAAAGGCTTTTTTTTTTAAAAAAAGAAAAAGAGAGAGAAACACAAATCTAGGTTAGATAGTTAAATCTATTTCCCTAGAAAGCATAAATAACTATAAAGAAGAGACAGTGATAATCACTTTATTGATTACTTGTAAAAAGGGAATTGGTGTTATTTACCAAGAACTTCTTTAATTTGGCTTGTAGGTTACTTAAAGAATGGTTGAGCAATTTTAAAGAATGATTCAATATTTACAGTAGTTGTTTCATCTGCAGTTCATTTGTAAGGGGAGAATTTAAAACTACCCCGCCTTAGATTTCACTAACAAAAGTATTTTTACGTTACTTCTTTGTATGCTAATCCCATAATCATTGTAAAAATCAAGCATCAGATTCTCCTTTATCGATTTTATTTACACACTTGAAGGATCTTTCGCAATCTGTCTAACAATGCAACCGGGCCTGTGTCTGCCTGAAAATCCAATTCAGGGGTTCCCTCTAAGTTCCTCTTGTTTGTATTTCTGCAGCATGTGGGTTCATAAGCCCTTTCTACACAAGTTTATGTTAGAAGCAAGACGAGTTGCATAGATCAGGACAGTGGGTTTACTTCAGTAAATATTAGTGAGCGGAATACAATTAAGCTAATATCTATGCCGAATTAAGGGGTGGTTTCACTTAAGCTTAATATAGGAGAAAATGCTATAAAATTATCATTATGAACTGTGCTGCTCAGATTGAAAATGAAGTGAAATTTTTTTTCTTGGTAAAAAGGTTGGTACACGCTTCTAAAGGCTACACATGGGAAAAAAAAGGTTGTCAGAATTACTTTTGAAAAGCTTTATGAATTTGCTTCTGGTAAGCAAATGGCAGAGTGACAATACAATTTAGTAACTTATCCAGTATATTAGGATTCATGGGCTACTCAGAAGTTTCGCCGTCAGGCAAGACCCGTAGTAGTTGCAGGGAAATGATTTATGCATTGTAATAAATGTTACTGCTCAATCTGTTTGCTTGTTCAATGGTTAAAGTCCCGAAAGAAAAGTCTATCTCAAATTAGGACTGGCATGCGTTATCTGTCAGCTTTATATAGTACTGTAAAAGTCATTCAGATGACAGAAATATTAGCAGAATGTTTTATAGATTTTTGTACTGGATGAATCCTCGCGTTGGTGAGGGGAAGCAACGGGGCTGTGGTGCTGTGCTCCAGGATTAAAGTTGCGTGTAGATGAGTAGTTTCACTCAGTTGTTCACTGCAAATGAACATCTGGACTGCATATTGATTCCATGTGTGCAAATGAGATCAGCCCAAATAATGACCAGAATCAATCAGGCTTCAGCCTAGAAGTAATGTACACTGGTACTGATTTGTTAGACAACCAGAATTGGCAGCACCTTGCATAATTTGGCACCAATTGACAAAGATTAGACTGTTTTGGGGCCTGACTGGTTATTAATTTGAACCCCCCCTCCCAAAATATTTTGCAAAGTAAAATCAGCTGCAGCTTATTTGTCCCTGCCCCCTCCTTTTCATACCAGCCCTAATTGTTTTAGACAAACAAGTGAGCTTGCGGCCTGTTCACTTTACACAGGAAGACATGAATTCTTTGATCCATACAATATTCTCTAGTTCAACCTTGGAGCTATTTACTAAGGAGATTTATTTGCAGACAGTAAAGCAGTTCTTTACAAATGGAAATGAGTTCAGCTTCTTTGATTTTTTGGCTCAAGTTTCTCCCTCCTGTAGGAGTCATATCAC
Organism: Gallinago undulata; assembly: GCA_026546715.1. Classification (NCBI taxonomy): domain Eukaryota; kingdom Metazoa; phylum Chordata; class Aves; order Charadriiformes; family Scolopacidae; genus Gallinago; species Gallinago undulata. The sequence continues at coordinate 137,377,205 of JAOTQQ010000012.1, read as the reverse complement.
AAAACAATTAATAGGTACTTGCACTGGGTTCTTGTTTATTGGAGAATAGCGCAAACAACAGAGGAGAAATAGCCCAGGTGTTGTAGAGGTTTTTTGAGTAGCGTCAGAGCTGGGACTCAAACAATGCTTCCCTGCTTTCAGGTTCCGGACTTGACTTATAATTTAGACAAGTCTTGCCACAGCTCACCAGCCTTTTGACCAAAGCTGCCCTCATTTTCAAATCACTCTGGATGAAAAA
>JAOTQQ010000012.1:137336205-137376957 GCA_026546715.1 Gallinago undulata | reverse complement strand
TCTTGTTTTAAAAAAAAACGCCCCCCCCCCTCCCGCCCCCCCCCTCCCCAAAAAAAAAGAAAGAAGGGAACAAAAGAGCAGTGCATTAAAATAAAATGAATTTCCTATTTTGTTTCCCTGAATTCCAGATTCGGAGTAAAAAAATGGGTTGGATCAAATCTCAAGAAGATATTTGCAAAGTGCTACAGCATTTACTTTCACACAGGGCAACTGTCATTTAATGTAATGTCATTTTTTGTAGGAAGTGTTTTCTTTGTACTTTGGCTTAAGAACAGGGAGACAGTCAGGCTAGTGAGACCTAAAAGTTTCTCTGTCTTCCTCTGTGTGAAATGAATGTAAAGCGGCTGAAAGCAGTGAAACTGCAGCGATGCTGAATTGCTTCAGGGGAAAGGAGAATTTGGCATTCCCTCTTGGTTGATCCCCTGGCATATCGCATGGTGCTTCCTTTATGCATTAGAAATTCAGGATTGACTTTATAGAACCCTGGGAAGAATCAGGATTTAAAAATATGTGCTCCCAAGAATGATTTTTATATTTTGACATGAGTCACTTTTAATTGTTCAGCACAATCCACTCCCAAAGGGTCTTGTGCTCTTTAGGGATTGCTTCCATAAATTGTGACTTACAGCGCCCTTTAGGAACACAAAGTAATTTGGACTAGAAAGTAAGGCGACTGGAACTCCATGTGGAAATTAAATAGGCAAAAAGTAATTACCTGGTCAGGTCAGGAGGGTTAACCCTCCCCTGACAAAAACGTGAGGGAATCTTTAATGATCACAGGTGGTGGAAAATTTTCCTGACTCAAACCAGGAGCGAGACGTCCAGCAGACGAGTGGCCCCTGATACCATGCTGCGGCTCTGGTTTAGTCCTGACCTGGGACGTCATCCATTTCTGCTGAATTGCCTGCGATTTCAGTCGTGTGAGATCAGAAAGCAGGCAGAGAAACTTAGCGTACTCTAATGCTGTATCCTGCTGGGTGTCTCAGCATCGTGCAGCGATCTTTCTATCCAGCTCTTGCCCCTTCCTGACCCTGCATCGCTTTTAAGTTCCAGTGAGATCAAACAGGGTGGCACAGGGTGATGGGGATGTTTGTTTTGCTTCTGTGAATGGGCATCGCTTGTGATTCATGTGGTTGACGGGCCCATGCTGTAGGAATAACTGTTTGGTATGGAGAAGGTGGTAGGTGTCGATGATCTGACTTGACTTGCTAATCTCTAGCGTCTCTGATTCATCTGTTCTGGGAAAAATGATAACATTATCAGAGATCTTTGAATACAAACCATATTTTATTGTAATTAAAAAGCAGGTTGTGCCAGCTGTACTTACTGCATTCCTATGGTGCCTTTCTTAACATAAAAACTCTGCTGTCTGCTGTACATGCATAAAGATATGTGAATCTGCCTGAAAATGTTTTCTTATGTGCTGCCCAAACTAAATCTAAGTGTAAAGCCATGGCACTTGTGATCCTACTGGAGAAATTGATGTACAGAAGAAATCCTTCTTATATCTGCCATTTTTCCTTCAACTACTGTTATCTGGTTTGAGAGTATTATTAATGACATGCAACTGGCATAAATTTCAATTAGTGGGGGAGTACAACATCTCTGTGAATGCCTGTGCTATGTGGCTAACATAAACCTGCCCAGAAAAGGACAAACCAAGGCACCGTCTTGTACTATCTGTATCAGAAGAATAAAATAAACCCTTAAAAACTCCTGTTACCCTGAAGTAACGTAAGAAACAGGATTTCCATGCTAGGATGGTATTTGACAATGAATCACTACACCCTCTTTTCCTCTGTCATCTCAGTATTCAGTTCATTATGCTTTGTGACAAAGAATAAAAGACAGGCTTTATTCTTTGTAATGTTTATGTCACTAATGTGTTGTTTGTAATGAGCAATTTGTTTCTTTGAAGGGGTGTATTTCAATATATGGACATGCCTTGCTGTGGTTGGTATTTTCTTTGGCTTGTTTGTTTTTCGTAATGAAAATATCTTTTCATGTGGGATTTTCTTGCCTTTATCTCTTTTTTTATTTACTGAATGCCTCACTAATGCTGGCAAATGGGAATATATAAATGAGATTTAAAAAACCAACTCAATGCTAACAAGGATTAAAAGTATCCCATTTTAGAACATTTAGAAGTGTTTTTATAGTTGTTATTTTAACATCTTAAGGATAAAAAAAAATGATTCCTGGGTGTCTGAATCTGGAAGATACTGCTGTGATCAATTAGACTAGTTTGATGGCTACGGGATTTCCATATAGTAAATCCTGAATCAAACCGCTACAGTCTGATTGCACTGGAACATATCTGTTTAAAGATAGCTGGTTCAGATATCAAAGGCAGGAGATTATATGAATCCCCAATGGTTTAGGTGTATAGATGTGAACCTGGATTCGGTTACAGGGGAGTTTAAGTGAGCTTCAGAACAGACTCAGTTGCACAATCAGAGACATTAACGCTACGATGATGCTTCTCTGTGGCAGGGGGGATGTTTCCATCATATTCCCCAGGGATTCTCCAAGATTGTGGATTCTATGACATTGTAAACTCTTTATAGCTGCTTCCTGCAATAAAGTTCACCAGAAACAGTGTGACAGTATTACCATCATCAGCGGTATCACTGCACAGTGCATCCCGTTGCAGCTCCTCCCAGGGAGCATTTGTTGTCCAACTCCGGGTTCATGTGTGCAGTTCAAAACAGTAGGAATTGCTTCATCCTCTGAGATTCTTGAATGCTCTCCCTTGGTTGTCATCTTCTCTCTTGCCTGTGCCAGATAACCGTTTGTGTAGTTGTTTTCTTCAAAAGCACCCATAAAGAAATTTTTGGTTGGCTCTGCTTTTCTTTCCTTAAAACAATCTTTCAGCAAGTAAAGATCTGAAGAAATGAGATTGACTTAATTGATACATGATGGGAAATGGCATGCATATATATTTGTATTGAGAAAGAGAAAACAGAAAAAAACCAGTAAGCTGCAGTAGTGTTTCTAAATGCAGAGTATCCAAAATTTCTGGGCTGTGGAGAGGAAGGGGGTGCAGTGATTTTCTGCAAAGTAACTTTCTAAGGAATTTGCCTTCTGAAGTCTGCCACTGCTCGGATGCATGTTCTTGGAAAAGTCACTTAGCCCTCTATTTTAATTTTCTGTTCAGAAAATGGCATGAAAAATACCTCCTTCTTCAATTGCATGGAGAAACCATGTGTCTGGAAAGTTCTTTGTTGCTGTTGAAGGGGACAGGAATGTAACTGAATTTTTAACTTCACTTTTTGATCAGTTTTTGTAACAACAATTTAATGCCTCTTTTGCAAAATGTTATTGCTGTGAGGACGTGTGTGGGAGCTCTTCATCTCCAAAACTAGTCCTGACACGAAGGCTCCTGCCAGCCGCTTGTGACGAGAAGGTGGGTGGTTATTTTACAGTATTGGTAATAGCACCACAGTGACTGCTCTGCAAGGGATGTGTGTCCATCTGAAGGTTATCCACAGGAGACAATAATGGCATCTCTCTTCGCAGCCTTCTACCAGATATCCATTGTCTCCTTCTTAGAGCTCAGCTTAAATGTTTGGTTTGCTTTTTTTTTTTTTCCTCTCCATGTGTGTGACCAGAGCTGCTACTTGATACAAGTAAAACTTAGGATACTACACAGATTTTAAAAAATGCCCCTAGTATGGTGATCAGATGCTAATGGCTGCAGTTAGGAGGGAGGATCATCTCCCAGCTAGGGTGTGAGCTGGGCCCTGGGAGACATTTCATTCCTGGCACCACTCTCACTAGGATTTTCCAAATGAGCTGATGTTGGAAGCCATCATCAGCTGCAGTGGCAGCCCCATCTCCCAACTGCCTGCATGTGCAGGAGGAAGCATTCAGCAGTTCAGACATATTTATTTACTAGTCCCTATGTACCACGTGGAAAAGCCTTGGGTTCTGGTGCAGCAATTGGGGATGTTGCTAGGAGGTGTGGCTGAGAGGTTTTTGGGGGATAGAAGACACTTTGTCATTTTTATGTTAGAGGTTTCTTACTAACTGGTTGCTCTTCCCACTAAATGGTTACCTCTTATGCTGTATCTTAGAAATTGAAATTTAATTTAAAAAGAGGGAGAGTTGTTGTGGTGCTCTAGAGGGAGGTTGATGCTGCTGCAGCGCACAGGCAGGGCAGACAGTGCATGGGCTTTCAGACAAGAAGGTCCGTACAGAGCAGCTCAGAACAGTCAAACCTCAGAGGTTCCTGCTCTCCTACTGAATATTTCTGATACAATTTCTGAGCTTTCAGTTCACCAATCCTGGGTCCTGTGATGTTTAGCTACCTCTGAACACAGCTTTTTGGTGGGCAGTTTGCTACTGAAGTTCCTAAAATCTGCTATAACCATGTTTTTAGCAGCTAAGTCCATTTCTCAATGCAGCTGTACAGCTGCCCCACAACTCTATCCTCTATACTGGAAAAAATAGAATAGCCCTTCCCTTCTTCTCTGCACCCCCTGGGAAGCACCACGGGTAAGAGTGCATTGCAACTCTCTGTCTCAACGTTCCAGTGAAAGCAACATTTCCCTACCTTCCACCATAAAATAGCTAACCATATAAGTTGACCATTTATTTTGGTCTGTTATGGCTTGGTCTGTTAGAGAACTGGAAAACTGGGCACTGGCTCATAGGGAAGTAGGCAGCAAAATGGGCAGATGAACCCTGAGCTTTCTGCTGAATGCTCTGTGCAAATCCCTCCATCCTCTCGCACCTTTTCCTCTATATACTTGAAGAGTTTCAGATGCTCTGCAGCCGTAGGTACGTCAGCAGCTTTGCTTTATATCCTGCTCAAACTAGGTGGCGTGCCAGCTTTTGTAGGCAGGTCTATTGTGATAGTTGCTCACAGTTGGTACTGTGAAGTATGTCTCCTTTTCCTTTCCAGATGCTCTGTGCTACCAAATAAGGGGAAAACATGTGTTTCCTAATGCTGAGATAAGTCAGAGGTATAAGTTACAGCTTTACCATATTGAGAAAGGAATGCAAAGTGCACCCTTCTCTATCAGCACAGAAAATGTTTACAGAATTGAGCCATAAGACATGACAATATTCACTGAAGCAGCCTACATCACTGCGCAGAGAAGGATTAAAGGCTTCTTTCTTTCCTTTTTAATTTGCCTTTTGCATTAAAAACTATTTTTGTTAGTTAGATTTCTCATTAGATACAACTCTGTATTTTGTTCTTGGCTTAAGTCCCTCACAATTGAATTTGAAATAAAGAAAACAATTGTATCAGCTCATTTTAGTTAACTTCTCCTTTTTCATAGCATTTTCTAATTTCTGTGAACAGCAGAATTTACTTTAGTTAATGACAAACTATCCAAAAAAGGAAAATAAAACTAAAGTTAACTAGTAATCTGTTCATCAACTTGCTGTTAGTTTCATTTTTTCCCTTTTAAGTATTCATTTTTTCTTGCTTCGTTTTAGTGCAGCATCATGTCTTAATAGAGTAAACCCACCCAGCTTTGTTACCATGCTATCATAAAGCAGGAAGTGATCTTAAAAAAAGGCATTATCAGCCAAATCAGCTAGATGCTATGTTGCTAAGTTTCTAGTTTTCAGATAGCATTTAAATAAATGAAAACAGAAACAGTGACTGGCACTCAGAAACCCAAATCACCATGAAATCTGAAGCATTTCCTTCTGCCAGGACACAGTGGATGTCAGGAGACTGTTACCCTACTTTTTATCTTTAGGGAATAAAAAAAGCTCAGAAAGCCAGAAGAAAGTTTGGAGATTTAACATCAGCCCACAGTGCCATGTATTTTCTACAGAAGCAAGGGAGTCACGCCAGGGCTCTCAGAAATGCCTTTCTGCATGAATGCCAGTCACCCGTGCAGCTTGTAGGTACCTTCAACGGTGGCCAATGCTGTGTCCCCAGACCTGGGGGGAGCCTTACGCATTTGTGGACAGTTCATACAATAGCTGTGTGGAGGGCAGGAGTAACTTTCTTATCCTGCTTTGCAGCTCTCCTGGTTACAGAGCACAAACAGAGAAGAGATCAGATGTTCCTTGCCAGGCTGGAGCTGCAGACTGCTTGGGGTGAACATTGCCTGGCTGTCACACATAATGGAGAAAGCACCCTGCCATCTCCTCTGCTTTCTTCCAGCCCATAGTTTGTTTCTATAATCCCCACATTAGCACAAGGAGAGTGTAAATTATGCCCCTGTGTGCTGAAGGGGCTCTCGTTCCCTTGGAGGCGGTGTTCCAAGGAGGACACCATTTTTGGAAAGCCACAGAGTTGCTCTTGGCATTGGCCCAGCCGGGGCGATGAGCTCCAGGCTCTCACTGGGGCTCTCTGGAAAGCCACCACCAGGGACTGCGGTGACCACCATCAGCACATCGCCTTTCCGGGCAAGACCACTGTTTGCCCACCTCCAGCAGGACCTTCAGTAGCAGATGTTGGCACTGGCCTGTCCTTTGGTCTGTCCATCTGCTGAAAGGTTTGGTTTGGAGAGGCGAGAGAGGAAGAAGGGGAATCCTGAGCAATCAGAGATGTAACACTGCGTACGGTTGCAGATGTGCTGATGGGTGCTGCAAAGAAAGCATTTTCTTTTTGAACTGTCAGCACTGTCTGTGGCTTGACACAATATTTTATCTTCATTTTAAACTTTTTACTCATTATTAAAATATTTAAATTGGCTGATGTGAAATCCTGTAGGAATAGTAGGAGTTTATTTCAGGGCAGCGGTGCTTAAAAGAGCCCCATAAGCATAACCACGTACGGAGGCGGCAGGGTATCAGTCCAGAGGAAAACTCACTGTCAGTTCAAATGTAATCCATATGTTAAAACTATAGAAAGTGTTTGTTAGTCTGATGGTTTGGCTAATATTGAGAAATGTTCCCTCATGGGAGACCTAACTTTCAAGCTCACGTAATGATAAGTGCTTTACCGAAGTAATCTTCGGGGGCGACGTGGGGCTTGGGGGACTGGTTTTGAAATTATGTGACATTTCACCAGGCAATGGCATTAATTAATTTGGGGGGGGCAGTGGGGAATGGCAATGACTCCTTCTCACACACACACACAAACATGCACACATTAAATATGAACTGTTCTGACACTGGTCTAGGGAATACGGACTCATATCTGCTGCTCGGCTGGGTGTGCCACAGGACTGCACCTCAGGAAAACAGGGGCTGACAAGCTGTAAATGCAATGCTATATTTCCTAGGAAAGCAGACAGGGAGGCAACTTGGCCATTCCTTGCCTTTTCTGTAGGAATATGAGTATGTGAATAGCACTGAAGTGTGTGAACTGCAGTTGGATGAAAAAATAAGCAGTAAGAAACAAATGGCTGAAAAAAACTAATAGTTTTTTTTTCTTCTGCTTTTTCAGAAAACAAAATTTGTTCCAAATCTGTGTTCAATTTTTGCTTGGTTCTAGGTCAGCCATAAATGAGGTGCAAATTTGCAAAAGGAGCAGCAAATGACTGCTGTTGAGACCAAGCATAAGAGGAGGTGGTTGTACAAGTGGCAAGCAGGTTTTGGATGCATGAATGCCTGTTTGGGGTACAATTTCTTTCTCTGCAAATCAGAGTAGAGTTAGCCAGTCTGGGATCACGGCCAAATTTTAAAAATAGCTCAGGGGCACCTAGGTAAGGTGCTCCATTTTGGTTTATGTTCTGTTCTCAGGCACGAGATGGGCAGATTTTGGGGATACTGGAGGAAGCTGAGCTCCATTGCAATCAAAGTTCCTCATCCCCAGAATTGTCAGTGATCAGTGAGAGACTGTTGTGGTAAAAGTGAGGGCAAATACGCAGGGGTAAGTCTTTTTATTCCTGAAACAAAGAAGTGTTATACTGCATGAGACTGTCCAGCCTGGCAAAATTATGATTACCGCATTCAGGATGCAGCACTTGGGGCGTTTTGTCCATCCTGTCTAGTTATAAATGTTCTCCAAGGATGGAAGAATTTACAACATTGCTTCTTGGACATGGAAATAACTTCAAACACAGATGAGGCAACACACAAAGTTTTTGATGGGAGGTGGTGATTGCCCTTAAATCTCAGTAGTGATGAAGCTTGGCCATCATGGTTTGTGATAACAGAGAAAGAAATTATTCAGGCAACTTCAGCCAAACTTTTTTTTTTTTCATGTTGTGTATCCTGCATACTTGCTTCTGCTGCAAATTCCAGTGATAGAAAAACATGATAATATTTACCAATCAACTTGATTAGAATTGACACAGTAGGTTTATACAATACTTACTTTAAGTGACTTTCAGTTTAAAAAGAAGGAAAACCTTGAATAGGTCAGCAGCAGTCTGTCTGTACCTCTTCAACAAATTCTGTGGGAAACTGCTGGAAGATTGACGATGATGATGATTAATATTTATTTATTTATATTACTATAGTTCCCTATAAGCACATGTTCCTCTTTTTGCCATGAGTTACACTTTAGAAAAAAACATTTGCACTCCCAAATGTTTACAGTCTATGCAATATTGCCTCAGAAAACTGCCAGTTTCAGTAAATGCTGTCAGATGCAATGTTTGCTACACGTTCTTGCTGCTTCAAACTTTTTGTCTTAAAACCAAGGAAAGCAGAGTCAAGATACTCTACTGGTATGTTAGTGCTAATATTGTAGCACCTTCTTTCTTAGCTTCCATTTCAAACTACATTTATAATAGTGTGACTGTAATGGAGTCTTAAACAAATACATTGTACAACCGAAGGAAAAGCTTCTCTAAGCACATCATGGCAAACTTCTTATAGAAGTGGTGTCATATTTTTAACACAGAGCTGAGAGGAACTTTGGATGAGTTGTTATGTTGACATTTTAATCATCTAAGTGGTTAAAAACATTTAATGAGAAAGAGAAGTCAGTGTTCACCATTGTAGCAGTCTGAGGTTGATAATACAGCATTACTGAAACTCCATATGTGTGCATTGCTCTTCTACACACACAAAAAAAAATCAAAAATATTTTAACTTTCAGAAGACAGATATTAACTTTGGGTACTTTTACATATTGTTCTTATTACAAGTGTAAAAGTGACATCCAACATAATTTAAAGTTTAGAAGTATTGCGTCACTGTGATATTAAGGGGACCATTCAGAAGTATCAAGTACAATACCAGTGTTAGAAGAAAAAAGAAATTATTTTTATCATGTCTGCATTTTCCTTCAAAATATGGTGAGACTGGTGCTTGTTTTGTGATGTTGGCATTCTTGCAATTCCTGTTCTTTCTTGAAGCATGAATCATATTTATGTCATGTCATGGATATTTCAGAAAGACACCTGAAGTAAAGGGAAGTTGTGGATCTATTATTGCAAACAAAAAAAAAATTCATAAGAAAGCAAATTAATATATGCCTTTCTGAGGAACAGTAATTAATTGAATCACAATTCACAGTAATGTTGTGGTCATTTTTAAATACTTAATATTTAAATTGTAATAGTGTCCAAATTATGCTAGGTGCTTCTCTAACGTCTCCTCCAAAAAATGTGCTGAATTTTTATATATGTTTTGCTTTGAAAATGTGCAAAGGACAAGTATATTTGCACATTTAAATGGCATCTAAGTTTATTCATACAATTCATCTGAGTAAAGATAAAGTTTGTTAACTTAAAGATTATTTTATGACGTTTCCCTGAGATATGTGTTTACTTGATTTTAAAATAATTTTTTTGTCAAAGTGAACTGAAGTAAGAATGAGTCTGGAGATAGAAGGATGGCCAAGTTATTTTCCAAACCAACACGCTTGGAAAGGACAAGAGCTGAAGAGATGGCTGATTCTACCTTTCCCCTCCTCACCAGTGAATCACTTACCCATATTCTTCTGGAGCATCCTTCTCCACCCAGCACAAATTTTCCTGTACTTAATCCATGTTTCAATGTTGCTTTTTCTACATCATCGTCACTCTGCCCACAAATTTCTCTGGTACATTGTGCAACTCCCAGTTATGCCGTCAACAGGAAACAGATCCATCAGACGATTGAGGTTAAAATCACATGTGGGTGACCCAATTCATTATGCATCACCACTCAAGTTTCTCTGTTCTGGGTAATTTCTTGAGAGTTGAGTTAAAAAAAAAATCTTCTTATTTTTCCTCTAAGTGGTTAAAAACATTTCAAGAGAAAGAGAAGCCAGTATTCACCATTGTAGCAGCCTGGGGTTGATAACACACCATTACTGAAACTGCATATTAGTATTCAAATGCCTGAAAATATACCCAGGTCATATCAATTTATCTGCTACTAATAAAGTGTCACTGCACAACTTGTCCTCTCCACTCTTCATCCTGGTTCTGTAGGCCATGTTAAATGATGATTTATCACCCGTACTTTGGCCAACTAGTTCAACTTACCGTCTAGATGGTGCCTACGAGTGTCTCCACTTTCTGCATTCGGGGTCAAAATGCAAGTTCCCAGCATATAAGTTTCTGAGTTGAGTCACTGCTATGCCATGCAGAAACCTGAGGATTTCCCTGAGTCCCCACTTTCCCTTCCTGCTCTGCAATGTGTTTTGTCTCCTCTCCCTGTCCAGCCCGTACCCAGGCTTTTGATTGGAACAACTCTTAACATATAATATGATGGTTTTTTGGAGAGTGTAGAGCAGAAAGTGTCATGATTTTGATTAGGTGCCACCTGTCAGGAAAAGAAAAGCAAGATAATCCTGACCAGAGGCCTATAGGACAAAATGCGTGAGCACATTTTGACTGATAAACATAAGTCTGTTTATAGGCAACTTTTGTGAAACAACATCTCGAACCATTTTGGCTTTTGGCAGTCCTGCTTTGCTAATGAGGTACCAATGGAAACAAAGGCTATATCTATTCCTGTCAACAGGAACGCATAACAAATAGAGACATATAAAGATGTGGAATGGGAACTGTGTGGGATTTTGGAGGTGGGGGTGGGTCTTGTTTTGTTTGTTTGGTTTTTTTTGTTTGTTTTTAATGAAGAGCTTATGTATAATTTGCTTATTCTCTGGTTTAGGTTATATTGAAATCAGTGGCAAGACTCCCTCATAGAAAAGCAGGAGCTGGATGAGGTCTTCGAGGATGGGACTAATTTTGAACTGTTCTGTGCTCTGTTTGTCCTAGTGAACTCCTGTCTTCCAGGCAGGTGTAAAACTAAGTTTTGAGTTCTCATAGAAAAGAAGGCTAGGTTGGATGGGGCTTTGAATAACCTGCTCTGGTAGGAGGTGTCCCTGCCCAGGGCAGGGTGTTGGAATTAGATGATCACTAGTGTCCCTTCCAACCTAAACCATGCTAAAATCTTTCTATGAGTCTAAGGTGAAGCACTGAAACCTCTGATTTAGCTTACCTTTATCTGAGCCTGACATGGGTAAATAATAGTCACTAAACTACTGAACAGGGTAGCAAAAGTGCATGAAATCTTTTAAGTCACATTAAATATCAATCATTAGAGTGTGCTTTTTTTTTTTTCCCTATAGAATGATTCATTTTCTGTTATTAGATATTGATGCTGCAAAACAGATATACCTTTGCTGCCAAAAATATTGATTTATATACATACGTCAATTATACACATAGGCGTGCGTGTATATGTTTACCATTTTGTCACAGAGGTGTTTTTGTACACACATAGCAAGTTCTCAACTGCAGCGTCCTAAAAGTGCTTCTGCTTGTTTGCTCCAGCTCTGCCTTTTGTTTAAGGAAGTGATCATTGATATTCGAAACACATTGCGGTGTTGTGTCGGGCTGAAAGTCTCCCTGGTTCCTCCCTGTCCCTCTGGCTATGTCCAGAGTCGGGTGCTTCTGCAGAGGGTGGAGGGACCCGGCAGCAGGCGTGTGTGGGGGCATTGACCCCCCACAGAGGCTGGGTGGGGGGGACATTGACCTGGACACCAGCCTGAGATAGCAGGTTTCCATGGTTAAGTTGGATCTTGTAGCGAGTGCAATATAAATGCATTACTGTGCTTTAACAGAGCCTCCATCACACCAGCCCCCTCTGTGAAGTGGGCCTTTAATATAATGTATTTTGGTGTCAAGTGTTTTGAGCTTTTTCATATTCCTCAGAAAAATGCTGCTAGGAGAACAATGGCTGTGTCTACACCCCAGTATACGGAAAATGGTCTTAGGGATCATTCCATGCCACTGAGGCCAGTTGCCATAGTTTAGTAGAATTAAACTGCCTCAGCTTCCAAAACAAGGTGGCTGCATCCATACTGCCTTTTTGAGAGTGGTCCTTGGTCCGTGCTAGCTCCTGAGAATTATTTTTGCTAGACAGAATAGGTATCATCCCAGTGATTTTTTTCCCACAGCTGAATAATATAGATAACCAAGCTCCAGTGTCTGGAAACATTTCCTGGCTCTGTCTAGAAGAGAGTTAGCCAGTGGATTTATCGTCCCCGTAGAATTTAGACAAGTTTCACATAAGTTGATGGGATTTACAAATACATTGTTCCGCTGGCATTAACTCATGGTCACACAGAGATTTCATTTATTTCAGTTTGTTGTGTGGTATCCAAATATACACATCCAAGCATGAAAACATCAAATAAAATAGCTGCTGAGAGTCAATGGTGATCTTGTGATTAAACGGTTTCTGGTCAGGTTGAGGAAGTCAGTGTATTCATAGGTGGAAATGAGCAGAGTTATGGTGGCAAATTGGGATAAGAGAGAGGAAAAAATGCCTACTTTTTATGGAGTAGTTATGTACACAAAAGCACATTTTTCCATCCCTGTTTCCCCCCTTCTATGCTTTAATTTTTTTTTTTACATTGGATCCAGCATGGTATCGTATGAGTTTCGTCACAGAAGTAAATAACAGCTTGTTTCCTTGGGAGCGATTGAAAAACAGAGTAAAAACAGCACTTACTGTTTTTGAAAGTTGTCAGATTGTCATGGCACTGAAGTGTTGCATCATGTTGTCATGACAACTCAAATTATAAAAACTGATTTAAAGAGAAATAAAAGCACTCTTCAGTGATGAAAATCATTTAACTTTAATGGTTTCAGCTTTTATTTTCTCTTATTCTGCCTCTCTCCTGTTTTTTAAGAAATGGGCAATATTCAGCACTCTCGTCAAGTAAAGACTTGCAATTCACAGTGACTCAGGGAGCTTTTATTTCTTTCTCACTGAGACAGAGTATGCAGGAATGAAAATGTGGAAGCAAGCACATTACTGAATGAAACTATCACCATCCAGAACTGGAGGAAAGTCAGAATAGGATAAAAAGGTGGTTTTGGGTTTTTTCCCTTTATGCCTATTTGCACAATTTTCTGTCAAGCAACTTGTTCAAATATCTATCGAGATAAACAGCACACTCTGGATTTGTCAGGGATAAACAGCAGTGAGACTACAGCATGTTCCACCTGTTAGAGATTCTGGTGGAATTTCAAGAGCCCTCAGCAATGACCTGTTTGTGTTTCTCCATCAAAATCAAGCAGCATTTACTTACTGTGCCAATGGCTAGAGAGCAGAAGTAGGTTAGCGCTGACCACTATTGAGATCCCATTCTCTCTTCAGAGTGTGCTCAGAATGAGCCAGGCTGTTTTAACAGAGGAAGGAATTGAACCTCAGTACCAGGATAAAATAAACAAACCAAAAAAAAGCTAAATTGTGCAGTTCATCAGTTTGTGTAAAACAGCTGTCACCAAACACAAAATGCTGACATATAAACTGCAGAACAGCAGCAAAACCACTTGTTCTGAGCAAGGTCAAGCAAAATTTGATTTATCACTGTGCATTGAGCTTGTATACTTTGTAACATGGCTTTATGCAATCATGTTCTTGCATTTATGGAGAGAAGGGTGTTTGTATGTATCCGTACAGTCATTTGTGCTCCTTCTGCTCTTAGCCAGCAACTTGTTAGCATTTCAGCCAGATTTTACAGATGTGCAGAGATAATGTTCCTGGGAGTTTCAGGGAAACAGGCTGCCATGAGAAGAGATCCTGTCCTGCAAGCTTCCTGCCCCAGGGTGTGCAGCAGGAGCTCCTGAGATGACTTCAAAGAGAACTGATGCAGGAAGCAGCTCTTATAAATGCCCCAAGTGCAAGAGGAACTCACTGTCAATCATTGGAAACATATCTATAAGTGACCAATTTTCACTTGTTCTCATAAACCATTTAATTTACCTGGGGAATGACATGCACATTAGAAATGGATTATGTGACGCAAAATCTTGAGATAGAGACAAAAGTAATTCCCTGTAAAGGAGGTGAACAGAGATGTGGACAAGGTCTTTCCCTATTAGCAATGCTCTGAATATTACTTAAACTGTATCCCTTGTATTTCTGTACTGGGAGAACTGCCATTTTTCAGAGGCCTTTGACTTGGCTAGTTCCATAATTGTTCTTAATCGGACATTTGAAAAGTGGTGTTGCTGCTATAATTGTTTGCTTTTTACATTTAGTTACCCTCCTTTTCACATTTCAGTACTAAAGCAGTTTTCAATAAAATAAAAATAAGATCATAATGGAGAGATGTATTTCTAGTTCTGTTCATTTAAAAGAAAACAGCTTTTATTTTAAAAATAGACAGAATTTTTATGTGTTACAGTTTAAAATTACAGAAGAGTAGTCATCTTAGGAACAAGAGAAAATCTAAGAAATGTTGCCCTGATTAATGGAAGTTTCAGAAGTTAACAGAAAGGGCTAGAAATGAAACATTTTGGTAGCCCAAAGGAGAGATGCCTCCGCAATCCTACCAGATAGCTGAAGACATTCAGTTCACTGCACTGAACGACATATTAGACACTGCTGTCTTTCTCAGTCTTCCCCAAAATCTGCAGTCACCTTTTTAATTCTGTTTGATGCCTGTGCAGTGGCCTGAAATGACCAGGTCTCCTTGGTTTTACCACTCTAGGAGAGAAAGAAATAAAAGTGTAAATATACCTGAGAATCACGATATTTTTGGTTATACATGGACTATGCTGGTGATGCAGATGTGGTGGTTTGGATGTAGGGAGCAAAGATGATTGTGAAGCTGGGAGAGGGAGAGTTATCTCTTGTAACAACCATCTCCATCAGCAACATTCAGTTTTGCTAGGGATAGGAGTCTAATTCTCTTCTTAATCCAACAGTAGTGCTGCGTCTCTGAGTGTGTTTTAATTACATGTACAAGACGACAACTTGTATGTCCCAAGAGGGCTGGACCTCACCTTGCCTTTGTGCCTGCACACAACGAAGAACCAGAGCTTAATACACTCAGGCTTTCAGAAGTGCAGTCCTGCCCTTAGTAAGAGCTAAGCCACGCCGTGAACTGTTCCTGACATGACTGATGCAGAATCGGTGATTCATGGCCAGTTTTTCAGCACTCCTTTCTCACCCGCTGCCCATTTGTTGTTTACTCATGTTTAAGTCGGGCAGGAGAATGTATGTCTAAACTCGTACCACACAGTTAGATGAGTATGCTGTAAGTGTATATTTATTAATATCTGTTTTCTTACATCCATCTAGGCTGTGTATTACTGATACACATGCTAGTTAACTCAGTGCTTTTGTGAACAGATGCTTTAATTTAGGCCAAATGAAAAGAGAGAAATGTGGAAATCATTTCTAGTCTGATTTTTCACATGAACTAGCTGCTAACTAATACTGCATGTAACTTTTCTGATCTAATTGCATTGCATTCAGTCTATCTAGTGCTGTCACTCCAAATCACTAGTTAAGAGCCGTGCAAGTTGCAGCACGTTTCAGGCATTAATAGTGGCCAGGTAGTATTATACTATTTTTAATGAATGTCTGTTTTCTATTCTTTGCTATGCTTTCTTTGGAAAGAGGCCCATGTAACAAAGTATTAAGAAAACACACTGCTGCCCTGGAATGTGTATATTAGCTGCAGATTATTTCCTATTAGCAGATTAGCTGCGAGGCTATTGGCTCTGAAAGGTCTTTGAGAGTATTTTGTTTTGTAACTGATTCAAGCCATGGGAGAGAATTGCCACCCTGATTGGGAAGAAGAATTAGCTACTGTTGCCATGGCCACTGGAGCTCATACTCGCATTGTTAACTCCAGTGCCCTCCGATGAGATGCCACAGCTTGAGCTCCTTGGCTTTGTTAATGAAATGATAGAACATGGGGGTTTTGGGGCAGGCAAGGAGTAGGCTGGGAAAAATCTCCTGTGAGAGATATCTGAAATGTTGGGGTTTTTCTCAAGTTTGGTGTTTAATTTTGGACGTGTTGCTGCTTTATGCTACCCCAGTGACGTTATGCTGTGAAATCACTCCCTTTTGACAAAAAGGATCTTTGCCTTTTGGTAGGAAGGAGCTAATCCCACTCCCCTCCGCAGCAGAGCGCCAGCCTGTGGGAACCTGCGTCAGTGCAGGGAGGAGGGGTGGATGAAGGCAGCTGCACAGGGATCCCAATCTGTCCTGCATTTCGGATCATTTTTGTGTGTTGGGTTATAAAACACAACGAGGCCTGGAGAAACTACCAGTATTTGTTAGGGCTATTGTGAACTAGAGTAGCTGTACTGCTGTCTGTCTAGCTGCAGGCAAGGAGAAATACGGGAGAGGCTTACTTTCCCATATCTTCGTCAGAAATTAATTTCTTGCTTGAGCTTTAAGAGTTGGCACTTGAAGCCCATCTCCTAGAAATAATAGTTTGAATGCAGACAAAAGAAGAAAAGAAAAAGTAAAGTGTCAATAACTGACAGTTAATAAGAGCATTAAAAATGTATGAAATTAATCTCATGTATTTGAGAAATAAAGTAATATATTTGATTAATTATTGATAGACAGGACTCACATATATATATTCATATATATAACTCTCTTTAACTTCCAAGGAAGTTTTGAACAGTGAAAAATGTAGTATTGAAACTTTCATCAATGTGAACAGTTAACAGAAAATAATTATATTGATGCCTGCATTTGAAACATAGCTCCTGAAATATATGTAAGTGATTTCAAGCAAAATGTTTATTTTTTTTTAAATCTATTCCTTTGCCATCTCTCATCTTCAGTGTTAGCAGATTCAATCACCTTCTTTAAATCACCCCGCTATCCTGAACTCTTTTTTTTTAAGCCACTTTATGAGATTGCGTAACGTGGAAATTAGCCAAGGAAATGTATTTCCACTGGCATGGTAAGATGTTGGCATTGGGCATTTTTCAACTCAGCAGCAGGGTGTGGATGATAGGCCAACTACATGTATATAATGTGTGTCATGCGGAATGGTGGCATGGAGCAGCCTACATCATGGGTGGTAATGAGGCTATCTCACTGCGGCTCGCTGAATTTTATAATGGATATTTTTAAATGATTGCAGACTTATCCTGGGAAAATCATGGTAGCGATTATTATACAGACTCTGAGAAGCATGCACGTTGTTCTTCACAGTTTCTCAGTAGGCTCTAGTTGTACAGTCAAGATATTTGCAGGAAAGAACACAGTATGTCCTAGTGCTGCAGTGTCTTTTGGAGTTTTTTAAGCAGAGATCGAGGCTATTCCTGCTGCAAAGCCTCATCCTTTCCTCTTCTCTTATACACTTTCTTTGATGTGTCCTCCTCTTCTCCTTCAAGGTGTGCTTGCAGGTACTGCAGAGGCAAAGGAGGAGCATTTTCAAGGTGGAAGAATATGTACAAGAGTGCAAAGGGCATCAGAGGAAAGTACTTTTACTCAGTTTAGATCAGCATCTCATGTAAACCAATGGAGGAAATGGTAAAATGAGCATCAGGAGAGACTTGGTTTAGATTGGCACCTGGGCAAGGTGACAGGCAGGGAACTGAAGGCTGACAATAGAACAGCTTCAGAATTGCAATGCAGTCTTGGCCTCTGTATTTTCTTATTCAGCTTTAATCACTAGATTTCTGCCCACTTGGCATCTGTTACTGCTAAGTAATCATCTGTCACATCAAAATAAATGGTTAATAAATCCAGGTATAATAATAAGCTACTCTAAAACATATACTGGTTGTGTAGCAGGGCAAAAGCTCAACAGTTTACACAACTGATCCTTTCAATGTGAAAAAAAAAAGATAATCCTACCACATAATACAAAGTAGGAAAAAAAGGGGTCTAAGGTACAAAAAAATGTTTCTATGTATATATATTTATTTACTTCTTAATTTGTCTGTCAAGTTTATGGGAGGATTTTTGCTTCAATCTCATCTTTATCCTTCAAAACTTCTGAAATTGTTTTTGGGAATCCATTTTGGCCCAAGAGTCACTTCTAGATATCTTTCTATTATAACTGAAATCTTGATCAATGCAGAATAAATTCTTTGCAATGAAAACAGGATTAATACTGGTCAGAATGGTGTGGAAGTGACACCTGTCACTTAAGGCCAAGGAAAAGAATCAGATCTTTACTTTGGTCTCAAGATACTGGCTAACAGCTTTCAGATTACATGTGGTGACTTTCAGCGGGTAGACAACTAATCTAGAAAACAAAGTAATAGAAATGTCAATGTTCTATTTAATCAGTCTAATTTCAATGAATCTATTTCCAATTAATGCAATTTTTCCTAATTTTTTAAAGCACTTTAAAAAAAGAAAAAAGAGATGCCTCAGCTGGCATTCCACTAGGAGAAATGGTATATAATCCAATAGTCATCCTTTGAAATACCAAAGTTTAAGTTTGCTTATTGCCTGAGGGAGATGAGAGTGTTGTCTGAGGAAAATTCATGAATTCAGACAATATAAGGTCTTTGCAATGAATGCTTCATAATCTCTGCTTTTATTTATGCATTTATTTTAAAAGCAATGCTTTACACAATGCAATCTAAAGTGTAGGTTTTCTCCCTGTGGCTAGTCTGACTGAAATAATAACATATCTTCCTATCTGTCTTGTCATCTTAATGCTGTATTTAGCACAAAGACTACTTCTTACTGTGGAAATGACAGTCCATGTTGCAGGAGAGCTAGGTCTCCTCTTTGGCCAAGAGAACCAAATTGCCAAAAGTGGAGTGGGATGTTCCAGGAATGATGCTTTTGTCCTCATTTCTTGGACTTCCAAGGTACGGTTGGGACACCTAATGGGAGTAGTGATATCCAAGGGGTGTTTTTCATCACACAAACAGTTTAGAAGAATAGCGTGATGCTCAGCGCTGCCTTTCTGGAACAGTGACCCTCTTGAGGAAACTCTTGGGCACTTTCTGTGCACATCTGTGGTAGGCTAATGTGTTTCATCGTGGGATTCTTGTATTTGAAGGGATGGTTGTGTATTTGAGTTCAATGTTTTACTCCTTTTGATTTGATTCTGTGATATGTAATGAGTGAAATAACTAGGATTTTTATTCGATAAAGTAGCATTGTATGTGGTCCTTAGTTCTTGCTAAAGCTTCAGCTTCTGCTGGAACTAAGGAAACTGCAGCAAGCCTTCTTTCCTGGGTTTTCTTCTTTTTTTTTTTTTTTTTTTTCAAAACATAAGCAAATCCTTCCTTCATCCTCTCTATCCATCTCATACCTCCAAGAGGAGATATTAAGGAATATAACTTCTTCCTTCATTTGGAAAAATGTCTTGTGTAATTTACCATCCAGAACCCTTCATGGTTTGTTTTTCAGCTTCTGTGCAGATGCAAGCACATATGCTCTTTTAAATAAAATTATCCACACTAAAAAGAAAAGAGATGAAGGAGAACTTCCAGCCTTCTGTAATAAAAGGGGTCTCACTTTTCTTTAACATTTTCCACGCAACCCTTTTGTTTGCACATAGATATTGATTTACCATCTTCAGAAGATGGTTGTTTACGATAAATACTGTGGTGACCTGGTTTTGCTCTATTAGCTTTGTACATTTGAGAACTCTGGCTTTACTTTTTAAGGGTTTTCAGAGATCTTTTGTGATAGAACAGACATACTGCAGTCTTGGATTAACATTTCAGAGATGTAGAGATGTGAATGTGATTACCAGTTTACATTTCTTTTTTTTTTTTTTTACTTTAGGCATAGAAATCCATTCTGTAACATGGATAAATATGTGTTCTTGTATAGCATGAAACTGGAGAAATGCTTATGAAAGGAAACTAATGAAGTACGTAGAGGCATTAATATTCCAAATATTGCAAATGCTTTGTATCTCTCATTGTTTACAACAAATAATGTAAATAGACATACAGGACAGTTTTAGCTGCTGTTTATCTTCTGTAAATTATATAAGGAGGAAAATACAATTGGAGGCTTGCTTCCAATTAACCTTTAGGAGAGACTGGAGGGTTCTTTCCGGAGCTTTCCTGAAAGCTCCAGACCTTAAGGACATAAGGTCCTGTACATATTTGCACATAGAGGCAAAATATCCCAGACTTTCTTGCGTTTATTCAGGTATCAGGTAGGTAAAGAGCATTTAAAATACTCAAAAGACCTTGTAGATCTATGCTGCATGTTCAGTCTGTCTTAGCATTGTGTAGCCTCATTTGACTGACTAGTATGTATATCTGCCTAAGTTGAATAAGGGGTTAATAACACTTGTGCTGCAGTAGGAAATACTCAGAAGTACAACAGCATTTGTATTTTATATTCGTCTTAAAATGTGCACAGATGTGAGAAGGTGAGTACACTAAATAATTGAGGAGGACATTAGAAGAGGAAATCAAAGCCACTTAAATGCTTATGATCTTTTAATTAAAGATGCTTGAGTGCAGATCAGTGGAATTAATTCTAGTTTCTTTAATGGGCAGTGGAAGTGATTTTATTCTTTGTAGTATACCCTTGTTATTTGACTGCAAATACAGAAGATAGTAAAATGTAAGTGATGGGTAAGGCTCGTGGTTTATTCTGGATGGGAATAAACCCATCCGATTTATTCAGTTTATTGTGAATGGGAAAAAATTTTTAAAAAGGACTGCTTAAATGTAAGTGTGGTTAGACATATAAATGGCATCATAAAAAAAATAAAAATATGCCAAACATGCCTAGTAGCAGTCTCAAATGAATAGGAATAGTTGCAAACTTATGGAACTGGAATGTGACTTCAGGTATCTGATTTTGACCACCTTGACTGTGATGCAGTCCCACCTACCTAAATATCTGGTCATAAATAATTGCTTGCTGTTCACTGGCTTGAGAAAGACAGTTTTGTCTCTGCAGTGGCTTCTAATCCTATACCCCCTGGAAGTGCTAGCAATGTTACAACTGGTTGTATTGGGGTCAGAGAAGATACTCCAATAGTAAATAGCAAACTGTCTTGAAAACTGTACTTCATTTTTTAAACAGTCACGTCTTTTTCTGAAATTCCTGCACTCATCTTTGAATTCTGCACAGTGGATAATGAATGTTACAGTAAATGGAAATTATTTCAGGTTCAATATCTAACAGTTATGCTCCATACCAGCACTACTATGTAGCTAAACAGAGTAATTAATGGAGATTTAAAAACAGGAGGAGTGCTTGGATTTTCAAATTAAAATCTAATGGTAGTTCTTAAAAACTGGGAAACTGTTGCATTGGTTTGTAGTGATGAAAAATAATATTCTTATTGCCCTGAGGATTTTCAGATTAAGTTAATTTTACTTTATTAAAAAAGAAAAGTAGTGCTTTCATATATTGCTTTGGAATTCTGAAAGCACTGCGTGACAAAAGAACCAATTTTTTTCTTTTAAAATGAGGAAATTTATTCTAAATAGAAAAAGAAAGTGGGTGAGAGAGATGATACATCAGTTTCTGATAACTGGTGTATACTTTTCAGATAAATCCAAAATCTTTCAAAATATATTTTTGAAAAAATCCTCTATTTATATTTTGTTTCTTTACTTGACTTACACTAGGAATTTATCCTTTTATGTTCACTTAGAAACACAGTCATTCCTTTGTTCTAAGTTTATTTCTGGACTATGGAGTGAAAAACTCTTTGGTTTAAGTAACAAAAAACTCTAACCTAAGTCTCCTTGCTGTGGCACAACTCTTTTCCATGTAAATGGAAATCTCAGAGTCTTATGGAAGGTTACGGATGATGTTTCTTATTCAGGAGGTACATATATGTTTCTCAAAGTCAGAAAACAAAACAGAACAGCATGATATGTTATAAGCTACTCATACAACTTTTGCGCCATTCTTTTTTTTTAATTGTAGCCAGTTCTATGTCAGATTTCTGGTTATTGTGGTAGAAGGTGAGAAGACTCAATGATGGTTAACATCAAGATCACTGCAGTTTGCAGCTCTGCAGACTAGAAGGGCTTGAACCTCTATGAATTATGTTGGAAAGAAATAAATCATGAAAAGTTACCTTGTGAGGAATAATTCACTGCATGGAACTCATTTTTACAGGGTTTACTCTGTTACTGAAAGCAGCAAGACCTCTTTCATCTGACAAAATCTAAATTCTCTGCTACAAAGGCTTGTAGAGCATGTCTGATCTTAGCTCTGCACCTAGCAAGCCTGTCATGTTCTCCATGAAATATAAGCAAGGCAAAAGCTAAACATCTGTGGCTTTAAATAAACTGGTTTTTGTCTCATTACATTTCTTCAACTGAGTTATGATATGCAGAAAGTGGCTCATTGTAAAAAAGAATACAATTTTGAAATTAATACAATCACATCTAAGCGCTTCCGATATCCTACTTGGCAACAGAGTTTGTGTTAAAGTTTTGAAGCTAGTGTAGAACATTCTATACTGAGAGGAGATTGGAGGTTCAGTCATTAGCAAAGTCATTAGAAACATAAGTCAAAGTGAGTAAATCAATGAGTACTGCAAAATGAGTGTGACAAAACATCAAGTGTCAATTATGCTGTAAAATTCTGAGAGAGCAGTGTAGTTTTCCAGCCCACTACTGAAGGAGTCAGCAAGTTACTTTGTGTGGAACTCCAATGTGAGACTCAGTTCCCACCGTACAGCATGACATAGCTCTGCTGAAATCAGTGAAGCTCCTCTAATGTGATCTGGCTGGGAGACTGACCTGATGACTTTCCTCTTCCGTGCACAGATGGCAGTCATTCCTTTTAAAGAGCTTTTCGAAAATTACTGTAGTCTTCCTCTATTGGGTTTCCCTTGAAGTCCTAGACAGCAACCCAGTCCATCTGTTTTCCCGGACTGCCTAATCCTGCAAACTGTACATTCACTTCAACCTTCCTAGACTGCTAGCATGGGATGAACTGGAAATTCAGCTACTGTGGTGGCTGCAGTTTTATTCTTTGGGCTAGGTCAGAGTTTTGAAGGAATGGGTTCAATCAACTTCTTTTGTAGACTTCAGCTATGGAGACTTTTGAATGAACAAAAATATGGGCTATCAGAAGATGAAATGAGCTGTGGTCCTTGGCTGCCAGAGGCATGTGTACAAATAACTTTCTTTTCAACTACCAACTGGGGGAGCTGCTTGTATAAAGAAGTATAAATAGGTTAAGACATGAGACAGGATCAGCACAAGGAGACCATCAATGATTTTTGTACTTACATCCTCTCTTTGCCTCAATACAATCTCCATTCAAAAAGGTGTTCCCAGGTTACTGTGCAGTCATCAGGACTGGCCGGTGGGTGTCATCTCAAGTATGTGCTGCCTGGTGTGCTTCCCACAGTGTTCATTATAAACTATCTTACAGTCACAAATCAGAATTTGTTCTCAATTTGACATTTTAGGGTTTTGCTTTGGTTTGTTTTTTGGTTTGTTTTTTTTTTCTTTTTTTTTACCATTGCAGTCACCCGCTTAAAACATTAAACAGAACAATTCTAAATGTGCACTTTAGGGCTTACAAATAATCACATTGGAAAAGGTGCAGTGTGTCATTTGCTGCACTGTTTCTTGTCTTCTCCAAAAAGTTAGCTCTTACATTATAAGGCTGAAAAAAGACAAAAAGAAGATACATGCATGTGACACAGCTAAAGAAATGTGGGTCATGGATGTCCCCAAAATATTGCTTTAAATGGTTGACAGAAAGCTTTGGAAAGAACTTATTTAGAAAGAAATTCTACTAATACATCCTTGGCTTCCATTGCTATTACTAGGACTATTTAAGCTATAATCTTCAGTTTGTGGCGCAAGAGTCCTCTCTGTGTCAATCACTCATGACGTAAAATATGGATTATGTTTTTAACTGGGAATTACAGGACAAAGGAAACTTTCAGGGTTTTTTTATCTGGGGGAGTGAAGGGGGGATGGTGGGACCAGGGGAGAGAGGTCTACAGAGGGTGTCCTAGGAATTGCTGTTAGAAAATACGGTAATAGTATTCCTTCCCATGCACACAATTGAACTAATCTCGAGATCTGGTGTTAGAGGGGAATTTTTCCTCAGGGGAGATTGGCAAGAAGGCTTGGTGTGGAGAAACTTCATCTTTTTCTGGAGTACTAACCAATGAAAGCAGCATTTTCAGGCTCTACCTGGGGCAATGAACGTAAAGTGTGGCAACTCCACTTCTTTTCCAAAGCCTCCCTTCCAAAGCCAGAGCTAGAGAAGGTCCTTCAGAGAAACTGTTTATTCCAACATCAGCAGTTTTCTTTGTAAGTCATTTACATTTTCCCATGTAAAACTTCCTCCTTGCTTTAAATGTAGACAGAGAGAAACGTCCAGGAAGAGGGAGGTGTTTGGTGCCTTCACAGTAAGCTTGTTTGTTGTGGAGGTTGTTGTTTCTGCCATCTGCAACTAAGTACATCTAAATGTTTAATAAGGAGGGAGCTTTCTATAAGATGAGGTGCATTATATAAGAAAGCTGTCTGCCTTACAAGTTTCCTTGCCACTGTCTTTTATATTTGTTGTTTTGATGTGGGGCTTTTTTTAATGGAGAAAGTTTTGATTTTACAGTTTTTTGCACAAAGGAGAGATAGGAGAGGCTTAAATTTACCAGTGTACACTAATGTACTTCCTCTGGGCCATTTCCATCGAAGAGCTGGTGCTACAACTGCTGCCAGTTTTCCTGTGTTTGTGTTATGAGCATTCAAGAGAAATACATGGAAAAAGAGGACACATATATGCCAGGACGTGCTCACAGTCTTATGGACCTTTTAAGGCCAATCTTGTGAAATGTCCACCAATGTCCTCCTCCTGACTGACACATTTTCAGGGAAGAAAGTTCTTTGGATCTTCTTAAAACAGCCCCAGCTTTCCTACAGATAAGGTTGCAGAACCTGATATTAGCTGGAGATGGAAAGTGGCAGATCTCTGCCTTTCATTTTCTCCTTGATAGATTTCAGAGGTACCTATTGAAACACCTGATTTCTCTTTGGAAGATATTACTTCTCTAGGTGCTCCACTTGTATTTTAGTAACTAGAATGGCACCCCAAATAATGTGCAAAATAATCTGCAAGACATTTCTCATACCAATTTCTCTTTCACCCTGTTGTTACCTCCCTTGGCTGTAAGGGCATTTGAAATAGTTATTCACTTATTTTTGTGCAATGGAAAATAAAGAACAACGCCCAAAGGATGGAGTTGACCAAGCAAAGACCTTAAATCTTCATGTTGAAATCAGGGGGAGTGATTGAGTAGCAAACGCTTCTCTTTACCAAATATGTTTATAGGATCAGGCCTCAATTTCATGTAAACCCTTAACTGCAGTATCTTGGGTAAAGGTTGAAGTTGCTGCCTATTATTTTACCAGATCTCCAGTATATTTCTACCCATGATCTGTAGAAAAAGAGCAGCAACAACCTATGCACCAAACTAACAAATTTATATCTGTCTGAAGAAAAATACTGTGGGATCTAGAAAAGAAAATAGTAATAGTAGCAATAGTTATAGTAATAGTGATAGCAGTAATGAAAGCTGAGTGACTCTATTTTGAGCAGAATACTGCCATCAAATAGTCTGGAAATGTTGATGTGTGAGGTCAAACGTTTAATGGAGATATCCAGCTATTATTTTGAACTTAACCTGTATAAGCTCTCTTTTTTGATCTTAGCAGTGTTTCCCCTGTAAATGCAACTAGTAACTTTATTTTCATATCAATAGTTTTCTTCTGGTTTGAGAAGAGATGAGCTATTATATTGATTCATCCATTTTGAATTGATAGGGTTATTGGTTTCAGTTTTACTCCTTTGGTTGTCATATGATCAGAATCTGGCTTTTAGGTAATGATGATTGAAGGTTTAGAACAATAAATGAAGAAGAATAAAGATTCAATATTTCTAAATCACACAATAGTTTTTGTAAGTAATAGCTTTTACTAGTGTATAAAGGATTTATTGCTTTGTTTGGTGGATTTTGTGTTTCAGGTAAGTGGAAAGTAACTCTTAATGTTTAGCAAAACATAGCAGGTATGCACACGTATGGCCAAACAGACAATCTGTCTGTACCTGGATTATAGTTTGTCAATCACTCAGTACACAAGAGATCTTTGGTAATTTCATTATTTCTCCAACATTTTAACATACAGCTGATTTCAGATTTGTTTCCTGCTATTACTGTCTCTTTCTTATGCTATTTGTCTGTGTATATAACTTCTGAAAAGTGCAGTATGTGTTACTGTTTAGACTTGATAGATAAATTATTTTGAAGAATAATTTCTATTAGCAAATTAAAAAAAAAATCAAAACAGGAGTCAAGTTTCAAAACTTAGAAGAATGAGAAGCTCTGTGTGAGGGCATGTGTTAGAGAAAACTTATTTCCTTAAGTAGCAGAACAAATACAAATTATATAAATTCTCCTGACACATGATGAAATTAGTTTTTCCTCTTAGTTGTCATTTTAATACCAAATTTCATCTCTCGTGTGTCCATTAGTTTAAGAGTAAACTAATTGCAAAACAGGTATATTTAGAATATTTCCTTTTGTTATATCATGTATATTGATGTAATAGTCTTTATACATATTTCATGAGCCTGAATGGTTTTCCAGTTGACTGAGCATTACTCACATGGTTTAAGGAGAACGCTGATCCAAAGGTAACATTTTGAGCCTTGTACCTCTCACTAAGAAGAACACTAGGTCCTACCTGAGTTTATTTTTCACAAAGTGTAGAAATCAGAGAAGAAAACTATTTAAGATTGTGTATTAGATGTTTATAACAAGTATTTTTCACACTTAGGAAAATTTGCACAGACAAAAGCTTAGGTTTGCTAGGGGTATTTACCATATATTTGCATTAAAGTTTAGTATTTATAAAATACCAGTAACATACACAGTTAAATTGATTAAGAAGTGCTTAACTCGCAACCTCAAAAAGTTGTCATTAGTGGGAAATCACAGCTGATTAGAAATGTTTTGAGGATAAACACACAAACACTAATTACAGGTCCAGTACTAGTAACCATTTTCACTGGGCATCCAAAATAACTGTGAAGTTACTACTGCATGACTGAAGTCAGTCCTGGACTTCAGGATGTAGTAAAAGCATATTAAATAGGAATTGAACAATGTACACTACAGTCCTACATTTGGGGGGTATTTTACAGTTCAGTCCTTCTAGCTCGTGGGAAAAAATAAAACTTCAGAGATTATTTAATTTCCATATATAGGATGTTCCTGAGGAGAAGATGCAAAGTGCTGAAAAGCATCTTTTTCCAACTAAGAAAAGCACATGGGAAACTAGTGTCTAGAAGCTGAAGTCTTATAAATTCAGATTAGAGAGCAACAGCTGGGAGAAATTGCCTGTGGGGTCACTTGGTTTATCCAAATGAGGATAGGCTGTCTTTTTACAGGACTGTTTTAGCCCGACAGAAAAAGCTGTAGCCTAATACAAATTATTAGGTTCAATCCAGTAGCAATGAGTTGAAGTTTAATGGCCTGTGCTGTACAAAATGTCCTTTCCAACCATAAATTCAATTAATCTTTGACATTTCTGAAAATGAACAATGAAATCTTAGTCTCGCTAAAGCAGCATCCATATTGTGCTCAGTTTCCCTTTTCCCTCCAAACTGTAGGACAGGTGGAGCTGACTTCTGGTTTTTGTTTTTTTGTTTTTTTTTTCCCCTGTGATTTATCCTCTTAGGAGGTGGGAGTCCTCTGATTCCTTGTATAACCTACTGTTTTATAATACTAGCCTGAATTTTCCTGACTACAATGCCGATGAATCTTCTCTTATTGCATATTAACGGATCGATGCTCTCATTGGTTCTTTAGTCAGTTAATGTTAAAAATAATCCGGGACTGGCATAAAGGCCATTTTCAATTTATTCCAATTGACTTTTTTTCAGTTGACTCAACTTTGTGATCAAAGTGACCATCTTCCTGGTTTGTATTCTGAAACTTTATTCTCTCTTCAGTATGTCGGCTGCGTAATCGTAAGGCCAAACTTAAACATTTGCCAATTCAAACCTTTTGGTTACACTATTGATATTCTCTGTACAATGTCGTGATATCTTCCATAAGAAAGATGAGTGCGTAGGAAGAAAGCAGCGTGTGAAGTAGACAGTTGGCAAAGGTACTTGATCCCTTCTCCCTTGAATGAAAACTTACAGCTGTGGGCTCCTCTGCTCTCGGGGATGTGGATCTCTCCTGCCCGCTCTGCTCTCGCTCACACACAACCTGCCTAATGGTGCCGATGGGATTTCCCTCCGGGAAGCGAGGCCCAGTGTGTGGGGGGATCTGCTCTGCAGGGGGGGAGCTGCAGAGCAGGTCTGAATATGGACAAGCCCGATGCACTGATTGTTTTTGAAGTTTTAAGTTAAAAATCTTTCTGTGTGTATCAGTAGTTACGTGTGCATGAAAAACTTATATTGTCTGTTTACAAATTTGTATGTCTATTGGCTGCTATGCAAGTTTGTTTGGGATTTTTTTCTCTTTCATTATTTCATCTTTCTGTTGCTTTTGTTTTTCCTTTGAGTGATCGTCATGCACTTTGCCCCAGACAGGTCTGTGAAATAGAAGACTAAATGAATCCTTATTTCTAGTTTCAGCTTGCAGCCAGTTCATTCAGATAGATTATGTTTCTAAACTTTCAGTGTGAGATACAAACTCTCAAATGACATGTCACAAGAGATATTATACCAAATGCTGGTTTATTATCACTCTGTCCTTTGAACTGTAACATCATTAAAAAAGAAAACATAAATTAATTTCAATACAAAAATATGGTAGATGGTTATTCTCTATCAAATGCTGGTGGTTCAAAGGAAGGATATTTTCTTTGATTTCTCCTCCATTAGATTCCTGTATCAGAACGCTGAATTTTGAATTCACATATTTTTCATGGCTTTATTTTGGTTTGTAGCTCTCAGTATGAATGAAAGGATATATACAAAGCAGATTTGCTGCCCTATCACCCTGCGCAATCCATACTGTCTTGAAAATTGAACTAAATCCTCTGGGCGTGAAGTAAGAACAGCTCATTCCCTTCTGCTCCTCTAAACCACATGAACTTAAATATTAATGAAACTTTCATGAATCACACATAAAACATACTGCCCCTTTGTGCTGGAAAAGGCTGGGCTTTTTATGGTTGCTGCCGTACAGCCACGATAATAGGAAGCAGAGTCATAAAGCAGTAATTAACACACTTCTGAACAGAGCTATTTTATTGTGTAGATGCTAATTAAGAATGATAGATACTGGTGATTGAATGGCACATGATACATTTGGTCAGCATAAGTGAAAGGTCAGTTATCATATTGACTACTTTAAGTGAAAATGTTTTCCCTTATATCAGTGATTTCAGAAACCACAAATGTCAAAGTGAAATGCCTTACGCCTTCTCTTTCTAGAATGTAGATTTTCAGTGACGTGACAGAAGAGGAGCAATGGAAAGCATTTGATTTGCAGTGGGGTTTCTGACCAAATATTCAGAAGGGGAAAAGAAAAGGAAAAAAAATATTGAAAAACATATTAAGTAAATATTAAATCTTGGTGTTTCAAGTACTCTATGTTTGGGTTGGTTCTCTGAGATGCTGTAAAAGGGGCTGCCTTTCCCAAGGAGGCGATCCCTCCTGCTGAAAAATGATTCAATGAGACTGGACACTTCAAAGTTCTCTTTTGGAAAATCTCATCCACTTGATCAAAACATTCCTTGATAGTTTTAGAATATTTCTAAGTTACTGATTTTCAGGAAGGTGGGAAAGGGTAGCCTTTACTCTCAAACTGGGGATGAATTCAGACATTACAGCTTTATCCAGCAAAGAGACAAGTCAGAAAGGGAGCTCATGCTCTGGCAGCAGGAATGCGAGACATCTCACAGATGCTTGTACCAGTGCTACATGTTTAACTTCACTTGTCATCTCTGTGTTCTTCATAGCTCAGACACCTTCTATTTTTCTCTAATACTGTACAACCATGATTAAAGTTGATAGAAAAAATCCTGTCCTGAAGCTATTGAGACCCTTAGAAAGTTTAAAGGGTACATGCCTGGACAAAAGCATGACATGACTTTCTTTGAAAAAAGTCGAGGACTTTAAAAATTTTGCATTATTTAAAAATCATTTGATATTTTGATCTCAAATATTATGTAATTTCTCCTTAGGGATGAGCTGCTGCAGTTAAAAAAGAAAAATAAAGGAGAAAAAAGGAGGTAACCAAAGAAGACATTTAATTCAATTCTGTGATGGTTTTTGGACAGTACCAAAACCACCAGCATTCTAACTGGGGACTTAAGTTAATATTGTACTTCACATAGCAATTGATTATTTTAAAAATACAAGCTTGAGCTGACCATGAGGTGTTGTTATACCTCCTCACATCCTATTGCAGTGTGAGAAAAGAGTGGTAAAAGAGTGGTTCTATACTCCAAAAAAAAAAAAAAAAGAACATATTTGATGATACAACGGCAGAGGAACAAGACTGGAAATATCAGTTCATGGTTTTACATACCAGTGAATACTACTGAGTGCTGTAAAGAATATCTCCTTGCTCAGGAAATTGCTACTTGATAGTGCTTCTAATAAATGAATAAATGGGTTTAGCATGCTTTAAGGTGAGTTACTAAGTCTGATTTCTTAGGTAGATGGGTAAAGCTGATCAGTATAGATAAAGAGAATGCAGCAAATGAGAAAACTAACACAGTAACAAAGTCAGAAGTCTTTTTTAAAAGTCAGTGAAGGACTGAAAAACTCAGCACGGATCAGAGAGTAAGTTGCTTGGTGAAAAGGCTGCAGGTTTGCTCTGACGTAACTGGCATTTGAATATATTAGTTTCTGAGGAAGGCCCTTGACCTTGCTAAAAATGAGAGATAAAAATGTATGAGTAATGCTTTTTCAGGCTTTTAGCTCTTGAAAGGTGCTATCAGCTGGGCTGGTGAATAGAGGTGTGGGGCTGACGGTGGCCTCACGCCGGGGCAGGCGAGACGGTGCTCCCACAGCTCACCGGGACGGGCTGGATGAGAAACAGCCATCCCATTCGGACTTGTGTACACAACAGGGAAGATTGTAACTAGCAGCTTATGTTTTAGTGTAATGCTAACTTACTCGGGCAGCTCTGGGCACACTCTTCAGAAGCCACTAATGACGTTGCAGTTGTGTAACTTGAACAGTCTCTGTTCTTTCTCGGCCTGCCAAGAATACTGCAACCCAAAAAGCCTGTTATGCAACTGCAAGTGAGAAACTTGGGCCACTGCAGACAACCGCAGCTTGACAATTGAATTTTTGTCCAGTCTGGCTTTTCAGCTCATTTTTTATGCTAACAGGGCTATGGTTTTCCCATATAGGCTCCTTCAGTATAACAAAGGCATATATTTTACCAGGAAGTCTGGCACAGTATTATAGAAAAACTGCATCTTTAGTTCCACTTTTATTTGTCTGTACCTTTCCGAGTAATTAAGCGCTGACAATTTCCTAGAAGGTCTAAGATCCATCCAAAAATTATAATCAAGCTAGTTGTTCTTTGGAGGAGAGAAACTTTTCCTTACAGGTTGGTTGTCTGGATGTACAACAGGAGTAATATATATCTGGAAGAGACCTCTTGCATAATTAGCTTCAACCCCGTGCAATCATAGGATGTCATATGGTCCTTTTAATAATGAGATCACATTCTGTTTTAAAATACGTAGAACTGTTTTCCCCTCCCTGCTATTCTCATGGAAAGAGCGTTCCAGAAATCTGCTTGCTATATAAACCAGCTTCTCATTTCTGTCCTCAATTTATGCCTGACCATAACTGATGAAAGACTAGACAAATTACATCATTAATTCTTTGTTCTCATTTGTGGTACAGCCTGCCATTTATGTGAGTGTCATCTCAGTATACTTAAGTTATTGAAGTTCTTGACTTTAAAAGACTAAGAAGGATATGTGGGATCTGGGAATTCAAGTAGAAGGAAGTATCTCCTTATCCAATAGTTACTTTGACCGAGTGTTTTCTGGCTGCTGGTTGAGCCCACATTCAGTGCTTGAACAACCTTTCTCTGTTCTTGAGGTGAAGATGGGGTCTTTATCAACAGAAGAAAGCATGTGTTGAACTGCTAAGTGTGCATGATAATTTGCCTGCAGGCAAGATAAGAAGCATTTTGTCTTCAATTATTGATCTTACATTTGATTTGGGGTGCAAGAAATCATTTGAACCATTGAAGCGAGTTGCAGATTTTCTCTGGGAATTAATATAAGTAATTAAAAGATGAGATTTTCTGACTCAAAAGGAGACAGCAGAAGACTCTGCTCAAAGGAAGGTTATTGAAAGGGAGAGGGATTATTAGTGACATCGAAGAAGTGTAGTTCCAGAGTCAGGCTCTTTCTTGCTTCTTCTGTCCCTTGATTTTTTACTTCAGTCCTGAAAAATGGCCTTTACTTCCAGAATGTTTGACTCTGGGTGAAGATCTAGAATCCACATCTACTTTTTGTGCAGGTGGTGTAACAGCTAAGCTAGAGCAAAGTGCTACCACACTTGTCTCCCAAGTGGATACGTCCCCAGCTGCTCTGAATTTTTTCTACACTCACTGCTGTGATTATTTTCTTAAAAAGACATTTCAGTGTGTTTTGCCTGTTTTCCAGATTCCTGCTGAGCTTATGTAGGAGACAGACGGGGAGCTCTTGAGACACAGGAAGCTCTGCTAGTGACAAAGTGGAGAACTTCATGTGGCTGAGGAGCTTTCGAGTGAAAACCAAAACTTTTTTCAGGGTTAATGGCTGCTAAGCAGGGCTAATTTAGCTCA
The DNA here is from genome assembly GCA_026546715.1 of Gallinago undulata. Lineage (NCBI taxonomy): Eukaryota > Metazoa > Chordata > Aves > Charadriiformes > Scolopacidae > Gallinago > Gallinago undulata. Next base: position 137,344,139 of record JAOTQQ010000012.1, on the reverse strand, counting down.
CAATTTTGGATTCAGGCACCTCAGGACAAACTAAATCCCATTTTAAATGCCTAAAACCTTCTTTGGATCTGGACCAAATGCTTTATTTTTATGTTTGGAGAAATGTTGCAGAGAATGTAAGAGCTTCTGATTTCGACATGCAGATACTTAAACTTGATTAGAAAGAAAAAGCAAGATTCTTATGCGAAAAGAAGTGTTAAAAGACATTCAGATTGAGATCTAAGCCTACAAAATCAAGGAAATCCTGAGGTAGGATTATTACATTAATCTTTCTGTCCTCCTCCACCGAACTCAAACTCCCTTTGTCCTAACATTGTTTATTCTAGCAAATATGGTTGTCTGTGTATCTGCCACTGGGGTAACATTTATTATTTTCATGTGGAACGGTTTATTATCATGTAACCGATGCAAACAGTTAAAAAGACGATGTCTCTGTGATCTTTCTTGGCCCGCTGGAGCCTGATTTGTTAACCTTCTGAGCCTGCTGTGAACCTTGCTTAGTTTTCAGTAACGCATATGAAGACTGTAGGCCTGAAGGCTGTGGGTGGCTACAGCTCTACTACTTGTTGTGCTCTTTTATTTTGCTTATCATCTGAAACATGTATTATTTTAGATGGGATAACTTTGGGCAGTTGCATTTTTTAATGTATTAGAATATTAAAAAAAACCAAACCCTAAATCGTGGTGGTTGTTTTCAGCATCCCAAAATAGTGTTATAAGTAGACACTGTATAATACATAAATATATATAAGAACACTGTGCTTGTTTTTCTATTAGTCATTTAACAAGCCACCCATGGTGTGTAAATTCCATCAAACAAAGTCTGCATTGTGAAAAATAATAATTATTGGTGCCTGTTTTAAAAGTTACTCTGTTTGCTTAGTGGGACTACATATACATTTAAAAACAGCCAACTAAATTAGGATATGATGAAGTAGTGCTTTTTTAGTGCTGCTTTGCTGCTTCTTCCAAACTGTTCTCTATCCCTCAAATAAAATAAAAAAAATCTTTCTAGAAAGATGAGGAACTCCATTCTAAGTGGGAATCCTGCCCCCTGAACCTTAAATGTTTCAGCTCAGTGTTTTGTTGCAGGGAACAGCACTTTTCTGTATGGGCCTGGGGAAAGAAGGTAAATAATTAACATCTTTCATTTTGTTACACATTTGGGTGCCTGTGGATATTTGATATAGATGTATAAATTGTCATTGTGAGGATAGATCCCAAAAAATCAATGAGCACTGAAGAATCTCTTTTCAGAAGTACTGACAGGTGAACACCTGAGTGACTATTTCTTAAATCCAGAGTAAACAAGTATTTTAATGTGTGGTCCGTGCCTTTCAAAATGAGGCATACTAGAGAAGTTGGTATTTTTAATCTGTATAGCCATTACAATATTCTAACTTTTGAAACTCTGTTTTAATGAGCGCCAGTTGTGTAGCATGTTGCTTTTTACTAGACTCACAAGAACTAAATATAACACTTAGATTTCCGGGAACCCATAAAAAATTCTTTTGTGCAGAAGCAGGCATTTTTAATGTGTCCTAAAGCACAAATGTTTTACTTGTAGTTTTGCATGTAATGAGAACTATTCCTATTCTGTAGGCATAGTTGCTAGATCTGTACATAGTCACATTGCAGTATAGATCCCCATTGATAAGGATTTCCTATGCATTTAAGACAGGATCAACGGATTCCTTGCATGGCAAGTTTTATTTCGAATTTGGAATTTAAATCTGCAGGTATATGTGCTGTTTACAGTGAAGACAACCACTTGTTGATCTTTGCAAGAGTCAATATTCAACTTGATCAATACAAGACATGTTTTATTTTGCAAATGATTCAAATCTTTACAGTACTATTTTAAAATGAAGTGTCCATCATCTACCTGCTTAACACTCTAAGAGGAGGGTCATTTTAAAATATTTTTTATTCAAAATATATTATAAATTTTAGGAGTGCTTCTCACTTAAGCAGCAAGGGGTGCATGTTTAAAATTGACACTGTTGCTCAACGCAAAAGCAACCTGAGTCTTACCTTTTGTGTTGCTTCAGACGGGCTTCTGCACAGTAGCAGGATATGATGAGATTTACAAATATAGAAAAAGAAATATGAAAACTCAGTTTTAATACTCAATAGTTTATGTAAGTCTGTTATCACCATGAGATTAATGTAATCAAAATGACTGTCCTAACATAATAGATTGTGGACTAGAAGTGATTATATAAATTTTCAAATTTATGTTTGTGTTTATATTTTAGTTAGTGGTTTATGCTGTGAAATTTTGGCCCTGGGGTTAAACCTAAAGGTTTTCAAACCAAGAAATCCGTGGCTAAAATATGTTTGGTGGGAGGGAATAATATAATTGCACATAGCTTTTTGATAAACAGCCTAAATTATGCTTCAAAGGACAGATGTGGCTTTAATAATCTGAACCATTTGCATTTTCAGATTAAATCCTGCTTGATTGCATTGTACTTGATATGTATACTTAAATCTATATGTTAAATGTTATACTTTGATATAGAGCATATTGTTTGACTTTGTTCTTATGATCTGACAAGCTTCATTATATAATAAACTAGTTTAAATAAATCTTAAAGACATAAAAGTGTTCCTGACAGTAAGAAAAAAGTTTGAAGCACACAAATGATATATCGGTTAGATGTTCCAGAGAGAGTCAAAGCTTTTTTCATTCAGATCTTTGAACATGTGTTTTGAATAAAGCTGTAAGGCATTTTCCAGTAACCAGTGTTGTATTACAAAAATGAGTAAAGTAAAACAAAAGGAAAACATGTTTCAACATTTTATTCAGTATTGTCACACATTGTTGCACATTTCCAGCTGGAAGTAAATGTGACATTTGTAATGCTAATTTTTCAAACCTAACCTTTTATAACATATAAAATATTACTTGGGATGGTGTGCCCTTGTGAAAAGAGCAGGAGTAATGAAGTACTCGATCAGGGTTCAATTGGATTCCTAATGGCTTGAGTGCAATTACACTGCCAGTTTGTTGCGATCAATCAAAACCATTTTTGAATTGTTCTCTTAAACTGTATCTAGTGGTAACTGCTGATAAGCAGGTTACAGAGCACTTGACCTGATATACTAGCAGTGCCTGTGTCTCACAAAAAACAACAAATAATGCTGTTAACACTACCCTCTTTGTCCCATGTGAGGAAAAACCCCTGGTGTGTAAATACAGAAAAACACGCTGTAGCCTTGCTCCATGTTATGTGTGATGGATAAATATGAACATAAGCATATGTAGAGTGATGTAAGAAAAATGCCATATATAATTCTGGTGTTGCACATTTAGTGCTGTTAATTTTGTGCTGCAGGTACATTAACTAACTCACAAAAAATAGCTCACCAAGTTGCTCCCCTTTTCATCTATCAAAATGACAAATTCCCTCAGTTCAGAGAGAGGAGAAAGAGGAAGAGAAGGGAAGGACCACGTGCAAGCAATTTGGATATTAAAAAAATGTAAATTATAAAAAAAAAAAAAAAGAAGAAGAAAGAAAGAAAAAAATCTTACAATTAAGCTATAATGGAATTTATAGAAAGATGGATATAATTTATTTTGGTTTTATTTGTCCAGGGCAATAACATATTAGCCTGGAAATATAATCTAAAACATACCACATGCAGTGTTGCTAATGGGACATTTATACTAAAGGGACTTATACTTCAGGATAGGAAAAATACGTTATAATGTTTCATCACAAAGCATTCCTCTGAAAGCGAAAGCTAATTAAATAGATTTTACTGTTAGTTGAAAATAACATACACCTGAAGACCCTTTTCTGTGTGAGAAATGACTGAACTTGGCGAACGTGGCTCTTGAAGACTGGCAGTCTTGGGATCGGGAGTTTCCTTCTTCCTCATGAGGGTGGGTATCTCCTCACTAGTCATTGCCTAACTTTTACCTTGCTACGCCTCAGCAGGCACCTCCACTTTGCTATGAGTGTGTCAGTACAAAAGTGTTCCACTATTTGAGTTTGATCCCACAGTTCCTCTCCTGAGTCTGGTAGCAAAAATGCCATATGATTGGAGCAAAACGGGGTGGATACCAACACAATTTTTACAAGCTGGGTTAATATTTACATTAAAATGTTCCCATTGAAGACGGCAAGCGTAATTGCATGCATCTCACTCAAAGAATATCTACTTGTTTCCTAAGCAAGTTCTTTGCTAAATATTAGGGTTTTTTCTGTAATGTGAAATCGATAAGGTTTTGGTCTGTAGCTGTACCCCTTAAACACATCCCAAATATCACCAAGTAATTTGGGTGCTTAAAGCACTGATTTCCTCAGTATTTAGCCTGCAACTTTACTTCAGATTTCTGACTTGGCAGGTGTATAGCTCAAGTCCTCATTTTTTTTTGGAAACTAAAGCAAGCACATTTTCATTACACAGTGAAAAATTGCAACTAGAAAAGGAAAGTAGAAAGAAGTGGGTTTTTTTTTAAAAAAAATTGGTTAAGGACAAAACATATTTCCAGATGGTCTCTCTTATATTGTGCTGCTTTATATACAGGGCCATCTGTAACTCTTTAGTTAATTTCCACTGGTCTAATTCTGTACTTGCATGTATGTATCTAGAATAGATTTGAGAAAATATGGTTCTTTTATGTACTGTTTGTGGGATATTTTCAGAGTAATATGTAGTAGAGCTTGGCTGCTCTGCCCTTTGAATAGATAGAGAATGCCAAAGGGTAGGGGAATGGCCTTCTCTCCTATCTTATCCAGTTCTTTGGAGGTTCCTACACTCAAAGGAGTACAATAAGCAGATTTAGTTCGTCATGTGTAGATACAGTGGGAAGCTCTGCATGCTCATTTTAGTCCACAATATTTATTACATAAAGCTTTTATATTAGTGTTTAAAACCCCCATCCATTTGCTGCATTTAAAAATACCTCTCCTCTTTTTTCCCAAAGATGGTCATTTAAAGCTTTCAAGATAATGGTGGGGAAATTTTGTGCAGAGGCATTGATGTAATAGCAACAGCATTTATTCTTTTCACATTGAAATGGCAGTTTTAAAAAGACTTGGAATTGCAGAGTGGATTTGGTTACATTCATTTTTAATTGACCATGTTTTAAAAAAAAGGGAGAAAAAACAAGGGAGCAAACACCTGAAAACAGCAACCTGTCTGAAGTGCTTGTCACTCCGTTTTTGTTTTCAAAATGTCTTCTCTCTTGATACGACCTGAAGAGACTGTAAAGTACAACACAATTAAGAAGCATATCAATCTAATCTGTTGCAATTACATTAAGGTATACAATGGTTTTTTTTGCATTTGAGAACTATTTAGATATTTGTTCTATATAAGCTATATAGAGTAATGTAATTACTTCTGTCATCTTATATATTCAGATTCCACTATCCAACTTTTATTTCTTACTGGTTTACTTATCTATTTTATTTTTAATGGCTTACATTCTTTAATTAGAAAATCTTATACAATTCTTTTCTGGACCTTAGACATGCGAAGAAATAAGTGATATAATTTCTCTTTGTCTCTGGCACTATTTTTTTTTCTTCTTATTCTAAGGTTAACTTTTAGAAGAACAATAACATTGCAGTTGTCTCTGTCTCCTTGTAGATCTTTCATAACGGGTGTTTTCAGGCAATGAAAACCGCAGAGCATATGGATCAAAAAGAATGGGATTCAGGTGATGAAAGCGATTGTTTCTTGATGCCTGTCTTGATTTTCCTTTGAGTTTGTGCTGAAAGGTTGAGGTTGAAGTCAGATAATAATTTTCCAAGTTCCTTGGATGGTTTAACCATCCCTGTGGTGTTGGAAAAGTTAGCTGAATACATTTTCATACCAGTTTCAGATGGAGATTTTCATCTTTTTTTTCTGGGAAAACTTACCATTTCTTTACATATAAATAGCGAACACCAAATGTTGCTCTGATTTGCTCCCTTGAAATGAAGTGGTTGTCCTCATTACCTAAACCTGGGAATAACAGAAATCTGGCTTACCTGTTATAATAGGATGTTTATTACATATATTTCAATTTATGACTACCACTACTGGTCAGAAATACCATTTTCTGTATCTAAAAAACAGTCCTAAACTGCCTGTGGACCTCAGATAGATGCTGTCCATGGAGATGGCAATCCCAACAAATTGGGCCACCCCAGCACTCCTGTGCTGCTTGTTTTACCTACATGATAGTATATGAAGTGGAAAGGGTTTTGATAATTCAACTGTTTCCCTAAAGTGCCTTCTGCAATACACAACTGCTTAGCTGCTTTAAAATTACAGAAGTGTAGGCATCGGTGATAATGAAAAAGATAGGGAGTTGCTAGGGGGCTCTGGATAGAGGGGTGAGCACAGTTTTAACTAGGATATTTTTCTGGCCACCAGATTAAAAGAGCAGGTGTTGGCATTTATGTTCCAGCTGTGTAAATTGAAGGTGGGTAGTTGTTCATATGACCTTCTTTGGTGCAACATTTGGGCACCTACATGATGTAAAGCAAAGAGAGGCAGGGCACTCCTGTAGCCCTGGGGGAATGGTGTTGCTGTTGGCTGCTGCTGAATCAATTTTACCAGGAAGTCAGTGAGGATGCCAACATGTTTCTCTTTTTCTCTCACTGTCTTGTTCTTCATGTTTTTATTCCATACCTCTCAAAGGAAAGAAATAAACATCTGAGTTGGCTGCAACCCTGTAGCAACTTTCTCTCAAAGTGACAGGCAAAATAAATGGCAAAATGATACTGTTCAGAATTATTCATCTCTGATGGACTGCTATAAATTCACCAACTTTGTAATTGTAGATACTGAAAACAGAAGGATAAAATTTCTTTCCAAATGAGGAGTTCACTCTGCTTTTCCTGGTCTCCTCTAGTCAATTGTCTTATAGTCATCAGTGTGTTATTTGAGAGCATCCAACTATCCAACTAAATGTGACTTTCAATCTCTTGTAGGACCTTTGGGTACTTTATTCAAGCATTCAGTCTGTCTCCTGCAGCTTTTCTTAGTTCAGGATTTCATAGTTTTGGAAAGTAGGCCATCTAATCTAGTCCGTACATCTTTCTGCAGCATCTACTGGCATGACATCGTAAAAGGCTATGAGTCCTAAGAGCACTGGCACGTAGATCTTATCAGTGGGGAAATATTATTGGGAAAAAAGGAAAGAAAAACCCCAAAGAAGGCACCATCCTTCCCCTGTAACAGCCCATTTTCAGAGCCAGCTTTGGCTGTGGGTTCATCTTGTTTTATCTTTCAACAACACAAGTGTATTTTATGACATTATAATTTAATTTCCAGAAATTTTCAGTACTTTCTGCTTATCTGTGGAAACATAAGAGTAAGTCAATGATGTTCAAATTGTTAGTGTACATCTGCAATGTTGTTCAAAACACATGCAAAATTCAGCTGATATGGCATTTGAAGTCTAATAGCTTACCTGGAAAATACTTAAATAATAATCTTGTACAGCACTTATGCCGTAAAGTAATAAGTAGTTGATAAAAAGCAATGGTCTGTAGGCTCAGTGCATTCCTCAGTGTCCAAAAATTCACTCATTAAATCCTCAAATGAACCTAGCAGTAATCATGACAACTGGCAACACTAACACAATAACCTGCAAAAGATGAATTACTAAATGATCACAGCTACCAGAGTTGTGCTCACAGTCTGAGAAGGGGCTATAGACAAATGTAATTGGGCTTAGTGAATAACTGGCAGCTTAAATTGATGGATGCCAGACAAGAAGAAAAAAAAGTGATGAGATTTCAGCATCTTTTAGATAAGCAAGAGACATATTCCCACAGGACAGTTACATTATTAAAAAATTAAAAGTTTTAGATTGAAAATAAACATTTAAAAGATGTGAAAATTCATACCCAAAGAATATTCAATATTCTTGGTACTACCCAATTTGAAGATTACACCAGAGCCAATTTAGGAGCGTGCAAATA